>JAVMKO010000014.1:10280000-10914772 GCA_032164245.1 Sternotherus odoratus
CATGGAGCTGACATGGCAGATCTTCGCCACCCCTGCCTTGTAACACCCAGAATAGAGGATGTTACTAGGGGAAAAGCCAAACGTTCAAAAATCATGAAGTGGAACCCCCAAATTCATGAAATTGGCACAAAAATCACATTTTTGTTGGGGGTGGGGGTATGGTGATATTGTGGTGTTTTGGTCTGTCTTCTATTTTTTCAACTCACCCTGTTCATCTCTAGTGTGTGTATGTATGAGAAGTGTTGCCAGCTCTCCCAAATTTATAAAGCAAGGTGATTTTGGTCTCCAGTACAGGAGCTCTCCCTGACTGCCACATGTTGTGAAGCTTCCAGCTTCTCAACAAACCCCAAAATTGTATTAATTAAATCTGTGTTGCCTCCCATCCACACCTGGCTCTGCCTCAGAACCCACATTAATTCTGCCCCACTCCTCATGTCAAGCTGAAATTCATGGGCAGGCTGGAGATTTTCCCATGAGAAAGGCCCAACCAAATACACATTACTCGCAAAGAAATCGGAAGAGTTGGTAACACTGCACTATGGCACTCTCTTTCTGCTCAAATGTCCCTTTGGGGCCATAGATGAACTCTGAGGCTGCTCTACATTACTCTAGGTAAACTGGCCTGCAACTGGCTAAAGAGTCAGGAAGTTGCAACTGTGGCATAAAAAGATTTTTCCCTTCCCTCTCTCTGTTCCTGGGGAACGGACTATGGGGAAGATGGGGAGCTTTCCCTTACAGAAACTGGAGTTAGAACTCGCCCAAATGCAAAGTGTTAAATACACTGGCTGACTCTCCCTCTGACAGGCCCTCGCTGTCTAGGACATAAATGTAAGTAAGAGAAGTTTCTTGGAGAATGGTGGTTTGGGGGTAATAGACCACAGGGTCGCTTGAGGGACCTCCAGACTTTTGGTTGCTTATCCCAACTCTATAGATTTTGATAATCAAAGTAGCAATTTTAATTCACCACACATGCACCTGGCCCCAGAACCAGAGATGTGTCTGGAGAATTTTTGTGGAAATAGCAGGCGCATCTGGACAGGTAACGGGCATGAGTCAAGAAAAGAGCTGTGGCAGCTGGAAAGAGATAAGAAGAAAGGTGGTGAGGAGACATGAAGATGGGGAGCAAGTTGCCTATGCGGGACGTAGCTTGAAAGCTTTGTATCAAAGTTTAATCAAAGTATCTGGTGCAACCACTTTAATTTGAAATAAATGACTGTATTTAGCGCAAAGCAAACACTTGCAGGAACTATGAATGTGACTGCCATCCTTAAAATTCCAAAGGTCTGCATGGATTTAGAGTCAACTGGAGTCATGCAACTCTAATAGTTGTTTCACAGCTGTAATTTCATACCGCTTTGAAAACTGCGAGGTAACTTCAGCAAACCTTTAATACTGTCACCATGCACAGTGTTTCTGGAAAGCACCTAATGTTTCACTAGAGAGGTTGCGCCGTTGCACAATTTATTGAAATCTAGGGAAATATTTCATTGGTTGCATTCTAGATGTAAAGATAAGGCCAAATCTACAGTCCTCATCTAGCCAAAAATCCCACTACATTGAAAAGAGTGGGTAAGAACTGGAGAATCTGAGCCATGTTGATGTACTGTACAAATTTTTTTTTACTTTATTTTCCTTTATGTATAGTTCTCTAAGATTTTTCTGAGTTTCATAATTGGTTTTGAACTATGTGTAGTTCTTTTCACTGTGGTAGGCTATTAATTCACACATTAATACCCACCAGAAATGCCCTACTCCTACTTATTTGGCATGATTAAAGATCTGCATCATCACAGGCACTGGAAAGGAATCCTTGCCGTTCTCCTTTCTCACAAAACAAAGGCTGCTCACTGAAGTGTTCAGGTACTCAGTTACATTCAACACAAGCTAATTCACTTATCCTCAACAAGTGGGCTATTGATTTTTTGCCTGTTTTCTGAGCTGCCTGGGGCTTTCTGAACTACAATAGCATCCTGCATTATAAAATAAAAAAAAGAAAGAAAAAAAAAAGAAAGGAATGCAGTGGAAAATGTCCCTTTGCTCATCAGTAATTAGGATGACTTCATGTTTGTTTAGTTCTGTCAGTATATTCAGCATAGACATGGTTCATGAAGCATTCACAAACCTATTTCACCTGCCTATACTGTAGAGTTGACCCTATCAACTGACCTGTATTCCTTTCCAGGCTGAAAATATTATAGATTTTTCCCATATTAGGATGTACGCTCTCACTGTCTTTAGAAGTCATTTGCTAATCCTGCTCCTGGATTACATTTGTCTACACAATGCAGCAATAAGCACTAGTGGGGTGTGAATTCTAAAGTGCACCAATGTGTAGAGTGACCAGACAGAAAGTGTGAAAAATCAGAATAGAGAATGGGGGGCAGAGGTGAAAGTGCCGTACCAGACCAGCTTCCCCAGACAGCAATTAAAGCCCTTTAAATTGTCACCTGGGCCCTACTGCTGGCGCCCTGGGATAGCAGCAGCAGCTGGGCCCCCCCGGGGCTCTGGTGGCGATTTAAAGGGCCCAGGGCTTTGCTGTGGTAGTGGCAGCTGGGAGCCCCATGTCCTTTAAATCACTGCTGGAGCCCCACTGCCACTACCCCAGAGCTCTGGCAGCAGGGCTCAGGTGGTAATTTAAAGGGCTCGGGGCTCCATTTGCTGCTACCACTCTGGGCCCTTTAAATCTCCCCTGGCTCCTGCAGCAGGGCTCGGGTGGCAATTTAAAGGGCCTGAGCGGTAGCGGGCGTCGAAACCCCGAGCCCTTTAAATCACCTCCTGAGCCCTCCTGCCAGAGCCCAGGGGTAGTGATTTAAAGAACCTGGAGATCCAGCTGCCACTACTACCTCAGGTCCTTTAAATTGCCACCGGAGCCCCACCACCGCTGCCCCAGGGCTCCTGCAGCAGGGCTCGGGAGACTTTTTTGCGGACACACTCACGCAGTGCTTCTTTGTGTGCCTCGGCACACACGCCGAACCCCAGTCTGAGAATTCCTGCTCTAGTACTACTGCTGCAAAGATGGACTACTGTAACTGATACAATTCATGATAACCAAAACACATTTTCAGTCAATAGTCGAAGAAGGGGAGGGGGGAGAATCTGTCAACTGTAGTACAGTTCCAGCACAGATATAGCCCATGTTCTCTTTATCAAATTGACACACATACAAATTTCAATCTCTATGCCATGGGTAAAATTGCTTCTAGAAAGAGGATATGTGACTTGATAAACTTGTGCAGGACCAAATGAAGCAGGACTGATGACAAGAAGTATCTACTTAAACAAACAACAGCCAAAAAAAGAGGAAGCCAATTTTTTTTTATCATAACACTGTGATGTGGAAGTCCAAGAATGGCACTGTTCTGGTGGAGTTGGCAAGTCTAAGCTATTCTTGCCAACACTGTTTTTATAAAACACAGTTCATCATATGTTGTGAATTTTTTTAAAAAGCTGTATTTTTTTCCAACATGAAGTTAAAAAAAAATCACATTCAGACAATCCCTAGCATGCCAGCTATTAGATCAGAAAAGTGTATGTGTTTAATTAAGAAGTAATAGGCTTGCTCTTCTAGGAGTGGGTTTTATGAAAAAAAAACTAACCTTAACTATAATGGCACGATTGGAATAGCACTCTAGAAATAATTGATCTTTTACATCATTAGTTACATTTTATCAGAGATTGAAAGGGACAACTCAATATAAGAAGTGCCATAGTTAGATTAAGTTTAATATATGAAATGACCTTTTATTTATTTCCATGTAGCTTTATTTTGTAATGTTAACTGACTGCAATTTCCACATAAGTTTACACATATTGAACTCAATCAGACAAGTGGGTTTTTAACTTGGCGAATAATCACAAGTTTAGTGAATAATTTGAAGCCAAATCTTCTATAGTTCTGCCAACCACACCTCCAACTCCCATAATAGTTTTGAGTGGAAGCAGGAGGGTGTAACCACCACTATTCATTTAAGATAACTATAAGGAACCATTGAGCTCTTTTATGGCACCAGAAATCTGAAACAATAGCAGCCTCCACCTAAAACACAGGAACATCACCACCCCCAAAAAAGGTATTTGTGGGCAGAGGGGGTTTTCCTACATAAGAACAGCCATACTGGGTCAGATCAATGGTCCATCTAGCTCAGTAGCTTGTCTTCCGATAGTGGCCAATATCAGATGCTTCTCAGGGAAGGAACAGAACAGGGCAATTATCAAGTGATCAATCCCATGATGTCCAGTCCCAGGATCTGGCAGTCAGAGCATGGGGTTATGTCTCCGACTATCTTGGCTAATACCTATTAATAGACCTATTCCTCCATGAACTTACTTTCTTTTTTTTTAACACAGTTTTAGTTTTGGCTTTCATATCATCCCAAGGCAATGAGTTCTTGGGGATTGTCTAATTAGAGATGCGTGCATAGACAGAGAAAGGCAGAAGAAAAGCATCAACTGACACAGAAAAGGAGAAAAAAGCCAGATTCCTTGAACAAAGCTCCAAGAGCATGACCTTGAGAAAAGCATTGCAAAGAGCTTTTTTGGGCTGAGTGCTGGCTGAAAGTGGTCTGGAATTGTGAGCAAACTGTCTGATTGCCCCTGTGTTCAGGGAAACAGGACTCTACATTCTTTCTCAACACACAGGATTGCATCCAAGATAACGGACCCCAGCATCAACTTCTCCTCCTAACATAAATAAGCTGTAGGGCCCCGAACTTTGGCTAATCCTACTATGTTATTTGCCAGGACCAGGGGAATCTGTATAAATATTCACCCTCATTACAGTAAAGTAACTGTCAAATGAATCCTCCTTTTCACAAGATGGGTAATGTTCAGAGCAGTGATTTTTGTGCCAGTAAAAAAAAGTGACTGCCCTGATCTCCAGGGCTTCTGAACCCACCTCAACTACTGAAGCCAAAGAATCCATCACTGAAGCCATCAGTGAAATCCTGGCCCATGGAACTTAACAGCAAAACTCCCATTTACCTTCAATGGGGTCAGGACTTACACCATGCCTTAGTCTGCACATTCTCCATACAAAAGTTCAGTCCTTCTTTACTATCACCCAATGTCACTCAGAGAATGCTCTGAAGTTTAACATATTTTGGCATAATTATAATGTTAACAATGTATTTTTTCTTCTGGAGCACCTTCTACACTAGCACTGCCTTCAGAGACAGTCCTATAAATCACAGTCCTATTAATCATCAGCATGAGTTCTAATGATATACTTATAACACTATGAAATGTAGGCATGTGTATAACCAGTATGGATTTTGACAAAATGAAAATATAAGATGCTCTTCAATCCATTATAGCCCACAGATGCAGGACAAGACATTAAAAAGACATAATTTGCCAACCATTTACCATAGGTATTTCCTGTAATAAATATAAGGAAAACTGAAATAATCTGAGATACTAATCTGCTTTAACTGTCAACAAATGCTGTTTTATTAATGGCATCTACTTTATGCCTGAACAAAAGATAAAGACTGGGAAGGAAATAAAGGACTGTTGAAGAGCAAATAATGTAGCACAAACATACAGAAAAAGTGTGCAGTTTTAAACCCAGATTATAAGAATTGCATGTGAACATTTGCACATCTAAACTGTATGCATAATACTGCTTTATTTGGTCATCCAACTACATTTAACTTGTCATTTGCTGGTATATCTAATCTGATTGCATGTTCAGTCGCAGGAACTGCCAGAGTAAATTAGGCTTGTGAATTGTATGCACAAATTATGTGTACAAATGCACATGCAATTCTGAAAATCTAAGACATAGCTTAATTGTAGTTCCCTCTACAAGTACAGAGAAAGTACAAGACGTAGAAAAGAGAATGTCCCTTTAAAACACCTGTCATAAGTGTGGAGTGTTGCCTTGCCTGGGTGGGGCTAATGTTACCTGAGAAGGCAGTGTCGTCAGAGCAGTCTGGCTAGACACAGAGAGAGCAGGAAGTAAAGTTCAGTTCAATTTGGGCTTTGAATTGACTCAAACCTCTGGTCCAGTTATGGACCTCCAACTTTGTCTTTTCTCTATATGTCTTCATAACTAGAAACTGTAAGTAAGAATTGTCCTGCATAAAAGCTTTGCATTTGATCTTGGTGTCTATCTGTGTAGTTAGCAGAGGGGGTAAGAAGTTGGTTTATGCAAGAAGATTAAGGTTAAAAGATTCTGTACCTGTGTAGAATAAGTGTATGCTTATTCTCTTTCTTTATTAAACTTTTTATACTCATAAAAATTGACTGGTGATTCTAGTAAAGTGATCTAAGCTTAAATCTGGTAATCTCACAGAGAGAGAGAAAGAGACCGGAGTTCTGTGTTGTCTTGCCCTGGGCTATCAGGGGGAGTGATACAGCGAGAGTATCCTTATCTCTCAGGGAGAGAGAGAACGGGAGGATTTGGGGGAGTCTGGGTACCCCCCTCCAGGGCCTTGGAGATTTACTCAGATGGTGGCAGCCGGGGGGTCCCCAAGTTCCCAGCTGGTAAAGTTTGGGAGTCTGGGGGTGTAGAGAATTAACTTAAGCTGTTGAGCAGTTAAAGTTAGTTGGTCTGGCATACAAGAGTCCCTTTCTCTGTACTCAAGAGCACAGAGGCAGGGTAGGACACACTTACAACACCTTCAACAACATTTTAAAAAATCCCCGATTTTTAAAGGTATTTAGGAGTTGCAGTGCTCAGAGGAGCTACACTGATTTAGGAAATCAGATAGGCATTGAAATGCTGAATGCAGCAATACCTTTAAATACCTTTAGAAATCTGGACCTAAGTGATTTAGGAAGCTCTGTCCCATTTTCAAAAGTGACATGCCTAGATTTGTAAAGGCATTACTCTTCTCAGGACTGCAATGTTTCACTGATTTAGGAGCCTAAAGCTCATTTTCAAAAGTGACCTAGGCACACAGGAGCCTAAGTCACACTGAAATCAATAGGAGTTCAGCACATAACTTGCTTAGGTGCTTTTGAAAATCTCATTTTTCCTATAATTTTGGTGCCTATCTCTGAATTTCTGGCCTCAAGCCACTTAGGCACATTTGAAAATTTTGCTCCATGTATTCCCCGAAAGAACACAGTGCAAAAGGAAAGGAAAGACTGTCAGATTGCTGTTTGACAATTAGGGTTTTGTGAGCACAGTGTTGTTTCTTGAGTGACAGGGTGCAAGTACATCACAGAAAACCCTCTTATACTTACCTTTGTCAAAGTGTTAGTTTTTTGTAGAAATTATGGAAATACTGCCAAATTCATAGTGATTTTTATAAAACAGTAATACTGCCCTCAATGGCACACTTCAGAAATAAGATTCTAAATTTCACAACCTCAAAGACAGAGTTTTAAAAGGCTCTCTCAATTAATCTCAAATGTATAGCCAAAGTCTGGCTAATTCTGTAATTTATTAGAAGACAGATTTTTAATATAGCATAGTGAAACATGCAATGGTTTTTCTAATAAAACATTTGGCTCATATGGCAAAGCACAGCACAGCAGTTTAAACAGAGCAATATACTCGAGAGCTGAGATCTGCATAGTCTTATATTCCCAGTGGTAATCTCACCTTTCTCAACCCTTCCACTGAGAAAATAATTTAAATAGACTTTTAACAAAACCATTACTGTCTACCTATTTCAGTTGTTTGTTCTTTCCAAAGGAAGAACTGCTGCTGCTTATTATTCTTCCAATTTACAATTTAGCAGGTTTTTTTTACCTTATTCTTATTGCAGTATTAATGCACCCCCATTCTTTCATTAGACTTTATATTTATTACACACGGTTGTCTTATAAAAGCTTTGTACTGAAAAGAAGATTCCTATTTAACACTATGCCTGCACATGGAACCTCACCAGTTCTCTAGATGTGTAGACATCAAGGTTGGGGCCTGCTCTGTGACCTCCAGATTGGCTAAAGTGTGAGCGTAGTGTTCAGGGGACTGATGGGTTTCCAAATCAGCTGAGGATCAGATTTGGTTCCTGACCTAGGCAGGGTATATATGCCAGTAAGGGTGCAATACCACTCATTCAAACAGCAGCAAGCTTCATCTACCAATGCCTTTCCCTGCAGAAAATGAGTCAGGAGGGTAAATTTCACTTTGATTCTTGTGATGCTTGCTAGTGTGCAGTGATCACTACATGCAGGGGTCAGAAAGAATATTTTCCCTCAGAGTATTTTTTTTTCTGCATTCATGATGGTCACTAAATAGGGCTACTGCTCACCGTCTGTAGGTCTGCTGTTCACTGCTTGTTAGCTATCATTCTATGGCTTGAACAAGAATGCTGTAGGACCTCTCGTGGGGTCCAATATTTGGAAGCATTAACTTTCAGTCACAATTTTGCTACTCTCTTTGAGGTAACTTTAGCAGGAGACCCTAGTGGCAAGGTTGGGTTTTCTTAGCCTCTTTTTCTTCAAACCTGGGTATGGATTTAGGAGCTAGCCTGGCTGAAGTACAGGAAAAAGAAAACAGACAAGGCCTTGAATATTAAAATTTGGCTCAGATGTTAGTCACATGTCTCCCCAACTACAGGCATAACCACATGAAAAAAGTTTCTGAGTTTCTGGAGTGGAAACTAGGGAAAAAGCTGCGTGTAGGAGTTACGATTAGAGTTTCTATTCCTATTTGTTGGCACATCTTATCTCATCCCTTAAGAGAAAAACAAAACACCCTTCTTTATTGTAACATTTTGTATATTTAAGAACTTCTGTGGAATAATAAAACTAAAACTCACTGCAAGTTAACTGATACTCCTATCCTCCTTCTTTTCACTTCCCTCATTTTATTTTTTCCTTCCTTCTAGTGCACACATTGTTCTTTTCCTGAGTGTTTTACAGGCCATTGCCCCTTCCATTTTCCCCCTACATTTTGTAGCCCCTGCTCCCTCTCTTCTCTCCCTTTCTCCTCCAATACCTGCCTCTTTCTTTCCTATGTTGTTTTCTCCTTCTTTCCCCCATACCTTCACATGCTCCCCTCATCCTCTATCACTCCATTTCTCTCACCTTCCCCTTTCCCACTCTCTCTGTACTCATCTCATCTTCCTCTCATGCACATTCTCCTGCCTTCTCCAAAATCTCTCTGATGCTATCTCTTCCGTACCGATCACCCAACGTCAGACACACACCTACACAACACACCTACACAAAATGTACTACTACCACCTCCATCCCAAGCACTCTCACACACTGTCTCCTCCCCACAAAAATTCACACACGCCATCCTAACTCTACTTCTAACTTCTCTCGCTACATCTCCTATCTCTGTCCATCCCACCCAAAGTTCAGTCTGTCTCTCTGCCTTTACCTCTTTGTGCATAGAAAAGTAAATCTTATGGGCCTTGGAGCAGAACTACCTTACATATAATCTGTGTTTTCAAAAAGTATCATGGCTGAAGCAAAATATGCATGGGATACCAACAAGTGACTTTTTTCAGTGAGTAGGAAATTGTTTATAGTTCCATGAAGCCTGACTGATGGCTTCAGATCTTTCTGAAGATGATTAGCTCATGAATCATCTTTGAGCCTCTGTTTCACAGAAGTCGAGATGATGTGTCTAGCTGCTGAAACAAGAGATAATTAAGGTCACCAACTGGTACTTGGGGGTCAGACTGCATGGCAATTTCCATGCTTGGTTTTGTGTATTTTTTTAATTTTATTTTATGTTGAATTTAGTCTTCTGAGAAAGCTAACCGGGGAATCAACCTCTCTCACCCAGTTCTATTAATAGATCAGTGTTCCAATAGGCGACAATTGGTAAAAAATGTTCATTGGTTAAAAAAACATGGTAGCAGTGCAGTGACAGACCTCACAAATGTAGAAACTGTCAGCAGTGTGACCTGTGCAGAGGTAAAGCGGACAAATGTACACTAGTGACTTTGTTAATATTGCTACACTGATTAAACTTTGTTCCAATTTTTAACCCACCCTAGGACTGGACAACAGGAGATAGATCACTCACTAAATTGCCCTGCTCTGTTCATTCCCTCTGAAGCATTTGGCACTAGCCACTGACCGAAGACAGAATACTGTCTAGATGGACAATTGATCTGACCCAGTCTAGCCATTCCTATGTTGTTACCTTTCAGGAAGTCAGACACTATACACTACCTGTACGTACATAGCGTTTTCAAAAAACACTTAGTGCTTTTAAAAGAAATACATAATTTTTAACCAGTTCTTGACTATTCTAATAAGGAAATGTTTTCTGTTTCCAAGCCAGAACTGGTCATTTCTTCCAGAGAATGTGATGTTTGAAAATCAGTTCCTCCTATTATAGATTTCTCCCTCAGCTTGTAGAAAATCCATGATTCCCTAAACATTGGTCTTTGAAAGCACATTGACTAAAATCTTCATGCCTAATTCATGAAGTGTAGTCTGGAGATTAGTGGAGCTGGACAGAGCCCAGGAATACTTTATCATATTCTAATAAGCAGAGGCTGAAAATTGCATTTCTAAAGCTACAGTATTAAAGGGCACGCTGCAAAACATGACCCAAACATAACTCAGTAGTTCTACACTGTCTGTAAAGGCTTTGATATGATAAAGTATGCTGACGAGGGGAATAAACACAACTAGAAATTTCTGTATTCAAAAAGAGGGAGAAAACCCCCCAGCAAATGCTCTGTGTATTCATCAAAGAACATATTGTATATTATAAACTCATATAACGTGATCCCCGTGGAACAGCGCTTGTACTAGTATCGATTATTTGAACACAACATACGACATCATTGCAACAACAGAAAATTAGGCATGTAAGCAAATGTAACAATAAAAAAATGCTGGTAAACACAGTCTACAAGGCTAACGTAATCGTTGCCATAAAATTCTAAATGATATCATGCTATGTACTGCACCAGGAAAATGTGCAGAGGGGACATGAATATTTCTGTCTGTTATGTTTGTTTGTTTATTTTAACAGCAATTTGTTCACTTAACTTTTTTCCCATAAGCATGTTATACCGTTGCTCTGTAGTAACAAGGACTTTAAAAAAATCCCTACTATTTAAAAATTCTCATTGTCCACCTCTACATCCACCTCCACTCTGTCAACGTTTATTAAAAACAGATAATATACCATGGGACAGTAATGTATTTGCCCCACACCTCTGGGATCCCCATGACATCTGCTGGAGGAGAAGTCCTGGAAGCAGAGCTCCAGAAGAGGTGCACTCCCTCCGGAGGTAGACTATGAGACAGAGCTCTCACCAATCTCCTAGGATGTGAACAGCTGGGGAATGGTTCCATGGCCTACTCTGTGCAAAGAGGCTCTGCCTCAATGATGAGATATGGGGCAATCTCTGCAAGGGTTTTTACCAT
Source organism: Sternotherus odoratus (assembly GCA_032164245.1). Classification (NCBI taxonomy): domain Eukaryota; kingdom Metazoa; phylum Chordata; order Testudines; family Kinosternidae; genus Sternotherus; species Sternotherus odoratus. The sequence goes on from JAVMKO010000014.1 coordinate 10,291,302, forward strand.
AGGACAGCGTGATCCAGACCCACTCAAGTAACTTTCACTGAAGCAAATGGGAGTTACTTATATCCTATTGGTAGAATACAAATGCCTCTGGGGTTTGTTTTAACTAAGAAATTAGCACTTGCCAACAGATATTATAACACATTCACCAGCATTATCTTCAATTAGAAGTAAAAGAGGAGCACAAAACTGCTTGATCCTCAGCTGGTGCAAATTAGTTCACCATTGATATCAATGGAGATGCACCAAATCTTTTGATATTGTTAACCTTAACTAGTAGATATATGTGATTTTCTCAATACAGCAGACAAAGAGGCTGTGCAACAGCTGATGGTGGGAGAGAGATATTAATGGAATGCAAAGAATCTTCTTGTTTGTAAATTAGAAGCAGGAGCTGCTGTTTCTGTTTAGCCCTGTTTTATGAAAGAAGATAAAACAGCCTTGATTGACAGCTGCTGTTGCACTTGCTGCTATAGGCCTTTCCTCTACTGCTCCTTCTTCTGCCATGATTGCAAGGTCAGTTTCCAAATCTATTTGTGCTGTTGTTGGCATGCCGGCATCTGAACCTGAATCTATAGCTGCTGCCATGATGCCTGCAAACCACCATGCAACTGTTTCTGCTGCTTCTGCCAATACAATTGAAAGTGCCCCTGAATTTATTACTGATACTGTTTCTGATATTGGTATATCACACATTCCTTTTCTCTTGGTCGTCATTAATTGGTCATTGGAATTAAACAAAGAACTTAATTCCTTAAGAGTTCACCTGCACTTCTTGAAGATACTCATAGTAATCCTTTCTCTATGATATTACAATGAATTGGTTTGGAAATAAAGAACAAGGTGAGAGAAAAAACAGAAAATATATATGCTGTATAAGCAGAAATGTTTCCAATTATTTCTTTCTCCCCAAACTTTTCCATCTGAGACTTTTCTGCTGTCTCTGTTCCAGCTGTCAACTGAACTAATTTGGAGAAGAAGTAACAAATGCTAGACTTGTTTATATATGACTGAGTGCTGAATGGAGATGAAGAGGAAACAAAACTGATTTCACCATCCCATTCGTTAGCCTTGTCACAAAAGACTTCAATAGAATAGGCCAAAACTAACTTCTACACCCCAATCAAATTTCATTTCAACCAGGTTCACGACAAACCTTTATATACATGCAAATGCGGAGTTTGTCCTGACAAGAGGTCCGTGTGCACATTGTGTGGCAATTGCATTGGTGCCCATGGTTTGAAACTCTTCAGTGGGTCCCAGTGCCAGGTGTCTCTTCCCTGACTGCATAGCTCACTCGTTTTGTGTGGCTCATAAGAAGCTTAGAAGCTAAGCAGGACCTCTTGCCCTGGCAATTCACTCTACTCCCATCAAGCTTATAAACTAAGGAGAATCATTACACTGATGACTCTCTCTGCTCCTGCAGAACCGATACTGCAGTTCCATAATCACATTTCTTTATTACCATTTAATATAAAGGTAACCTGCTTGGCCCAGGCATGAAGAGTAACTTGTACAATGTCTATCAATCAATGGCTGAAATATTTAAATTAATGAAAGACAGGAAATACCCACATGCATGATCACCACAATCAACACTTATTACCTGGTATATGATTACCTTTTGCCCTTTGGCTGTGACTATCAACTGAGATTTCAGCAAGTGACTCTCAGAAGATTTCCCGAGAAACCATGATCAAAGTTCATAATAAAAGGAGGTCCTCTCAGAGCCTAAGGCTTGGCTAAAGGGTTTTTATTTTCCATTTTAGCTGTGGGCACAGAGAAAACTTGGCATGGACTGCTGTATTTAAAAGAGTGAACAGACTGAAAGGACCATGTGGACAGAATTGTAAGACTTTGAATGAAGCTTGTCTATCACAGGGACCAACAGTCTCTGGCAGCATAAACAAGGCAGAAATGCTAGTAAACAACATCAGAATTAGGTACCCTGAGTGTCAATGTTCCCATGTGTTCATAATCAAGGAAATAGATAATTCTCTGAAAATTTTTCCACTTCTTGCTTTGCTTCTGTTTTTCTATTTTGCCCTCAACCCCATCTGATTCTACTACCAGTATCTCTAATAAAAAGTGAGTTCCAATTACTGCCTGTGTCACAGCTGGAACCGAGTGCTAAAGGCTTCCAAATTCCTGACTGTTAGTTTTCAAATCTATGTGGGAGGGGTAAAAGCAACAGGTGTCTGAATATATTTAAAGGAGGCCAGGCACCTTTCCTCATGTCTTGTCAATTTATGGCAAGGTTGTTGTATAATCTGGCAGCCTTTATTACACAAGAGCTGCCCCCCATGGAATAATTTGCGTCAGGGACCTGCAGAGTATGGCAAATCTATCTGCTAAAATGTTGGATTGTGACTGCTAAATGACATGCCTTACAGCTCCTGATCTGTCACTCTGACAAAACCATCTTAAATATACTATATGAAGAAATAATATCCCCACTTCATTTACAGAGTAATCTTCCCTTGCTTTGATTTACCTTCATGTGAAGATGATAAAGCACACCCAGGAACAGCATTCAAAGCATAACTCTTGGGGTATGGTTATACTACGAAATTAAGCCGATTATCTTGAAGTCAATTTTTGGAAACAGATTGTATAAAGTCGAGTGTGTGCATCTCCAGTAAGCACATTAGGTCGGCAGCGTTCATCCACAGTACCGGGGCAAGTGTCGACATTCTGAGCAATGCACCTTGGGTAGCTGATATAACCAACTCCAAGCCAGCTGCTCCCCGTGCCCACCCCATAGGTAGGCAAACGAGTATTTTTAAGTAAGCTACGGCAGTGGCCAAGTTTGATCCCTAAGGACTGTTCTCCATTATACTGATGATGGATTAGACTCCCAACTGGGCTGAGAATGAGGGGAGAAGAAAGGTAGCATTAAGCTACATTTTCCTCCATCATTCCAGGTTCTGTGAGAAACACACTTCAGCCACATTCAGGGATCTGGCTCAGACTTCAAAATAACAGCTCCCTAAATAGCGCTTTTATGTTAATTTCTGGGGATTTTCACATATTTCCAGACATGGACTATCTGGGATCTCAAAGGACCTTCCACAATGTCAAAAGAACACTTGTGTGGAGAAGACACCCTAAACCTCTCTGTTTGGTGATGAGATACTAAACCAGCTTTACTTCTGATAAGATGCTTCACGTGAGGTATTCAATTACATCTATAACACACACTGCTGAAAGAATATTTAAAGTCTGCTTTGTCCTTGACTCTTGATTCTGCATGTCAAAAGCACTTAACTCCAAACCCTTTGGATTACCAATACTGCATTAAATTCATTGACTTCTATACCAGATTATCCAGTACCAGATGCACTGACATCACATATGGAGATATTGATGCTGTTTTAAATCTGTCATAGAACCAGCACAGTATTTATAAATTCTGATGTCTTTCTTTTGCTGAAGAGGAGTAGGATGCTCCTACCCAACAGCCTTCACCCCCCAAATACATGTTTTTATATCAACTCCAAAAAATTACTGTGAACATTCAGAAATGTGCCAAAATAGATCTTCAAAAAAATGACTGATAATTTCTGGTTTATGAAACCACAGGGCTGTCCACACTAATCTACAGCTCCCCTTGGTGGGTCACATGCTGAACTACATTTGAGTGGTGGTAAGAAATTAATTTCCATAGCTAGTAAAGTAATTTACACAACTAGGCTTTTACAAAGTTTAAACACTCAGTGCAGTGGTGCCCCTGAAACTTATGACACTCTATTCACTTAGACAGTGAATTTAACAATGAATGCTGGCTTTAAAACCACACTTCAATTTGGTATTTAAAATGAGACAAACAGACAGAAACAAAACCTGATTTCTCTCCCTTTCATCATCGTCTATAGGGTCCTTTGAGAATAAAAGGTGTAAGGTAGAAAACTGAGGATTTCCCTTGATGATCAAAGCCCTGCAGTGTGAAAACCATACTTTTCAGTGTGGATTACCCTAAAGCCTGTTATTACCTTTCCTCAATCTGACAGAGGGATCATTGATGAGACAGGTGACCTGCCTGGTTCCACAAGAACTGACTATGATGTGATTTCAGCCCTTGTAGGCCCAGGGTCAGAATATTGACTTCTCTGTGTGCTAACATATATTGCTACCATTTTTCCAACAGGTCAGCCTTCTCTGTTTCAATATTAGTGAGGAGTCTCCATCACACAAACTTCTTTATATTGGAGAATGTTTAAAATACACCAGAGTAAAATCTGCATTGGCTATTCAAACAAGCCTACGTATATACAATAAAGAATTCTGTTTCCTAACACGTCTTTGTAATTTTCCTAAGTAATGGGGCTGGATCCAAAAATATGCTCCTACCCCAACCAGCTGAACTTTAAACCAATGGTCTCCCCCATTGGAGTACACCTCAGCATTGAGAACTGCATCTTGCCATCACCTTGGTAGTCCTGAATAATATTTTGATCAAATTCCATCAGTGCCTCCCTCTTTTTTCTTGATGATCTTTCTGACTGGCATGCAGTATTATCAGGTCATTCACAAAGTTTTCTAGGTCTCTCTCCTGATGAGGCCACTCACATTAACATTCTTCACCCTGGTGCAGTGATGCATCTAAAATGAGTAATGCTGGAGTGTAAAGCCTATCATAGCAGTTTAGCATTTGCTCCTCTCCTGTAATATTGCTATAACAGCAGGGTTATGATCAGCGATCATCTCAAATTTTCTGTCAAGTTATGCAAGGCCTGCGCGAGGGAGGAACTTGCAGCTTATATATAGCCCCAGAGTTTCCTTCACGCTTGGGCTGGATACGAACTCTAGGCCATAGTTTGACACGTGTATACTATACATTGCAATAGCATTTTTAAAAGAAAAATATTAAATCAAAGATCTTAAAGAGGGAAAATAAAAAACATAGCCAATGATATCGTCCAGTGAGTATTTCCACCAGAAACCGAATAAAACCTGAAGTATGACAACCTGTTCTGGATAAAATAAGTGCATGAAAATTAAGCCTAACTGTGACTTATTGCTTGTCAGAAATAGCATTTCCATATTACTTTTTTCCTCAATCATTTTACATTCCGGTCATTAACTAAATCTTTCAATTTACTTCAAGAGAAACAGAAAGGCAAAAAGGATGATAAGCATAAAATAAATCAAAGAATATCCAGATATAAAAAAAATTGATCTAATTTTTTGCATGTCTGACACTCTTTGACCATGTATTGACCATTTGTGACCATTTTGCACAGACAAAACCAATCAATAACTCACTCACCCAGAATACTTTCTACTCTTATAAAACAAATTATGCAGAGTAAAACAGTATGAAGATTGTATGACAGTAAACACACAGCATTGCTACCAACAAAACAGTCTAGCCTTAGAGACATCAGAACTAACCTGAGAATTATTCTGGCATTGCCTGGAAATAAAATATTTTAAACAATGTTTTGATACTCAGAGGTAAACCTGACATATTTGTCAGTTTTCTTGAGAGTCTGGAGTGATTAGATTTGGGGGTCAGTTACTTTAAGGTCATTTTGAGACCACAAATTTAAATTTCAAATTGAGTACAAACATGATAAGCAAAACTTTTATTTTATAAAGGACATAAAATCAACTTATACTTCTAGTTGGTATGGACAAAATCTTTCCATTAAATTCTCTCATCCCCAGATATAGACCTACAGTTACAAGAGATCATTTTGCTGACAAATAACCTTGATAAGTAAAGGTAAGGCACACAATTTACTGATATTACAAACTTCTTCAAACTGCATGCCAACACTCATCCTCTTCAAATTAAACAAGAAAGCACTAGATTTCATGTTACAAAGCATCTACACTTACAGAACACTTTCCAAAATGCTAACAATACATCTAAAAAAAAATCAATACTATTAATTTGAGAGATGGAGGCCAGAAAAGCAAAGCTGCCATCAGTGCAAAGGGTTAAACTACAAATACAGTAGAAGAGTGTAAAGGTGTTTAATACTCAGAATAATACCAGTTACAGGTTTTCCTAATCCAGATTTAAGACCCGTTCTACGTATCTTTTCATATGAAAAAGGTACAGCAATTGAATTTTGAATGTTAACATACATTTTCCCAGCTATAGAAGCTGTTGGCTTAAAGCCCAATGAATACAATAGCCACATGTTCGCAGTCCTTAATTGTCTAATGAATGTAGTGTCATTTTAGCAATTAGCTCAGATGACCATATGTAACTTTTTTACAAATAGCTGTTTGCTAACTATTGCCAGAATATTAAACATCGCAAAATATTTTATTACGACAGTACAATCTTTCCATAATTCCATACTACAGCTCTCACTATCACATTTATTCCCCCTAAAATGGCTTATGCATCTTGTGTAAGGCTGATTTTTGCAGACCCAATTTTAAAACATGGGTTCCAAAAGCCATAACCTGGTATCCCTAACTCATTTCAGGCATCCAAGTCCCAATTCAGGGCATAGCAATGGGTTGTCAAAACCAGGTATTTATTCAGTTGTGGGGTTGGGCACTCAAATTTGAAACTTGGTCTCACTGGGACTGACAAGCAGATTTAAAACCTGAGCGCCCCCTGTGCCCTACAAAACACTGCAGACCCTCATGAACTAGCCACTGTATCATAAGCCAGTCACTGAAAATCATGTCTCATCCTTATGTGGATGGACCAGAGAGGGTGGGGGTGAGGTTTAAAGAACACCCCAGACTTTGCAACACCCAGATAAAGACCAGAGAGAACTGTGCTCAAAGGGGCAATGGAATTCTTTCTTTCTGCTCCCACTGGATGTCCCACAGTGCCCCAAAGCAGTTGGGATGAAAGGAGGCCTCAGCCCTGTTCCCTCAGCACTGACCTCAGAGAGGGACTAGCAGCCTAGCAGACTGCAACTCACAAAGGGTGCTCCTGTAGGGGTAGGGTAACCTCAGCAGGCCTGCTACATCCCTCCAATGCAAGGCTGTGCCTAGCAGAGACGATGGAGTCTGAAGGACCGATTCTGACACTCTTGCTCATATTGTAAAGCACCTCACGCTTCAGAGCTTAAGCCAACTGCTGTTACAGATCAGCGTGAAACCTAATATGGAGTAACAGATCATACCAGATCTGCTGCCACCTTCTTCTCTCAAGCATCTGGTTCTGAGCAGCATCAGAGATAGGATATGGGACTCAACTGACCCCCCATAGTGGGAATTCCTATGGTTTTCTTTACTCCATAAATAGCATCACTGATTCAGTGCCTAATACTCTGGGGTCCTGATCCATGACTGGGGCTCCTACATGTAACAGTAAAACAGATCAAAAATAATAAGATTCTACTAAATGTGAGTGAGGGTAGCATGACTGATCCAATGGGATAAAGGGAAAGCAGAGAAGGAAGGTATTCTCAGAGGCTCTGATCAGGACACTAAACAAACAAAGAGATAGAAATGGTCCCTGCACTGAAAAGACTGACCCCTTAGAAAACTGCTATCTTTTACTGTATTGGTCTGCAGTAGGAAAATAATGTATTTTCTCCTACAGATTCATATTGTGATCACTAATGCACAGATTAATTCTTTCTTATATACCTGTATTTAGTCAGAGGTATGTACACACACACACGCCCTTTAGTTCCTCCTGTTTGGCATCACACGTCTCAAAAGGTTTTTTCTCTACTACAGATAAGTATCAAATGTTTTAATGTAAACTTTTTTATATCCCATGGACATGGGATGGTGTCACAGTGTTAGTTTAATTTACTAACATCAGAACTAATAAATTATAAAACTAATGTTGTAGAGAAATGTACTTACACTAAAGAAATTATTTCTGCATCATTTGCTATGTCCTTCATTTTGGCGATTTGCCCATTTTTTAAAAGGACAGCATATACTTGGTCTTTGGTAACTTAAGCAGAATGACTGGATTCTGAACTCTGACAACACCCATGGTTTGCAGGGTGCCTTTCTGTTTTGAGTGGGCCACTACTCTGCTCTACTTATCTGATGTATTCTTTAATAGGACTTGGTAAGTAAGAGATGGGTTGAGACAGTCAGGAGAGCTTAGGGGATCTATGGCTCTGACAATGTATTTCTGCCAAACTTGTAACAATTTTAATTTTCACACACATACCCTTCCTGGATGCCCAGTGGAAGGTGAAAACCCCCTCACACTAATTTGTTAATTTTGCCATATGAGTAAAATACTTTCCATTCCCTAAAACTAGCATCAGCAACTCTCCCCAGCATCATAAAAAAATCCAGCATACTAGTGGAAGGGTGAGGCTGAAACAGGGAACTGTTGATGGCTACTCCACAGGGGGAGAAATATTTAGTGCTCTTTCCTTTGTGCACATCAGATGGGAACTCACCATCAAGCTCTACCCCATCCCCTCCAAACAACGGCAACAACAGAGGGTGGGATAAATCCCAGAGCCTGAACCCAGAAGCAGCATACAATCTGTCCTCCTCCACATTGTCCATGAGGAGAAAGGTGGTGGGGGAGAAGGAAGTAGATAGAGTGAAGCAATAGTCCCCAGGCATCAGAGATTAAGGGAATGGTGGAAAGGAGAGGGAAAGGGAACATTTCTTATACTGCTCCCAAACAAGATTTGTCCCTCTCACTCGGAAGATCCAAGGCTAGCAGTGGGTGAGTATTTCTGAGGTAAAGTAGCTTGCCCAACTTTATTAGTACAATATAGTCCCAAAACATTAAGGAGAAGAATCATTTTGCCCCCATGAAATGGGCCAAGAAATTTTGGACCAGACACTGGATCTCAGTCACACTGTGTAAACTATGGAATAATTCCACTGTCTTTATCAGATTTGCACAGCACAGCTGAGATCAGAAACTGTCCCTCTGTACTGGGTGTGTTGGAGTGATGACCTCAGTAGGACAAAAGAGCATTAGAAATGGATGACTGAATATGTACTTTGGCTGCAGTGATGAACTACTACACACAGATGCATATTGTGGGTAACCTCAAAATAACTGGACATTTAGTCAGATGTTAAACATCACTAAGGCAGCCTTTCCTACAGAAGAGTTTGTTTGAAATACAAATAGAAGGAACTGCATTTATGAGATCCTTCAAGATTAGACTGATTACTTCCTTCCTTTCAAATGCAGAGTATATTGAAGCCTTTTTAAAAAATTCATACAGTAGAATCATTCTGTGCAACTGTAAGAAGCAAACTGTCAGACAACATTCCCAATTCAATATTATATTGTGCTTCAAGATTTCCATATATTCTAGACTTTAAAAAGTCATAAATAAATGATAATCCATTGCCTATCCTGAAAAGCAAAATAATAATAATAATAATAATTTTGCGTTTGCATTTTACTCTGCAAAGTAAAATGTAATCTCTCTTTTAATATAGTCTGTTGTATATACAGAGAAATAAAAAGATGTAACCTTGTGAAAATTGATTTTTGTACATTTAAATATTTCTATATGTGTTTATCTAGGAATCATACTTTTAGGAGTACAGCAAAGTATCACATATTGATAAATACATTGATATCCCAAACAAATTATGATAATCTGGTTTCTTCTTAAGAAAACGGGAGAAAAATATATTTAAAATATTTATTAAGATAAATAGACAAGGTGGGTGATGTGATATCTTTTATTGGACCAACTTCACTTGGTGGAAGAGACCAGCTTTTCTTTGGGTCTAAAGTAATCAGTGTGACAGGGAAGTACAAGGTGGGGAAGTTTGTTAAGCACATTGCAGAAGACCTGTTGAAATGAAGTGGGCAATCAACACCTCTGCAGTCATAGGACAAAGGAGGATGAATAGTTACTAATTGTTGTAATGAGCCACAAAAACAGTGTCTGTTGATTCCATGATTTTTAGAGTCTAGTAGAGTTATGAATTTAAGTTCCTAGGCTTGTCTCTGGAAGGTGTTGTGCACGTTTCTTTGGAAGATAAGGACAGAGATCCACTATGGAGTGATTATTTTGCGAAAATTGTTCACTCACGGGTGATAGGTATTTTTACGTTTATCATGTTTCTGTGTGAGTTAATTCAAAAGTGCAGTGATTCCACTCACATAGTTGATTTGATTCCACTCACATAGTTGTTGGGGCAGCTGAAGCACTGGATGAGGTGCATCCGCTGAAGTGGGTATTAGCCCACGAAAGCTTATGCTCCAATACTTTAGTTAGTCTTTAATGTGCCACAGGACTCTTTGTTACCTCTGCTATTCCAAACTAACACGGCTACCTCTCTGATTGTTGAGTTAGGGTATGTCTTCACTGCCAACATTAAAGGGCTTCCACAGCAGCACTTTAATGTGGCTGTATAGTCACAGTAGTAGTGCTGAGAGAGCTCTCCCAGATCTACAGGGGAGTAGCTACCAGTGCTAAGAGTGGCTTCCAGTGCTGGTGCCCTGTCTGCCCTTCCACTTTACAGCACTGAAACTTGCATCACTCAGGGGGGTGTTTTTTCGCACCCCTGAGCGAGAAAGTTTCAGCGCTGTAAAGTGGCAGTGGAGACAAGGCCTTAGGTATGTGCAGGACCCATGGATCTGGGAAGGTGTAATATGGGAGGTATTGATGACTGTAGTGGTGGAGATATGTCCGTAGGATTTGCATCTCTTATGGCAGGCTCTAGTGCTACTTGAAGCTGGTGTGCCTGGTCTGCGGGGGAGCTTACTTCTGATGGTTTATTATTAGGATAAGGACAGCAATGAGGAGAGGGACATACTTGGGAGGTTGTAGAGACGGGACACAACTCAGTAGAATTCTGCTAGTATCATTTTTCAGAAGTTTGTTTGTAACATAGTTAGCTTTAGGTTCCAAAATCTTGTGTTCTTAACAGATTATTGATATAGTACAGCCAGTACAATAGCAGCTATATGGAACAGTACCTCCAGTCAATGCCAGGACCATTTAGAGATGGCAAACTAGCTGTGCTGGCAGAGTAGCTCTGCCTCTGGGGAAAGGAGAGAATTGGGCTATTCCCATGGCAGCCTCCAACGGGAGACCTTCTGGTCAGGATCAGTGCAACTACAGTTCACAAAGTCCTGAGGGTTCTGTGTACAGCAATTCCTAGGCCTAAGAGTTGGCCCAATACATTTCCCCTCATAACAACATGTTGAGTGAGAACATGTTGGGTGAGTACATGTTGTATTAAACTTCAGTATGTAAACACGTATCTACTCTGGAGCTTCATATAAGAACAAACATACAATTAACCAAAGAGCATGTGGTTAATTTGCATGTACAACAGCAAGGCAGTTTTAGGTGAGCTTGCACATAGATATCAGATATTTTTCTTTAGTTTGAAAATGATAAAGGAAGCACAACAGGAACATAGAACATATTAAATGGGAACTTTTACTAATGGAATTAGTATAGTTATTTCAGGAAGTGCTAATTTTCCTGCTCACTGGAAGTTTAATAAAAAATGTTATATCTAATCTAAGACTATGATTAATCAACGTGGTGCAGAGAACAGCAGTAGTTCCTTTTCAAACATGACAATTTTCAAAATTTGGCAGTGTAACCATACTGTGTACAACAAGAAACTGACAGAACTGCTGTCACATTCTTTGAGAAGAATCATCTTTAATTATCAAAGTTTCTGAACACGATCACTGAAATGTATATAGATGGCTAATACATCACTAAACACGCTTGGTTCTTAAACAAAGCTTCTATAAAATAAAAGGATAAAAATGAGAATAATCACAGTTTACAAAATTAATAAACCCTAGGCAAATATTTCAAGTGACACTATCACATACACAATTTTGATGCTTAATCTCTGAAATTGCCAATGCTCTACATGTTAAAAAAAGCTGCATTGTTGCCAGAATGTTAATTTTTTAAAAAAAAATACAGGGACTTTTATCATCATTTAAAAACACTATTCACAAATCGGATAGCTCGTCAGGCGTATCAAAAGCACTGTTTAATAACCCCTTCTAATCTCCAGTCATAGCTTTATCTACACAAAGACCTTGCTACCTGCAATGAGCCATATAGCCTAACAAACAGGGCTTGACTATCTCACTGTACAGGTGTTTGGTAGAAGAGGATATCTCTGATGTCTGACTTTGATTATTCATCTGTTTACATTAACAGAAAAATAATAAGACCTCAAGTGAAAATAAGATGGCACTGATGTTATTAGGATTATCCACAGACAGCCATTAAAACTTTAAAAATGCAAGTGGACTACAAACCTTATGATATATTAATTGAATACTGTGGCATCTCCCCAAACAGTTTGCTGCCTCTTGTTTTTTTTTTTAAATTGAAGGTCTCTTTTTAAACATATGATTCAATGGTTAAGACACAGCATACAATGATGACGTAAATATGACAGTGGAATGAAGAATAAATTAGTATCCTAACTAAGAGATCAGATTCCACACACCTAGCAGAACAAAATGTGTTCACAGATGCAAATATTCTAGAGGACCATGAAATACAGCTATGAAGCTACACTTCCCTTGCACCACGTAACTCTTAAGAATCCAAGCAGTTTCCAAGGTCTTTAATATGTGCTGTCTGTGTTCCTTACAATAATGTTTTCGACTGTAACTCCTGGTTAAGTGGCTTGCAGATAACCACCTGGTCACATGCATTAATACACACTTCTGAAATCTACAAACATTTTATAACTGCGCTCTCCATTGTGCTCGAAGTGCAGCTATCATGGCATGCACCAAAGTACAGTATGTAAATAAGACAAAGACTAATAATGTCTTCCAATTCTTTAGTACTGAATGGGTGCTATGTATGTAAGATAGCAACAAATTTTTCCATTACATCCTAACATTAATAAACCTCCGAGAGACCTGGAATATCTGACAGAAAACAAGGACAATACGATGTTCATTTCTGTTTCATTAAACACAAGATGAGTTGATGGATTTCTCCACACTTTGTCACTCTACTGTTAATAGCTCTTTGTCTTTATTATTCACTATGGGTGAGACTGTGTAACCTTTATTCACACTGGTGAGCACTTACATGAGTAACCCCACAGGGGTTAGGTTCTTCTCAGCATGAGTAAGGGTGGCAGAATCTGGGTCTATATAGTATCCTTGTAGGCGACCTTAGTCAGGGGCGGCTCTAGGCACTAGCACAGCAAGTGCGTACCTGGGGCGGCAAGCCGCATAGGGGCGGCCTGCCGGTCACTGTAAGGGCGGCAGTCAGGCAGCCTTCGGTGGCACACCTGAGGGTGGTCCGCCAGTCCTGCGGCTTCGGCGGCATTTTGGTGGCGAGTAGCTGAACCCATGGGACCGACGGACCTCTTGCAGAAATGCCGCCGAATCCACAGGACCGCTGGACATCTGACTGACGCACTTGAGGCGGCAAAAAACAGAGCCGCCCCTGCCTCAGTGATAAGTAGACAGAATTGTAGGAGGGATGCTTACCCTTTAGTTGGCCCAACTATTTAAAGCAGTGGTCCCCAAACTGTGGTCTTCAGAGAGCTGACTGACCAAATGCTACTGGCTCCTCTTCTTTGTTTTTATCTGCTAAATTACATTAAAAACAGCTAAAAGGTTATAAAACATTTCCCATGTTAATTTTCCATGTTATCAAGTTCTGTAGCTGTAGTAGGAATGTAATTTGATGGCCAGGGGGAAGGGGAAAGAAGATGGGCCATGTAACCGTAAACTATAAAGAAGGTTGCCTAAAATGTTTCCACTTAGATGTGGTCCATGCTATGAAAATGTTTAGGGGCTCCTAAATTATTTCATTTTATTTTTTAAATTAATGATTGGTCCAGTTTTGTCTTGTTTTACCATGTTTTTATATCACATTTCCTTTTAACTCAGTCTATCATACTGAAACCGGGACCAACCAGTGATGCAACAAATGCTATTTAAATTAAACCAGGAATTAGTACTTCATTTTATCTGTGCCTCAATTACTCCTATTTGAAAAAATGTAGCTAACAATAATTTGTATATGCCTAATGCTTTCTTCTCTGTAGATCTGAAATCATTATAAAAATGTGGGTAAGCATTATTAGTCCCATTTTATGTCTGGCCCCAGTAAGCACGGAGATTGAAACAATTTGTATCAGAGGCATATGACATGAGTCTGGTCTCCTCAGAATCAGAAGAGTCTGCCATTCACTTATATAGACTTTGGCAAGTCTTCATCACTTACGTCATTTGGAAACTTGATGTGTCAAATACAGTGTATTCTGGTTAATTGGGACACATCGGGACTGGAACAATTTGGCCCGATTAAGCGACTGCCCCGATTAACCGGTGGCCCGATTAACCAGAATCCACTGTATATTCTAAGACTTAAAACAACTCTGATTCAAATGTGGAAACCCAAGTCCATAGAAAAACTTTGTAATAGCAAGAACTTACAAATGGCTTACAAATGTGATATCCCTAGCCATTCCTATTGTTGTCTAAGCAGTGAGCAACAGATATTTCTGGATTTTATTCCATTGCTATGCAGCTTGTATGATGTATTCTTGCTATTATGAAGCTAACCATGCCTCTTGTGTCAGCACATGCACTGTTGGTTGCCACCTATTTTTTCTTCCTCATACTTAATAGCATGTTGTGCATTAATATTCACCACAACTTTTTAATGCACCTTGCTGCCAGTTTGTGGCCATTTTTTAATTCAGAAAAGTGTCATTGCAGACTTATGTCTGTACCTCCACCCGTTTTCTTCTGTGGTTACTAATGCAAAAAGAAATTTATGTAAATATTAATTCAGTCTTTTAAAATAATTTGTTTTGCAGCCATGTCACTTTTGTGTTCAACATTCTGCAAACTACAAACACTCAAGTAATCAAGTTTTACTATAACTAAAGTTGGCAGAAACTGAACACTGAAGATACATTCGTGAGTATGAACAGACAACAGAACTTTTCAATATGTGCATGCAAGTTTTGATGTTGAAGGTACTGGCACACCCATGTAATCGAAAAATGGAAGAAAGATCACATGACTTTTCTGAACAACTCTAAGTTACAGAGTTCAAGAACTCTGTATGCTTGAGGTCAATCTATAAAGTACAAAATTTCAAAAGACATGCATCCAATAAATGTGAATAATGAATAAATTTGAGGAGATTACTATTGGCTTGTAGATATTAAAGAAGCAGGAAAATAGGGACATTATGTAAAATAAATAATTCATTATGGATTATTTGCTTAGCTCTGGATTCAGGTTAAGGATACTAATTCCAAAAAAACAAAGCTTAATAAGGCCAGTTATTCCCCTATACTGTAGAAAACAGATATAATGCAATGCCAGAATGATTTACAAATTATATGTTCTGAATTATAAATTACAATTTATTTCCCAAGATAATTACACTGATTACACAAGTCCTTTCAGAAATAATACTGCTACTGGCTAGCTTTCTAAGGATTCATAAGAAAACTTTACAACCAGATTAGTTAAAAATCATGTGATTCATAAGGTGAAAATGGGATGTTATGTTTAGTTTAAAATGCAATATGAAAAACAGTATAGCGGTTCAATTGATGGTATATGATAGAAGATTGGAGGTGGAGTCCCACCAGCCATTCTGCTGGGTTTAAGAGAAGCAGCAGCTAGAAAAATGAAACCAAAAAGTGTTTGCCCAAATAAGGAACCTTTTCAGAGGCTCCAAAGAGCCCAGAAGGTTGACCTAATGCAGAGGCCTGAAACCTGTACAGCTAACAGTGTTGAGCGGGAATGTGGGGGATGAAAGTCTGACAAACAGCAAGGATGGTCAGTCACAATCCCCATATATCTTGTGGCTGGCTAGGATCTCCAAGACATGTACAAGAATCAGAGAGGTAGCCGTGTTAATCTGGGTTTGCAGAAGCGAGAAAGAGATGCATCCGACAAAGTGGGTACTAGCCCACGAAAGCTTATGCTTCAATACTTTTGTTAGTCTTTAAGGTGCCACAGGACTCTTTGTTGCTTCTGCAAGACATGTACAGAATGTCCTATATTGGGAGGAAGGAAGTCATCCCAAACACCAGAGAAGACACACCTTCACTGATGTACTGTACAGGATCCGCATGAGGCAAACCCGGATCCTGTACAGTACATCTCTACCTTGTAAGAGATGCCCAGCTGACCCTAGGCATTCAGCTTATGACAATGACTGTAGATCTAGGCATGAGATTTTAATTGGTCTGGTAAATCATTTTCAGTTACATCAAATTAAAATCACTGGGCCAAATCCATTTAGGATTTACAGCAGCACTCATCAGAATAATCAGGGTGGAGCAACTTCCAAGGGAGAAATTCCTTCCGGGAGAGGTTACCGCTACATAAAACAACAGCCACTTTCCTAGCACCAGCAGCTACAAGAGGCCAGTGTATTAAAGAAAGACAGATAATTGTAGCAGCATTGGCTGCAGAAGTATGTTTGAAACTGCTGTATTTATGTACACACACATAATTGTATTTTGCACATGTACACACACTCAAATGTATATTACATACACACACTTCTCTAATTGTTATCTTCTGCCTCCACAAACAAAAGGCCTATAGAATACAAACAAAACCATTCTTGTAAAATAATCTCCCCAAAACAGAAAAACATTTATTTGAAAGGGTTTGTTACCACCATTATTTAAAATAAATCCCCTAATTGTTTCAATGTCGCTACTTTCTCTGAAGAACCACAATAGCAATATATTGAGGATTTAGCTGTTTGAGGTAGATTCAAGTGAGAGCTGGGGAACTGGGGTGATGTGCAAGCTATAGCACAAACTGAGGAGAAAATGTGAAGGGAAAAAAAAGGGTGAGATTAGTATTATTGGTCCTGTAGACTTGGGGTCAGTAAGATGAATGTGCAGAAGGATCTCTTAACCATGTGTGTTATAATTTCACACACTAAAAGCCAAATTCTGCTCTCCGATATGTGCATGCAACTCCCACTGGAATAAATGAGAGTTGTATGCCTCTATCTAAGGGCAAAATTTGGCCCTAAGTCATTAGTTAGAACTCTCTGCTGAAACACTACAGAGAATAGGGGGCATCCAAGGCTGAAAGGATCACACTGATACAGAACAAACAGAGATTTACTCTCACAAGAGACTATCAAATCCTCAGAAATTCTAAAACTCCATTTTAAAAGATTCAAATCTTTACAAGACTGACACGCCATATTAGGGAGACTTTTCAGTTAAGATAGATTTTATAAAGAGCTACATAGAGTAAGAGTATAATTGAATGAAAGTTTACAGGAGAAACCCCCTCCAAATCTTTTAGTATTGTACAGAACAGCATGCCAGGAATTAATACCCAACTCAATCTAAAAACAAAAACCAGCAAAAGAAGCAACTTGAGGGTAGTTATTCTCATATGGCTGTTAACCAATATGCATATTACAGAGTAAATCTTGAGCTTTGGGGAGGAATATTTCTAGACAAAGAGAAAACAAGTGAGAATGTTTAGAAGCTAAGGCAGGGGAGAGATTGCCAAGTTCTGGACTGTCCTAGTACTATTCTGCCACTCACCATTGTGCAACTTTGATCAAGTCATTTCAACTCTCTGTGCTCAGAAGTGATGTGAAGCTTAAATAATCAGTACCTGTCTGGTCCTTGTATGAAAGGTAATATGTATGTAAAATACAATGTTGCACAATTATTCTAAGCTTTACTAAACACATCTTCGGGTTTTTTTTAACAGTATGATGTTCATATATATTTATAACCTCTGCTAGAACATTATTTGAAATTTGAACGAACCATTCATGTAGCATTTCAACTATCTACCTCAAATAATTACAGAGAACAATTTACTTCATATCTCATAGCGGTATTACAGCAGTGCTTAGTAGCAGAGCCATAGTCAAGACCCTCCCTGAGATAAATTATTCACCTCTGTGATGGGAACAGACCATTTCATCTTAGAAATTCCCTGATTGCTTAGGGTGTCCTGACCCTAAAAAGAAAGTTGCTCTTTACCATTTGCAATGCTAAAATCCTCTCGTTGCTTTGACCACGGCCTAACAGCGAACCTCGTGCTGCCAGCAGCCACCTGACTTCATTTAAAATAAATAAGTAAATACAAAGAAGCACCTTGTTTATTTCTAAACTCCCTTGTATCTGTTGCATGATAGGCTGGCATTTGCTGTTAAAGCAGAAAATTACAAGGAGGGCTTAATTGACCCTCTTGTGTCTTTGAAAAATCCTGTCTGTTGTCTCTAATTGACCCTCTAGATACCTTTGTGGAACAATGAATGAATCCTCAGTAAATAATGGACGGTGATGATTAATAGCCACAGTTTGTCTGGACCTCTGGCTCATGGAGCTACTGTACAATTTTCTTCTTTATTTCTTCTTCACTGTCATGGTGAATCTGTTCCTTGCATTTCATAAGCAAGACCGTTGCCAAATTATAAATATTCTGTTGTAAATCTGAAAAGTTAGATTAGGATGCTACAGATAAGAACAGAGACTACACTTGATCTTAGCTCAAAGAGCAGAGAAGCGATACAATAGAAAAGAATTACTGACGTTACTCAAAATAGTTTCCCACAATGATTATTTTTCTCATGTGTTACTAGAAAGTAGAGTGAAGTGCCATCATATATTCATGTGTTTGATTTAGAGGAAAAAAATCAACCATAATAGGGACCACTTACAAGGTTTCAGTTATTTCCTTCATGTAGGGTGTAGTTCATAATAATAGGATGTCACATTTCCATTTCTTGACTCTTCACTGTAATAAAGAACATCACACTAATACACTTTTTGATTGGCTTGATTATAATGCTGTAGGGTATATTATAAAACACATTAAGACACTTTCAAACATCTCTGATATTTAATGTCTGTGGTTAACATTCTGAGGCTAAGAGAGTTATAAATGCAAATTTGTAAAGTTATGACATTTGTCTGGCAAACCAAAGAGCAAATTTTACTTGGATTTGATATTGCTATTTTCTATTCAGTAAAATATTTTGGTCCAATAATTGAATAGTGTACTGTAAAATATCACCTTTAGTATACTCGGTGATGCTACTATTAAAAGAATTGCAAAGCATGTTAACTAAAACTGAAAAATCACACTGTAAAACTAAACATCTCACATTGAGCATGTCAATATATATGAAACAAATCAAACCTGTATTGTAATATACATGACAGAAAACGGAGTTCAACCTAATACACTTTATATATCACAAGAGTGCAGCAAAGAGGAACCTGCATTTCTATACTTAAACTCAGTGTGAAATACAGACAGTATGTAAATCTACAACGGGAAACAAATTAATTTGTCCCTCAAGTCATTTTGACCCACTTTCCTCACTGAACAAAGTCTGAATAACAGAGTATATGTCTACACTGAGACAGAAGACCCGGGGCCTGGGTATGGCTGGTTTAAAAGCTGAAGTAAAGACATTTTGGCTTGGGCTAGAACCTAGGCTCGGAGATCCTCCCCGTTCACAGTTTCAGACATCGTGCTCCAGACCAAGCCTGAATGTCTACACTGCAATTTTATAGCCCTGCAAGCCCAAGTCAACTGAGCCTGCCAGTCGAATTGCAGGTCTTTTATTGCAGCAGAGAGGTACCCAGACGGCTCTGTACGAGAGGTGCATGGAGTCTGGAAAGGAAGGAATCACTCCAGGTCTCCTATGAGAGGTATGAAAAGAATTTAATTTTGGTTTCTTTATCTCACAAACTCTAGTGGATGCAGGCAGTTGTAAGCTGTCTTTATATATTTGCATGTATGTATTTGTAAGTTGTTTTTATAAGCTTCTCTAATGTTGCTCATGACCGTAGGATCTGATCATCACTTAAAATGCTGATGAGTCTCACAACATCCATTTGAGAATGGGAAATATTATTACATAAGGGAAACTGACTTGCCCAAGAACACGGATGAAGTCTATGTCAAAGCCAAAATATTAACCCAGATCTCCTGAACTGATCCTTGGTTATGTCGAATAGATGAGTTATTTTAATTCTTTTAGCAGCTGTGTTTTAACAATGAATACTTCTGAAGTCATCACTATAAGATGGATATATTGGAAATGTTGCCAATATGTGATATGATTTTAATTCCAAAGATAATTCTCTACTTGCCACAGTTTCCTTTAGACTTTCTAGTCTGCTCCCTCCCCCTTTTCTGAACAATTACTTATGGGTATCCCAACTATACCTTCAAAATGATGGGGTCTAAATAAGCTGTTATCGCTCAAGAAAGATCTTGGAGTCATTGTCGATAGTTCTCTGAAAACACCCACTCAATGTGCAGCAGCAGTCAAAAAAGCAAACAGCATGTTAGAAACCATCAGGAAAGGGATAGATAATAAAAAGGTAAATATCATAATGTCATTACAAATCCATGGTGTGCTCACACCTTGAGTTCAGCATACAGTCCCATCTCAGAGAAGATATATTAGAATTGGAAAAGGCAAAGAGAAGGCAACAAAAACAATTAGGGGCATGGAATAGCTTCCATACGAGGCGAGATTAAAAAAGATTATGACTGGGGCTATTCATCGTAGAAAAGAGACAACTAACGAGGGGGATATGATAATGGTCTATTACATAACAAATGCCACGGAGAAAGGGAATAGGGAAGTGTTATTTCCTTTCACATAACACAAGACCCAGAGGTCACCCAATGAAATTAATAGGCTACAGGATTAAAACAAACATAATGAAGTATTTCTTCACACAAAGCCCAGTCAATCTGTGGAATTTGTTGCCATGGGATGTTGTGAATGCCAAAAGTATACATGGTTCAAAAAAGTATTACATAAGGTCATTGAGGTTCATCAATGACTATTAGCCAAGAAGGTCAGGGATGCAACCCCATGCTCCAGATGTCTCTAAATCTCCAACATCCAGCAGCTGGGACTGGACCACAGGGGATGGATCACTCAAAAATGCCGTTCTGTTACTTCCCTCTGAAGCATCTGGCACTGGCCACTGTCAGAGAGAGGATATTGAACTAGATCAGTGGTGAGCAACCTGTGGCCCATCAGGGTAATCTTTGCAGGCTGAGAGACATTTTGCTGATGTTGAGCGTTCACAGGCACGAACCCCCTCAGCTCTCAGTGGCTGCGGTTCGCCATTCCTGGCCAATGGGAGCTGTGGGAAGCGGCAGCCAACATTTCACTGCAGCCTGTCGCTTCCTGCATCTCCCATTGGCCACTGGGAGTTGCGGGGGGCCGCACCTGAGGAAGGTCCGCATCAGCAAAATGTCTCGCAGCCCGCAATCAGATTACTCCGATGGGCCGCATGCAGCCCACCGGCCACATGATGCCCACCACTGGGCAAGATGAACTGTTGCTCTGGTCCAGTCTTATGTTTCTATGTTTTTTACTTTTTTCAAAATCAGGTCCCAGGATTCCAAATCTGCACTGGTGCATACTGTATGTCATTGGGCTTGCACAGGGTAAAGGTCAAAACAGAATGTGACTTAGTGTGTTAAAGTGTAGATACATGGTACACAGATAGGTTTGTGTGCACATGCAATGTTTATAAATGTTGTTAATCACCCACCCTCAACAGGTGAATTGTGCTACCATCTCATGTACTGTGTGTGTTTGGATTACCAGTTTACCTACCAGTTGCTTTTTTATTACTATTAGCTGTACAAGAAAACAAGCAGAGTAGCTAATTTCCTAGCATGGCTACCAGTAAATATTGAAAGTGGATTTATGTTATAATAACCTGTATCATAAATAGAATCATGCTAGTGGATTTAAAGAACTCTCAAAGTTCTTATTCATTATGATTCAGAGGCAATACAAGATGCAGATGAATGGGGCAAACCTTTATGGAGGCAGATGGATTCATATAAATCATATTACAGTTTACAGTGAGAAGTTGTTTGTCTAAATGGTAAAAATCTGTAACCATTTGTATAACCGAGGTTAACAAATCCAGCTCTAAGCAAAAGCTAAATTTACATATAGCTTTGCTTTCAATATAAGTAGGGGAGTTAGTGTCTTTAATTGTCATTCCTCTTGTGTCTTTATATCCTCATCTACTCATACTAAACTAACTGTATGAATCACGTTTCATTTAATATCATGAAGAATCCAGTAATCCACCATTAGACCCATTTCAATGCATAAATATCACAAGCAGCATGATAGATGGTTATACTCTGAGAAATTTTTGTTCTCAAGTTACAGCATACACTGAACATAAATATTAGAAGTCTGACTCAATTAGACACTTTGGCTGCTAAAATATCATTTGCCAGTACTACATATCGAGAATCTTAAAACAAAGATACAAATTGTTTGTTTTATTTTTACATTTAGCATTGATAATTCTCTTAGAAGACAAACCAGTGTAGGTATGCAAACTCAGTAATGCTTCAAGGATGCCAAAACCCAGTAAGTAAAGAGTTGCCAGTTAAAAAAAGTGATAGTATCATTTCTACCCACCTTTTAACTTAAGATTTTGTTGTAGGTGGAGCTAACAGTATTACCTGTAGTTCAGGTTGCCCCACGCTTCCTTTCATAAGACACTGGATTCAGTTTCTCGTAACTTATCAAACTTTAACCAGTTGTGTGCAAATTTTTGATTTTGGTAGTCTGCCGCAGACTGAACTTAAAAAAAAAAAGTCAGCAAAATGGTCCAGTCATTTCTGAGAAGGAGATTATGGGAAAATACATCGTTTTGCAATGTTTAAATAAATTTTCTACAAGTGTTTTGTGGAGAAGCTGTTGCAAGCCCATGCTTGGAAACAGGGCCTTGATGTTTCACAGAGAGGTTGCCTTTATGTGAGGGACACATGAATATCTGCACAATTTTGTCCAAGGTATAAGCCTTTGGAAAGTTTCACTTTACCTATGTTCACGAGAGACTTGTGGGAGCCTGGCAGCAAAATGCTCTGAAAATTTAGTCTGCTTCAGTCCAAAATGGCAGGGGCCAAACAGGAATTCCCCTGCAATTGCTCCTCCCAACTTTTGCAGGTCACTGTGACACAGGTCACAAAAACTGAGAGCAGGGAGAAAATTCTCCTGTCCGGATACTCCCCGGCTGATTCCCAGGGAGTTTGGTGGAGCACTGGAGTGCAGAAAGGACAAGCACCAGCCCTGGGCAAAAAAGGAGAGAGGGGGAAGGGAGTAGATTGGGAAAAAGAGCCTCATGGAAAAGATCAGGACTGGGAGTCTGGGAGGAGATTGGCACCAGCTGAGCAAATATACTGAGACTAGAATGAACAGCCCATGGGGGTGGAGTGGAGACTAGTACAGGGAGAAGGAGGTGGGGAAAAGATGAGTCTGGGACAGTGGCAAAAGGGGGCAGGCTTGTAGAGGAGGAAAATAAGGATGTGTGACCATCAGAACACAGTCCCTGGAGAGCCTAGAATGGAAACCAAGATTGCAAAGTCTCACTATTCTACTGTCAGCAAATAGCTATAAAACCCACTTGCAAGGTGTGTATCCCATCACCCTCTAGTATCCACATAGAAAAGACAAACTACTACCGCCATCAGTTACTCCTTCATCTCAAACGGCCAAGTTCCAATCCTGCTAATAACCCATGTGAGTGTCAATAAGTGGAACTTCTATCCCCCATCAGCCCCGCTAGGTTTTTAAAACACAATCATGCCTTAGGTTAAAGAAATGTTAAGGTTGCAAATTCAAACATTCAAAAATTAGGAAATGCCACAGTTAAGGTTGTCATTGTGCATATGCAAGATAGAGTCTTTAATTACATGAAGAGACAAACTAGAATTTCTGACTTGTGGTCCTTTATATTACTCGAGGTTCCTCTAATGAATTATTCAACTGCACATAAGTCATTACTTAATATACTTGGCTTTCCATAGGAAATATTAAAGACATCATATTTAATGATTATGCTAATTTTGTTTCAGCTTTATTTTCAATGTACAACGTATTGCATTAGTCTGTGCACATTGTAACTGATGACAAGTTTAATGAATAAATAATCACAAAAGTTTGAGTATCCTCATAGTTCTGCCATTACCAAATGACTGATTTAAGAGATGGACAAAAAGTAGACACACTAAAGTACAGATACTATGATTAATGGATGATCCAAATTCCCCTGAACTGCATATCATGACTTAATGTGAAATCCTGAAGAGATTAAAGGTGGGAATTGCATTACCATGAATAATATGAAAAAGTGATATTCTGTCTAAAAGCTTTTGAGTGCAAGTGAGTTGAACAAATATATTAACAGAGCTTAGGCAGATTCAATCAGGTTGAATGTTACCTAGAATTTATTTTGAAATAAGCTGTATATATCCAAGATGTGAAGAACAATTCCATTTGTGACTGGCAGCAAGGCTATTAGCATGTAGATTTTAATTCCATCTTCAGTTTTATAGAGGTTACATTGTCCCTCTTTTAGTAATTGAACCATTCCCCAATTACAGATGTAGTACATCTTAATGCTACACATACAGAGCACAGTAGTGATGTGGCTAAAATTTACACTCTCACTTTATTCTAATTTTAAAAAAATATCTTTTTGCATTTTTATTATAGTGGCATCAGTAATGATGTTGTATTTAAGGATGAGTTGCATCCCATTGATTAGTATTTCCATTATAAAAACAGATTTGGAGATCATTTAATGTTTCAATGGATTTGAATCATGCTGGTAGGAAATTTAGATTAAAATTATTCAGTCAGTATGCAAGGCTTTCCTACAAAAAAACAGTTACACTGTAACTTACAATTAAACGGTGATGTTAATGAAGTTATAGTGTGTGACAGCTTAACGGAGTGATGCTGAAAGGCAAATGTCAAAATGAAGGCAAGATGTTTATTTTCGATCTGACAAACCTTAACTCAACCGTAACATACTGTTCCATTAACATTATAGTTATTACACAAAATAATTTAGTTGAATATATATATATATTCATGTTCCATGAAAGACATACCAAACTGACACAAACAGGACACAGCAATTTTGTGTGAGAAGATGGGAAACAGGTCACAAAACTAACCAGACATCAGCTTCCTGTAAATGAAGTATAAAGGATCGTCCTACCTGTAATCCCTCAATAAAAAGAGCAGTGCATAAAAACAAAGATAGCCCCACTAATGGGCGAGCCAACAGGCTAGATTAATGCTTAACCACACAAAAACCAAGTAGGATAGGTTTTAGCCCCGATTTCATCCCCTTTGCACCATTACAATGGCACAAAAAAGACAGGAAGCCTTGAAAAGGCCAGCAAGGGATTCCCCTTGTGTAATAGAATTCATGCATGGTATGAAGACACCACAACACTCCCCATTTCCAACCTAAAGGTTGGATTAAGAATTTCCACCACCATTCAAGCCTCTTGCTTATTCCCATAGCAATCCCCTGCTTCAGTTTCAGTATGCTAATCTCTCTCAAGTGTCCTCTATATATTGTAAATGAGAAGTTCACAAGATATAAATAAAATAAATAAATAGGCGTGAAAAAAATATTGAACACTGAAACAATTAAAAAAGAGCCAGGGTGAAGGGTAGGCTTTTATGCCAAATATTGAAGATGTTTAAGTTAAAGCTTTTTGAAATGCATACATTTTGGCAGCGTCCAAGAAAATATTGAATGTCTGTGTGCAAAAAGCCATTAGTAATTGTATTTCTCTATCCCAAATTTTGTATATGATCATCACAGAGTTAATTGTGGATGTCTGTAGTCTTCAGTGAACTGGTCAATTTAATTCTGATGTGGAGTTTTGTATTCAGAATACAATGGATATCTAAAACTGTGGGAACCACTATAATGTGCAATCAGAGCAATATATAGTTTATGAACCAAGCCATCGGGGGAGACGGGGAATGAGAGAGAGAGGTGGATGCATATGGTGAGCTTGATCTCTGTGAAGGATCTTACAGATTTCTTCAAAGAAAACATTTAGTAAGATCAAGCATGGCTTCTCACCACTCCTTTCCTTTTTCCTTACTTTTAGTACTCTCATCCTTTTCACCGAACACAGACTTCCAGAGTGATCTCTTATTCCTACCCTTTTTTCCGCAATCTTTCATGTCTCCAATTTTCCCTTCCCCCCTTCTCCCACTTTTCTCCTCAACCTTAGTCCTGGGAAGAGGTTGTCTCCTATCTTAACTATCTGTATATAGAGCCCCAGTCACAATGAGGCTCTAGTCAGGTTTAAGAAGTCAGGTTGTTAGAAGAATATTGATACACTACACAATTTCAAGGAAGAGTGCTAATATTTATTGAGGGATAGGAGCTGTTTGGGTAAGACTGGAGAACACCTTAAGGAAAAACTGTATCCTCACTTTCAAAGGATGGTCTAAAGATGATTAAATTAAAAGATCTTGATAGGCAGATCTATTGGGGACCTGTAAGTAAAAATGAATAACTTTAACTTGGAATGGATGATAATACAAGGAAAAAGAGAATCAAGATAACCAAAGGAATGTACTGATTTTCTGCATAGTCAGAGAGAACCATGAAGAAGAGATGATAAAAGTGAAAAGAATCAATCTAACACTAGGAGATTCTGAATAACCGCATATACAATGGAAAACTGTAAATGAAAGTAATACACTGAATACTTTGCTTGTGGATACAATAAATGACTACTTCTTTATGTAAAAACTAAAAAATAACCCGAGGAGTTGAATAGTTTATGGGACTAGTACAGAGGCAGAGACTTTCTCCTCCCAATTCTTATCCACCTATTATATTTTGACTTCTAAACTGGAACTTCCTTGGAGCAGAAACCATTACTTATAACATGTTTGTACAACACCTGGTACAATGAGGGCCCTTCTTGGGTGAGGCCTTTAGGTACTATCATAATATAAGTGAAATATGCTAAATAATAATGTAATGATAAAATAAAAACAGCAACAGACTATCAGCCTGATCAGCATAAGTGTGCTGCCAAGAGGGATGAGGTCTATGTCTTTCCCTTTTCAGAGGTACTTGAACACTCTTGCTTCTAGTTCAATGCTATACGAGACATACCACATTTAGTTAGAAGGCCACTCGCTAAACAGAATCACAAAATACCCAGCGACAAATGCGTAAAACAGAGATCCCTTTGCTAGAAAATGGACATTATGGCTTTATACCGTGACACTACCCACATTAGGGATCAGAGAGTGGAGAAGGATTGTAAGCCTGTGGTAGTTCCTTGAAGTATTGTGTCTAGATAAGTACAATGTCTGTGGGACCTCTGGAGAAATGAACAGCAGTGACTTTTGCAACACTCTTCTATAGAATGCACTCTGGTTTCCCCAAATCCCTCCACTTAACAGTGCTAGTGCTGCCCTACGCCTATGGGGTTTTTACCTCATCTGTGAATAGAGTCTCCCTCTCCCTCCTTTATGTGCCAAGAATACAAACACCTAGATTGTATCTCATTCCTGTGCAAGAGAGGGAAGGGAAATCTTTGCAATCTCTTCCCAACCACATGTACCTGCACAGGAACAGGCACAATCCAGCCCACAGGAACAAAGTGAGCCAAAATGCACAAAGTATAATCATCCATATAAATCATTTTAAATTGTTCATAGTGTCTCTCTTTATTATTTCATCACATGCTACCTGCTCTTTGAAGGATTAAAGAGGAACATATGCTATGGACACCCACTGTGTCCTGTTCCAAATCAAAACTAACTTCTAAGCTTGTGTTTGATTAAACTTTCCATCGAAATTAAGCTGCTCTGAAAGTAGTAAACAGCAAAAACTCTGCCTTGATGTCAGTTAGTTTCATATTAGTAATATGACAGGCCTCCTATTGTTGTAGAGCTGAAGAGCATGTGTCTTAATGCAAGCTTTTGTGTGAGAAATAATTTCTTGATACACCAGTAATAATCTCCTGGCCTGCAGGAAATTGACAGTCTAGTATGAATTAATGAGCATTTCAGCAAAAATACCAACTGTTCTTGGTATTAGTAATATGAGCAGAAGAGGATGGGACTTTTTATATTGGTTTAGACCAGTGGTCTAGCTCTGTGTTTCTCCACCTTTTTGATACCAGGGACTGGCTTATTGCCTTTCTAAACTGTGTCAGGGAAATCTCAGGGTCTGGCACCAATCCATGGATTGATTGTTGAGAAACATTAGCTAAACCACTATCCTGTCTCTGAATGTGGCCAGCACCAGGTACTTCAGAGGAATTATAAGGAATTTTTAATTAACTATGTAATGTGAGTTCGTCTTATGCCTTGAAGCATGTTGATTGAAATCCTTTCTAGGAATGTATGGTGTTTTTTTTCAGTATTTACTATTTTACTCTGGATATGCTTGTTATTCTTATGATTGCCTAATCCCTTAATGAATCCTACTAAATTCTTTAATTATATCATGTGACAGTGACTCTGCCTGGCTAACTGTACACTTTGTGAAAGTTTTTAATTTGCCACCTTCCAATTCCTGGCATTATGAAATCTCCCTGATTCATAATCTCTATACCATTCACTATTGATAAATACTCATACTGTTCAGTCTTATACATTTCCTTTCTAGGGTAAGCAAGCCAAGTCCTTTTCAATCTCTCTCCCTGTGAGAATTTTTTCATGCTCCTAATTGTTTTTATCAGATTGGTATATATGGGTTTTCTTGCATTGTAGGGCTGTTGTTCTTAAGTGCTGGCAAGAATTTACGACTGTTTACAAATGACCACATGCAACATATTGCAAATATGGTTCAGAACAATGGATGAAATGGCTTCAGAGGAAGAGACAAATGAGGAATATTTTCCTGTCCTCACATAATTTGATTTGCTTTGTTTCCACCTTCTTAGTAGCTAATTCCCACTGATTTTCTTCAGTGATTTATGGACACCAGACGTTATGGTGTTTATATTCATCACATATTTTATGGTGTAACTATATATATTAAAAAAGGCTTATATTTCATTGTTTTGTGGGTGAGATTTTCAAAAATATACAGTGTTGGCTTCACTACACTGGAAGTTTTTCCATTGACTTCAATGAACACATAGCTTTTGAAAGCCTAAAACTTTAACTATAATGCTAGTTGACAATAGGCAAAAAGGAAAAAAAATGCGTCTAGACCAGAAAGTGGGGTTTTTATGACAGTAGGATGAAGAATTATGTCTCACTGTTCTCAAAGTCAGAGTTCAAGTCACTGGTGGAGTTTAGGGAGGCAGGGTCATGAAGGAGGTCAAAGAATACCTCAAGATTTTTCATCTCCTATTACCAGTCTGACAAGTCTCAAATTTTTTGCAGAAATAAAGTTAAAAATTATGGGTGACTTATTTATGGCAAACTGTTTTGTTGCACTATATGTATTCCAAAGTGCTTTTAATGCCAAAACTTCCAATTATTCACCAACATATTATATTAATAAAGATACTTTGAAGCTTTTGGTAATATTTTAATCAAGAATAACATGGCGATTTCCTGGATACCAGATGTTATGGCATTTATATTTATCACATATTTTCTGAGGTAAAATGTTGCCCTTAGTTTTCATTCAACTGCCTCTTTAAAATTGTATGAACAAATCAAAAATAAGAAGATTGCCGACTGTACCATTCATAAAACACGGAAAACTCCTTCAAAGTACATTGGACTCTGTTTTCACATGAGGTGTTGGCTGGCGAACAGAGTATGTAAACAGCCGGTGTTGATATCTAAAGGGAGTGAAACCAAGGATGTGACCAACATACATTAGTAATTTTCTGCAAGTAATATGTCATGTTTCCTATTTCCTTTCCCAGTGGGACAGGGAAAGAACACATTCTTCTACAATCTTTTCACTTTTAGTGTTACCCACTTATTTGGCAACACACTGCTTTGGCTCATTCTCAAAAGCGGCTGTTTATAGACAGAAGGGAAGAAATAGTAATACAGAAAAAATATGACCAAACAAATTTTCGAATGTACCTCATAGGTACTATTCCAAATGCAATGAGCAGAAATAAATACTTCCACCAATACAGATTCATATGATATATGTTAGTTTTTTGTTCTTGTAGTTTAAAGCATAACAAATAAAGAGAACTCTCTAAATTAGGGCTTTAAAAATCAGATGTTAGTATAAAAACAGGATTAATTTAGCCCCTTAACAATCCAATTTATGACTAGTAAAGGGTTATGAAAAATTCCATCTAGATGTCAAATATAAGGAAACACAAAGTCTTCGGAGACACATAATGATAAACTGCAGATTGAGCAATAAGCTCAGTGAACAGAATGAACAGTTCAAGAGTTCAGAACATGTTCATTTGAAAGGTGTTCAGTTAAAGAGAAGGGCATGGTATAGACAAAGGCACAGAAAGGTCATCATTACAGTTAGTTCATCTTCATTACAATGGTGCAGTCATAGCACCGGTGCACATACCAAGCCCACACTTGCATATCATTGTTTGGAGTTCAGGGGAAAATGGGGATTTTTTTAAAATATATAAAGGAATGTGGACAGAAATGTTCAGATGTTGCAGAGTTTGTGCTTCTGCTCTCAGTCTAGAGAAATAAATATAATGTGAAATATTCCTATTTTTAAAATGAGTAACATTAATTAAAAAAAACCTCTGCAATCTTTTCTCTTCAAAAACATCACAAATGTATCAACATGGGGAACTCTCTTTCCCTAAAAGTAGCTTCCTAAAGCTGCCAGTCTTTAAAACAAAGTCAAAGTGGAGTTGATTCCACCTGGTAGACTGTTGGCTTGAATTCACATTTTTTGTGAGTCACCATCACAAATGCAAACTTCTCTCAAGAATCCTGAGAAATAAAGGGGAGAATGCATTAATGTAATAAGATTTGTCCTCTGAAATGATGCATGCCTTATCGAGCTGAGACTTCGGGGGGGGGGGGGAGGGGGGATTTGGTAGGCTAAATGCAGTAACCCAAACTGGAATTTGGGTAGAACACTCTAGCCGGTAACCCCATTTTTTGCAAACAGGCAATGGGATCTCAAATGATCATAAGTAATCAAGATCTCAGTTTTAGATAACATCACTTCAACAGACGCTACTCATAACATCTTGGTGTTCCTGGGACAGCTCCAACCCCAGTACTGACCAAGTCAGCCATGCATAGCTTAGGAGCTCTGATACAATACGATAATATGGCTGAAGGCTGGGGATAAAGAGGTTCAAACTTTTTTTTTTTTTGAGTGTGCCTCTAGTATTTCCACAATAGTCTTCCTTAATAATTAACAACCACTGGGACCTGGGTCTCTTATTCCTAACACTCTAGAATGCAAACAGACAGAAAGAAAAGGGTGGGTTTTTACAAGCCCGTTAGTGGTTTAAAAAAATCATAGAATTTCTTTAATATAAATTTAACAATATCTTTCTTCCCACAGCTGTCCAGTATTAATTAGCACAACCATGTGTGCGTACATATAGATGGATGGATATTCACTACATTCACATAGGGACAGATTTTGATACACTTAATCCCTGACAAAATTCATCTTACTCAAAGAGCAGTTCCATTCAAGTCAAAGAGCCTGTGCGCGGACTAAGGAGTATAAGGATATCATAACTTGGCCCATAGCAATATGATAGATGGCATTATGGGGCACTTCTTGAGATGCACCAAGCATCATCTGATTGCCCCCAACTCCTCCTAATTTCAATGAGAGTTATGTGTGATCTCCACTAGAACATTAGAGAAAAAAATATTTGGCACTTTTCAAAAAGCTTGTGGGAGTCTTGAAATACAGGCATGTCGTGTCATACGCGAGGGTTCGGTTCCGCGATTACCGCGTAAAGTGGAAATCGCGTATAGCCAAAACCCATTGAACTTAATAGCGGGGGGGGGGGGGGTTGTGTTTTTTTGTGTGTGTTTTTTTCTTTCCCTATTCTTTCTCTTTTTTTTTTTTTGCCATTCACATAAAGCTAAAATCGCGCATGTTAACTGCGCGTAAGATGCGACTTGCCTGTAGTGCTTTCCATGGAGAGTAGAATTCCATCTGGCAGGAAATATATAATGCATACATGGTGAACAATGTACCGTAAGTATTTGTGTAATACTTCCCTACAAGGGGACAGAATGTATTAAAAGAGTTAGATGAAAAAAGAACACGCACCCATAATATACTTCTACTCCATAAAACACTAAACTGAATGGATGCCCGAGAGCCACTGATGCCATCCAGTCCAAAGCCTCAACACATACCACAACTGTTGCCCCAAGAGGTGCGAGAGTGAACCACAACTAATCAGTCCTGTGCCATAAATATTAGAAATATCATTCCTTTCCCAGCAATAATGCTTGCTGATTTTCCATATACTGATAATGACAAACAGAAAAAGTAACAAACAACGGAAGGAAAAACAAAAGGTTCTAGCTGTACACAGCACAACTGTTAAACCCATGAGTCACCTTGTCTCTCACACTTCACTGGACCATTCACAGATCACTGTGGAAAGTGATCACATTTTTAAAAAAATATATATACATATCTATACACACCAAATATCTAGAATTCTGAAGGCTGTGGCATACTGGAGGAAACTGGAGGAAAAACAGAACAGGCCATGAAACCTGAGACTTCTTTCTCTTTGTGTAATGTAATTACACTTAGACTAATGATATTAACTGCAGTCTCACCATAAGAGCAGGCAATCTGCAGCACATGCTTCTGAAGGATGTGCTAAAGCAACATCTCATTACCCATTTTTATTTGAAACAGGCCCAGACTTAAACTTCAGATCCAAACATAACTTCCCTCCTCTCTGCTCTTTCAGAAAGGCTGAATTTGGCAGTTGAGGGCCACCTCTAATTATTATAAGAAAAGGGAGAACTGTCTAGCTCAGCAAAGAAGCAAGTCTGAAGGAACTGATGGGAAGAGAAAGGATAAATAAGTCTGTTCTGCACTCTGAGTATCTCCTATCAGCGGCAAATAAACATAGCTAGATTAGTGAGGGGAAGCAGTGATAGAGCAAAGCAATATAAAAGGATGGCTGAGCACTCAAGGCCTTTATTCAGACCAATTAGGAATTCACAGATCAACCTCAACCTCTTAATAAATGCTCTTGGTCAGGGTCAGGAGAATCATTAAGATAGGGGGCTCAAATATGCCTTGTGAGGTTAAGCTATGCTTATAAGGAAGAGGATAGCTCAGAATCTCTGAGCGGAAAGCTGGAAAAGGCACTTTGTGGTGCGGAAAACCAGCTGGAGTGTACCCACTACTGCACCTGGTACAAAGGTGTAATCAGCACCCTCCTCCCCCCCAGCACTCCTGCCCTCCACCCAGGTGGAGTTGGAATGAGTCTGCTCATGCCCTTAGCAGTGTAGCTGTGCTCCCCTTGTTAGTCCAAATGCTGGGACTAGATGTTGCTTGCATCCTTTGTAGATACATTAGGTGCAGTGGCACAGAGAGTTGGGGGGAAGAAAAGTTCCCTGTAACCTCTCATCACCCTACTGCACCCATGCTGCAGGAGGTATAATTGAGCCCAGAGAAAGAAATGGAAAATTAAGGTTTTGCACTTGCATAAGACATCATCTGTCATATCATCATAATTAGGGGAAGGGGAGATGTCATTTCTAGTTTCCATTACTACAGGAATAACTGTTTCTAGTTCCTGCGAACCTATGCCACAGTGCATGCATTCCGACAAAAGAATGTATATCAATACTGTAGTCTGCATTTACCTGCATTGGAGAGCAATAATTTATTTGGTACATCTGAATATGTTTTCCATTAGGCTAAATGTTCAGATAAAGCAACTCCAAAGGCTGGGCTACACTGGGGGGGGAGGAGGGGGAAATCGACCTAAGATACGCAACTTCAGCTACACAAATAGCGTAGCTGAAGTCGAAGTACCTTAGGTTGACTTACCTAGCCGTCCCCACAGAAGTGGGTCGACTGGGCTGCTCCCCCATTGACTCCGCTTCCTCTTCCTGGCGAGGTGCGTGGTGTAGCCATACTCCAAGAGTGTTCAGTTTAAGAGATTTAAATTTCAATACTTTAAAAGAAAAAAACATTTTTTCAAAAACCTGATAGGAACCAATTTGATAAATATTAATTAGACAGATTCAGTTGATTAGTACCCATCTTTCCTGCTTCAAACCTTGTCTTGGGAGAAGGCTTCCTGTGTTGAGCTCACACATGTAATTCAGAACATATCTGACTACCAGCTTTGAAGGAGCAAACAATTAGCTTGATATGATTGTTTTTGAAACTGGAATAAAATATATGGTCTATTAATATTTCAAATGTGTTACAAGGAAATTAAGAATAAATCCTCTGCTCTTTTGTCCAAGTTGATATCCAAAGCTTTCTCTGTGTTAAAACCCAAAGGAATCAGACCAACTCACAAGCAAGACTGTATCACTTATCACATTAAATGAACCTGTTTCAGCTTTGAATCGAGTTGCAAAACTAGCTCCTGCCTATTATATACTAGCATAAGTGCCCGGCGCTGCTCGGGTCAGTCGGAGGTGGGGAGGTGGCAGACAGCTGACACCCCCTGACCAACTCCAACACCCACCCCTCACCCCTCACCCACCCCGACACCTTCCCACCCCCCCAAGCAAACCCAACACCCCCACCTCACCCCCCGACCAAACCCGACACCCCCACCTCACTTACCGTCCCACCAAACCCAACTCAGATCCGTCGCAGGCGGGGAGGGGGCCCAGAGCCGAGGGATTCCGGGGACCTTCGCAGGTGGGGGGTGGCACAGAGCTGATGGATTCTGGGGTTCCGTTTGGAGGGGGGAGGGGCAGAGAACTGAGGGATCTCCGGGGTTCCGTTGGAGGAGGGAGAGGCAGTGAACTGAGTGATCTCCGGGGTTCCGTTGGGAGGGGGGAGGGGCAGTGAGCTGAGTGATCTCCGGGGTTCCGTTGGAGGAGGGAGGGGCAGTGAGATGAGTGATCTCCGGGGTTCCGTTGGAGGAGGGAGGGGCAGTGAGATGAGTGATCTCCGGGGTTCCGTTGGGAGGGGGAGGGGCAGTGAGCTGAGTGATCTCCGGGGTTCCGTTGGGAGGGGGGAGGGGCAGTGAGCTGAGTGATCTCCGGGGTTCCGTTGGAGGGGGGAGGGGCAGTGAGCTGAGTGATCTCCGGGGGTCCGTTGGAGGGGGGAGGGGCAGTGAGCTGAGTGATCTCCGGGGTTCCGTTGGGAGGGGGGAGGGGCAGTGAGCTGAGTGATCTCCGGGGTTCCGTTGGAGGAGGGAGGGGCAGTGAGCTGAGTGATCTCCGGGGTTCCGTTGGAGGAGGGAGGGGCAGTGAGCTGAGTGATCTCCAGGGTTCCGTTGGGAGGGGGGAGGGGCAGTGAGCTGAGTGATCTCCGGGGTTCCGTTGGAGGAGGGAGGGGCAGTGAGCTGAGTGATCTCCGGGGTTCCGTTGGAGGAGGGAGGGGCAGTGAGCTGAGTGATCTCCGGGGTTCCGTTGGGAGGGGGGAGGGGCAGAGAACTGAGGGATCTCCGGGGTTCCGTTGGAGGAGGGAGGGGTGAGCTGAGCGAGTGAGGTGTCTGTTGGAGGGGGGTATTATGACATCATCACCACCTAACCGCCCAGCCGATGTGATTGGCCCTGAAAGACTTTCACCCCTGGGGGGCGTCAGAGGTGAGATCCGAAAATTTTTCGACCCTTACCAGCATCTAGACCCCAAGACCCCTCACTATATCAAATTTCAAGTCTCTGGCTCAAACGGTGCGGGAGGACTGCGCAGTCATACGTACATACATACATACATACACCACTTGACTTTTATATATATAGATAGATTACATAGTTAATGGAAGGTTTTACTTTGACTGGCACCAAAACCACTTGGGTTTAAGATGCTAATTACAGAGGCTTAATACTAAAGAAATGATAATATAATAAAATTATAATAATAAATAATAGTAATAATAATAAATTCTGGTGAATTAGATCCTCTGATTAATTTATGAAGTTCATTTTAGCATTAAAGATGGCATGAAGATACAAGGTAACAATGTACATAGCCAAATCTACTTTTAGGAGTAAATACCATACAAGAATAACAATTCTTAGTCTTTATTAACACTTCATGTACAAGACACTTTACATACATTATCTAATTAGATAGCAAATCCTATCCTGTCCTGATTTTTCACATTTGCTCTCTGGTCACCCTATCTACACTGCATCTAGGAGGGAGCCTCCCAGTCCATGTAGACAGACTCATGCTAGTGGGGTTTCAGCTAGCATGCCAAAAATAGGACTGTGGACATTCTGACTAATTCTGGAGCTCGCACTCTCAAGCCTAGAGGATCAGGTGGCCATGACTGCTGGAGCCCATTGCTTCATTGCTATTTTTAGAGTGCCAGCTTGAATCTGTCTTCCTGGGCTGGGAGACCTGCTCTCAACTGCAGTATAGACATATGTTTAAGACAACATTTTCTATCCACATTGAAGTAGGTAGCCCAGGAAAGTCTATTAAAGTGAAATAAAACTTTCAAACAGATGCACTTTGCACATCAGCCAAGCAATGATAGAAGTGTGCCATTATGTTTCTTGACTGAATTATCCACCCAGAAGAGAACACCACACACTGCCCATCATCTCTGGTTCCAAGATTGAATATATCTAGAGTAATTAGTAAATGTGTGAATTTCTATTCCAAAATATGCTTTTCCTATTCTAACTACTGATGTTAGCAGGAAAGAACTGAAAGAAGCCTTTGAACAACCTGTGCATGAAGCACTCCTCAATTTTTACTGTCTATAGTAGGCAGTTTTCACTGAATCATTCTAAGCTTCCTTGGAAGACTTAGAGCAAATACTTTTGTTAAAATAAAAAAACACCAATTTGAGCAAGATGCACTTTTTAAACGACTGTTTTTGGCAAGCTATTGCTTAATAAAGACTATTTCTGTTTATTTTCTGCTGATGCTGTTATTGGATTTTCACTACAGACAACATTTTCTTCTGAATTTTTTCACTTTATTATCCTAAGTTTCATCTAAGCTCTTCTTTTATAACCTCTACATACCCCTTTACCAAAGCTAGCAGGGGCATCTCATCTGCTCAATTACTTATTAGTGTTGCTAAAGAATACCATTTCCTCTCGTGGCTGATAAAATATTAATCAACAACAGGAACAGAATGATTTCCCAGTGTGGATGTCTTCTAATGGTAATACATGGAGTCTAAGAGAGATCTGGAGGTCATGTAATAGCTTTTGAAGGAAAGGAGGGGCTCACAGACAGAAATGACATTGTATACAGAATAGCGAGATTGTATTCAAAGAGCACTGTATAGATTAATTATTGCTGTTCTGTAGAAAACAATCACAAATGTCATTACAGGAATGTGTGCAAACATTTACTGATGGAAATAGGATATGATTGAGAAAATCATGGGAGACTATGTTAATTTATTTTTAAAAACTTATTGCAACTAA
The DNA here is from genome assembly GCA_032164245.1 of Sternotherus odoratus. Classification (NCBI taxonomy): domain Eukaryota; kingdom Metazoa; phylum Chordata; order Testudines; family Kinosternidae; genus Sternotherus; species Sternotherus odoratus. Next base: position 10,328,504 of record JAVMKO010000014.1, read on the forward strand.
AGAATTTTAAGCTGTAACTTGCCAATTGAGTATGTTAGGGTAATGTAGGAGGCAGGTTTTCAAACATACTACAGAAGTTTTTGAAAGTTGACACACAAGCTTGTAATTTTAATAAGTTATTCAAGTGCTTTACTGCTTCACCACACTTCTATCTCATGGTATTTCTCATGGTATTTTCATCCCCACGTTTTGGTGTGGGAAAGATGAAAAACAGTGAGGAAACTGAACAAGGCTGCAGCAGAACTAGAAACTGAATACTGATTTCCTGATTTACAGCCCCGTGCTCTAACCACCACCATCCTTCCTCCCCATGTTTATGTGACCTCACAAGCACAAGTTGAAGAGCATACAAAGTACTCTAAATAATAGATAGATAATTAATCTAAAAATTTACAAGGAATAATGAACTAATCATGTGTTACTAGACTGCATAAGCATAGTAAATTCTCAGCCTTTGGTCTCTAGTTCAGGAGTCGGACTGAAAATAACCATACAGAAGAACTTAGCAAAATATATCAAATCAGATTTTTAAAGGTGATTTTTAAAAAAAATTCAGACAGAACTACTGGAATAATAAGAACTAGATAGGTAAGGATACAATTTAAACGTCTGGTTTGGTTTTGGACATACGATTACTCTACTGGGATTTTTTATTTTTTTTAATACATAGACTGTAAGCTCAAAAGGGACTCTCCATCTGGATCATCTCATCTGACCTCCTACATAACATAAGGCCATAGTGATTCCTGTATCGAGCCTAATTCTGAGGTTGAGCTAGAGCAGATGTTCACTCTTACCATAAAGATTTCAAGTGTTGGAGAGGCACTGCTTCAGTAGAGACCCTTGACTCACTGGAGCAACCAGCACAGTTGTGCTATGTATGCACAGAAGCTATTTTTGGATTCTCCAATTCTGGGTTTCACTGGTGAGGCTCAGGAAAGACTGCTGATTAAATTGAAATATTAGAAACTGTGCTGTTCAATTCCATGTGTGTGATAAGGCAACTTCATATTCATAATTCAAGATCACCAAATTCCACTATATCACAGGCACTGATCAAACATGGTGAGAGCTCATTGGGTTTGACAAGAAATGCTACATATGACCCACCGTGTTTGGGCAGTGAAGAACAAAGGAAAACAGTTGCTTGCACAGCTAAAACTTCAAGCCCTAGGTCACCCAACAGGGATAATTGCAGAGTTGGGAATTGAACCCCTGTCTCCTGAGTCCCAGTCAAATGCCCAATCCATTTCTCTTCATTTGTAACAAGATGCAATAATTCATGAGTTAGGGGAAAGGTAGAGTTACATCAGATTTTTAGCATACGTGAAATAGTGTGTATATAGTAACAGAAAACATTTAAAATAGATATTGTATACATTCAGCAGACATTTTATTTACATTTATTCTTTAAAATATTTTGCTATTGAAATGGATCCTTCCCCCCCCCCAAAAAAAATATGTAAGGAATGATTTCCTTGATTGAAATCACAAAGATGTCTTTGTGTGATTTTTATGGTAATAATTTAGGATACAATCTTGCTGCATCTAGGCTACCTCCTGCAAGGATACTGAGCATTGTCAGATCCCATTGAGACCTGAGGGGCTGGATAGTACTCAGTATATCTTGCTGTTCTGGCTCTTAATGAGAAGGAAAATGTGGGTGGTGAGTTATTTTTGATAAGTAGTAATAGGATGAGGAAAAAGTAATATACCAGAAGTTGATACATTACTTGACATGTCAACTGTTGGAGAGTCGCTATATTGAATTTGTACCTACAGCAAACACAATACACAAGATTCTAATATACTGCAATGTTTGCTACATATTTTCAAGCTGATTGTATTGACTTTGTAAACAAGGATTATATGAAAAAATAAAGACTTCTGTACCATATAATATTTACAAAGTGAACAAATCAATCTGAGCTGGAAATAAAAACACAATATCACCAGTGTCACAAAACGAGGAAATAAACTGACCATTTGAAATGAGATCAGTTACTTAAGTTTAGAACTCAGTCACCTAAGAGACGCTCTCTCCCTTGTTCCAATGCAATTGCTGACTAATATTGGGAGAGCTGTCGAGAGCTTGGGATGGGCAATCCTAGTATGTGTGTTTAAAAAATAAAATAAAAATAAAATGAAGTGAATCCTCATGTCACTACCATGCAGTTTTCAATTTCCCACAGATTGGTTCAGCTGGTGGGTAAAATAGGAAACAGCCCTGAACTTACAGGTCTAAAGCCCCAAAGAGATGATTTCTGGCATTATTTAGATGGAAAGCTGTGTTAAGAAAATACTGTTTTAATTAAGCTCAACAGCATTATTTCACCTGAATTTTGGTCTCTGAAACAGAAAAGTCAGTTGATATTATAGGCAGAATAAATAGTAACCTATAGTTAAGGTTGCCAGACACTTTCAGTTATAAGACCCTGTTTTCAGATGCTTAATGCTTTGCCAAATTTTAAATGGTTTGGGCTTAAGTGTCCTAGGTCAGATATCGTGAGGCTGATTTTTTTTAAAAAAAAGTTTCAGCAAAAAATGGAACAGCCAATTCTGATATGATGTTCAGGGAAAATATATTGTTTGGTTTATGTTAAAAATGTATTCATACAAATGCTTAATTGAGAATCTCTAGTGCCTCTGTGTTTAAGAGAAAAGGCTTGAAATTTGGCCAAGGGATCACATTGGTGCCAGCGATGTATGTTCTTTATCCCCATGAAATTCTGACTAAATACGGCAAAGTTATAAGCCATGAAAAAAATTGCAGATGTCCAGTAGAGACTTGTTAGAGTTTGGCCGCTAAATTCTGTGACAATTCCACCCGTCCTGAGCATGCTCCAGCCCAGGACTGCAGAGGTTTCTCCCCCACAATTGCTGCTCCCAGTTGATGCAGGAGACTATCAAACCAAGCACCAGGCATCAGAACTGAGAGCAGGAAGACTGACTGAAACAAATGAAGCACATGCCCTACAGATATCAGACTCAGTCCCTATACAAACCCGGATTCATTCATTGAGCACCATTCATCCTGTGACCTGAATAAGGTTCGGTACTGTGGGAAAATAGTCAGATTCTGTAATTAAAGATTGTATCATTATGAAAAAAAGATGGTGAAATAATGGTATGTGGGAAATCTTAATTTTGGCACTTTCTAATTTGTGCACTCTTAACTTCGTAACATAACTTTTTTTTAATGCTGTTGTATGCATGTAATTGTAGACGAGTTGGCTGCCCAAATGTGTCCTCTTGTAGGCAAGGTGCCTCTCCTCTGCCATGTCCTTTGGGGTGACCCACCTCGGGTTTGGCTTTCAGCTGACCTGCTCAGAACTGACTCCCCTGTAGACTTCCAAAGTTGGCTCTTCCAAATGATTGCTTCAGTTCTTTTTAAGGAATTAACAGCTTTATTTACCTCCCTGAGTCAGGTGTCTCTAGTTCGCTCTAGGCTTCAAGTCTTCTGCAGGCAGCTCCCTCCTTCCCTAAGCTCTCTCACACTAACATAACAATATATATTTGGATAGGGAAAGAGTGAAATGTTGTGCAAGTCCAAATAGGAGTGACCAAGCCTGGAGGCCTCCATGGACCTCTTCCATAGGGAGAAGAGTAAAAGCAGCCAGGAGAAGACTTCACAGTCACCTGTCATTATCATTCACTCAACTCTGATACTCCGATTTTAAGGGTAAAATCCTTCTCCCAATTAAGACGAAGACAAAGCTCCCATTGACTTTAGCGGAGCCAAGATTTCGCCCTCAACCTATTTCCTCAGCTGCCATATGTCTGTTACTGTTGGCTATTGATACCTCTTCATCCTGCCTTTCTCCTACCAGTGGAATACCACAGCTGTCCAACTTTGTTCTCCGGGCCCATTATGCTACTACTTAACTCTTTCCCTTCCCCTTCTCATTTCCCCCTTTCCTACATTCCTCTCCACTCCTCCTCCTTTTGCCCACCTCCTTCCTTTTCTCCAATAATCCTTCCCTGCTCTCACTTCAGCACGAAAAATCCCACTACAACTCTCGCCCCCCCCAAAAAATCCCATAAAGTTTGTTATTCAAATTTTGTTTGTTTGAAGCATGAGCATAAGTAGGCCCGAAACAAGTATGAGAAATTACCCATTTTTTAAAAAAGAGAACAATTTCAAATTAACCATACTGAAGAGCTCTTACAGTCTTGAGACACAATACATAAGAACATATACACCCTGAAACAAGTAATTTTTTTTAAAAAAGAGCTAAACGTATTTTCATATTTCGTAAAATATAATTTACTCTCGTTATGAGACTTTGTTTAAAGTGAGCAGAACTTTACTCCTAAAATGTAAATCTATGAATAGAGGTTTATACTGAAATTACTAAGCTTCTTATCTATCAGTAATGTGCACAAGAGAACTATGAAATAATATATTTTCTCTAATTGCCTTTCCTACTTTTTTAAATAAGAAATTAAGTCTAATAGAATATAGATAAAGTTTTAAGTCTACACACTATCTTGACAACATATTTTTTCTCAGTGCTGTTCAGTTAAATCTTAGCACTAGCACTGTTTAAAGAGTTTATAAGTTTCTACTATCTATATTGACATTAGAAGCTGGTATCTCTAAATCTGCTCTTTCATGTGCCCAATTACTTTCAGATAACTTATTTTTCTATGTAAAATAGACCTGAGTGATGGCATCCTACACATTGCACAGACAATAAAGTGTATATAAAAATGGAGTGTTTTAATACTAAGTGAACAATTTGTCATAAGCAGAGTGCCGTATTTAATATTCAGATCGAGGCACCTCTGTCTCATCCCAGCAAACCCTTTTGACAAAAGCCATCCAATGTCTGCCAGCAGTATCGAGTCCAGCTGAGGACAAATTTCAAGATGAACCTGAAATCAATTTGCCATCAAATTTTCATGCATCTCCCAGACTATCTGTGGCATTTTAATTACAAGCATCCTAGGCAGGGGGTACTACAGATATTGACACTTAGCTCCTACAATAAACTTTATTGGCAACCTCTGTCTGAATGTAGTACTCAACTAGAATAACAAGAAATATATGAGGATATGCAAACAGTAATATAGAATAATCAATTCATAATCTTTTGCTCCAACTGGCGGACATCTCTTCTATAGAAACTTTTTTTAGGCTTAAAATAACTGCTTTTGGAAAGAAAATTAACTTTTAAAATGAACCAGTATAAGCCCTCAAGTCTTTTTCAACATGTAAAAGTATCATTTCATTCTTTTCTGGTTTCATTTGGTGGTGCTGATATGTAACATTTAAATTAATCTGAAGCAGTTCTTCTAACCATTACTGAACTGTTTAGTTTAACTGGACTCCAAATGGTGCTGAAAAAGAGTGAGAGACTACAGTCAGTGAATATCTTTACATTACATCTAGCACCATTTCTCTTTTGAAGCTTTTTCTGCACAGGTTATAAGAGACTGTAAATCTTAGCAAATAAGGAGCTAAAATGAAAGGGAAGCCAGTGATTTGCTAAAGTAATGCAAGATTTGGTGCTTTCTAGGTAAAGACATCCAGGGGCAACACATGTACTTATAGTGGCCTCTTATTGAGCATACTGAGGGCAAGGTTGCTTAAGAGCTAATTTTCCACACTGAAAAGTTTAGGAGAATGAAAGATTTATAAAAGAGACATTTTGAGAGGTCACCATGCCAAGACAAGGCGAGTTTGGAGTGCACAGTGTAGAAGATATGTGAGCAGAAGAAAAGGAAGCCAAGGTCACCCAGGAGAGATGACAAACTTTGAAATAAAATTGTCAAAAGAAGCCTTGGGTTTCAATGTGAGGCTGAATATTGTGACAATACAAATGTTGAGAAGGAAAGAAAATGTAACATCAGTGTATATCATATTGTATCTTGACACTAGAAGTGAGGGAGTGTGGAAGAGGGGAAACACTGATAATAGAAGAGGATTAGATATTTAAAACTGTGGTGTGCTAACCTCTCTCTGCCTCCATGTACTCACCTGTGAAATGACTATACTACACCCATCAAAAAGGGTGCTTATGAGATTTATTTAAGTGTTTGCAAAGCACTTGGAGAATCTCACATCAAAGGTGCCACACAAATACAAAGTATTATCATCTATTAATCCCACTTGATGTGTAGGACCCACAGTACCTTTTAATATTCTCTTTATTGAAAACAAGAGGTAGTGCTTAAAAAATGAGGGCACCACATTGCCCAAGTTTTCAAAGTTTATTTCCAAGATATACTTGAACTGAATTTGTTTAATCATACACTAGTGAAACCTACAACTTCCAAGTTCAGAGGAAGCATAAAACATACCTACTTTGTACTGCAGTTAGATACAATAAGCAATATGAAAATATGTTAACCTTCAATTGACTATGCTTAGCAAATTTGACAACACTATGGTTTTCTAGTAAAGCAAAAAGAAATCCACATCTGCTCCCTTCTAGACAGGATTCCTCCTTAAGAGAGCTCTCAAATGTTCCCCAGACTTCAGATTTACAGGCACACTGCAAGTTTGTGAATGACAACCAAGCCACAATGCCCCCTAGTGGCTATTAAAATCAGTGCCATAAAAAGGCTAATTCTTTGTATCATAGGAACTTAATTCATCTTAAAACTAATTTATTTTCGATGTCTTTCTAAATAAATCATATATCGATATATAAAATAAACACACATGTGGGAAAGCATATTACCTAGAAGATGTGTGTACACATTTGTGCATGCATATACCTATAACATTACACACATCATATAGAGATCTTTAGGGAAAAAAATCCTGTCAGTTAAAATGAAGGCTAAACATTTGCACAATTCTAGGTTACTTGATAAAAAATGTATAAAATCATAGTTAGCTAACTCCCTCTGGAGAATTTATATTTGATAAACAATATTCCTTAAATTCATAATTCTGCTAGACACTAAAAATTATGAACTGAAAAAAGACTCAGGATTTGTGGCTGATTACAGAAATCTGTAACCCACTAATCCCCTCTTTTCTGACCTATGAATGCAGAAGCGTTAACGGGCCACTCTACGTTGAATGGTCTTATAATATATTCTAATTACTTATACGAAACAACCTGTTCCACCTTGTATTTAGCTGTGACACTTCAGAATACCTTTCCCAGACCTGAAGAGGAGCTCTGTGTGGCTCAAAGCTTGTCTCTGTTACCAACAGAATTTGATCCACTAAAAGAGATTACCCTCACCTACCTTTTGACACAAACCATTTTCTTTTAATTTCAGTAACAAAGGGTCAACATTTTAATTTCAGGGGGAAAAATTCACACACTGAATATTACGCTTTGTAGCTGATTTCTGAAAATCCAAAATGCAGAAGAACATAAGTCAGTGTATACAGATATTGAGCATTTTTCAGTTAATATCACAATGGCACACGTTGGTCAAAAGATCTGAAACTAGACACTGAGGACGAGATCCTTCCATCAAATCTGTGACATAGATCTCAGATAGTGGCTTATATGATGCATTTCTTGGCTCTCAGAGCACAAACAGGGACTCAAAGTTTATTTAAATCAGTCTCTGGATCCATACCATGTAAATAAGTTGGCTAGCAGATTTCAAAAGCAGCTCTAGTTTGGCCAACATGTACTTCTGCTTATTTCAAGATTATTCAAGATAGTTAAATCTAAAGCTGACTGTGAAGATATATAGAGGGATCTCACAAAACTTGGTGACTATAAATGATGGGTTTTAAACTAGCTGCAACCATTTAAGAAAGAGATCTTAGAGTCATTATCTCGGAAAACTTCAGCTCAATGTGCAGTAGCAGTAAAAAAGGCTAGCAGAATGTTGGGAACCATTAGGAAAGGGATAGAAAATAAGACAGAAAATATAATGCCACTACATAAATGCTTATTACGACCACACTTTGTCCATTTCTGGTTACCCCATCTCAAAACAGATATAGCAAAACTGGATAAGGTTCACTAAACGGCAACAAACATGACCAAGTATTCCATATGAGGAGACTAAAAAGATTAAGGCTGTACAGCTTAGAAAAGAGGTGAGTAAAGGAGGATATTATAGAGGTCTATGAAGTCATGAAAGGTGTGGAAAAAGTGAATACAGAAATGTTATTCACCCTATCCCACAATACAAAAATCACAATGACATTAATAGATGACATTTAATACAATCAAGAGAAATTTCTTTTTTTATACAATGCACAATTAACCTGTGGAACTCATTTCCCAGAGATTTTATGAGGTCCAAAACTGGATTAAAAAAAGTACTAGATCAGTTCATGGAGCACAGATTCTTCAATGGCTACAAGCCAAGATGATCAGGGATGCAATGCCATGCTCAGAGCGACCCCAGACCTCCGACTGCTAGAAGCCTGGAAGGGAAGACCAGGTGGACCAGATACACCAGATCCAGGTGAATCACTCCAACTACCCTGTTCTGTACACTGACCCTGAAGCTTTCTTACTAAGATGAACCATTGGTCTTGCCCAGCATAGCAGTTCTTGTGTTTTTATTAATGGTTTTGTTTCAGAGCAATGTACCAGCAATTCGGATTCTGATCTCCTTAGATGACGGTCACTTTTAGTGACTATGTTATTTGATTTAGGTCTTAGATAGAATCACTCATACATTGCAGTCTGAAGTGAGCAAGAAAGTAGTACTATTGCAAATATTAGCACTAAAGAATAACATGTCATTTAAGATACTCCCTGAAGGATAAAAGGTTCATAAAATCACAAAATTAGTTTGGTGTTCATGACTGAGACAATTCTGCCATGTGCAGGGATGCTTAGTTACTGTTTGTTCCGTGTTCTCAAGATGTAAGATGCCAAAGTATTGGCATCATCATCACCAATGTGTTTTGCAGATCAGCACCGAAACTTTAAATGAACCTGACTATAAACATATTGAAACATACATTAAAATTCATTTGACATTACCTTTGTAAGTTTCAGACTGATAGGGCAGACAAAAAAAGGCTTAATGTGGACAGTTTGCATTGTTACTGCCACTGAATTTGAGAGATTCATCTTGCGTTTGGATTGTGAAATCTATCCAGCAGTCAGACAGTGTAGCAAGATCCGTGTTGCTGGCAGATTCATTTCTACTATCCTAATCGTGTGTCATCTCCACATATAATGGGAATATTTGCATGGGATTTCACTGAAAGTAAAATGTAACCCTAATATATTTAGTTTGAGCACTGGGGAACCCTGATGGCCTAAGGAAAGTCATTAGCCAGTCACTGAACAGTTTCCACATTAGGTAATATAGTACCGGGGGCACCACACTCAGACTCAGATAACCCCCTCCCTCGCTCCCCCATGCATCAGAACAAGTACATTTGCCCTGCAGAACAGAAGGAGGAAAAATGGCAGAAATGGAGGAAATTAAATGGGAAAAAATATTAATGCTATATTAAGGTTTTACAGTTAAAATCACAACAAACCGAGAAATTAAAGCTCAACAAAAGAAATATCTATATAATGATCCATGGATGTATTATTTTCTATTCCTGTTTTCTCCATTAAATGTGTGGCTCAATATATTCCTCTTTACACTGTAAAATGTATACTATACAACATACAGGACATGAAACTTGGCAGTGTTAATGTTGCTGGGAAAGCTTTAAGTTTTGCATGCCGTCACTTTTTTGAGCGTTTAGCCATGCGCCTTCTTGCACAATGCATTAGTACTTTTCCTCTGCACTTCATACAAATTTAAATGAATTTTTCATGAACGCCGATATACATTTTTATTGTTACCAAGAGAAGTTAATTACTGAATGAATAGCAAGTCAGAAATCTAACCCATTAGGACAAAACCATAGTTTTTGCCTGAAGAAACTATTAAGTAGTTTCATCTCTCTCTCTCTCAGAAGACTAAAAATTTTAATTAGTGTTCTATTTTGGATAAATCTGAGCTATGCCTTCATTATTTTTGTTGTGTGGGAAAAGTGATGGAGATGCAGAGGGAAGGACTTATTTCTGAGTGCAGTATCTTTCTGAGTATTCCACACAATCCTGCAGGATATCTTAAACACAAGAAAACCGAAACAGCAGATTTGTTCCCTACTTCACTGTGTTCCACTCAACTATGAATTCCACTTCATTTATCAAATAAATCAATGAGCTCTATAAAAAAAACTGCATAAAGATATAATCTGCTCTGCGGTCAGTTTTGGGACTTCAATTCCCCCCAGGAAAGCCAGTCTTTGTCCTTTCCACTTGTTAAATTTCAAACAAGCATCTTTGTGCTTTTTCCCATGCTGTGTCTCACACTTGGGAAGAACTTTCCATAAACCTCTGAAAATCCACTTAATTGCTCTCCCTCAAATCTCTCCTTTTGCCTCCAAAAATAAAATAAAATAAAATAATTTAAAAAACCTTGACAATAGCTAGGCCAGTGAAATGCTGAGACCACTGCCAGTCTTTTTCCCATATTTTTTACTGTTTCCTTGTACTCCTCTATCTGTATCTATCTATTGTCTCTTCTCTTATCCTTAGGTTATGAGGTCTTTGGGATAGGTAACATCTTTTTGTTCCGTCTGTACAGTGCCTAGCACAGCAGACTCCTGAGCCAGGACACGGGCTTCTAGGCACTATGGCAATACAAATAATAAATAATAATAATATATGCCCAGATTCTATGGATCTCATTAGGACTCAGTGCCATGGATTTCCCAGCATAACTGCCACCGAATTACAAACACCACCACATTGAAAACAATCCAAATAATGAAATGCCGAAATTTAATTTGACTTCATTCTCAAAGGAGTTTATCTTGTAGTTCTGTCCAGTGAAAAGGGCAAGCATAGAATGTTGGATAGGATGTGTCAGAAAAAGATACTCCATCATTTTAAGGTTTCATGGAAATATGGTAATATAAGCAGTGTGGGCTAGTGCATAGAACACTATAGTCAGGAGACCTGGGTTCTAGTCTTGCCTCTGCCACTTGCTAGTTGACTTTGGGCAACTTACTTCATCTCTCTGTTCCTCAGTTTCCCATCCTATATTTTGTCTGGTCTCTTTAGATAAGCTTATTACTTAGCAGAAAGTTCCCCTGATCATCTTTGGAGGGTAGAGATGCTCCTACAATACAAGTGATAATAGTTAAACTTCTAAGAAGATAGGTTCAAAAACTGACATATCTAGACAACTCATGGGGAATTTAAGAGAAACACAATGGGTTGGATTAGGCCTCATCAAAATGTAAGTGGCGATTACTCAAGGGAAAAAGAGTAGGATACATAAAGTCTTCTCTCCTCACCCAATCTGCTTTTTCCTTTTGTCTCCTGTATCAGGGCCACATGATGGCTCAGAAGAGCACAAGGAATGCCCACAGCACTCAGAAAGATAGAGGGGATGAGGATGGGCCAAACCACCTTGCTACCTCTCATCTCACCACAAAGCATGACAGATGTAGTGGGAACAGTAAGCTGCTTTTCCTGACATGGCACCTCTGCAGGTGTGATTCCACAGAGGGCCAGAAACTTCAGAGAGGAAATCTGCCTCTAAGGTCTAACCTAGGGGCAGTCAGACTCCATACCACACCTACAGCTGTGCTGTCCCTAAATGGAACAATTTAACCCTATGATGCAGCTAATAGGCAAAACTCTCAAGAGGCCATAGAAGCATTTCAATCTGTAACATCAACTTCTCAGGGAAGACAATTGGGCAATCCCCCTCTGGAATTCTTCCCCGGCTTTTTTCTAAATGGAGATGCCATTTTTTCCTATGGTTCACAGCAAGGTTAAAAACACAGATGGTAGCACAAATCAGAGCCTAGAGCATCCCTTCAATCAAATGTTTTTATTGATCCAGCTTGGGTTTGGAGGAAACAACCCCCTTCAGATTTACCTAGATACCTTTGTTTTCATATCATGTTCATCAGCGTGTTATCTGACATGGTTCCTCACATACATGTGAAGGGGAGTATCTTCCCTTGGTCTCCAAGAACTTTCTCAAGTATATGCCGAGGACCAAAAAACTTTATTATCACACTTCTCAGGGGACACAGGTGAAGCTCACACTGGGCTGGTTGAATAGACCCATACATTAGGGATCACAAGGTTGAAACAATTTCCATATAGTACCATATTAATATGAAGTCACACCACACTTTAATGGACAAGGTCTGATCACCAATGATAAATGCACACCTGCAGATAAAGTGAGAGAAGTTTGTAATTTTTAGGCCAAGACTAAGTCATCCCTAACCTTCTAAAAGTCTCTGCCAACATAGTGAAGAACAAGAAATTTGAGACTCAACAGTAAGAGCAAAGTGCTGACCTAACTACCTACACCAATATTAAAATTTGTATCCTCATGAAGTGAGGATCTACAGATCACTAATGTATTAATCCATTAAGCAACTTTGGAAACCCAAGAGACAATGTATTTCAAATGAAAGTAAAGAAAACCTTGGAAGAAGTTTTTAAAAAAATACAAAGAGAAAGAACTCCACCATGCTACTAACACGTTTTATAAAAAGTAAAGCTGCATCCATCCATAGAATTCTTGCCATCCTCAAGGTACTGCTTCCTTCATGCATTATCTTCTGATGTAAATAAATGCCCCCATACAGCTCCCCAGCCAGTTAGGAGCCACCCTTAATTTAACATCCTCCACTACAAGAAAATTAGGACTACCCATCTAACCATTAGAGTTTTAAAATTAAAAAGGACGTATTTGCCTATACAGAGAAATTTTGCCTTATATGGCCATTTTTCTTGTTTGAGAAAGGCATATCCATTGACTCTTGTACTTGAGTCCAGTCTCTTTCCATGCGGAAAGTGGGGGATCTCAGCTTCTTTTTTCCTCTTCATGATATTTTCCAAAGATAACACAACTAAATAAATACCAGTAATACCCAAACTAAATACAAACAAATGGCAGTATATGCAAGCAATATACAAATCAGTCCATGAGTAGAGGAAAGTATCTAGCTAAGGACTGAATTATGTTCTTTTTGTCCCATGTCCCCAACACAGTGGAGGTCAGATCAGCGCAGTTACTTTTCGCAAGGAGAAAAGAGAGACAGGTATGAGAAAATGTCCCTTTTCTCCAGGGAATAGGCAGTACCTGAAAAAGGGGCAGGAAAATGGGGATATTTCTAGAAAAATAATGAGGAGAAACAAACTAAAACATGTGTGTCCAATTAGCAATGGCTAATTAACAGCGGCATTAGACCAATTTGTGGGAGTTCTATAAGCCACTGAACAAAACTATAAACCCTGTTTATGATGGAAATTATTTCAAGCCAGGGGGTGCTGCTGCACCCTCAATAGCCCTAGTTCTAGCATCCCTGCTACTGAATGTATGTGCTGGGACCAGTTTTAGCTGTAACCATCCCTGGGATAAATAAGGCTCCTAGAGGAGATTATGGCTGTTAGTAACACCATTTTGAGTTACAAGAAACAGTGCAGCATGAAGAGTAATGTTCAAACGGGTGCTGAATGAATTCGCAAGGGATGATATTGAACCTTTGTTAACACTATTGATGGAGTATATAGGAAACATACTGCTGAGTATGGAGCGAGCCTTTCTTGATGAAAGAAGGTTACTGAAGAGGGAGTCTGAATACTCCAACTTTCTGATTGCTCCCTATTCATGAGTCAGGCTATTAGGTCTAGGGTTTGGGGATTTTTTTTTACCATAGAAGTCCCCGAAGAGAAAAAGTCTGTATGAGACTGGGAAGAAATACGCCATTCGTGGGGTGACCAACTCCAAAGACCAAGGTCATCTGGACCATAACAAGTCACAAGAATCACTTCACCTCTGTTCTGCTTCACCCTCCGAGTCGCTTTGGAAAGTGTGAGAAATTGGAGAGAAAGTGTTAAAAGACATTATCCTTCCTGAAAAAAGGAGATAGGATAAAAACCAGGAGCTACAAAGGCCAGGCAAAGATAAAATTTTTAGAAGAAGACACAATCAATGGGCTCAAAGGGTGCAGAAAGGTCATGGAGAATGAAGGCCCTAAAATGTAGCCAGACAGAGTTTTTTATAGACCTTAGTGAGAACATAGTTTCTGGGGCAAGAAGACGTTGAAGCCAGATTGGAGGGAATATAGGCTGGAAGGCAGATATGAATTTGAGGCAGAAGTTGTAAACCACACATCTGGTAAGTTTAAAGATGAGGGGAATAAGGGAGATAGGCAGTTGCTGGAGTGGCAGGTTGCAACTGTGCACACTCCTAGGAGAAAGCCAAGTTCAGTAAAAGAAGACATTTTCAAATCAGACTGTCCAGCACTACATTGGACAGCTGCGCTGAAGTATCTGCCTTAGCATCAAAGGTTTGTTTCTCACACAGTTCTCATCCCTAGAGTCCTGTATGTGGGAAATGAAAACTGTAATGATCTATGGCATAAATCTGACACATCAAAGACTGAACAAAAAGCAAGATTCTCTCGCAAAGACAGAACAGAAGTCAGACCGCTGCAAGCCCTTTGCCACAATTTGAGATTTGAGTTGCAAACTTGGGAGACTTCACATCTGGTCTGGAAGACAGTGTGAATGTCTGATGAAAGATACTAAAACGTGTATATTTAAAAACTGATGAGCTGAAAAGAGGCAGTGCATTAAAAATCTAAATCTTGGTGTCATTTCTGAAAGAGTGGAGACAGCCTACATTATTTTTTGCTCCCCTGAATGCTGAATTATGGAGATTTGATTCCGCTATGAGCTCTGTTAATTTGTTATTTGCATGGAGACATCATAGCGAAACCTTTTCTACACTAGTGCTGCAGACAGCATTCATGCCTGAGAACTACAGGGAAGAAAATTGCCATTTTCCAGAAAGTAACTGCAATTCCAGCATAGGGATATGTCTTCTCTATATAGTAGCGCTCATCAGAATTGATTTTAAATAAACAAACTCATCAGCACTGAGAAAATACAAGTGCATTTTCATTTCTGTGAGGTTTGTGTTTGTTCATTACATCCCAATATCTTTTTCAGAGTCGCTGCTTTCCAGGATAGAGTCCCCCATCTTTGTTCCTAAGTGTATATGTTTGCATTTAGTCATATTAAACACACACAGTCTTTGCTTGCTCCCAGTTTACCAACTGATGCAGATAGCTTTGAATCAGTGACCTTTCCTCTTCATTATTTTCCACTTCCCCCATGGTAATAAGGTCTCATAAGCATTCATAAAGTGTCATCTTTTTTCCCCATGCAATATTTCAAAGATACAGTGCTATAAACTTAATTTCATACATATTTGGGTGGGGAACCTAAAATTCAGGATTAAGATTAGCAGCCGTGTTAGTCTGTATCCATAAATAAGACGAGATTGGCACCCAATGAAGTGGGCTATAGTCCACAAAAGCTTATGCTGAAATAAATTGGTTAGTCTCTAGGTGCCACAAGTCTTCCTCGTCTTATTTAAAATTCAGGAATTACTGGTGAAATCCTGGCTCAACTGATTTCAAAGGAAAAACTCCCATTGATTTCAGCAGGTTTTTACCCACTGATTCCGTCATGTGACCAAACAACACAAATGAGGATAAATCTTGTGGGGTGGCTGTTCCCAATGAACTGGGAAGAGCATTTTCCAAGGTACACTCTGTTTGGCATCTTTGGGCCCCAAAGATTTTGTGCCTCCTTGAGACACAAACCCAAAGTAGAGACTACGGTTGTTTTAAAAAGTTTTCTTATATGGCAGAAATCTTCCCCGCCCCGTGATGGATTTACAGAAATATCAGCATAAATAAATTGTTAAAAGATAATAATGTAGTCAAGATAATTGAATCTTAATGATGCTATATTCAAACAAAGCCCCCCTCACAATCGAGGGCATAGGATATCTACATAATAAGTCAGTTTTATTATAGCACAGTTCTCTTTATATTGTCCCGTCATATCAAAAGGACAGGAGATGTTTGACATGGTTTTAGTCAGACCACAACTTTATTATTATAAGTCTGGGACTACCTGGCAGATAAAAGTGTGCGCTAACTTCCCCACTGTGTATGCCCCCAATTCTCTGAAAAATTGAACTGAGAGCTTGAATGACTGGGGAATATTGTGATATATACAAACACTTGCTATTGCTGGGGATTACAAGTGACAATAATTCTTCATGGATTTGGTTACTTTAATGGGAGAAATATAAACAACCAGATAGATTGTGTAATTAGCCAAATATAATGCCAGTGCAAGATAAAAATACCTCCTTGCCAAACAGTCTATTGGTTAGTTTTATCATAGTCTAGTATTTGGTAGTAAATAAGTGACTATTGTTCCTGAGAGGGATAGAAGTTTAATAAACAGTTTTTGTCAGGGTTATTTTGTGAAATTTAGGATTCTGTTTAACTAGCAGCTTTGTAAAGGGTGCATACTTTTGGTTCAGTCTGGTCCCCCTTGAACTCAATGGCAAAAAATCCACTGCTTCAATGAGATCAGGATTTCACCCTTTACACTGGTATGTTTTTGGTTACTTCATTTCAGTGTATTTAACAGGATTTTTTAAACTAGTACTGTAAATCAATTTCTACGTATTTGGCACTCATCCTTAGAGTATAGTAGGTTGGTGCTGCCTTTTTCATTTTCAAGTTCACGGTTGCTAGATGGTCTTAATTTTCTCATAGTATTCAAAGATGACAGATTAATAGGTGGTTCCCTTCAACTATGTGGGCAGATCTTGAATAGATCTCATTAGTTTATATTACGATAGTGTACAGAGATGTGGAAGCAGTTCCTAGAGGATAGTCCACACCAACACTTGTGCTTTCAGATTATTAATATAACCCTGACTTCTGTGATTCAGTACAACCTAAGTCAATTGCTATGAAGAAACAAAGTATAAATAAATATAGTATAAATATTAAAGAAAACTGTAGAACATATTTTGGTGTTCCAATCTTATTGTTACAATATCATCTAGTTATAGCTTCTGGCAAAACACAGTTGTCCTTAATATCACTGAAACAGAGCCTTCTGCGATTTCCCAAGCATATCTTTTAGGTCTGCTTGCTGTCTGGGTAGTATACTTAGTAGTATACCAGGATTCTAGTCAACTCAGCAGAACATTCTTTGGGATCTCCTATCAAAATAAGCTGAGCTAGGAATGGATTATAAAAAAGAAAAAAATCACAACATCAAATGCAAGTCAAATTTGGAACTTAACCAAAAAAACCTGAACATTTATATTAACACAGCACACATAAAAGGATTTCATTTTACACAAAACATTTTTATTTAACTTTAGTGGACTCTTCTTAGCAGCTGCTTAGGTTTCTAGGTAACCACGAAGTTTAATAAACCTGTACAATGATAATTAAACACTGTAAATAATTTATCTGCTTAATCTTCCTAACTGGCCTTTTATTCCTTTGTAGAAAAGTGACCCATGCTGACATTCTGAATAAGGTTGGCAAAATAAGTGCAGTGAGGAGTGGTAGTATAAAGTGGATTTGCTCTCAATAATGTATGAAGCCACATGCTGGGTAGAGGAATCCTCACAAAAGCGGTACCACAGCAATCTGTTCCTTTCATCTGCAGCCAGCATTTAAAGTGAAGGTGCTGCTCCGAATCAAAAGCACAATCATTCATTTGTGAGCAGATGTCCTTCACACAGCAGGCAGCACTTTTTCAAAACAGAGCTGAACAAATGCACTGCTGTGAGACAAGTTCCCCTACCCATTAAAGAAAGAACACAGTATATATTAATTTAGCAGGTTGTTGAATGTTTTAAAGTAGAATTTATGAAGCAGAAAAAGCATGTGGTGAAACAAAATGGCTTTCAAACTAAATATGAAAAAAGTTCCACTAGTTACGGTATTATACAGTGCAAGAGTCTGATGCACGTGAATGGTTTATGCAGAAAATAAACTGAAATGGGTTAGATGTGTGCTTTGCATAATATGCTTAATAAAGGGGTTCATTCGTTCTGCAAAATATATGCTGGAGGTAAGGTGCAGTATACGTGTATACGGTGTTCCCATTTGCTTGAAACACTTGAAGTCAATCCAAAGTGAAATATATTTAAAACTCTCTTCTAGGCAGAGGAGCTGCCCAGCTGGTTACATGGTGTGTACGTGGTCTCCCCCCGTGATGTACACACACTCCTTGGAGACTACTTCGACTTTGGGGTGTGATCCAATTCCTACTGAGGTCAATGGAAAGACTCACATTGCCTTCGATAGGAGTTGGCTGAGCCCTTTGTTATGGAAATCCCAGTGGCTGGGATTCCGCTCTGTGCAACAACACAATCAACATATTTTGTTTCTAATAAATAATAAAATATTCTGCAAATCTGTTACATGAAAATCAAACCTTTATTTTTACTCATCATAGTCTGAAGGACTACATTTAAAAGGACTCTCCCCAAGCTATATATCAACTATTATGATGGAGACAAAGACATTTTAAAAGCATGATGTTGTCAAATCAGACACTGTTAAAGATTTAAAGCTCTGTTTAGAGGGGATGGAAGTCAGACCAATCTCTTGCAGGTACAGAGGCGAAAGAGGCAGCAGCATTTGATAAATATTAATTTATAAAACAAACATGTATCAAGGCTACAAGAACTACCTCCAGTTGCTCCTCCTGACACTGAGGGTTGCTGCTGTACAGGGTTGGCACGCAGCCTTTCTGAGCCCTCTCTGAAGAGTGAGCCCTGCTGGATCAGCGCAGGAGCGACAAGGAGAAGTGGCGGCAGTTGGTGAGGTCATAGGTGAAAAGCATAGTACTGCCCTCAGGCTCTCCCACCCATTCTGCTCTCCATCAGAAATCCCACCCAACGGCTCCCCGCAACCCAGCCTGGCACCCACTCATCCAGCTCTTGCGCACACAGCCTCCAGTCCCTCTATGGTACCTCAGCAATTACCACCAGCCAATTCAACACCCCAGCATTCTGACAGCAGGCACCCAGCGGCCCCACGCACCCCACTGCTCTGTCAGCAGATCCCCAGTACTCTTCAGGCACTGCACCAAAACCAGCAACTTACCCAGACTCTCCTGCCAGTTGGCTAGACCCCCTCCGCCCCATCCGCATAGTCTGCACAGGCATACACAGCTGTGTGTCCTATAGCATGCAGTACCTGCTGCCCTGAGGAGCTTTGGTATTAGGTGACATCTTCCTCATAACCCAGAGAAGGGGCTCCCCTTTCCTGACACCAGTCCTGCTCTGGGATCCTGCTCTGGGAATCCCTGGTTTCCTCTCTCTCTTTCCTCTGCTCCCTTTCACCTCTTTCTTTCTTTCATCCTCTGCCTCCCACAATGCAGCATGTACGTATACCGTTAGTCTTATCAATATAGGTGGAAGTTGCACATGTGCACTGAGTAAAAATCTACACCTGCAAATGCAAATCTTTTTTTTTTTGCTAATTAAATAAGCACATTGATGTTCACTATCCACATTATAAAACTTTCTCCAAAAGCCAATATGTTCACTTTCCTTCCCTGTAAACATACTATTTTGAGCACTGCAATTATCGGTTATATTGTAATTTAAAACTGAACTACTGTTTAAGTATGTGTGATTATTAGACAAGGAGTCAATTGCAGATAGCACATAGATATAAATGCAGCTAATAACTCTTACTGTAATGATTAATCAATTTATGAATACATTACTTAAACTAATAGTTCAGGTCGAATATCTTAAACAAGTTACTGAGTACATCAACCAATTCAAATACCAGCTACCAAATCAATAGCAAACTGTAAGTAAACTCTGGAGAATAAGTATGCTTCCATAATAAACTGTGAATTTTAAAAGTGTTCCCGATATGGAGAAAGATTGCTACATCAAAAATAATTTTGTTAGGTTAATATGTTTGGATTTTGGCAAAATGAAAATTGAAATACAAGAAATTCATCCTACTTAAGGGACTGTAGTTTTAAAATTTTCATTATTTATGGGACACTATCATATTTTCCTTTAAAACTGATTGGTACTTCAATTTTAAAAAATCCAGATTCCCAACCTTTCAATACTATGTCCTGGATTCAATACATGTATTATGTAAAATAAATTTTTAAAATGTATTCTGATCCATGGTTGATGTTTCTAGTGGTCTTTTCAGCAAGGGAGAAACTGACTACACAAGGGAAACAGTTGAACAGACTGTAAACAAAGCATTATCAAAAATACAAATTAAATAAGGAGAAAACATATTTCAGTTTTTACTAACTATTCCAGTTGGAGAAACCCTATGTGTTATTTCTGATGACAGTAGGCATATAATTTTCAGAAGGAATGTGCTTTCTTAGTTGACAATTGAAAGTGATGGAAATGTTTTAGGCCTCAACACAGCAAATGCTTATGTTTGAAACTAATGGGACTATCCATCTGCATAAAGTTAAACATATGTTTGAAAGAGCGGTTCTTAAATTAGCAATCTGTAACAATACAACATTGGAAACCTATTCCTGATCTGATGAAAGTCAATGGCAAAACTCCCACTAACTTCTTTACTATCCAATAAAAACACTTCTTTAAAACAATGGCTATTATCTAAATAAAATAAAATATATAAGCCTCTCTATTGCAAACTGGGACATTAGGTTACACTCTACAAAACTAGGTAAAACTGGCAACTCTGCTTTGGCAACTGCCAAGAAAAGGTCTCTGCACTTCATTTAGTGCATACTTTTTATCTCAATGAATAACTTTACTATTTTAATTAGAGTGAATTTATTAAATAAACCAAGAGTATTCCATCCATCCTGATGCTAAAGGTGCATTTTATCTCAGTTTCGAGTGATACTGCATTTTAAAAATTAATTAGTAGCTTGCAAGAACAGCCACACATTATTGAATAAGTAACAGCATTTAAGTGAAACAGATGAAATATTGGTAAGCAATGCAGACCACAGTATAAGTATGTGAGGAGGGTCATAGGTTAATCCCTATTGATTTTCCAAGTATGCGTACAGCACCATGGGGAAAGGCCAGTTCTGTTGGCAATCAGCTAGCACAAATACATTATAAATCTTACTGTCCACCTCCACTGATCAGTGTCACTTACTTCCTCCACTAAAGACCATTAGGAAACTACAGCAAATCCACTGACACAGGAATGAATCTAAAAATATTCCTTTTTAAGGTAGTGCTTTAGATCACATGTAATTTGCTTTAAATAAAAACAGAAGTAAATTTCGAAGAGTAATATCCTGAGTTTTCATCATTTTAATATCCTATTTGTAATACCAGCTCAAAGTAATAATCCTCTGGAAAAGTACTGGACGCAGAAAAAAGAAAAAGAGACAAATGATAGACAAGCCATCCTCATATGTAGTTTACAAAGCCACACAAATGGGTAGAATACTTTGGGTTCATTACTGGTTTCTTATCTAGTTCCCAGCAAAAATAAAAACATACAGGGGGATTTCTCCCTAAGCTTTGTGGAAATTCACCAGTGGTTTGTTTACATTACCTAGTCTACTGCTATTGAAAGGGTCAATCTGGCCACCCCTATTCATTGTTTACTCGTGTGAGTGGGACCACTGTAAATAAGGACAGCATGAGTAAGGATTTCAGGAACAGGCCCAGACTGTAATACTATTTTATGATACAAGGAGGGTCATTCAAAATTAGCTTATTAAACAAAATGGGCTCAGGGAGATTTGCTGGAAAAATCTTCAAGAGCTTGAATGCTTCATTATGGGAATCCAACTTTTTTGAGCAAATGCCAGTGGAAACACTATGTGTTCCCATATTTCCTAAGAGCCATTCAATCTAAGCAGTTTCATCCTGTAGGCTTCTGAGCACTCTCAACTCCTAGTGAAATCCAAAGGAGCTCAGTACTACGGATAAAGTGATCAGTATTCAAAGACCCAGAGCCTTAAGACTCCAGGCATCCTGCAGTTAGAGAGTGTCTCATTTTAAAGAATAGGGAAGAACTTCGATGAGCAATCAACCACCTCTGCCAACAATGCCAGCCTCAATACATTTTGTCCACTTCTCCTACAATCATCTCTGCATTTTCCTTCCATTCTTCTCCATTCCTGAGCTGCTTCACAAGGCCACTAACCCGTCTGTGTTGAGACCTTGCTCCCAAAATGTACCTTTTCCCTGACTCCTGTGTTGCCAACCCTTACAATTTTCTCATTATATTAAGTGTTTTTCTTTCAGTCTGAGCTTCAAGAGGCATGTGATTAAGTCAAAATCTCTGGTTTTTATTCATTTTTAAGTGTTGTAGTTGCAGGAGAAAAACTTGAAAAAGTGACCAGAGTGCACCCTAAAGGCTTGGTAACCAAAAGGCAAACAATTTTTTTTTAAACTCATGAGTTTAGGCCAATCTCATGACTTTTTTAATACTTGTGGTTGGGAGTACTATATTAGTTAACCAATTATAGCGAAGCTTAGAGACCACTGGGGAACAATATAACAGGGGGAAAAGTATTATCAAAAATACATCAAGACATGACTAACATAACCTTTGCCGTATTCATTGTAACCCTTTCCTTTACTATTGATCTCTAAATCTTTTGATACTATAAACTCATTGGGTAGAAATCATGCCTACCTTTGTACTGCACCTAGCAAGTTTTGGTTGCAACTGGTAGAAAATAAATTATTAGCGATTATAATACTCTATAAGCTTTTTGGGATAGGTACCAAAAACTTCAACTATGACACCCGCCAGTACATTCCCCTCCTGGGACGTACAACTCTCTGAAGCCTTGCTACAAGGAACTTCTGCTGTGTATAGCAACTTCCAGGGATCCTGGAGGGAGATAACAATCATTAATAAAAAGGGCTGTATTAGCTTTTCCAGAGACCTTCAACGGGGAACACCACACTTCCTTTCCAAGACCTGCCTAATACATCCATGGTCTACCTTATTTCTCTCTCTCTCTCCTCTCCCCACCCCATCAACACCAAGCACAGACCTCAAACTATATGGTGTGGTCTTCACAAGATTCTGGGAGTGAGGTTGGAGGGCCATGGAGGGATCTGAACACCCAATTCGATGTGTGGTAGTGAAGATCCATGTGTGGAGAGGTCTTCTATGCAGAGATCTAGTCAATACAATTTGGCCATTAACAACAGTTATTTAAATTATTTTGACTAATTTTTGCATAGTGTAGCTCTCTACTGTCATTCAAAAGAACTATCCAAATCAACACATTTGGCAGAGTTTATAACCATTTTGGGTGTTGCATGTAACAATAGTAGGCAAAACATTTTCAGACAGAAGTGATTGTTTTTAAAGCTTATGCAAGAGTCTTAAAGTAAATATATGAGATAAACCAGTGAAACTGAGTTCTAAAAAATTCACATTCACTAAAACTCTATTGTTAGTGAAGCAGAATTCAAACTCTTTCAGTGTCAACTGAGTAAACTGGAAACCCAGTTAAACTAATTATCCTTCTATAGGGAAAAAGTTCTGAAAAAAGGTAGTATGAGGAGTGAGTTTGCACAACTGATGATTCAAATCTGATTTCACCAAATACATTACTGGCTATCACGTGCAATACACCACCTTTCAAAGTGGTGGATTTGGCAGTTCTATTTGCAGAAAATAGAAAAGCATCTCCATATTTTTTCCCTACAGATTTGGAATGCTCCTGGTCATAACTCGTACAGTATTGGCTCCTGCTGGAAATCCAGTTCCCTTTCAATACAGTATGTGTCTGCAGAAAGAAGCATACAAATGAGCTCAGTATTTCCATTTAAAAATATCATTTAAGGGAATTTTAAACTGTCTAAAAAGATGGATACACTTTGTTTGTTTTCTACATTAATGAGCTATAAAAAGAATGGAATAGGACATAAATACAGTATTTTTGCAACAGCCTTTACTAAAAATGCTACTATTTGTGTTTATCATTTATATCTTCATGCAACCTCAAAATTGATCACACTTTAAACCATACATAACTTGCTGTGTTTTTCATTTTGAGCCATTCTACAAACATTTTTATAACTCTGTTAATACATTCCATATTTTGTGTTATTGATTATGAATATTTCTTTAAAGGATTTTATTGCTTTTAAAGTAACAAATGATAGATATTATAAAAAATAGAAAAACGTATTGCACCTTTTATATTTTTCCTTCCCATAATTTTATTACATAAATTGTTAGCAGAAATATTTACAGAATAAAATTTTTTTCATATTTTAAACTATGAAGTAATAAAATGGAAATCACTACTAATATAAGATATTGTAGATACAGATTTTTCAGTTCAAATCTCTAATCTGTTTAACTGAATCCATCCTCATTTCAACCTACAATTAAAAAATTAAAATACCAAAGGATTATCCTCATACAACATGATGGTTTTACATCAAGTATATATTATCTTTCCTAATTACCACTGCAGTTTGTAGGCTAGAATATGATTTATATTTAGGATATGATTTTGCTATTAATTATCAAATTGTAAAAATAAAATCTTGCAGTATAAATTCTCTCTTGGAAATTAGTTTTATTATTTTTTCCATAATCCTATCACACAAGCAATAAGTGCATTGCAGCATGAACACTTTAATTTTTCCAGTTAGTTTTGAGCAAGCCCAGAGGTGAGGTTTAATAAGGATCAATGGCACTTTATCTGGGACAGGGCCACTTCACAGCATGCAAATTACACAGTAACACTTAAAAAAAAGAAATAGATTTAATTAAAAAAAAGTAGAACCACAGGCTCTGGAAATTCAATTAAAGGATTTATGCAAAGGTTTGCTAGGTTTTTATATGCAGTTACTGCTTATATAATGAGCTTTTCATATTAAAAATCAATAGGTAATCTAGAGTAGACGATCATCCCCTTAAATACATTTTTGAAATCAATTTGAAAAATAGTCCATCAACTGCTGTGACTACTCTTGCTGCTTCGATTAGGCTAAGAGCAATATTTAGATTGTAAGATGTGCTATGGAATATCTATGCCTGGATTTTGCTTTTAAGTGTCCTTATACTTTTGAGTGCCCAAGATAATCAGACAGTAATTCAAGATTGTGTACAATGGATAAATTTATTCAATTACCACATAAATGTTGAAATATGACAAAATCCCAGGCATCTAATGGTACAAACAGACAATATTTTAAACAGTTACATGAAAAACCCTTTTCTACATAGATCTTTGCCACCTTCCTCCCTGGCCTATTGTCTTGCAGCTACTTAGCACTCTGAGACAACTATTTCTGTTGATACCTTCTTGAAGTCTTCAACTACAGAAGCAATTAGCCTACAACTCTGTCTGAAGTGCAACTTTCACACATCATGAATTAAAAATGGATCAAGCCCTGTGTCCTTCAGGTTTAATCTAATTTGCGAAGAAGCTGCAGTGATATAGGACCATTATGTGAAAGTCCAAACTTCCTGGTTAATATTCATCACCTATCACAAATTCGCTGCTCATGTGATCAGGTGCAGCACCTTTTAAATTAATGGAGTTAGGCACATTACATCAGTGCTTGGTTTGCCTCAATGTATCCCATTACAGAAGGTTTGTAAGTGTACTGAGGGTAACATTATAAAGTGGTCACTCAATCATTCCTTTTTCAAGACAACAAAGTGAGGCAATGAGGGATATCAAATATTAAGAATCCAAGGGACTCAGTCTCAGCACAAGCTGCTAAAGTTGCTATCACAACATGACTGTCCATATGACAGTTGGGGAATAAAGAGAAGACTTTTCTATTTCCAAAAGTAGAATATTCACAACATCCTTTTTAACAGACACATTCAATAGTCTTTCCAGTTCATAGTCCAGATAGTTAATTATACATTTTCCTGCTGATTGCAAGCTCTTTGGGGCTGGGGCCATTTCTTTATCACGTGCTTGTAGGATGCCAGCACACAACAGGGTTGAGGGCTGTAGATGCTACTGCAATACAAATAAAATAATAATAATAATTTATGCACAGTTAACCACTCCTGCCCCCTCTGCCCACAAATATATGAATATATATATATTCTCATAGTATTCTAGGTGTTTGCTTGATATGAAGGAAGGTTTTGTTTTTCTTACATACAAAAGGGAATTTTTGGATCTAAAACAGCCAATCAGTGCCCAACAAAGTATATATTCATCCATTATTTTAATTCAGCACCTTTTGTGAGGAATAGTAAAGGGCCGAGGAATTGTATCGGAATACAACTTCTATGCATGAAAAATAGCAAAATGACAATTGAGAGGGAACTGAATTAGATAAAATTCCTTCTCTCTCTGTAACACATTCTGCCAAGCAATGAATTTCAGTTCTTCCTACATCTATGAAAGCAACCAAATTATAGGAGGGTATAACCAATGGTGATCTTAAAAGCTAAATAATACAGTAGACTCTCGATTATCCAGGATGATAGGGAAAAAATTAATTCTGGTTAATAAAATCCTGGATAATCACCAGCCATAGGAAATATAGGAAGAGGGGGTTGGTTCACTAGCCATCCTGTGCCAGGGGTAGGGGGTGTTGGTTCACTGGATGTCCTGCACCCTGGTGGATTTTTTTGTGTGTGTGCTGGGGGCAGCAGCAAAGCCAGAGCTGGCCCTGCGAGTTGCGCATATTTTCTTTTGACATCCTGGTTAATCCAATCCTGGATAATTCAGAGTCTACTGTAATCAGCTTTCAGTTAAAATCACAAGAACTTCAACAACAAAGTTATGTTATTTGGGAAAGTAAATTAAAGAATAGGGAATGATGAGGACCTATGTAATAAAAATATTCTTAACATGAGTTTGAAAAATGTCAATGTTAGAAATTTCTGCAACGCTATTCCAATCTACATATCTATAAAACAAATTGTTGCAGAGTATTTTTTTTTAATTGAGACCCGGCTCAATTAAGAAAAGAATATCTTTATTGTCATTTCACTTTCTCCCTCTTAATTCTTCAAAATATCACTGCAAACAGTGTCTTCAATATATTACCTTATTGGACTCTGATTATTTCTTAAAAGAAAAAATATTTACCTATTCTCACAGCATTACAAGATTATATGGACAAATGCTATTTGTTTAAATGGGTAGGAAACAAACATGTTAATGAACAACAGCTTTTATTTTCCTCATTTTTCCCTACTAACTGAGTTGTTTGTGCACACCATATTTTCCAACACCTTTTCATTTTAAACAACATAGTTTAAGTACATGAAAAGATCAAAGAGTTTCAGATGAATCTGAAAACTTATAGCAAGGGTAACAAGGGTTCTTAGTTTTTAATGACAGAAGCATATGCTCTCAACTTTCTAAACTGCATCCAACTGAGCCACTTATCAAGGCCTGAAACTTTTTCATTATTTAAAGCAGTACGACAGCTTTCCACTTGATGCCTTGGAAGTACAAAATAATAGAGACTCTATAGTCATTAATTATTATATCAGCTGGTTGATGAAGTTTGTACTGGCTGCTTGGTGATTTCATTTTTAATTGCAGCAGGTGGTGTGGAAAAAGTGATATACTGACACACATGATCACCTCAATAGTATTTTCTGTTTTATGTATATGTAGGTGCTCCTGAAATTTTTGAAAATCCCTTCTGTTCTGTTCCCCACTTTCATTTAATAATTGCAAAGAAAAATGCATGTACAGTACATGTAGAAAGTCAGATGCTGAGACAAAGTGTTCAAAGAAACAATGTCCTTGATTTTTTCCCTCTCAATTTTTAGATTTACCTGCACTGATGGATAAATAATATTTGAACTATACAAAAAATGCAAATTAAGACACTGAGGACTGCTAAAAGAAAGCCAGCATCCAAATAAAAATTACACAAAATTTTAGGACTATTCTAAAAATGAATGTTCAGGCTTTATTCTAAATATGTTTTTACTACTTTGGGGTCTGATCTCTACAGTAAAATCTCTATTAATTTAATAACGTGTATATACAGGTAGATGTTTCCTGTTCGAAAGAAGCAATATCGGAAATAACAAAAAGGTTACAAAAAATATCATATAGAGTATTCCTTATTGTATTGATTTATTATTTCAGTGTTTTGAAGGCTCTGTTGTATATTGTTGATTAATGAATACTGTGCTTCTGATACTGTCTACTTTACGAAGATGCATTTTCCTGCTCAATAACGTTTTAAATTCATTAACCCCTA
Source organism: Sternotherus odoratus (assembly GCA_032164245.1). NCBI lineage: Eukaryota > Metazoa > Chordata > Testudines > Kinosternidae > Sternotherus > Sternotherus odoratus. The sequence goes on from JAVMKO010000014.1 coordinate 10,356,500, forward strand.
ATTTAACAGATTAGAGAACTATTAAACAAGGTTTTGCTGCACAGATTCAACATGAGATTGATAGGTAATAAAAACTGGTGCTTCCTAATGGCCACAGACATCTGTCTTCTACATAAATCAGCAAACTCCCTTAAGAATCTCTTGCATCAAAGTCATAGATCAATTCTGCTCATGTTTTATTACGACACTCACTCTCTCTCCTTTATAATAAGGACACAGTACCTTAGCTCATAACTAGATTACATGTAATTAATACAGCTGTGACGTAAATGGATGCAATGTTAAAATGTAGGTCTCTGGAGAGAACAGGGTATGACGGGAAGTAGCTGCACTGTCATGCATGTGATGCAATGAGTAGGGGAAATTTTAGCCATCTTTCTTACCTAGAACATAGATTCTTTACACTGTGTAACTCACAAGCTTCAACACAAGGGGAGGATGCCAACTATGTAACTATCAGTGCCCTGCTACTATATCATACTACTGGCTTTAATAGAGGGAGTAGAGACTGGCTGTCCCTTTCTTCTTCTCTAAGGAAACATGCTTTGAAAATGCTCTCCATGCTGAAGCTGTCTTTGACCTCAAGTGATACTGAAGCTGTCAGAACTTCAAACTCCCAATAGGAAATATACTTTTATGTGGAAGAGAAGGAGTGTCAATACACACTGGGCAACATTTAGAGGCAAGGTGAATTAATTATTGGTTTTAAGATAAAGGGTCAAAGTACAGTAACTGGCACCATTGTGCAGATGTGAAAAATGCATCTAACTTGGAAGGGGAAGTAGTACTAGAAAAGGGAGAGAGCAGCTGAACAAAGCAAAGGCATTTTAGGGAGGAAGTGTCTAGAAGTGGTATATTTGGCCAACAACAAACCAACAAGATAAAATAGTTCCCCCCATAAACATATCATCTCACAGTTCGTCATTACAACTCCACATTAATTGTAATGGAGAGTTGTGCTGGCAAATCAATAGAATGATATAACCCATATGCTTTAACTTATGCTTCCCCTGAAGTAGATATCATCAACATGACCGGGGGGAAATCAGGCCCAGAATAAGAGGGCATAACTTCCAGGGAGCTCAATATTAAACTTACTTACAGTAGGGCTTATGCTAGGCTCCAGTCTGCTCTCACTTATACCACTGTAAATCCAGATTCAGCATGGTGTAAAGGAAAGCAGAATTTGACTGTCTGTATTTGAGCTGAAGTAAGTTGCAGTAGATTTTTCTCTGTGTGACTACCCACTTCTTCCTAACGTGTATGGGCCCAATCCTGAAAAGTGATGAGCATCCTCAGGTCCCAATTTTGATGTTCAACACAATCTAGGACTTAGCCCCAATTTAGTTCACAGTACAACACAAACAATAATAATAAAAAGAAAATTACAAAGCCCGCCCCCGCCAAAAAAGGAACTAAGACAACTAATGCCAAGCATAACAGCTTAGTTGCTTGCTCCCTTTTCTCTTTCTTTTGTTCACATTTTGATTATCTGTCTTATGGTCAGGAACGTTGCCCACACTTTCATGTCTGTACTATTCAAATGCTATATAACCCATTGGCACTATACAAATAAAACAACGAATAAAATGATCTAATTATTGTTAATAAGAATTATACATCTAAATCTCCACACATAGGATACACTATTTTTTATTAAGTTTCATTTTTAAAAAAATAGGCAGTCAAGAAATGGCTTCACATGTAAAACCAGTGCCAATGTCTAGATTCTTACTTTGCCTAGGTATAAAAAGACTAGTATTTTATCTTTTTTCTAAAATGTACTTAATGTTCCTGCAAAGATTGTATTAGGTTCTGAAGGAGGAATAGTCTCTCTTGCAAGATGTTCACTCTACAGATACAAGAATTATGAACTGTTAGTATCTATATGGTTTTTTAAAACAAATCACCAAACTCTAAAAGACACTTTGATAAGGTTACAGTATTTTTAACACACTATTTCTGTTGACTCTCTGGTTATAAACATAGATGTAGGTGTTTGTCTGTACTCTGAGTGCCACAAAATCACAAGGTTGTGACGCAAACCCTCAGGGACATTTATTCCCCGCATTTCAACAACGGGTAATTGAGCCTCTAAACCACGCACAAAGATTACATCCTTAAAATAGTTAAGTACTTTTACCGTTAATATGTTTATATTGCACAATGTTTTAAATCGATGTGTATGAAAAAATATTGTATAAGACAAGCTATTGTATACTGAGCTGCAAAAATCAGAATGTTGCTGCTCACGCTAGCAAGGTAAATGCTATGACATAAACAAAGTCATACACAAACTGAATACATGTTGCTGTTTCAATGACAAGGCTTCCCAAAAGCAATACCAATGGTGATCTTATGGTTCATCTATTTAGTGTTAAACTAGACTCCCTTGAAAGTGTGTCACTGAGTATGCATCAGGGCATAAAGCTTTCTGACACACATAACATAGTTAAAATATGCTAAGGACAGATATAACTTATAAACAGTACTTCATCACACCAACATCTCTCTAGCAGTGACTGAAAGCAAGAGCTACCAAGTGCATTATTGGTTTTGAAGAACGACAATTTCCCTGACAGCTTTAGCAAGGTTAGGCATTTTTCACAGTTCTAGAAAGCACAAGGTATACCTTTTCCAACAAAATGTTCATGGAAAGCCAATTGTTTACCTAAACATGACATTTTTCTTTACATAAAGACCCTGCAAGCTGCTTAAAGAAGCCTGCAAGGTGGTTCAGCAGTAATCAAGGGGTACACCCCAAGTTTTTCACCCAAAACTTTCTCCTTTGGATGTGAGGGGAAGAAAGGGAGGGCGTGCCTCTCAAACTCACTGCCTCTCCTTTATCCTGGAAATGTCTTCTGGGGAACAGGCAGCTCCCCTGCTGTACATCAAACAATTCAACTACTAAAATGTATTTTAAAAATGTAAAGCAGTGTGAAGAGCCCTAGACTATATTGTTCAGTAGGGAAACTCCAAGGACCAGTCAAGCAAAATGAAGTTGCATCTCGCACTTATTCAGACAACAGAGACAAGAACTGATTCCTGGGAGACAGCCTGCCTGTGTCTCAGAACATACTTCTGTCACTGAGGCTCCATTGGCACACAGTACTCCTAGCAGAAGAAATGGCTATCTGGCATCTCTTGAAGATCCTAGGAGATTCCCTTTCCCTCAAATAAGGTTTGAAATACTATAAGTCATGGAGGCTTACAGAAGTGTATGTAGGGATATGTGGATTTTTTGGGGTCGGGGTAAAAAGAAATTCTGGGATTTTTTTTTTTCCAACTGCAGTTTTACTACCAAAAGTGGAGTAAATTACACAAAAGGTCTGCAAAGATTTCAATCACCTTTCCTGATGACGAAGACTCTTTATTAATCATTCATCATAGTTTGATAGATTTGAAAATCTATGTAAGTACTTGTATGGCCCTCATCACCATATTATCTAAGAGCATCAACATTACTAATGTCTACATGAATACTGTTCGAAGATACTGAAATATTTGGACACTGGTGGGTAAATCTGGCCAGGCTTTGATAACTTAGTTAGCTTCACGTATGAAACTATCACAGTGATAATTTGCACCTAAAGTTCTCAAGTACTTTATTAGAAACTTAAGTATCAACATAACAGAATTTGCATGCACTGTTACAGAGTTGTATTTTCATTCTCTTCTTTAAGTGCCTGGAAGAAAGAGTAAGACAGCCTGATTAACTGATTAACAACTATAGATAGAGAGCTCACATTTCTGTACTTCTGTAGAAAACTAAGGGTTTCAGTTTAGAGATGTGTATTTCAAGCTTTTATCAGCACTAATTTTAACAAAAAAAGTTCGTAAAATTCAGAACAGAGGGAAAACAGACCTTAATTAAGCAAAGTGTTCTCTCTTTCTACTAGAATGAAAGCAACGTTAGTTATATTTTTACCAAGATTTTTCTCCACTTAATGAAGACATTATCCATGAATTTTCAAAGTCACTTTACAAAAAAGCATTCAAGAGACATTAAAGTCAGCTTAAACTAAAAAGTCTTTTTGAAGTCAATAAACAATAAAAAGAACAATGAAAGACAGCCTTTGATCTCTTCTTAGTCTAAAGTCTTTAATTTCTGTTTTAATCTGCTAGATGCATTAAGTCTTCTATTCAAATACTTTTCACCTGCAGAGTACAGTAAGCTTGCCTTGATTATTATTTTTACAGTACTAATGTACAGCTCTCATTAACATGGATGGGTGTCATCTGGCAATAAAAGTTTTAAAATGATTTTCTAGTCTATTCTCTTTGAAAATTAAAAAGGGGGGGGAAGAAAAGACAATGGAATCTTTGGCTTTGAAATTCATGACAAGATCAAAGACTATAATGCACATAGATTTTTCAAAGAATAAATTATTAACAACATGGACAAACACTAACTGGTCAATACCATGGTCAAGAAATGATGAAGTTAGAACATCTGCCTATGTCTAATTACAATTAATCTGACTTTATTGCTTGCAAAAAATACCAAGTTAGTCACAACATTTTAGGAAAAGCTTTTATTATCCCACAGTGTATTTGCAAAGTCATAAGTGTCTTACTCAGATTCTTGGTGCTCAGAATACCAAACTGATAGCATTGGAGATGGAAGGGATCTATTTATCCTCCCTTTCTGTGCCTGCATCAGGTCCAGTGAAGTATGAAATCAATATGAATAAGTGTGGCCCTTCAGGATTAGGGAAGCCCAAAGAGCCACTATTGCATGCTGGGCAGCCTAGCTCACCAAAGCTCTTTGCATGTGCCCACAGGAGAAGACATCAGCCAAGAAGGAGTTGGAGACACTGCAGATCCACAGACACAAGGGATATCATAGGGCAGGGACTGCTGCCTCCTATCTTCTTATGCTGTGAACATCATAATTTTACCTGAGTGCCTTTAGAGATCCAGGCACAGCCACAGAGCACCCAGGGGATTATATGCAGAGGTAGAGTGTAATACCACCATTTTTCTTTTTTCTTATTATGACAATTATTTGGACAACAGGAGACTGATTGTCTCAGCATAGCTCCCCCAAACTCATTCATTTTCAAAACCACTCAGTGCCTAGTCCCTCTCTTGCTGAGATTGCCAATAAGGATTTCAACTAGTGCCTCCCCCCATTCCCCTCCGAGATAGAGATTTTTGCAATGTGGACATCTGTCCAGAAAAAACTGGACAAAGAACACTAACTCATTTCACATGGACCACTGAAGAGCCCACAGACAACAGTTTTCATTTGCTAAGGTCTGAAGCAGGATTTGAATGGGGATAGAGGTGGCATACTGTATCCTGTTGAGGTAGGAATTTTTATCATTTTGCACACACAAAAATAGGTTCGTTTAGATTTAATGAAAATAGACTTCTAAAGAACAGGTCTTCTTTGAATAAGAAAATATATTTACTAGAATTCAAAAAGCCATGTAGGAAGTTTAAGCAAGGTCTGTTTCTGACATGATAAGCAGCAAGACTAAAATTTTAACATTGCTTATGGCAGACCTACTTGCTAAAAAGAATCAGACAGAGTACTTTACTAGGTTCAGACTAGCCTTTTATTGATTTGGATGCGCTCTGAATCACATCATCTAATCTACAATAAGCCATTTACTGAGTTTCCCAGTGCAATGATCTATGGGCTAAAGGCTTAGATTATAGTCACATTGTAGACCTTTTTGATGAAATGGTAGATCCGTCCAGAATAATACTATAACAAGATTGAACGGGACTCAAGTGTCAATATTAGAAGATGAGAAAGGTTGGTTTACTATTTTAAATCCTTTCACTGATCATTTAAAAATAGAGTGTCCTTTTTTGAAGACTAATTGAGGACATGTATTTAACAGCAAGTCTAGATGATAGTCCATTGGTCAAGTTCCAGGAAGTTGAAGGGCTCACTCAACTGATAATATTTATAATTTGCAAAAACAAAAACTGTGGTTCACCCAACCATCTGTAAGACATTAAGGTGGTCTGGTTTGATCCTTACACAGAGAGACAATCAGAAGTGTTTCAGCAATGCAAATAGAATCCAAGAGATTAACATTCCCCATTCTCTTCTCTCTTGCTGCTCAGCCTGATATAGAGATTCATCTGCTATGAACTGCTAGATACAGAGGCACTGGGGAGTGCTGATATTTAATTATATATATGAACACACCCTTCACAATAGATTCTGCACCATCAAGTTGTGCATATAGCTCAACTCGAACGGGGTGAACCTATTGTTTTTGCCTTCATCCCATTCCGCCTTTTGTCCAATTCTTTTTTTATGCAATTTGTCTGACATTACGTTATAATCTCTTTGGGACAGAGATGTTGTCTTCTATGTACAGAGTCTAGCACAAGAAGCCCAGATCCTGACTAGACTTTTTGCACAACATTGCAATACATATACTTAAATATTAAGTCTACTTTCTCATTCTCCACTCAAGTGATCTCCTTCTTTCCAGTTGCTCTTCCCATCTCTCCCTAACTTCTCCAAATGACAGATGATAATCCAACCAGTGGACCAAATTTGGATGAAGCCTGATCACATGCCACCTGAGGCACGTTGTGCATAGGCTAAAAAGAAGTGACAATAATACCGTATAAATATATTTTCTATCAAAAATCCACACTGCAAGATTTTTAAAGTCATGGCTCATCTTTTATCACAGGAAATTAAAGTTAAGAGATGCCATTGCCATCAGCCAATACCATACACATACAAAGCCACACATCTGATTCGTGTTGTTCTTTATTAATTTAGTGATGAATACATGCATGAGATTTTCTACCGCATGCTTTAGTACTAATTTTGGTACAAACTGATAACACTTAAATTCCAGGCAATTTATACCACAATTAATTGCTTTCATGCATCATCAAACTTTAATTCATCCCAAGAATTTACTTTTCTCTCTAAAAGCAGTTGTTTTGGGGGGTAATTTAGACACAAAAGCTTTCATTGTACAGTGTGATAGTAATTCTCAAAGAATCCAATATCTCATCTTAGCAAAGACAAATCAAACAAAAGTTCACTGAGTTTCCTAGTAGATAAGAATAAAAGCCATTGCCATTTAATGAAGTGAAAATCAAAGCATATTTATGAAATTACTGCATTTATAATGTTACTACATCATTTCTGAAGACGACTGACAGGGTTACATGCTCAAGTAAATATATTATATACATAATAATGTCACTTTAAAGCACAACTAGTTTTGATGTTCTTGTATTTTTGTTGTACTGTGACTATTAAGATGCACGGCCTCATTTCTTGGAAATGAAAAAGGGAAATGTAACTAGTTCAAGCTACCATGTAACTTTACAACAACTGACAGTAACTATAATATACGCCAGTTTGTATTAAGATGTTATTGCACCTTTCCAGTTCTAATCGCCAATTATGACTCTATTAGTCCTACTTGGCAGTTCATCTGCTCCTACATCAGCTAAGGGGGACTTGGAGACGGACCTCTGATCTTCACGTTTCCGCTTCAGTGAGTGCTCAGCACAGCGGCTGTCATCTTGAGACATTGAGGAGGTAAGGCATTGCCTTTTCTAAGATAACTACACCTGACCTTACAACAATTTACTAAGGAAATACCTGCCTAATGGCAGTGGGAGTGCAGTTTCTTTTACACTCACAACGGTACTGCAAATTAGAGACAACAGGATAAATCTATGACCAGCTCACTAGACACTTCATTAAATCACTGTTCCCTTGCCTTGTAGAACACTAATAGAATCACAGCCCTCGTTAGCTACTGAATAAAAGATCAATCACAGACTTTGAGAGCTTTTGCTACCAGCTTCCAGAGGAAACAAGGGGGAAAAAAGACATATTTAGGATCATCAGTAAGATTCTGAATGGCCTCACTGCAAGTTGGTTAAATTACCCTTTCCACAACTGACTCCGACTGTAATGCTCAGAGGAACTTGTTAAGTCTGCTTTCAAAAGCTGCTCTTTAATATATGACTACTAGGCCCTGGTCAAAAGTTCATAATGTGCATATGTAAAAAGGTACTAAATTGCCTAAGGGCTAAAACCAAAGGAGTTTAATTGCAACAAAATGCTGAAAATGGTCTGTTGAGGGTCCTTCTATTGGGATGCTGCTGGCACTAGCTGACTGAAGTACAGAACATAAAAGCCTTATAACAATATTTCCTTAAATGCAATTTAAACTGCGAGCAGTTGCTAGTGCATATATGCTGTGACTGAAGAAAAACACGGATCCTCCTCTAAAATAAATAAAGAATTAAGAACTCCTATAATTCATAATTCAACACAGTGTGGATAAAAAGAAGAATTTAACAACAATAAATATATGTCCAATGGTGTAGGTCAAACTGTGTAGACAAAACATAGTTACAGTAGGAATGTAGATACATAAGTAAGCACTTTAACTAGTGCCTGATTAGGCCCATTACAATTAAAGCTGGAGAACATTTTGCATCTGCCCCTATTTTCCCATACTCAGAATTTTCAAAAACAACCATCTAAGGGACTAAAAATCTCCTTGGTTGGCCTGGACTTGAGTAATTTTTGATTTATTTAATAATTTAAGAAAAGTCACTTTAGTCATTTCTGAGTTCAGCAAGGATAGAAAAATACACATTTTTAAAAATTCAATAGCAGGAAAGTTCACTCCTAGCAGCCCAGGCAGACTTTGCATAAAATTTCATGAAGACATAGTTCAAAACGGAGACCTTATGCTCGGATAGGGAAAATTGCACTCCCAGTGACATATGGCACGATCTTCAACTCTTTGTTACTGCAAAGGAATTTATGACTGATCAAAGATTTAGAATTAGCAAATTGCATTGTATGCTTTGGTTTTGAGCCAAACTGTTTTGGTGACTTTAAGCAGCAATAGATACAGTACAGTATCAGGGGTGTTTGACCACACGAAGGTCAACTTTTTTGCCTGTCTAACATACTTGTGAACTTATAGCACTCTTCATCTTAAATATATTAAGTATAGCTGCTGGAAGTAGTACTTCCAAGAGAATTCCATTTTTAGAAGTATCCACTCTTAAAGATAGCATTACTGGAAACACAGAGGTCCACAGCTCTGTTAAATGAACCCTGCACATTCAAGATAAGGAGGTTCTGGTTTTCTAGATAAATAATTCTATGTATGCATTAAAAAAGGACTTTACTTTTAAATAAAATATAGCAATGCTGGATGATACATCTATCTCATTTCAATGTGATGCTTTTGCAATTAATTTAATTCCTCATATACTGTATATAGATTTTTTGACATGCACAGAAGATTCTGCTATATCAATATTGTTATTAAATAACTGCAAAAAAATGTTGTCACCAGAATAATGGATGGAATTTGACTGTTCTGTTTATATTTATTGTCATGCTACTTGTCAAGAAAAGATTGATGCTACCGTTCTAAAAATTCTTAGAAACAGCAAAATAAAATGGTCAGGAAATCCCAATGGCTTGAGTCTTATAATTCTCGAACTGAAATTTTAGCAGGCAGGAAAATCTATGGTGACCCTGATTATACTATATGCTTATTATTTTCACACTAATCTGAATAAATAATAGATTGGATTACCATGTGTTTTTATATTGAACAAGGCATGATCAATTCAGCAATACTTATTCACATTTCCTCCTGAATCAAATAAAAGTGTGAGTACATTCAACCACTTCCCGTGCATTTTAAATAATCTGAGATCATGCCATCCAACACCCTTTAAAAAATAAGGAACTATCTTTTAAAATTGGCAAAACAGATTAGGTATGATTTTTTTAAGGGATGGGGGAAACAAATTGTCCTCTAATCTTGAAAAAATATTCTAAACTATGCTGACATTTAAAAAAAAATGCTTTTCCGGGTGTGATATATGTTAAACAATGTCAAAAGGATATTCTTATATTTCAGAGTAAAAAAAAAACTACAATAAATTAAAAGTCTCTCGTATCTGAATGGGGATCTAATGCTGGTTAGGGCTGCAGGCCATGAACAGAAAGGACACATCATCGCTGACACAGATGCTAATGTTAAAAACAAAAAAATAATAATAATGATTTAGGCTTCATTTACAACCACAGACTTTGGAGGGGAAGACAGGGACAGTAGAAGCTAGGAGGAAGTTGGAGCAGAGTGGGAGGTCCCAGCATTACAGTGGGCCAGAACTCCATAGGATTTCAGCCACCTCACACCCACTCACTCTCTGACAGAGTGATTTGAGGGAGGGAGGGGAACCCTCATCCAAGAGGATTACCAAATTACAGAATATCCAGTGGGAAAACAAACCCGATCTCCTAATTAGGTTCTTTTCACAGTGCAATTTCCCTTTATGTGGGAATCTAGCTCATTCCCCAGGCTGACAAAAGAACATCATTTAAAGCCTTCTCTTTATGTGATGGGGCATTCGCCCTGTCATAAGTGTAAAGTGCTGGAGAGTGTTATTCTGCCTGTATGGGGTTAATGTTACCTGAGAGGGAGTGACGTAAGAGCTTCTGTGCCACGAGGGAGGGAGTTTTAAGTTCAGTTTCCTGCCGTTCCAGCGTTGGCAAGAGACCCAGTTTTTCGCCTCTAGCTATGGAGGATAAAAACTTCTACTTTCCTTCCTAGATTCCTAATTAGCTGTGCTGTGAGTATAATATGTTGATTTCCATAAGTTTCTGTACCTATTTAGAGTGTCGCTAACCTTTTCAGAGGGGAAGTTAGGGAACTCTAAATTGTGAAGTTGTATTGTAAGTGTATGCTTTATTCTCTTTTCTTATTTAAATCTTTTTAGTTATAAAGAGTGTTTGGTTTATTTCCCTTAAGGTTCTCTCTGCTTTCAGGGGGGAAGGGGAGTAGGTCTAAAGGACAAGCTCAGTGTATGAGCTGGAGTGTGGAGTCTGTCTCTCTCTACCTTCAGGCTAGAAGGGTGAGGGGGAAGGGAAGCAGCCTCTGAGTGTCCGGCTCTCAGGAGAGAGAGCAGGAGTTTGGGGGAGTCCAGGTGCCCCCCTCCAGGGTTTTGGAGATACACCCGAATGGTGGCAGCTTGGGTACCCCCTTTCCCTACTGGTAGAGTGTGGGTGTTGGGGGTGAAAAGACTTAACTTATGCTGGGAAGCAGCTTGTAGTTATTTGATCTGGCATAAAAGAGACCCCTCTCTGTACCCCAGGTCCAGAGAGAGGGAAGACACTCTTACACGCCCCCACACTAGCCATGCAGGGTTAACATAGGCAAGACAGGCCAATTAGCCATAGGCTGCCTCAGCAGCGCTGGGATGCAATGAGGCTTAACTGGGGATGAAGCTTCTCTGGGCAGGGACAGGGGTAGCTTCTATAAAGCCGGGAGCTGACCAGAGATGGGGTGCAGTGAGTAAGTCACTCTCCCCGATACAAGTTGTGAGTAGGAGCCTGCAATATGAGTGTAGAAAGCAGTCCAGGGAAGGGGCAGTAAAAGAATAGATCTGAACTACTGGTTCGAGGGCCCCAGCATAGAGAATGGGACAAGCCACTGTGGGAGTGGCGCAACATATATGGAGACTGCCTGAGGCTGTGTGGAGAGAGACTCTGGTGAGACCCTGGAAGGGGAGGATGACTGTGACTTGGCTGGAGGATTACCATGAAGGAGAGATGCTGCAGCTCCTGACCAGTGAGAAAGGAGCCACAAAATGAGTAACTTGAGGCAAGAGATGGGGCAAGCACCTCATGGGGCTTGGACAGGAGTGAGCTAATTCTCCAGATGAGCCATGAGGAGGCACCACTGAACAGTGAGTAGCACGGATCTGACTACACTTTAGAAGACAGAAAATTACCACACCTGCAAGGAACACTGACATCAGTACAGAAAAACTGGCACATTCCCTCACATTTTCATCTGAAAGAAAGATACCAGCAATTGCATAACCCTGAGAAGGAGGAGACAACAAGAGAGGAAAACTCTACTGATATCACAGCTTGAGATCTGACAACTTCCAAAGACCCATAGATATAAAACCCATAGATATAAAACTGGCCATTTAGGGATCTGGGGCAAAAAATCTGTCAGGGGACAGTACTCGATCCTGCTAGTGTAGGCAGGGGGCTGGACTCGATGACCTTCAAGGTCTTTCCAGTTCTAGGAGATTGGTATATCTCCATTTATATTTATTTTATATTTATATTAAACATACATACACTTACATTCTTTTAATCACGGTCTTCCAAAAAAGTTTTCAGGAATGTTAATTTCGTTATGTGGTTTTCCCTTGTCAAGGGAAAGCCAATATGACAATAAATGACAGGTCACATGCAAAAAATAAACAGATAAATCACTTTTTCAGAAAGAGAGATTTATTGCATTCACCTATGCAGGAATATTAAAATAAAATAAAAAGGTTCCCAGGTTTTCAATCTATATAACAGTGAGATTACTAAGAAAACATTATATAGCCTTCTGCATTTGATGTACTGCATTGGGGGGAAATACTGCAAATATACTTTTTTTAAAAAAAATGCCTTAGCTCTAAAAGAAGGGACTTTCTAGTTCAGAGTACTTGGATACTCTTACTATTTACCCTTCCTTCTTTTTTCTAAAGTCAGAAGAGATTTCTCCCAGAACTTCAAATAAATAAGATATCCAGCTGCACAAACACTATACTTTCTGTTAGATTATTTTGGCTTCTTAAAGAATATTTAACTTTCTCGGAATGTAAATGATTAAAGGGAACCCATCATATGAAACTGATTGGGGAAATGTTTAAAGTGGTATGGCACCTCTACAAATATGGTATAAAGAGAAATAAAAAGACCATGGTATGGTAAAGCATCTCAGGTATCCATGGAGGCCATGGGGAGTTATTAATGTCACTAAATAAAACACCTTCCATTTAGGAAATAGTTTTTATATTATAATTCTATATAGAAAACTAAGCTGTATTTTTTTAATATATAATACCTAATATACAGTAAATGTGGCCAATGAGGTTTCCTGCAAATCTGTACGTTCATAAAGGGCATCTTGGAACCACAGTCGTACAATACATAAATGGATACAGTTCTGTAGGCCATACCTCATTAACTGAAGTAGCGTAAAAATGTTTTATTATGCAACTCCACAGTTAACATATTGTTATGCCCATCACTATGGTACCTGAGCACCCCAGATTCTTTTCTTCCTTGGAGATCTCCCATCCACACACTGATCAGACCAATGCTACTTAACAGATCTGACAAGGCCATGACAATGCAGCCACAGCCGAGATTTCGGGATAGAGATGAGCAAAAGAGAAAGAATGAAGAACAAAAGGAAGACAGATTAAACCTTGAAGGCTGTAGAGTCCAAACGACAAAATGTTAGAAATGAAACACAATTAAATAATTGCGCAAACAGAGAAAAGACATGGAGCCTGGGAATTTCAGACAAGAAAGAAGTTACAGATAAATTATATGAGAAGGTGACAATAAAAAGGATTACTTTGAAAATCTTCATTAAATGCTCATTATTTCATTTGTAATACACCTTAAACCCACAAAGCTTTTTCTTTGGAGGAGGGAAGAAGGCTGCTACTCAATCAGGAGCTTTGTTTCTGGCTGATTTAAAAATCTGAAGCAACAAAAGAAAATAATAAATCAATATTCCCTTGTGCTGATTAACAACTCTGAGGACAATCACCTACAAATCTCAGATTAAGGGGAAGCAACGGAAGAGCAGGCGGACTGTTGGGCTGAATGTGAAGTTGCAGCATGGGCGTTTGTGGGAAATTTAAACCTAATTATGAAAAGTTACTGAAGTGCATGCAGACATTCCACAAATATATATATAGCTGTTTCATATAAGGAGGCTTTTTCCAGGGTGGAAAACCAAAAATATGCTACTTAGTTTCAAGATATAGTATAATTGCTTAGAGTACAAACATTATGGGACAACTGCTGCCCCCAACTCAAAACCCAAGAAGCTGGGCTGGGCACTTTAGAGTTCCCCGGGATCTTGGGAGGAAGAGGATAAAAGGAAACACCTTCCTGACAACATCCAACAGCAGCAGAGCTGCTTTATAGAAGAGACTGAAACTTCTGGGCTGCAGTTGTTCTCATGGCTGTCATGCTTTCCTCTGCAGGCAGAAGTGATGGATGTGCTGGGCTGTTCAACACAGATTTAGACCCCGCTGCAGAGCTGAGTTGCATGGCACACAGGCAGGCGTCTGGAATCTATCCCTGCGCAGTTCAGGCTCTGTTTCCATCAAGGCCATCCATTCTTATGGCAGAGGGATAGACAGGGAGAGCATTTGCTCCCATATTCCATGCATTAATCTTATTTTAATGAAAAAGAGTAGAACAACTTAATTGTCAGGCATGCAGATACTTAATTCTCAAACATGTACGTGTACCTTTAGCAGCATGCATATTACATATTATTGTAAAACTACAACTTCAAGTTTTAATTTTTCACAGGCTGTAGATGTTTGAGACTACTGCACAGACCATGCCCTCTTGTTTCCAACACACAAGTAGTATGTATAAATAATCAAATAAATAAATAAAAATCAGGCCAGCGAGAAATCTTTTCTCATTCAAGTCAGCAGGAAATGCATTGGTTTTTAAACCCCAATTGTCAGTAAGTTTCACTACTGTATATTTAAAAAAATAAAAGTCAAATACACGTAGCTTTTCTTTAACTTAAATTGTACTTTGGTTTATCAGTAATGTCAGAAATTTTAAATGGAGAGAGAAATTGTGTCTCTATGCTTGAGAGATGATCCACCTCGGATCCCTGCGTTCTGCCTAATCCCAGTACTCTCAAATCATAACACTCTCCTGCACTAGCCTTCTTTCCTCCCCCCTCCACAGTTTGAGCTCTAGAGGTTCCATCTATCCTGTGTGCTGGTAGCTATTTCTATTATGCAGGCAGACAAACAAATGCATTTGCATTTAGTAAGGGTTACAACTGGACAAAAGTCATCCTGTGAGATGGAGATACAGCTACCACCACCCTGTCCAGCTGGTGAGCTGTAATCTGCAGTTCAACATTTAGTTGGTTTTCGTTTAATGCAATTATGTAAAAAAAAAAAAAAAACACCCACAGACTCCTTCCTATGTGCATTCTTCAAAAGGAACCGCACACCCTGCCGTTTTACATCATTGCTCCTCATAAGTCCTCAGTCCAGATTTACTCCCCTTCCGCTCTAACATCATGTTCTCAAACTAAGGACTCAGCAGGAAATCATGCTAAGGTCAGTCTCTAAGGTGTAGTGTTCTTTTCAAAAGGAATTACCTACTGTTTTTCATACACAAGATGCCTCATCATGCTTTTCAGTCATGAACTAGACAGCTACTAATGGCCATATACTACTAGCTTGAAAAACACCCGCCTCATGCACTGACTTGTCTTGAGATTTTATATCCATATCTGAGGGCAGAATTTGGGCCTAATTGTTCAGTAATACACAGCAGCCATCATGAAATTAACAACAGTCGCATGGATTGTTGAACAATAAGATCTATTTATTTTAAGAGGGAATGTTGCCCAGAAGATAAATATTATCCCAGATTCCTTAAAAGAAGCCATGGAAACATTAAAGCTTTCCATTGTTCTATCAAAAGCATGTAGAAGTGGATCCTGGATTGTCTTAGGACAAAACGTGGCATCACTAACCCAGAGTTAGTGGAACTCAAGTTAGCAGACCATGGGTTTGTTAAACTAGGGCCTGAGCATCTACACTCATTCGTTACCCCAGGTTAGCAATTTTGAACCCTGGATCCCAACCTGGGGCTCCAGAGTCTACACTGCATTATGTGGGCCCGAGTCCAAAAACCCATATCTCAGAGTGCTTCCAAATTTGGCTGCTCTAGGCCTTAGTTCATGGTGCAGTGTGGGAAAATTTAACTGTCCAAAGGACAAAATGTCAGTCCATGTGATTTACAGAATACTTTTTGGCAGACTCTCATAATACGAGTCCAGTGGGGCTGTATCGATACGCAAAGCAATAGGGCTTGAACTCTGAGTCCCAGCTTGATTCAGGCTTGGAACCTGATTTGTGTGTAGACAGAAAGAGGGGCAGGCTTGAGCCTGCATTCAACCTAGGGCTTACACAGCAGTATAGATATACCCTAAGGGTGCAGAACGCTCTCACCCCTAGAACGCGATTACAGTGTTGGCTTTAGAATTAAGTTTAAATCATTATCTGACATTTGAACCCAGGAACTTTCAGCTTGGGGCCAGGGTGCAAACTAAGCAACACACAGAGAATTTAAATTCTTTGCACAAATTATCTAATAAACTAAATACTTAGTATTTGAACGAAAGCCTTGAGGTAGTATCAGACACGAAACCAAAACATTTGATGCCTCAGCTATACGTCTGGTGTCCAGAAGATCTGTGATGTGGTTGTAATTAAAACATACTCTTAATATTTCTCCATATCACATAAATTAATAGTGAAATCCCCATTCTAAAATGTTAATATTTTGCAAGAAAAAACATGGGCTGTATATCTATCTAACCCTTAGAAATTTAAAAATTTTGAAACTATAAATCTCTGTATGGTAGGTTATTCAAGGGCAGAATTACCCTGGTATGGCTAGCTGAGGTTAGGACATTGAAATCTTGTGCTTTTCTAGCTATAATTTATAACTCTACAACAGACCAGTGTTTTATTCCCATCCATTAAAAAGGGAGTAGCACATCTGTTAAAACTCTACTACAATGGCTGGCTTTGCATTGCAACAGGAAACGTAACCCAATCGTCTCAGAACTTCAACAAATTCTATTCCTTTTTTCATGTAAAAGGATTTGAAAATGTAGTTCACTGAAACATCTGTTAAGCTCTTGAAACCCTAACACATGATATTCTTTCTCCTCTATTACCTGCCAAGAAAAATATTTGGTTCTATGTAAGACTATAGCACGAGTGTGATAATAGCACTATGCTTCTATTTTTATATGCCACTGTACACTGACAAGATCATATGTGGTGACACCAGCTAATATATTCTGTATCAAATTTTAAATCTTATGATAAATTTATTGAATTTTAATTGTACAAGTGTCTAGCAAGAAGTCAAAAGGGGATTTTGAATGACAGATTTACATTAATTGAAAACACAAGAGACTATTTAGCCATGTCATTTTAAAGTCAACTTAATAACCTTGTGTAGATTTTTGTTTTATAACTTATTTTTTTAAAGACATAGCTCAAGCCAGCTGGACACATACCTAGTCTATGTAACCATGTATTTCCTATCACTATTACCTTCAGAATCCCTCCTCCAATCATTCCATTTGTCTGTTTGTTACATTCACTTGTTGCAGTTTGTCTTGAAGAAGACTATAAGCTCACCAAGGCAAGGCCTACCTTTTATTGTACACTTGTATAATGTCAAGTAAAATAGGGACCTGGTCCTGATTATGGCCTCTGCTTGCTACAATAACAGAATCAGTAAATAAACAAACAGGACAGAGCTGATGCTATTACTATCTGCCACAAAAAACCCAAGCATGGACATCCGTTTTAACTAATTTCAATATGTTTCGGTTTGGAAAAAAGTAGGAGATGGCCTAAATAGTCTACTAGTCTAAATGGTATAAAACTCTGTTGGAATCACCATGTTAACAAGTTTCAGCAGCAAAACACCTGAAAACTTCTTGTGAATCATTATGACTAACACTGATACAGTATATCACACATTACTCCATTGTAGGCAGCCATAAGAGAGGCTTGGATGGGGTGGACTTGCATTACTTTCAGTAGGATAATCTATTTACAGCAATAATTAAAATGTTATATGTGCAAAAGCCTAAGATTTCAAAAAGAGATTAAGTTTAAGAAAGTTACTTAAGAATATCCAGTAGTATAGTTAGACCTCTGGAACACTACTGCTTAAAACAGGCACTTAAAATAGCCTGACTCCATGAAGAGTGGCCTAATTACTGTAACTAAAGTCACCATAGTCACAGCAAGTAACGGCAAATAAAAAAAGGTTTATATTAGAACACCTCTCTTCAATGCTTCAGGGAATCAGCTAAAACTAGAGGCCTATAGGCAATGTTTCCTTGTACTAAATTCTATCATGCAGAGTATTCTCTTTGCCACATGCAAGAGGCCGCATGATCTCTCCCAAGAATGGAGACATACAGTATGCGTCAACATTCATCTCTGAAGGAAAAATACACTTTGCATTCAAATTGGAGCAACATCATATTTATGAACTTAACCACTAAAAAAAAAAGAAGGTATTTTTAAAAACACATAAGATGCGATAAATCGATCAACAAAGGCACTCCCGTCAGCTCCGGAACTCCAGCTCGCCGAGAGGCACAAGCTGGAGTCGACGGGAGAGCCTCATGCTGACCGCTGCCGCTGTGAGGCCTAAGATGCGCCAACTTCAGCTACGTTATTCACTTAGCTGAAGTTGCATATCTTAGGTCGACAACCCCCGCTACTGTAGACCAGGCCTAAGAATGAATAATCTTGATTTTGATAGGTTTCCTATCTGCTTGTGCCAACTGCTTACTTCAGAAAGTGCAAGGTGTTATGGGATATTTACTATAAGTGAACAGAATTATGGTATAGTTTAGGCTAAATCTCTGTTATAATATTTTTAAAAACATAATAGTGTGGATATCATATATTATTACTATGAGTTATATATATATAATTTGTATACTAGCCAGGATATATAAGTCAACATACCGAACAACCATCACATACTTTCCTGCACCTCCCCACATGCTCCTGGAAAAAAGAATACCAAACACCAAGGAAACCACTGCCTTTGGATTTAGAACAAGGATATTCACAGGAAGCTATAAACCTCTCAAAAAGAAGGGTGTACACTGAAAGTACTTTCTTTCAGCAATCAATGATGCCATTAGCAAGGTTCTCTAATCACAGGCTCACATATTCATCTATTTACGTACCAAATGCATGCACTTAATTTAAAATTAAAAACAACTTTTTTAATTCTTTAAATGTGTATTGAAGTACATCTCTAGCCCCACAACATTCCACTCCAATATGTGCAGCTACCCATTAACAAGGCAAAGGAAATCAGGCATTCCATCATTCTATGTATCACTGTAGATTGACAAAGTTAGTCTGAAATGGTTTTAGGACCCTTTACTACAGCTCACAGGTTTGACAGCGTGATCACCATTAAAACCGTGCTTGCATTTATAAGAGGCAAAAGGTTAGAGCAGATATGTACATCTGGATTTTTATAATTCCACTTCCATGATTTAAAAACTGAAGATGTATAAAATGCTGCAAGGCATTCACTTACCATGGATTTGGTGAAAGGCCGAGCCAAGGTAAACAGCAGGGTAAACAGCCACCAGTTGCGATGAAGGGATGAGTAGATCATATTTCCAGGATGCACTGCATTAGAAGTCACCCCGTGGGGAGAAAGGTGGCGGTTTAGCTCATTGGAGAACAATATATTGCAAAGCTTGGAACGGTTGTAGGCCACTATAGCCCAGAAATCTTTCTTAGATGGAGAAAGCAGGCTGAAGTCAAGCTTTCCTGAGGAATCTTTAATTTCTGAAAATCTAAAAAACAGTACACGTGCTTTAGACATTCTGAGCCAAATTCTGCTCTCATTTAAAACAGCACAACTCCTTGGAAGTCAAAAAAGTTGTGCTGCTGCACACAATAGCGGAATTTGGACTGCAACCAAGACAACTTGCTTAGCAATTTCTTAAAATCTAAAAGAAATTGCTTGTGGGCCTAACTTCATGTTACATGGACGTAAAATTATTAATAAATTCACATCAGAAACAAAAGATAACCCGATTAACCATTGCTAACAGAAAGGTTATTTAAAAGCCATAGTTTATATCATATGAACTATATTCTTTTGAAACAGGAACAAAAACAGCTTTTTTAGTTTTGTTTTCGAAGACTCATGTGATTAACATACGTTTAAATAATTTAGAATAGAAGATTTCTCCTTTTCAAAGCAGAGTAATACAGTATTCACTCACAACCATTTTTTCCTAGATTATTTTAATCTAATGCTCAAGTACTAGGTATTTTAGTTTAAGTGTGCAAGTAACTACAGATAACTTTTGCTGCCTCTTAGACTCTTTTTAGATTAAAAATTGATGAATATAAAGTGGTTATAACCTTGGTAACTTGCCATCAATAGTCTTATATGTTTAAAGATAAATGTAAACAAAGCCAAAATGAGTTCTGGCAGACCATAATGTTTTTAAGTATACCCATGACATGACTGAACACAAATCAAAGTAACTAGTTGATGTTTTTTAATTGGGTCTGACAGAGTCATTAAACACCAGCTGTTTGTTTCATTCTTTCTTTTTTAATAATAACAAAATAGAGAATGTACTAAATACACTTGCATGAAAAAAGTTATTTTCTAGATAGTTCTCTATCCATCCTTACATTTTTAGTTTATTACATTATCAGTATGCATTAGTGCTGCAAAATAAATATCACTGATAGTTGCAAAACTATGATCCACACAAGAATGCTACCTTAAAAACAAAAAAAAAAGGGGAGGGGGGATCTAGCAAACTCACTTCAATACATAGAGCTTTCAGAATCGGCTGGGGAAATGAGGGACAAGCATAATTGTGGTGTACATTATTTAAAAATGCCTTTCCTGATTTTTGCATTATACACTCCAAATTAAGCGATTGACTAGTTGGTGTGTTTGCGTTTGTTGGGGTTTTTTAAACTTATGTTGGGGCAAAAACAGTAAAATACACAGATAAAAAGCCTACAAGGTTCCAAAGTCTATAGAAGCTGACAATGTCTTGTCCCTTTCAGAATCAGTCCCTCATTTGATCTCAGGTAATAAAATGCCTCTTTCATAATTTTCACATTCATTTAGGGCACAATTCTGAAATCAACGGGACTAATCCAGCCGTAAATTATTACTCAACATGAATAAAGGTGGCAGACTGCTTTTCAAGCCCTTAGTAGCTGTCTAAAACACCGAAGTATACTATACAGTACAGTGTTTTGTGTCTGTCATCAACACAATAGTAATGTGGTGCCACTTTTTCAGCCCAATCTTGAGAGTCAGTCTTATGTCAGCAACTCCACTTTGTTCGACAATCAAATTAACTAAGATAGAAGAAAAGTCAATTTACTTATTATTCTTATTTTAATATGATATACTGAAACTACTTATAAAATGACTCTAAACTCAATTCATTTGCACTGAATCCAGATAAGTAAATAAAATAGAGCAAAGGATCCAGAGAGGCAAATAAATGTTTTGCCTCAGAGCAGTCTAGCATAATAATTTATTGAAACATAGGACTTTATTTCCCCCCTAACAGGGAGTCTTGATTCCAACAAAAAGATTCAGCCAAGGTTTATGGAAGTAATTAGATACCCACACTTCTCTTTTACAACATGGTTTAAGGCTCAGAGTTCTCAAGTAAGTTGGAAATTACTACCAGTATTAAGACCTGCTCTCTGAACTTGCTTTCTGCATCAGTTTATTGTCAATGAGCTAGAAAAAACAGCCATTAATGGCTATTTTAAATGTTTAAATATGATTTAAGACACCAGAAATGAACCCCTAAAATAGAAAAAGATAGGTTAGATTAGTAATTATATTCTGACATCCACAGCGACTTATTTTTGATAGGTTTCCATAAAACTTGGCTCATCTTATTCAGTTAGTAATGAGCACTTTACAATAATCTTATTTTTCAAAACAAAGATAAACCTGTGTAAAGATATGAACGCTAGTTCCACACAGCACTTAAGGGGGAAAAAACCCAAAGATGTCATTTAAAATACTATTTGAGATACAATCTTACAAAGGGAAACAAGCAGCTGACAATTCAACATAATCTGCCATTAAATAACAGCTCATTTATACATATCCCATTGTGCCCTCCACATCTGGCAAGTGATTGGAGTTGGCAGATTTATTTCTAGAGCTATCTTGCCTTCCCCACAGTAGCCTCCCTCACTCCTAACAGGACTCTGCAACTTGCTTTCACAAACCTGGTGTGATTTGCAAAGATAAGGATGTCCAGATTTTGTTACCACCTAATTACTAGATGTTTCATGTCTTTTAACACCAGGGAGGATTATTACTGGCATTTTCTATTGCTTCCTTTCATTTCAGCCATCATAAATTTAAAATGGTAAAAGTAAATCTATCTTCTGTGTGTCATTTATACCATAAGCCCCTCTGTTTGGAAGTGATAAAGATTTCAGCCTGACCCTTGGCTGGTCTCTCTCTACCGGGTCTCCAGGGTTACATTCTATGGAAACATGATTAAAAAAATAAGCTTCATTCTGGGTCTCTTAAAACAGTGCAAAAATAAATAAATAAAGGTAGCTGCACATTTTTCCTCTTGCTTTGCTATGTCTCTTGCACACCATTCAAAAAAGTGAACTAGAAATCAACAATAATGTTTTAAAGCAGACCATGATGGGCCTAATAATTCTGCAATCCCTGCACATTCTGAACTAAATCTGAAGCCAGCATGTGCTATGGATGTAGAAAGAATTCAGAATTAGGCCCAGAGGCCCCAATTTTTAAAGGTCTTTAGGATTGCTGCACCAAAATACCATTGACAGTAGGTGGGATTTAGACTTCTTATTGCCTAAATCACTTTTGAAAGAGAGATTTAGGCATCTAACTCAGTTAGCTGTTGCAATGGAAATGCAGAAATGCCTAGCTACCTTTAAAATGTGGGCCAGGTAGTAATTGTTTTGTCTTTATAAAAACTTTCTTCTCTTCAGTTATTACAAACATTCTAAAATCACTGCAAACATGTCTGAAATTTCATAGTGTGCTTTTTTGCCAAATTGTACTCCTAAAGGTAATCGGAGAGAAGTGTCATCTGATATCTTAATTGAAAATTTAACCAGAAGAGGCACAGCCAGATTTCTAATATAGACTAACTAACAAACTTCCCTTCCTACAATTATACAGCTAATGTCTGCATTGAATTCCCTAATTTCTCATTATAAAACAAATGGATTTCATCTAGCAGTCTTTAATTGCATTGTTTCTCCTGCTAGAATAACTGCACATTCTTCTTGGTAAGACGTTGAAGTTGTTGAATGACAAATCAATAAAGGTCATGCCATTCAGATTTAATCAATTATTATTCCATCTCCTAGCAAAATCAATGCGTGGCCTGAAGTGCAGTGAAAAATCTGTGTTCATACAAAGAGTGACCAAGACCAACCTATGCAGTATTATGAAACTTGAATGCACATAGAATCTCAGGGACAGATCCTGAGATATGAGTAATCCTACCGACTTCAAAAGGGATTGCTCAAGCAAGACTAAGCACTATAGGATTTGATATTTTTATTTGAAAGTTTGGTATTTCCAGTATGGTGGTTTCATCCCAAAGATTGCAGAAAGGGCCAATAAGAGCTAAATCGAGAACATATTGTGATTTTAACCAACCTGTGTGATTCTGATGAAACCATCACAACTCTTGCTGGAGCTGAGCGGCGTAGAATGTCTTCAAGAAGTTGGACAAGGTAAAAATGACCCAAGTGGTTCACCTGGAAGGTGGCCTCTAAGTCATCTTCTGTCAAGGACCATGGAGCAGCAAAAATAGCAGCATTGCAGATCAGCATATGGAGCGGCCTAAATAATCAACCAGACAGATATGCTGACATTAAAAAATGAAATCAAATCAAGTAAAAAACAAGGTACAAAGAATTAGATGCAATTAAATGTACTGTTATTGTGATTTACCTTATCATTTCAGAACTTCCACTGGAAAAAACAAACACCAAAAGGAACAAAACAAAGGTAACTGAACAACTAGAGCTCAAATACTTTGCATCTCCAGTTCCACCATCAACACAAAGGGTTTTGAATGGTCAGAAAAAGAGTGGACACTGGATGGATAGCTGACGTGCATAAATATATTAGACATATCCTCCAAATGTTCTACTCCAGATGTCATTAAACCTCCAAAGTAGGGAACAGACTTAAATTTGACAGGCTGAATCTGCAAGACATAATTCCTCTAACCATAGGAATTCTACCCCATATTCTTGGTCTTAATGTAAAAATTAATGTAAAAAAAAAAAAAATGTAAAAATTACACAAACTGAGCCGTATCCATGCAAGTCACCTTCATGAACATACATAATGGGCACTTAAGTACTGCAGACCTGACATCTTTCAAAACCCAACTTTTTATCTGTCAACCATGTCACGTATTTAACTGACAAATATGCAAAGTCAAGCCAAAAAAGCTCTAATTTTTACAAACAGCTAATCAACCCAAAAACGTATAATTTAAAATAGAACAAAGTGCAAGTATAGGGAAACAGAAGAATGGGTCATGTGTTTTCTGGTTCAAGTACCCACTGTGGGATGATGGGATGGTTGTGGGTTGTGCTTCCTTATGTACCATGAGAGGACAAGTGCACAAGCGAACGATCCCCACTTTTCTAGTTGACCACTTTTCTAGTTCCAAGGCTGCAACAGCAGGGCACATGCGTCCCAGTACTGGGGTTCTACAGAGACAATCCTATGAGCAATGTCAATAATTAGGACTTGGATTTCCAAAGAAGCCTAAGGTAATTAGGCACTAAGTACCTTTTAAGCACTGTCGAAAATCCCATCTTCAATAACAGCCTAATATCTAAAAGATTTTTTGGGAAATTAAAAAAAAAGGGGTGACAGACATCAGTTAGATATGATAATACGGAGAATAAAGATTTTTTTCTCCTAGTGATAATGGACCATCTATATTTAACAGCCCTCTTAGAATTGGTATGCCAATTGTGATAGAGGAAGGTCAGGGAGTGAAGGGGTCCCCTGTGCAGAGTGCAGAGCACCTACAAAACTGCTCAGGAACACCGCTACTCCGACTCATAGGCAGTTGTCTGCCAGTGCTTTTGTGCTTCCCTTATAAAGGCTACTGTCCCTTCCAGCTATCTAACCATAGATTCACTGGCCAGACCCATGTCTCTTCCCCATCAGGCACCCCAAACCTCTCTATTTAATGCAGTGGATGGCCTGTTAAACATCTCCACATACACACTGCCTTTCTAGTATGCACCTGCTGGGGACAAGGGGCAGAGGTTAGCCTAGTGTACATTTATCATAGATACACCACTAACCAACTTTCATTAATTTTTGCAGATCTTCAGCATATAAAAATCAAGGGAGAGTGCTTAATTTAGTTTCTGCTTACACTGTGAATATGCATCATCTCACTTTTTCATATTTACCTGATGATTTAATTTATGAATTCGTGTCCTAGATAAAAGACATCTTTTTTCCTCAAAAAGAAAAAGCTAGTTGGTGAGGTGAGGTATATTAATATAATTTTTGTAGCTGGTACTCGGCAATGACTTTATGACAGGACACTACATTGTGAATTCTCAATACACCAATGACAATAAAAAGAATATCCCTCATTGTTACTTTCAGTTGGCCTTTACATTTATAAGGCAAATGAACACCACATAAAATGACACAATCTGATGTAAGAGAACACAATAAGTCAGAATGAGCCCACATATGTACCTGGACTATATTCTGCCTAACTGCATTTTAATATCCTTCATTAATGCTAATTATACAATAACTACCAGAGGCAAAATATGTACCCTGCACCTAAACCTGTCAGCTCAATTAATTAAAAACAGAATTCCAGAATATAAAACTATAAAATACTGTGAATTTTTAATTGTAAAGGCATTTAATTGAGTTTTATAAAGAGAGAGAATTACTCCTGTCTCTTTTTAATGAGGATTTTATTTTTGAAATAACATCTTTTACTAAAAAATTTTTAACTAAAAGTAATTACAATTCGAGTCCCTAAAATTATGAATCTCTGCAGTAGTCTATCACAAGAATTAGTTTTATCTGTACAAAAATATACAAATAAAAAATAGAAACACTTTAATCAAATCCCCTAATTAAATGGTTAGTAGCAGATTCTTTTTTAATATATTTTTTGTTAATTTTAGTGTTTGTAAATGATGCAAGACTTACAGTCCTGGAATATGAAGTCCTCTTTACCCAGAAGGCAGTATCAGCAGAGATGGCTACAGAGCCTCATTTCTGTTTTGGAAGGACCATCTTTTGGACTGATAGGATAGTTCAGGCTCCACGTCCATTAAGTCACTGGACAACATGAAACAGCACACTGGTACACAGACACCATCCCACCAGCAGCACAAGAAGAAGAACTCCACATGGACTCCTCCTGAGGGTCGAAATGACAGTCTGGACCTATACATAGAATGCTTCCGCCGACGTGCACAGGCAGAAATAGTGGAAAAACAACATCGCCTGCCTCACAACCTAAATCGTGCAGAACGCAATGCTACCCACAGCCTCAGAAACAACCCTGACATCATTATCAAAGAGGCTGATAAAGGAGGTGCTGTTGTCATCATGGACAGGACAGACTACCAAAAGGAGGCTACCAGACAACTCTCCAATACCAATTTCTACAGGCCACTTCCCTATGATCCCACCGAGGAATATACTAAGGAACTGCACCATCTACTCAGGACTCTCCCTGCACTAACACAGGAACAAATTAATATACCCTTAGAGCCCCGACCGGGGTTATTCTATCTACTACCCAAGATCCATAAACCTGGGAACCCTGGACGCCCCATCATCTCGGGCATTGGCACTCTCACTGAAGGACTGTCTGGATATGTAGACTCTCTACTCAGACCCTATGCCACCAGCACTCCCAGCTATCTCCGTGATACCACTGACTTCCTGAGGAAACTACAATGCATTGGTGACCTTCCAGAAAACACCATCCTAGCCACCATGGATGTAGAGGCTCTCTACACCAACATCCCACACAAAGATGGAATACAAGCTGTCCGGAATAGTATCCCTGATGATGCCACAGCACAGGTGGTTGCTAAGCTCTGTGACTTTATCCTCACACACAACTATTTCAAATTTGGTGACAATATATACCTCCAGACCAGCGGGACTGCTATGGGCACCCGCATGGCCCCACAGTATGCCAACATCTTTATGGCAGACCTGGAACAACGCTTCCTCAACTCTCGTCCACTCACACCCCTTCTCTATCTACGCTACATTGATGACATCTTCATCATCTGGACCCATGGGAAAGAAACTCTGGAAGAATTCCACCATGACTTCAACAGCTTCCACCCCAACATCCACCTCAGTCTAGACCAGTCCACACAGGAAATCCACTTCCTAGACACCACAGTGCAAATTAATGACGGCCACATCGACACCACCCTATACCGAAAACCTACCGACAGCTATGCCTACCTTCATGCCACCAGCTTCCATCCCGGACATACCACACGATCCATTGTCTACAGCCAAGCACTGAGGTACAATCGGATTTGCTCCAACCCCTCAGACAGAGACCAACACCTACGAGATCTTCACCAAGCTTTCTCAAAACTACAATACCCACACAAGGAAATAAGGACACAGATCAACAGAGCCAGACGTGTACCCAGAAGCCTACTGCTACAAGACAAGCCCAAGAAAGAAAACAACAGAACACCACTGGCCATCACCTACAGTCCTCAGTTAAAACCTCTGCAACGCATCATCAGTGACCTACAACCCATCCTGGACAATAATCCCTCACTTTCACAGGCCTTGGGAGGAAGGCCAGTCCTGGCACACAGACAACCTGCCAACCTTAAACAAATTCTCACCAGCAACAGCACACTGCACCACAATAACTCCAACTCAGGAACCAATCCATGCAACAAACCTCGATGCCAACTCTGCCCACATATCTACACCAGCAACAACATCACAGGACCTAACCAGATCAATCATACCATCACTGGTTCATTCACCTGCACATCAACCAATGTCATATATGCCATTATATGCCACCAGTGTCCCTCTGCTATGTACATCGGCCAAACTGGACAGTCCCTACGAAAAAGGATAAATGCACACAAATCAGATATTAGGAATGGCAATATACACAAACCGGTAGGGGAACACTTCAACCTGCCTGGACACACATTAGCAGATTTAAAAGTCACCATCCTGCAGCAAAAACACTTCAAGACCAGACTACAAAGGGAAACTGCAGAACTTCAATTCATTTGCAAATTCAGCACACACATTCTAGGATTGAACAAAGATCTAGAATGGCTGGCTCATTACAGACATTGTTTCTCCTCTCTCCATGTTCACACACCCCATTCAAATGCTAGAAGAATAATCCACACTCCCTGATCGGAGATAACAAACTGGTTCAGCTTATTTGGACTAACCTTTTCACCTCCCACCTGGTTCTTACCTACTTTCCCAGACCTGCCTCTAAACATTTCCACTGCTTGCATCCGACGAAGTGGGTATTAGCCCACGAAAGCTCATGCTTCAAAACTTTATAGTTAGTCTTTAAGGTGCCACAGGATTTTGTTTCCTCTGCTATTCCAGACTAACACGGCTACCTCTCTGATTCTTGGTCTCTCTAGTGAGACTGCTAACACGGCTACCTCTCTGATTCTTGGTCTCTCTAGTGAGACTGCTAACAAGGGGTGAACAAGTGTCAAGTGTGATGATAATTTTTTTGTGATGTGGACACCTAGCCAATAAGAACTGAACAAAGATCACCTACTTATTTCACATTAGCCATGTAACAGCCTTCAAACAATCATGAATTTCAGCCACCAAGGGCAGATTCTAGTTTCCAAGGTGCAGTGCTTTTTATCACTGAACATCTCATTGTGCAGTATCTGAATGTTCAGGCTACATGACAATTCACACCACACATCTGATACTAAAGCCTTGCTTTATGACTGAAATAGTTTTAGTGGATATCAGGACTATGACCTTGGTTTCACCAGTTTATTAAGAAACTGGGGCGGTCTGCATTAGCCTGGGTTATGCCCCCTACAAAATAATCTTCTGCATTTAAAGCAGCCTGATACTATTCTTCATCAAAGGAAAATACCAAAAAAAAAAAAAAAAAAAAAAAAAGTCAGCAGCAAGGCAGGATTTTCTGTTATGTTTATGACTAGTGTTGACATTATGAGGCAGCTCTTTAACTGTATGACTCCTATTTGACATTTCTGTAAGCAGCATACAGCTAAAACCTTGTACGGCGTTTTGAAAATTTACCCTTATGTCTCCTTAAAATGTCTTCAGCTAGTGACTTACACTGCACCAACTGAGCTAATGCATTCTACCATTACAATTTAAGTATGTATTGGGACCAGCACATAAGCTGCTGTACCACAGTACAATGTCACTGTTTCTTACCATCATCAGCATAGCAGACCCAAGAATGTAATGTTTTAACTGCTAGCAGTACTGTGATTGTAAAAACAAAACAAAACAAAAAAACCCTCTCTCTATGCTGATGAGTAATCAGAATTTGGCAACTGTAAAAAGTGCTCTGAATTAGCAAGGGTATTTTTTTCTATTAAAGCCTCAAAAATATCTCCAGCTTTGTGCATTGTACATATCTATGACAAGTTACAAACTCTTGTACTTGGACAAGTTATTCAGATCATATGTTCTATGATGAATCTACTATTAGAAGAAATAAATAATCCGAATAGAAACAGTGCCCTGTTTGAAAATAAACAAAATATGTTAATAAATGAATGAGATATGGAAATTAAGTCATCTGTATAAATCAATTAGTTATGGAATTTAACAATCAATTTGTTAGCATATGATGCAAAACTATGATCTGTCAACAGTCTTGTGAACTGGCCCTGTGCAGCAGTAGCTACTTTCCAGGGAATTAATTACTGGAGATTTGCAAATGGAAGAATAATATTTTCCAACAAATGTACCTATGCATTAGGAGGTTAAACAAACACACCAAAATGTCAATGCAGTTTTTAGCTTTGGTGTTCTCCCATTTAAAACACAATGAAACAGTTAACTAGAACGTTATACAAAGGGAATAATTCTCAAATGTCCCCATGAAGCATAATGTCACACCATCTGGGGCACTTCTCAAGTGATTTGAAAAGTTCATACTGTTTGGAATTATACAGAAATTCCACAGAAAAGGCTTTGCCATATCCCCGAAGTCCCACAAGTAACTATAGACTTATGTCAACAGCCAGAAGTGGATGCAGAGAGATGACACTTCTCCTCTGCTATAGACAAAGCAAAGTCACAACCCACGGAACTTTTCTGTCACATAACTTTAAACCCAGACTTGTTCCAAGAAACCTCAGAAACTAGGCACCTCTTTTTTCACAAAAAGTTCACCCACATCCAACATAGCCTCATGGGCCAGAAGGAATAAGAAGCTAAGCCTAGAACAAGGCTCATCTTTTTGAAATTCAGCCCATTTACACAAACAGAAGTCATTGTAATAATGAATCAGGGTGGTAGCCGTGTTAGTCTGGAATAGCAGAGTTAACAAAGTCCTGTGGCACCTTAAAGACTAACTATAAAGTTTTGAAGCATGAGCTTTCGTGGGCTAATACCCACTTCGTCGGTAGAACTACTACTGCCTGCATCCGACGAAGTGGGTATTAGCCCACGAAAGCTCATGCTTCAAAACTTTATAGTTAGTCTTTAAGGTGCCACAGGACTTTGTTAACTCTGTAATAATGAAGGCAATCTGATCCACCAGGTGTGACTCTGATATTAGTCTTTCGTACATGGTGGGATAGTAGAGAACACCTACAGCTCCCGCTAACAGAGTCTCAAGGAATTTATGAGGGTATCTACTAACCATCTAAAACATGGAATAGCCTGAACAGTACCAAAGAAACTATCGCTTGATAATGGTGTTTTTATAAACTACTGCTTAATGTCTGACTTCCCTTTTCTAAGGAAGCTGATTTAGAAGACAGCAAAAAATAGCCCCCAATCCCATCTGTCAGATTCCCGTATTCCAGATGCCTGTCAGACAGGCTTCACTGCAAGGTAAGCTACACAGACAGCACCTGTAGCCCAGATAGAGGATCTCCTCTTATCCACAGACAGGAGAAATACATCCACTCTCATCCTGCTGTACCTCTTTGAAGTGTTTGACAGTGTTGATACGAAAATACTCCTTCCCTGCCTCCAAGAGGCTGCAAGGGTGAATGGAAATGGACTGAAACAGTTTAGCTCCTTCCCTCAGATCAAGCTTCCAGGCCATTATGGGCAAATGTCCATTTGCCTCCAGAAACCTCATCTGAACAGGCCCATACAGCTCAGTCCTCCTCTCCCTCACATTATTCAGCACTTCTGTGAATTCAGAACTTTCTATTTAAAAAAAAGAAGAAGAAGGAAATAAGAGTGACCAATATCTGACTGTATTCACAACAAAATGTCAAACTCATCCTTTTGTCTGTTCTTGTTTTCCCTGCCAGTACGTTCCTCTCACATGACAATGAACATACACGAAAAGCCAGCAAATCTCATCAGGTAATTTTACTCCTTCCTCCTGTGAAGGAAAGGAAAAATACTGATATTGCTGGTTATTTTTTTAAAAAAAATCTGGGAAAGTGCTCAGATACTATGGTGGTAAGCGTACAGATGTCAGATAGATGTCAATAGACCAGCAGACAGGCCTAGTTCGCCTCTTTTGGGGGGGCGGGTGTGTTCTTCTTCATATGAAAACGAAAAGGTCAACATCTGAACAAGGAAGGCAGGTTCTGACTTAAAAAACCAGGAAATAATTTATACAACATGTGCAATGTTACCCTGCAGTTGGCCTTTCTCACACCTATCCCACCCTCAGAACGCCTAAAAATATATATCTAAATGTGGATTGCACCTTAAACTACAACATGGGGTTAGGTGTGAAATAAGAGAACTAGGATAGAGTTTAATTTGTCAACATGCCATGTATCTCACACCAGCTATTTTACACACCATAAACATGCTATGTGATATAAGAAATCCTGGGGCTTAGGAATTCCCCTGCCCCGACCACACACACTTTTGTCATTTGAAATATTCACAGAAGTAACTTTAAAAAAAAAAAAAAAGGTAAAGGTGAGTCAAATTTTATTTTGACTTACTACTGTGGATACCTTCTCCTTTGACCAATTCAGTCCTTGGACATGCACCTTTACTCCTCTATCACTCCTTCTGAACTTCTTGACGAAGTTATTGAAGAACTGAGTTAGAACATCTTAGTCACCCCATATTGGCTCCAGAGACTCTGATTCCCCAGACTCCTGCAGAAACCCAAAGCCGCGCCCGGGATTCCACCTCTGTTCACCAACTTCTTGTACTAGGGAATATTTTCAAACCCTGATTGTAATTCATTTTTATAAACATTTACAGACAGCACCTATTAAGCATAAACCTGCTGGAAGTGCACACTGAGTATTAATTTCTACAATAATTGTGGGATGATTTGTTGTTTCAGTATATATTTCAAGAGGTATGATTTTTACCCATATGCATAAAGCACCCCTTAAGAGCAGAAAAAGTATCTAATAAAAGTAGTAATCTGCCTTTATTTTTCGTAATTATTATTTTTTTTGACACCTATCATAGGAAATAGCAAAGTCCTTAGAAAATGTTTTCAAGACCAGGGTAGATCATTTGAACAATAAAACATTTCATACATTTTACTTGCCAATGACAACTCCTTCGTTTTGCCTAGAGATATGTGCGACTGTAACCAAGTTCAGAGAAGCCCCAGCAGCAGCATGCTGCCATTCAGATCTGAAAGATTTCATGTTATGATAAAAATTGATTTGCTTTGACATCCTCTGGGATTTCCTGTGCCTTGGGAACAGCTAATGAAGAAATACAACCTTGCCAGAGTAAAATACAAGGTTTTGGATTCTAGGATTAAGACGTTTGGCAAATAAGTGGCCCTTCTCAGGTCACCAGTAAAGCAAACATACTTTTCTGCCCAACAATTCTGCCTCCATGTGTTTTGATTGTCACTTGTCCGATGTTTTTCACAAAAGACTAAACATATTTAAACTATATACTAAATAGTTACTGCTGTCCTTTGTGATATTCATGTTTTGTTAAAATTAAAATATCAATTAAATATACACATACTGTTTTTATTCTTCCATTACCCATTAAGCTATAAAATTGCAAAATGCTTACTACTTCATTTGCAGCAAAAGATTTTTAATCATGCTTATTAAATCATAAATATTTTACATGCTTATATACCCAATTTGCCCCTCATGGTTGGTTAAATCTTGTGGAAATAGATTGGATTATTTATTCAGAAAGATAGTTTCTGCCTCTAAAGTACATTTCTACTCAGAAAATTATTCTCTTATCATGTCATCGCTAGGTGCCATATTTATTATCTCAGTGATTCCCAAATTAAAATTTGCTCAGTTTAAAGGTTTTTTTTTTCCTCTCTCTTCCCCGCCCAACCTGCAAAAACAGGAGATTGTGACCCTTTCTTTTGCCAGCTGACTTCATCAGTTATCCATGACCTTTTATCACCTCCAAACTGGATTAGTGAAGTATGTTCTACTTGGGGCTATAGTTGTACAGTCTATAGCCGTGTTCCTCCCCAAGAGGTGTTGTTATGCAAAATGCTCAAGTTAACAGCCCACAGATGTAGACATGTGGGATCTGGAGGCAACTATGGAACTTTCTCTCCTCACTTCTCCAACAAAGCTTGAACTTTTGAGCACGTTGGAAGACCCATCTATTTACCCAGGCTGTTGACTTAATCAGGGAGAACGCAGGGGGTTATTATTGCTTGTTGTTTCTTGTTGGGGTGGGGTTTCTACTAAGCATTTGTGTTGCACCTTTCATTAGAGAATTTAACAGGAATTGTATTATTTAATCTGTACACTTGTATTTCATAAACTTGGATAACTGACAATATCACAGATTGATGGATTTTTTTAGTTCAAATTTATATAATAAATTAGAGCCCAGTTCTGTAGTAAAGCTGCATGCAGAACTTCCTCGGAGGGCCTCTGATGCTTTGCTCTACTCTCTGACCCTCTAAGCATTACCACCACCCAAAAACCTCCTGCACTAGGTGAAGGTGGGGGCACTTACTTTGAAGTCTGTCAGTATTACCCCTTTGCCGAAGCTTTGACCAGAGATGTCACCAAAGATAGTTTCAAATATCCTTCTGGCACCAAGAGCAGCATTGATCTTGGCTGTACTAAAGAGGAAGCACAAACGAGTTCAAAAGAAAATAGTCTCTTTTTTCATTCTCTTTATTTTCAAAGCCAAGAAGTTAGATGTAGTCTGAGCCAAAATCCCCAAAGTCAGTACTTGGGTACCCTGAATGGTAAAAACAGCCCCTAGAGCCTCAGATGCCAAAAGGAGAAGACAAAAATCTCTCTCTCTGTAGTCTGATGAAGAGTCAGGGTCGCTCTCTTAAAACAAGTGGCAATCCAACACATTTTAGACACAGCAATTGTGAAAGTGTCACATCAGCATCTTCCTAGTTTGAATCCTGGTTTAAAATTAGCAATTCTAGTGCACATGCGTGCACACAAACACAAACACAAAGCAAAATGAGGGAAACATTATAACTTCACCCTTCCCCCACAAACAAAAATACTATCAGTGAAGTGTCCATTCAAATTAATTTTTATCTGGATTCTTAATTTTAAAAAAAATCTGAATATACCTGAACAATGAAATCTCTGGTGTTCATATGACTCATATCCATATCTGATACACCAAATGAAACTGAAGTGATCTGGTGAGCCAGTGATCTCTGTTTCTACTGAAGTGGGGTCAAGTTTAGGTTTTTAATTTCAAAAACACTGATTATTAGCTGCTGGATCCAAACAGCTTGACACTTTCAACCAAGACAGAGTAAAAGTGTAGCAGAGCTTAGAAAAGAGAAAATGTTTATGCAGTCAGCCAATCCCCAGGTTTTAGTAAAGCACAAAACCACCACACGTAAAAGTTTCACCCTAATTTTACTATGTACATTTCAAATGCAGTCAACTTTTGATCTTATTTAAATGTAAGGTATCTGCTGTCTGCAATAGTAACTTCTTAGCTATGCACTTGTTTGCACATTTAAGTCAACCTGGATCCTTTTTAGATGTCTCTTAAATCTACAGTGTTGGCTGGAACATTGTTTTATGTCTGAGTGGCACTGACAGAATGCCAAAAGTATTCTAAGCTCAAAAGACAAATTGAATAGTTCAAATGTTGCTAGTTCTAATTCATGGAAAGTATTTCTATATGTGCCAAAGGAATTAACAGATTTTTATAGATTTATAAAGAAAATATATTCAAATTCTAATGTACAATATGCTGTCACAATAATTGTATCTGTCAAAAAAATCTACTATGGATAGTAGAGCATACTGGCATAATGTGAATGCTGATTATTCATTTAAATCACATCCACATAGCTTTTGGGGTGGAATAGATGTAAGGAGTTACCTATGTAACAACTTACTAAAGAGCTTTAATTGTATATATTTGTAATTTAATGGTATAAAATCATTAAATTATGCCTATGATTCAATTCCTTTGTGGTTAAAATGAGTGAACACATTCTAACAAAAGTTCAACATGTCAACTGCAATATGTGAAAAATTCTAGTATATGAAAATTCAAAGAGCAGTAATATTTTGGAGCAAATTTTCAGTACACTCTGAAATCTTAACTGCATCCACAAGATCTCAGCATGCCTCTGCTTGCAACTTGAAAAATGAATTCATTCACAGAGTGTGAAGTGCTGCTAAGGAGAACAACTGATTCTCTCTACTTGGGTGCGGAAGAGGAAAAAGGAGACTAAACTTTCCAAGTGCAGAAACATCATTTATAACCACTGTCCTGATACAATAGGAACAATTAAACAGTCAGCAACTGCCAAGTTTTACCACAGACATATCTTATTTTAAAAATTGGAAAATAACTGCAGGGAGACTCTATGCATGAAAAGTGCTGTGTAAGTTTAATGTGTTACTTTCAACTCCGATACTACTAAATGGTAATGGCTGGCAAGTGCAACCCTTTTAAAACGGTGATGAATGTATATAAAATTGAAATACCTTCTAAAATGTTATTTCCCATAATTAATCAGATCTTTCAGCAACATAATTGTATTTTTTTCTTCCTCGTGTTAACTAAAATTGGTTTCATTTTCTACTGTCTGGCTCAAGATGACTTTAGTTTGAGCCAGAAGGCACAGTAGGAGATGCACCTCAAATTTCAAATGCAATACTGCTATTGTCCACTCATGAGCAGAGAGAGACCTCTAACCACATCCAGCTGTGCAATAGTCTTATATAGTGGGCATCCAGGTACTATGGAACAATGAAGACAAGGTAGATATTTTGCATATTTTAGAACTGGAATATTAGATCTCTCTGTCAAAAAGATCAAGGTGGTTTTAGTGAAATACATGATGATTAAACAAAGTTAGTTACTAAGAAATGGACATTTCTGAATGTGTCACATCTACAACCCACACTCTTTGGCAAGCATCAAATATCATGGACCCAGAACCATCAAACTCAGTTACAAATGAACTAGATGCAAATGCTATGATGCATGCATATATATCAGGGCAGCAAATGAGTTAATAAAGGGTGATAATGCAGACCCCAACCTTTCATATCGCGTGTGCTGGATAAAGCACTCAAGAGAACACTTGGTTCACTATTTTGCAGTTCTAAAGCCAAATCACCTCCTGATACAGAAAAACAGCTGATGCCAAATCAATGGTTTTTAGCTCACTGGTTTAAAGAACAATCATAAAGAGAAAAATTCTTTGAGGTTTCCATAACAGAGGCATCCAATAAATCATCTGAGTTTATAACTATTGAAGGGGAGAAGGTGGGAAATGGGAAATGGGTAAAAGGGGTACATCTTATACAACTTCAGTAGTAAGGTCCACTACAGATGGGACTGAAATATGTTCTTTTGCCTTCATCCAACTGCTAACACCATTATTTAGCGAATCATTTCAATGGGAAAGGTGAAAGCGCAGTCATGGTGGTGGAGGGGTGGGTGGGTCAGCAAATTAGGTTTACAAAAGCACATGCCACAATCCATGCTCAGACTCAGAGATGCAACCAAGCTATGACTGAGACTGGAATTTGAAATACTATAATATTCCTGAACTGGCTTTTTGTGAAGAATTTGCTTCTGTGACCCTTTAGCCACAACCCACGTTCAGATGGAGTCATTTTTCTAAGCATTTTTTAAATTCAGCCTTCTCTACCTATGGGCGTTTGTCCACCACCCATGTGACCAGGCCAAGTAAGGCAATCTGGGACCCTAGGCATACTGCAACAGGACCCTTCCTCTTCCCCATGGGTAAATTCCCCGTTCGGAGTGACAGTGGAAGATGGCTCCCCTTCTCTCCTACTACTGGCACCACCCATGTGACCAGGCCAAGTAAGGCAATCTGGGACCCTAGGCATACCGCAACAGGACCCTTCCTCTTCCCCATGGGTAAATTCCCCGTTCGGAGTGACAGTGGAAGATGGCTCCCCTTCTCTCCTACTACTGGCACCTAATGGCCCCCTCTAACCTCAGGAGGAGCAAAGATTGCTGAGGGGTATCTGCCTCTCCCTGACTCTTCCAGTCTCCTCTCAGGTAGCTCTCTATGTGGGCGAGGTGCTTTCTCTAAAGCCCAGTTGGGAGTCAACTGATGAGTCAAAGGTGCACTAAACCTGGCTCCCCCTTAAAGGTACCAGTCACCCTGTGACAATGACATTTTTTCATTCTCTAAGTTGCTACCAGAAATACTCAGACTCTCCCATTCTGAAGAAGGCAAATATCTCCCTCTCTCTCTCTTTTTTTTAAAAAAAAGATGCTTGATCAATTACCAGGATTTGCTCCCTAGAAATTGTCTGATTGGCTTCTGAAACCCCCTGCAAGGATGCTTCATGCTTGATGTTTTGGGTATTTCTACTTCAGAAATGTCTTTATAGCGGAATGGATCGATTTTAGAGCTCTTATCCAGGGAAAGGACTTTGGATCACATGATCCCTTCAAGGTTCTTTCCTGATTTACTGTTAGACAAGGAAAAACCTGCACCTCATCTAGAATAATGGGGGGACCTTGAGCATACTCAGTGCATCTCCTGATATCCTTCCCTCCAGCCTGATATTGGATATCATTCTCTAGAGTCAGAATCTGCACCTGGGAGGTAGGAGGGATTGAGCATCCAAGCCCTGTCATAAGTATAAAGTAGCCTAGAATTACTGTTTACCTGTGAGGGGTTAACCTGAAGGTAACCTGAGAGGGGGATAGGGACCAATAGGAACTGGAGATGCTAATCAACCTTGGAGACAAAGAGAGTTTTAGTTTCGGTTTCCCTCTCTTGCTCTGTTCTCTCCGGCTATGGGATGAACCACACCTATGTCTTTACTCTACCTATCTATAATCTTCTAACAAGTCAAGTTTAGCAGTAAGTGAATTGTATGCTTGAACTGTATCACTTGATAATTGATCCAGTTTTCTGTATACTGTTAAGCTTTAGCAGATGGAGAATCCCTAGGGAGGGGTTAGTGATGCTGTTGTGATGCAAGGGGGGGGGGGTTCTATTGATTTCTGTACATTCCTTCTTTTTTCTTTAATTAAAATCTTTCTTTTAAGACTCTGACTGCTTGTTTCCATTGGATAGATCCTGGTTTGGATCGGGCACGTCTCACAGAAAGTGAGGGTTTTCTTTGTTTTCTCAAGCCTCTCCCAGGTAAAGGGAGGAGGTTTGGGGGGATTAAAGGAGGGGCTCCAAATTACCCAAACCCATTGTTTTGTGGGCTTAATTTGGTGGTGGCAGCTGGTATACCAAATCCAGACACAGGAGAAGTTTGTGTTCTGGGGAAAAAGTTTTAACCTAAGTTGGTAAAATAAGCTTGGAGGGTTATTTCTTTTTTTTTCATGCGGGTCCCCACATCTTTACCCTAGAGTTCAGAGTGGGGAGGCAATCCTGACAAGCCCACATTCTGTTTTATTCAGTTCCAGTCAACAGGGGAGCAGCCCCTGAAAATGTGACCTGAAGAGCCTGGGTGCTTCCCACTGAGGCAATAATGGACCGAGGAGCTTATTTAGAGAGCCTGAGAGACCCGTCTTCAGCTCCCGAAGTCCAAGAGGTTAAACAGAGCATAACACCAGTGGCTTCTTTAGGAAAATGCATTGCAATAAAAATTACATTTTTAAAGGATCAAATAGTTCCTTATTGCTCCGTAGCCTGGTGATGACAGGCAAGGGAGATGAGAGAGAGGTTTTTGTTCCACTCACTGGGTTATTATCAGAAAAGGGATTGTAAAAATTGCATCTTGGGATTGCCATTTGTATCCCAGAATTGCTT
The DNA here is from genome assembly GCA_032164245.1 of Sternotherus odoratus. Taxonomy (NCBI): domain Eukaryota; kingdom Metazoa; phylum Chordata; order Testudines; family Kinosternidae; genus Sternotherus; species Sternotherus odoratus. Next base: position 10,395,601 of record JAVMKO010000014.1, read on the forward strand.
ACATATCAAATTAGATTTGTTTACCCTTTCTCCTTAATTACTAGCACTGCAGCGCTGAAAATCTGTGCTCTTTTTGCTCCACATACCACCACCACTTAGACCCAGGAATCAGACCTCAGCTGTTAATTTTGTCATTGATGTAGGAAACAGAAGACACTTTCGTGTTTCTCTTGTGCTGCTATTTTATTGGTACGGTGCCAGGGGTTCAAGAAACAGGCATTTGGTGATTGTAAAAAGCTGTCTACTTGGCACAGCATATATCTCGTGACGCACAAGCACAGCTATTCTGGCTGGCACACTGCAATGGGGAGAGGGCTAGCAGCCAAGGCTGCACCCCTTCCCACCTACATTTGCGGGGAGGGGGAACAGGAGCCCTAGAGAAGCTGCTCCCTCTGCTCTGATGCCTCTTACTCTCCTGAGAAAGCACCATAACCTATCCATACGATTGTAAGATCCTGGATTCTCTAAGTTTGTTTGTACAGCACCTAGTACAAGTGGTCTGATCCAACTGGGCCATGGACACTACTGTAATAATAATAAACTACACATGAAAACAGTTATTAGTGTACAGATATGTTTTGCAAGAGACACACAGCAGGCAACGTGGTAACAAAACACTACTGCTACATAATCAGTTTTCTGAGCATACCTAGATACAGTTTAAATCACAGAAATTAGAGATAGAAAGATATAGTAGGTGTTCTAGTCCATTCCCCTACCAGTGAAGATCACTGAAAGGAGGTACCTGCTCCTCAGTATCAGATAAAAGATCTACTGCTCCCAGCTGTATGTGGCATCTGGCTTCCATCCACCATCACAATTTAAACAAAAATATTGTTCAATGCTCATTTTGGTGAAACCCCCACAAGTCTTATGACAGACACGGACTTTAAGCTTTTCTGTAATACTTGAGCTCTCTTGCTCTCTCGCTCTCTCTCTCCCTCTCTCTCTCTCTCACACACACACACACACCCCCCAAGGGTTCAGGATGGAAGACAAAGGTGTGGATGTAAACTCTGACCTATAGTATAGTACAGTAAAACCTCGGTTTAACAGACTAATGCGGGCGAGGGGGTGTCCGTTAAATCAGAAAGTCCGTTATTTAATAATAAAAAAACCCGAGCTGTCGGAGCAGCAGCCCGCCCGCCCGCAGGCGGGAGCCGGCAGCCAGCCCGCCCGGGTCCTGGCAGGGAGCCGGCAGCCCGCCCGCTGCTGTGACCCGGGCAGCAGCCGGGAGCCGGCAGCCAGCCCGCCTGCTCCTGTGACCCGGGCGGCAGCCGGGAGCCGGCAGCCAGCCCGCCCGCTGCTGTGACCCGGGCGGCAGCCGGGAGCCAGCCCGCCTGCTGCCGTGACCCGGGCGGCAGCCAGGAGCCGGCAGCCAGCCCGCCCGCTGACGTGACCCGGGCGGCAGCAGGGAGCCGGCAGCCAGTCCTCGACAAATGGATTTCGGATGCATCAGACTTGCTTAGAAATTTTGTCCGTTGCATCCGAAGTCCATTAAATCGAGGTCCGTTAAATCGAGGGTTTACTGTACCACTAAGACTGTACTAGTGACACTTTCCAAACTGCAATGAAAAAGCAGTGAAAAAATAAGAAAGCTCTCCATAACAGAAAGACAAAATAAAGCCAAAGGGGATGAGTTCCACCTATAATATACTGCACAAAACCAAAATGGACATGATTTGCATGAAGAAATTGATTCCACATTGTCTCATGCTTTAGATGGCAGTGGGCGAGATCTTGCAGATTTTAAGTCCTCCAGGAAAATCTGAATTGAGCATGCTTCCCTTTTCTGGTTTAAAGATATATGTATAGTCAATGGTTCAGACTGGGTGACAATGACATGGAACTGCAGCATTAAAATCAAGTTAAGAATTGCACAGGAAAAGAAAGTTATGATCTTTAATAAAGCATGTAACGTGAAGAAGCAAAATCAGAATGCTTATCTCTTCTAACAGTGGGTTGGTACTAAAATATGGCAATGTTTCTACCGTTTGTCATTATGTTTTACACACAAGAAAGTTTTAATGTAGGAAGATGTGATATGATAAGAATAGTTACACAGGATTTTTGGCAGGAAAGTAACTGGTATTGAAATTCAGTTTTGACAGTTCCCTGAATCTGAAAGACCTGTAAGTACTCAAATTTCATCTGTCTATCCATGGGAGGTTTAGCTTTGGCAGTATCTCAAAAGTTAAAAAAAACACCATTCTTTCTACACAATATTTTTGCCACTATAATATTTTCTCCTCCAAAGCTGTCTATTTGTGTGTACTCTCTTGAGAAATATAGTAAGAGGTTTATGTTACAAAAATATTTGTAGGGGGAAAAAATCACTACTAGTTTTGAATAGTCATAACAGTCAGAGTGGGCCAAAATGTGGGTTAAAGCACAAGGGGTGGAATTTATCTTCAACAGCTGGTATGAAATGATTCCAAATCATACCTTCAAGTTGGTGATTAACTGATCTGTTCAATCTAAATCAAACCATTTGGAATCTTGCCTGATTATTTCAATATAAATTCTCCAATTGTTAAGTGAACTTGTCATCTTATTTAATTTCAGTTTTTAAAGCCAACCACTTCAGGTCTGGAAAATAAAGCACTCTGGCCTGTAGGACTATTTTTTAAAACACTTTAAAAAAAAAGAAACAGAGAGAGGTGAGTGAGTGCTCATCCCTGACCTTGGGCTGTCTTCCAAACCACTGGAAACCTGACAAAAGTTGCCTAAGCTGTTTTGGATATATATTAGCTTTGGCCTTATTCAACAGTCACAGAGGTATCAATGGTCCATTAAAGTTGGAATTATACACTGAATTGTCAGAGATCTGTAATTAATTTTCTCTCCAGGCAAAAATAAATACTCTTTAATTGATGTAAAAATATGCACATTGGAAAAAGACCATTCAGTTCCCGTGAAAAAGCTGAATTCACCTATTGTAGTTTCCAAGTCAATCCAACTGTGATGAATTCTACCAATTGTGCTCAGCTGATAAAGACATTAAAATAACAAGAAGTTATGATATATAATCCTCTGTCTGACTACTTACACATTCTTGGATTTGAATGCTTCAGCAAAGAGCTGCACACTGTGAAGAGAAGCGAGGTCTAAGGTCATAGCTTCTACCTTGGCTTTATGCTGCAACGAGAGAAAATTAAAAAAAGAAAAAAAGATAAATAACAGCAAGTTTAGTTCACAGTATCATGTTACAGTAAATGTGTTATGGAACATGTCTGAATTCCCTTGTTTAATATTAGAAGCCCACAGTGAATATAAATCATGAAAATGAATGGACGAGTGTAGTATTCAATGCCAAGTGCACTATTCTAAGTTTGCGGTTCTGCTAAACACATACACTGTATGGTATACAACTTTATATAGCCCAATAAACTGACAGCAGACAGTTTTAAGGTTAGCGTAATGTCTTCTTTCTCCCATCTAGCTGAAATTTGTGAGGATGCAAATCATGAAATAAAAATAAAAAGTAAACAAATAATTATTGTTTAAAAAGAGGCACACACATATAATATGCCATTATAGGAAAAACATGCATTACATATCACAAAAATACTTTAAAACATTCATACTTTAATTCAACCTTGCATAAAATAATCCTAAAGCTGTCTATAATATCCACAGCAGTTGATATAAAAGATATTACAGAAAGGAGCAAGGACAGAATTTTTTACAAGTTTAGTCAGTCACTGCATCTTTAGAGGAAGTTGCTCATACTTAAGGCTGCGAGCTTGTTACGGAAGACACCGTGATGTCTGAAGAGGACAGTGTGCCCGACTAGGGGCAGCTCAGGCTGCTGGTGCAGGCTTGGGCCCGTGCCCTCCCAAACAGCCGAGTTTGGGTGTGGGGGGAGGGGGCAAGAGGTTGGACATTGACGGGTTGAGGTGGGCTCTGGGCAGCGCTTACCTGCAGTCACATCCCCCTCGGGCAGCTGCTAGGCAACTCTGAGTGATGCGTCCACCCAGCGCTCGAGCTTCACAGTTCCTATTGGCCAGGAACCACGCGCACACACACTCACACACACACACACCCCAGCAGGGGTCTTGGACCGTCCTCAATCCAAGCAGCCAGGCCGCCCTCCCCCAGCACCTGTGGGGCACTGGGGCAGCCCCTCACCACCAGTTTTATTCATTGGTATTTTTAGTAAAAGTCATAGACAGGTCACAGGCCGTGAATTCTTGTTTACTGCCCGTCACCTACCCATGACTTTTACTAAAAATATCCATAACTAAAACATAGCCTTACTCATACTACTAAAGTCAACTTTTCAAACAGTGGAGGCAGAGGCAACAACACAAAAGGCTAGCCCAAACTTGTCAGCATTACCCATTGAATGGCTCTCAATAAGGTTCTCAACCCTATGTTCATTTTAAAAGCCTTTGTCCACAGTTCTGTTGAACTGTTTTGACTCTATACTTCAGAACAAATGAGCTAAAACAGTTACCCAGTAGTCTAGAGACCTTGCAGTCTATTTTCACTGTAAATCTTGAAGGCTTATGGGCACCGCATTGCTCAGACACAAGTAGATTACAGCTCCTTCTAGACACAGTCCTGTCCTGTGAAATAAGTCCTGTTCACCGTGTGAGGGTGCATTGTACCTGAAAAATGCAGCAATATTCCATCCCCTGGAAAGAAACTGCTGTGCCTTTAGACGTGGCCTTAGAATCTGGAATAATAGGCCTGGATACCCATGATTCTTTTGCAAGTACTCCCACCAAAGTTGTGACAAACAAGTCATATAGATTACCACTGAGGGCATTACAACCACTCACATCGGTGCCCTTCTCTCTAATAGTGATCATAGCAATCTCTCACAGCTCCTGATTCCACATCCAAAATGGTTATCTAACCTGGTTTGAACATGCTTTCAAAGAACTGTGACACTTTTCCATGTCTTGTCTCCACCCACCACCACCCTTATTTGGTTGGCTGGATCAGTAAGAAAGAAGTGTATGTGACATTTCATTTAATCCCCAACCAGTCTTCTAGAAACCAATATAATTGTAATGTGCAGGTTGGACATTGGCATGAGTTGAAGAAGGGGGGAGCAGCGAGTAGGAAGAAGCCTCAAACATGGCAGTAGAGTGCGGTAAACTGAAGTATTTGAGGTTGGATTTTAAGATAGTTTAAACCCTGCAAGTGGCCCTGCTGAGTGATGGGCTTTACTGCAGTCATGAAATAATGAAGTGGGCATATCTGGAGAAACAAAGCATAGTTGGTGTGGAATGACCTGTCAGTGCAGGGAGAAGCAGATTTGGCTGCTCCAAACGTCTTCATAATCCCACCTCAATGATGCTTCTCTCTCTTCCTCTTTCTTCTACTTTGTTGACATCCAACGTGCCCATCGCAGTTATATTGCAGGTGGAGGCTAACTGAAATGTCACTCAATACTACTTTCTTTCTACTCCAGCTGATCTTAAATTGACAGCGAAATAAATATAACTAACATTTCAGCAGATTCAATTCCCATCAGGAAACAAAGTCATGGGTCTTTGAAAGGGCTAAAAACAACTTTCTCCAAAACAGCCTTGCCATCCCTACAAGATGCACATCACTAAAAAGCTGGAATTAAATTGTCCCAAAGGAAAATACTTTCTTTTGTTCCAAGTTCAGAGAGGCCAGTAAGACAATCCTGTCTTGCCTGGTGCAGTATTCTTCAACTGCAGCTCCTCTTCAGCTTTTCAGTGTTAAGCTGTTTACTTAATAGCGTAGTGTTTTTAATTGTTGTTGTTATACAGCTAAAACATTCTGCAGTCTTTTCCAAGGGGAAAAGAACAAGAATGCAACAAACACAAGGACAATAAGGGGTCAAAAACATCAAGTAGTTCAACAGACTAAACCACAAGCTGTTAGTTAGTATGCTCTTGGGGACAGTGATTCAAGTCCACACACTATTGCTCAGGTAATGCTTTCACTCCTGGTGTCAAGTTACGAGTTTCTGCCACTGACTACAAGAATGAAGAGGAAGTGCCTCCAATATTGCGAGTCCAAAGGAAAAACATATGGTACCTCCAATATACTTTCACAAGTAAAAAATCACTGGAGTAATTAAGCCAGATTTGTGGATGGATTTACTATAGGTGTAAAATGGGCAGTTTAAAAAGCATGAATAAAATATTAAACAACATAAATGGGCAATTGTTATACTTAGATAGCAAATGAAAGCCACAAGTATGGATTTCTTGAACTTTGTCAGTTCATCCAATGAACTGTGACAACCATCTCTGTCAGTATAATCAACAGCCCTGTATTTCAAAAATTTAAACTTATCTTTTCCTTTGATGCTTTTTAAAATTTGTTAGACACAAGGTCAGAGAGAAAATCAATGAAAACATTTCTTGAGTAATTTAAGGAGAATCCCCAAAATGTCCTTCATGGAAAAAACATGTTCCAGTGCATGTGAAAGGTGAAAATTACACACACACACACAAAAAATCATTTATATTTTTCCAAGATGGCTACTGCTATTCCTACTGTAATTCTGCAGTTGGCATAGAGGATGATAAGATCCTGGGCATCAAATCAAATACACCCCAGGAGAAGGGAAAATGCGGCAGCATCCCATTTAGGGATGGGCATTTTTCAAAAAGCACAGTAGACCCTTCCTTGTCTGGAGGTTTTAGTTTAACGGAGAAAATACTTCCTCCTCGATTACCAAAGGATCCAATAATAAAATAAGCTCAAACAATTTAGTATTACATCCCTGAGAGTCACTTACTCAATAATGTTCACATTAAAATCTCAGTTCTCATCAATGTACTGTATAATCAACACTAACTATGATTAGAATAATGTTCCTCTGATATCCTCTCTTTTCTTTCCCAATTTCTTCTGGCTTCCCCTCACCACTGCAGCCCTATGAAATAGGTTACTTGGTGTGATTGTGACACCAGAGGTCAGCCTTCTTTCAACACCCTGCTTTCAATTTTCTCCTCACTTTGCATTCAATTATCCTGCTCAAAGTGCCTTTGTTCATTTATAAAACCATTGTTTTTATTGATCTCAAAATATTTCCAATGTTATGTACCAGGAGAAATGGAAACAAATAACAACCAATGAATCCACACAAGATCAGAAAAGTACATTTGGATATAAACAAACAGGCAAACAACTGATTATCACATAGCTTACAACTGCATGGGGTTTCTTCAAGCAGTGATTGATAAAGAAATGAATCTTGTACCATTATGGTGACCTTGGGCAAGCTGCTTCACTTTGCTATCTCAGCTTCTCCCCTGTAAAATTTAGATACCAACACTTACCTACCTCCCAGAGGTACTGTGAACATCGCTTACGGTTTGTATAGCACCGTCAAGGTGTGAAGCACTAGGCAAGTGCTAAGTATTGCAAGCCTTAAGCTTATTTTTTCTTAATCGTATAAAATATAACATTGAAAAACTGTAAATAAGACTCACACTTACACCTACTAGGTCCTAATAATGTAATAATATCAGCAACAACCATTGATGTGTGTAGCCTTGTTATACAGTAGCTCAGCATTACCTGTGTCATCATGTTTTCCTGCTATCTCTCTATATGCACATGTAGCATGCAAGTGTAGCGCTATTTATACACATACTAAAAGAAAACATTTGTGCTAAAAGGTATCATTACTATAAATGTAACATACCGTCAGAACTGATTGGTACTGGCATCGTGCAAATTCTGACCTAATGTTCATAATTTTATTATGCTGATGTCTCTCACCATTCCACTTTACATATTTTAGTACTGAATTATGCCTCATTTTATGTTGTAAAAATCTTAAATGGGACTTGTCACTTTCACAATTGCAAGAGACACTGGGGCTCCACACTGACTCTATAACATTAATTCACCAAAGCAGAGAAGAAAGCAGCAGAAAACATTTTTATTTAATTTGTCAATAAAAGTATGACATTAATGTTCCCTCCACTACTTAATTTTAAATTAAATAATATGAAAGAGGGACTGGCTAGCAGATTGGATTTGGAATAGTTTATAGAGCTTTTCACCTCTAAATCACAAGTTCATTACCCTCCGATTACTGTTCAATGGACTGTACCAAATGAGCTGGTGCCCTAAATACAGTTTCCAATGGATAGATGTCCAAAAAACAAAACAAAAAAACAAAAACCTTGCACAAATCAGACCTTTTGCATCCATTTCAGTAAACAGGCCATAGACTGAATGGGCATGATGACTGGCAGCCCATTCACCATAAAAACACGGTGGTGGTGCTTCTACTGTCTCTCTGCCACCTCAAATTAAAAGGATGTGAATTAGTGTCAACCGTGACGATGATTTGGAGGTGAGAATTTGTGACCATTAGACAGTGCATGGAGACAGCTAATTTACATTTCAGTTAGTCTACCAAACAGAAAACTGATGCTAGCAAGTTTTTTGCCAGTAATATCTTGGGCCATATTTAAGGCAACAGCCAAGAGAAAAAAGGCTCAGTGGCCCATTAAAAATTATCTTAGCCAAATAGTTTCTCTAAAATACACAACGCAAAAACATTTTGAAAATATGCATAGAAATTCTTTCCCTTCTTATATCCCAATAGTAAGGAAGAAAGATTCTTATCTTATGCTAGATGGTTTTATGCATAGATTTTAAAATATTTTAAAGTATTTCTAGATAATTGTTTGGCTGATTTGAAGAGAAATTGCACTGGACAAGAATTTATTTCGTTTTGTATGTAGGCTACTTGCTATGAAGAGCAAAACTATTAAAAATGCTCAGAATGTAATTGGAAATATTTTACATTTGAGACAGAAAAATGCTTATCTGGCCGGAAACTAAAAAGAGTGGAAATACTCAGAAAGCTAGCAATTTAACTATATGAATGTATTCGGGCTACAGCTTAAAAATGTTTTTAAAATGAACACTACCTGGGTACAGTAGTTGTGCATTTATGTCATGGCATTGAAGGAGCCTTTTTTCATAGTGAATTTTTCACTCTAATGTAAGTGATGATTTACGTTAAATATAGGTAAAGCATGGTTACATTTTCCTGAAGGATTGCAAGGAAGTGAAGAGCAGTACAATAAGTTGAAGCATAAAAGCTTTCTCTGTCATAATATTTATTATAATGGCATATCAAATAGCTCAAATAAATAATGGATGACTAAAGGTAAATTCATATGATAAAGAATCCTTCAGCAGACACCATTACTTCTGACTGCTCTAGTTTTATACACAGTTGAAGCCTCTTAATAAACATGCTGTAGCCCCTATATCTCATGTAAGTACTGTAAAAAATTGAAGATATACTTAAAAGGCAACATAGTGGTCATCAGCTAGTTTACTATATAATTATATTCTCAATGAGTACTGTCTATATACTTTGTACATTTAAAAGCCATATTTTCAAGGAAACTTAGTGAGCAGTACATCACTAAAGATATCAGACTTTTTGAGAAATGACAAAAGAAAAATAGAATGTATTTCAGGTTGATAAAGAAAAATCTAGATGGCAACCCCTCTCCTGCCTCAGGATATAGGTAGTTCTGAGGGGTCAATACCTATCTGTGCGAACAAACACAGATTCTATACAGATGGACTGAGAAATAGACAATGTTGAAGAATAAAAGACTTTTAAGAGAAAACCAAAAAAAGGTCTGTAAAATTACCATCAAGTATTTAAAGCAGCTAAATCTATAAGACCCAAAATATAACCTCTATGTGACAAGGGAAGACTAAATAAATTCAAGTTTCCATCTTGACAAAGCAGACAATGCTATAAACATATCTGACAATTTGACACGAGCTGTGACAGTCAACAGTGTCCAACAACAGATTTGGAGGATGGAGGAGGAATAAAACAAGAGGCTTTCATTGTGGTTTAAGACTGTAAATATGGTTGTCCCTAATGTACACAGCATATGGCACTTGGTGCAAAAGTATATTTATGTAATGCTAGCTTTATATTGTCATGCATGTACTTTGAGTGCTATGAAGTTACCTCTCATGTAGCTGAATGGGACAAATGAATCACACTGCCTTAAGCACAACCTAAGAAATATACCGGACGTTTAAAGAATAGGTCTGTGCACTACATTTGAGATAACATATTGATGTCCATTAGAAGACATTGTGAATGGAATAATTTTATAGTCATTTTTCCTTTCAGCCTCAGCAATATCTATAAAATACATTTCCTATTTGCACTTTAACTTTGTACATGAAAATAGTTCACATTATGAAATAATAATTTCATAAACATTTTGATTAATTATTTTGTTAACTCCTTAATGGTTACCTGCTCCTTAATGGTTACATTAAATACATTTCCTTGTTTGCTCCCTTTTCTGATTGTTTCTGATATAAAAAGGCCTTGAAAGGGATTTCATTTGTTTTGTTAAAGGGGAAAGGTCCATCCTCCATCCCCTTTTATTTTTAACATTAGAAATTCTATTTTTTTTCCTGGAAGAGTTGATGGATGAATGGAGAACTGACAGAATTATGACATCAGATATGCCATGCAATTTCAACCTGATTAACTAGGCGTGGGAGTGATTTCAGTTCAGACTGCTTAATTTTTGTCCTGTTTTTCTTAAAATCTATTGATGCTAAATCCGTAATTAAGTGGTTAAGGGAGACACTATCTTTGTTGATGATTCAATATTACTGCCCCTTCGAATGAAGTCCTAGAAAGTTCATAATCCACATCCAAGACCTCCAACCAGGTTTCTAGCAAAACAATGAAATACCAGGCTTCACATTCTGGATATTTCCAAGTAATGAACAAGAAAATGTTTTGTTTTTATAGATCATAAGAAAAGCACAAAGCTCCATATTCCCCTGTCCCCCTTTTCAGGTGACTTCTAAGAGCCATACCATAATATCATTATGAATGATTTTTATATCAAAATACATAAGACACTTTTTTCAACCCTAATCCCCAAACTCAAGGGATCTACAGAACAGGAAGTAAAATCCTATCCCTCTAGGCTTAAAATATTGGGAAAATTTAAAATACTGGGGTTGATGGTATTTTATTGTTACTTTAATTCTTGTATTTAATTTGGGCAGGAGACTCAGCACTTCCTGCATTCGTTTTCCCTGGTCCCGTCAAATGTGATTTCATGCTTGAAGAGAGCTTTCCTGAAACCTGATATTGGTGCAAACATACACACTTGTACGCACAGCTGGGGACCTTTCTGTCTGAGGTGATTAAACCCTAATTTTCCTCCCAAAGGGAGAGCCTCTGAAATGGAAACTGACAGCCAGGTTATCCACTCTTGATGAAGCTAAGGTTTGTGCTATATAGGGCATACAGACCTGAGGGCTATGATTAGCATAGCATTCTTTTAGGACTCCTGGTCATCCTTGAATCTCTCCCTTCTCATGTACTTTTCACCTACCCCATCTCAGGAATGCAATGAAGGTATGAAATGATTGACAGAACCCAGAGAATAAAGGACACCTTAGTTCTCAGCAGTACCGGGTTTACAATGGCACCAAGGGTGCCAGGCCCATACTGAGAAGGGCCCCATTACAGACCCATCTAACCCATTCACATGGCAGATTTAGTGCCTCGCCCCAGGCAGTCCAGTGTCCAGGTCTTGCTGTGTGAGTGGCTCACCGGAAGCTCCCAGCTCACCTGTTGGGGTCTCACAACCCAGCAGCCGGGCTCTGCCATGCAGGCTGGGCAGTGCTGCTGGGCTGGTTGGCAGAGTCAGGCTAGGCAGGCCGTAGGGCCGGTGAGCACAGCCAGGTGAGCTCATAGGGGAGGGGGTGTCACATCCCAGAGGTTTGCCCCACTCCCCAGCATGGCTGCAAAGCAGTCTCACTGCCCAATACCTGTGGGGCCCTGCCTGCCTCCCCAGGGATGAGCCACCTGGGACTGGTGCAGAGGCAGGACCGGTCCTGGCCAGTGGGGGGACAGGGTCAGCATGGGAGGCTCGGCTGGGCCCCACCACGCAAGTAGGTGGGCAGGCCTCACTCCCACTCCTGCCTAGCTGATTGTGCTGATCCTAATGGGCCAGAGCGATCCCTGTCCCAGGACTTGCCCCAGGCGCACTGCCAGCTCAGCCCAGTGGACAAGTCACCTCCCAGAGGGGCCGGTGAGTGCAGTCGGGGGGGAGGGGCAAATGGGTCTCTGGGGAGTCAGGGGGAGAACTGGGCAGTGAGGAAATGATGGGAGGGGGGCTGGGAGAAGTTTATGTGTTTTGGGGCACTGGGTACAGGGATTGGGGGGGGGGGTGATGCTGGCCAATGAGGGTTAGGGAAAGTGTGTGTGTTTTGGGATACTGGGCAGTGGGGGCCTGTAATGGGGCGGTTACCCCACTCCAGACGACAAAGGGTTTAAACAGCCCTGCAAAGGACTGTGGCTGGAGGCAAGCAGCTCCCAGGAGGATTAGGCCGAGCAGCCACGGTTGTGGCTGGTTTAATTAAGGCCCAGCTGGCCCTGATAAAAGGACTCAGTTTGGTGCAGAGATAGTGTCTCCTCTGTCTGTGGAGGCAGACAGGCCTAGCTGCTGGGGCACTTAACATGGTACCCAGAGTGAAGCAGGGCTGAGGCAAGGCAAGAGGAGCTGGGGAAGCTCTGGCCTGGAAACCCCCAGGCTGCAGGGCATAGGGGAAGGCCCAACAAAGGGTACTGGAGTTGCAGGGGGCAGCCCATGGCTCTAGAGGCAGAGGCAGCAGGCCAAACCCTCCTTGCCTGTGATGAGTGGCAATGATACTGCAGTCTGCCCCAGTGAACGGGGGCAAGTGGTGACTGGCAGTTGCCTAGACTGAGGCAAGGTGGGGATAGAAGGTAGAGGGCTCCCCAGGGAGGGAAGACCCTAAGACCTAAGGGGGTATTGAAGGGGTGCAGCACCCTCGGTAAGAGGGCACCGGGGTCCGGGAGGAACACGGGGCCAGAGCAGCAAGCGGGACACCGGCCTGCAGAGGGCACTCCGGACGCTGGCGAGCTAATTCCTGGACGACCAGCAGGAGGCACTGCAGGGGTGAGTTGCTGCCCTGCTACAGGGCGTCCACTCCATAAAACTGAAGTCCCTCAAACTGTGCCTCTACTTTTTTCCCAGGCACTGTGCTAGAGTTAATATCTGAAAAGGATATTCTCAGATTGCTAGGTTAATTCCCTACATTTGGGAGGGGAAATTCCAGAACTAGGTGACTGGTGACAGGTTAATTTATCAGAATCTAATCAGAGTCTGAATAAAGACAGGGAAGACTGGGTTCTGCCTTTGATATTAAAGTAAACAATAAAGATGGTAACTGGTGAATTGTGTGTATTCTATAGACTATGTTGGGGTGCCTGAACGAATCTTGCAAAAAGGCTGGTATGAAGGATTTAATTCCTATCATTAGACTGTTATAAAGCACTGAGTTATTCTGTCTATCTACAGTTTTTTTCTACAATTCTTTTGCTTTTCTTCTCCTGACTTGTTTGAGTTTACCAACAATTAAAACCTACCATTGATCACCTCAGCCCTCACCCCTTGCTTAGAAGGCGACCGCATCCTGTATGCACATTTCATCAATCTTTGTGCTGCAGCTGGCCCTAAGTTCCCAGGTTGTGCATACTACTATTGCAAATCACCCACTGGTGTTTTAAACCTTATTATGTAATGGTGGGCATATTTTTCCGTGTGTGCACAATGTGCTAATCAATTTCCCTTTGGCTGCTCAATTTGTGGCTCTCTGAAGCAATCGTTTCTCTAAATCCTCCGAAGTGGCTCCCATTGCCATGAACAATGTCTTTTCATTATATAGCACTTAAGGTAGTATGACTTTATAACTTGTTAAGTTTGCTGAAAATGACATTACACTGTACATAAATTTTAAAAAAAACCATGGAGGAAGAAGGTGAACATTTTCCACCCTGATCAGGGAAAGTATGGGCTCTGTATGTTTCTTTTTATTAAATCAAACTTTCTGCACAACTGCAAACCGTAGCACAGCTATCCTAAAATTATGCTCAAAGAAAAGGATAAGCAAAGGCACTGGCTTTTTTTAAAAACATTCGTCAACCACTAGGAAGGGAAAAAAACACCCACTAAGCCATAATTTCAGAGGACTGCAATTTGCAGGCTCCAAAGGTTTGACTAGTGCTGTATGGATGTGATTGTGTTGCCTGTAGTTCATATCTATTTTAACCCCAAGAAATAAAAAGGATTTTAAAAAGTAGATTCATAGATTCCCAGGCCAAAAGTAACCATTGTGATAATCTTGTCTGATCTCCTTTTATATCACAGGCCATAGAACTTTCCCAAAATAATTCCAAGGGAATATCTTTTAGCAAAATATCCAATATGGATTTTAAAATTGTCAGTGATGGTGAGTACACCATTAATCTTGGTAAGCTGTTCCAATGCTTAATTACTCTCACTATTCAAAATGTACGCCTTGTTTCTAGTCTGAATTTGTCTAGGTTGAACGTCCAGTCACTGGATCATGTTATAACTGTCTATTAGATTAAAGAGCCCATTTTCATATATTTGTTCCCATGTAGGTATTTATAGAGAGTATAATCAAGTCATCCTTTCCCTTCTCTTAGTTAAGATTAGGGATTAAGCCTCTTAGTCTATCACTGTAAATCATTTTCTAATCCTTCAATCATTCTCATGGCTCTTCTTTAAACCTTCTCCAATTTATCAACCTCCATCTTGAATTATGGAAACCAGAACTAGAAAAAGTATGTCAGCAACAGTTGCACCAGCGTCAAATACAGAGGTAAAATAACCTCATACTCAAGAGTCTCTTGTGTATGCATCCAAGGATTGCATTAACTCTCTTGCCCACAGCATCACACTGGGAGCTTGTGTTCAGCTGATTATCCACCACAACCACCAAATCTTTTTTCAGAATCATTGTCCCCGGGTCAGAGTCCCCCATTCTAGAAGCCTACATCTATAGCTTACATCAGGGATTGGCACTAATTGGCATGCAGGCTTACCCTGGCTGGCCATGTGGCAAAGGTTGTTGATCCCTGGCTTACACTCTTTGTTCTCAGATGTCAACATGTACATTTAGCCTTATTAAACACATAGTTTGTTTGTGCCCAGTTTACCAAGAAATTCAGATTGCTCTGTATCAGTGACCTTTCCTCTTTTTTTTACCATTTTTTTACCATTTCCTCAATTTTTGTGTCATCTTCAAATTTGATCAGTGATGATTTTGTTTTCTTGCAGATCATTGATAAAAATGTTAAATGACATAGAAGCAAAAACCAATCCCTGAAGGATTGAACTACACCCATTTGATGACGATTCCCCATTTTGAGACCTATCAGTGGTACAATTTATTTCAATACTATGCTGTACTTCAATTTCTTCAAATTCTAGAAGACTAAGTTGATGGCATGAATATATTTCCAAAAAACAACAATGAAAGGTCTGATATCCTCAGATAACCTAGAAAATACAGCCCTTTTTGTTTACTTTTAAAATCTTGATCAAATCCGAATTGAGGTCCTAAGATTAAATAAATTTGACACTCTCAACTAAAGCCTTAGTAGATGTAAGACAAGCTTGCAAAGTCAGGACATTTAATTACCTCTATCTATTGCTTGCTGGCCACATCTGGACTGGAAATACATTTGGTATAAGATTTAAGGGGAAATAATTATCCTTAATTAATGTTCAAAAACCTCCACAAGAAGCAAAATAAGAGATCATCTTATTTAACCACTATTGTAATAAAATGTTGTCTAAAAAACAAAATCAGATCTAGGATTTCATATGTACACTCTCATAATAAAGCTTCATATACACAACAGCATGGAAGTTGCTTACAACAGCATGGAAGTTGCTTACAACTGACTTCAACGTACAGACTTTACGACTATAGAAATAGTGAATACCACCTGTACAGATGAAAAGTAAAGACAAGAAAACCATAGTGGCCAAAGGACAGTAAATGCTTAAGCACCTACAAAGAAAAGACACCCCTGTTCTCTGCTCTCTCAAGATTCATAATCATAAGCTATGCTGTGGCCTAAAAGTGCAGACATGCACTGTGCAGTGCATTAATCCTTCAAACACTAACAGAGGCTGGCAGGGATTTAGGCTGGAGTGTATTTACAAAGTGACAAATTATGTTCTGTATTATACAGGGAGAGAAAGAGCGCCCACAAATAGGCTGATAAATGTCAGCTGCGGTCATGCCAAATGGTTTATTTTTATTATACCGTAACCACAATTTTTTTATTATTATTTATTTTATTATTTTTTTTGCAGGGAGGCCCAAAGATTTATTTGTTGCAGGAAAAAACAAGATTATTTATAACACAAAGTAATGTCATATCATTGATGTTCTGGGCAGTCTACTCTCCTGGAAGCAATGTTCAGTCTAAGGACTTGTCTACACTTGAAACACTTCTGCAGCACAACTGCAGCTGTACCCCTGGAGTGCTTCAGTGTAGACACTACCTAGGCTGATGGGAGGAGCCCTCCTGTTGACATAGGTAATCCACTTTCCACACCGCTAAGCAGCAAAGCTGGGTTCATTGAAATTTTAGTGTAGACCAGGCCTGAGCTACAACAATATCTAGTAGTTCAAGACTGTTGTAGTTCATACAAAACACAAGGGGGTGAGAGAAGCTCAGTGGTTTGAGCATTGGCCTGCTAAACCCAGAGATGTGAGTTCAATCTTTGAGGGGGCCATTTAGGCCAAAATCTAATGGATGATTTAATTGGGGATTGGTCCTGCTTTGAGCGGAGGATTGGACTAGATGATCTCCTGAGGTCCCTTCCAACCCTATATTCTATGATTCTGTGACTAGCTAGGAAAACACTGTTTCCTTAATGAAAAGCATGAAGGTGGAATCACAACAATATTAAAATAAATCAGATACAATTTGTCAGATAAAAAAAGTAATTCCTAGATATAAGCCAAAAATATTTAAAATGGGGTTATTGTACTGTAAGAACACCTACGGTCACAGAATCAGTTGGCAGAACAGTGACACCCAGGGGTACAGAAATTCACTACGGCTTCTATATAGTACACTAAGGCTCACCAGTAGATTTAAAGTATATTGTTTTCACTCTCTTATTACCAGAAATATACTTCATTTCTCAGGAAAATCAATCCAGATATGGATATATTTAAAACATGTCACTTCCTTAAATATGAATAGTTTTAGAAGTTTTCCAAGCGAACAGGAATAATTACATGAGATAAATTACCAGCCACAAAGGAAGAAATGGAGTATAGGCAGATTTTGCAAAACTTAATATTGAGTGTTTATGACAAGATTTTTATAGGGGCCTGTCTAATTTTCTGTAAAGTAAAAAATGTAGATGTCTAACAGATTTGTACCCACAAAGTTTAGTTGGATAACTAAATATTTTTCCATTTCAGGACAAATTTTCATAAGTGGGTAATTGTAGGAAAGTGAAGTTAATGAAACTATATATTCACATTGACGACTTCTATCACAAGTAAGGATTTGCAGAATCAGGCTTGGATATGCTCACAATTTTGATTGAACATTTTTCAAGTTTATCTTTTTGTATGTACAAAATGTCTCATGTGAATATGAAAACTTGTACTTGAATATGCACATCATATATGCAGAGGTAACAAAGTCCTGTGGCACCTTAAAGACTAACTATAAAGTTTTGAAGCATGAGCTTTCGTGGGCTAATCCACTGCTTGCATCCGACGAAGTGGGTAAGTGGGTATTAGCCCACGAAAGCTCATGCTTCAAAACTTTATAGTTAGTCTTTAAGGTGCCACAGGACTTTGTTACCTCTGCTATTCCAGACTAACACGGCTACCTCTCTGATTCTTGACATCATATATACAGGCACTGAACAACCTGATTTTCAAGCACAAACAACAGAAAGTTTGTGTGCTGATTTATGAACAAAAATATAGGCATGAAAAAAACATCTGCAAATAATCAAAGATGTAAATGTAAAGGCTGGAATGAGGTTTTTTGAATTTGGCCCACTTGGTATTATTCTGATACTGACCAAATCACCAGATAAAAGGCCAGATTCTGATCTCAACTGCACCTTTGTAAATCTGAATTAACTCCAGTAACTTCTTAAGATTGACACCAATGTAAGATGAATTTCTAGACCAAAAAATTGACAAAGCAATTTTGCTGACCAATACATACAATTCAATTCAGTCACCTGCAGACATAAGGGGTCTGATTCTCATTTACACTAAGGCCACTTTACACACTAGTCTGACATTAAAAAGGGTCCTTAAAGTGTTTGTAAGAATTATGCGACCTTAGCATAATTAAGAATTAGGCCCAAAGTCTATATTAATTTTTTTAATGCTTCAGCATGAAAACCCCTGAATTTCATTTTGTAACTAAGTATGCACATAGCCACAAGTTTTCAGTATCAAATTCCGCTTCATGCACCGTAAAAGTACCCAAGGAAAAATGTATCATTAAATAATATAATGGACAATTTCACTCTATTCTGTTCTTCTTAAATTTATTTTTCTTCTGTATACTACTAAATAGTAAATATTGATTGGCAGTGTATTTTAAATGCCCTCTATATACCACGGACTTGGCCCTTTTGAATATGTCTAACTAAGTTGGTATATATAAATATTACAGTAGGCTGTGCACACTACTACCGTAATGCATTTTAAAGTTTTTATGTAACATTAGTAGCAGTTAAAAAAAAAAAGACACATTCAACACTGGGAAGTGTTGTTAACTGTGGTAATGGTAACACCCAAAGCGAGTGATTGAAAACAAGTCTTCATTGAAAATATGTACCAGCACAACCAATGCATGCCCTTGATACAAAGCCTTTTAGACAAGGAAAGGAATTAAAGAAAGCTAGACAAGTACATTAACAGAAAAATCACATTTGTTATTTGTGAATAATAACAGTGTCTCAAGGAGAGAAAGGTCTCAAGATATTTGTATAACTCTGAATGCTGGTCACTTTTCTGTATATTCACATAGCTGTTATAATTTTAAAAATAAAAACATTACCCACTAATGCTAAATAGCTAAAAAATTGCTTTTCTGCATATTTCCATCTTTACAATTTTATTTTTAAATAAATAATCTACCTTCTCCCCCTCCCCCCAGTCTTTAAGTTAAACACTTTCCATACATACCTGAACACCTGACCAAAAAAAATCAGGTACTGTATATCTTACCCATATGCCACACGCAAAAAAGTAAAAGATTTTTTTTTAGATTCAGAAAGAAAATTTCCAAGCAGATGTTTATAAACAGAAGGTAATGGATAAAAACCCAAACACAATGCTGCATTATGTTACATGATTCACTGATGAACCCATTGGAACTACTGCAAAAAGCCCTTCTGGAAAACTTCCAGAAATTAAAGGTGCAAACAAGCTGCCTAATACCCTTGCGTAGACTGAATTCTTATGAAGAAAATAAAGTTTATTGTCTGGAAACAGAGAAAGCATGAGGAAAGCACTAAAGCAATGGAGGTGAACAATTAGACAGATGTTCAGTTAAGGAAATAAAGAGAACAGAAGAAGCCATCACTGAGGAATTTTACGAGAATACTGACAACTCTGCACCTCATCAAGGGCACTGGTAAAGTTAAAGCCAGTGAAGCCATTTCTGCTCAACTTCAGAATAACTGCTGACCTTGCAAAACCCAGCATGTAGGTAATGTAACCAATAGGAAAGTAGCATTATGCTTCTTATTTTAATATTTCCCCCCAAACACTATCCATATACTGTACTGCAATTCAGGAAAATGACTTGTATTTCCTTGTGGGACTTTGCATGTACCAAAGATTGCCCTTCCTCCTCCATTCTGGTCAATATAAGGATTTACTATTTTTTCATACTGCTTTCATTAGCCACATGAAATTAAACAGTTCCTAATGCTTCTAACTTCAATAAATAGTATTAATGCATGGTTGGGATGACTTGTCTTTAATATGGTTGCATGCAGTCAAGGTTCAGTGTGTTCTTAACATTTGTAATGTTAAACATTTGAACACATTGATTCTCAAACTACTGGAATAATAACCTAATAGTCTAGTTTTGCCATTCTTTTGATATACTCTCATTATTGGGAATATCACAATATATTGTTACTTTGAACTCATGGGAAGAAAATATAAGATTCTAGCTAAAGTCTGTAAGTTTTGCATGATGTCAAGAATCAGACAGGTAGCCATGTTAGCCTGAAATAGCAGAAGAATAGCAGAAGCAAAAGTAACACAGAGTCTTGTGGCACCTTAAAGACTAACTAAAGTATTGAAGCATAAGCTTTCGTGGGCTAATATCCACTTCGTCGGATGCATCCGATGAAGTGTGTATTAGCCCATAAAAGCTTATGCTTCAGTACATCTGACAAAGTGGGTATTAGCCCATGAAAGCTTATGCTTCAATACTTTAGTTAGTCTTTAAGGTGCCACAAGACTCTTTGTTACTTCTGTAAGTTTTGCTTCTCTATGTCTGTGTAGCCGGAGTAAAAAAATAGGAGGGGATTTTTAAATTATTTAAAAAACCATTAGTTGCTTTTAGATCTTGAATATCTCCATTGCAACATGAAAGTAACCTCCAGTGATCTAAGGTGCTTCAAAAAACTGAATAGGTTTTCAATACACAATGTCCTTCCTTATCAGCACATACCCATGTGCGCATGCATATTAAAAGCTGACAGAGTAATATTTTCTCTTACTAATTAAAACCAGTCACGTGTAGTTTTTTGTACCAGCAACAGATAACTTTCATAATTTTCCTGTGAGTAATTGGCTGCTATTTCTGTAATTTTTACATTAAGAATTTGTAAACTGTAAATCTAAACTTATATTCCAAAACATCTGACTAGTGCTGCTTGATGCTGTATCAGCAAGCACAAAATAATTGTTTGAAATGTCTTTTAAAGCTGTTTTATTCAATTTTTTACATGCACCTCAGCAAGCTACACAGAGTGCCATACCAATCCAATGAGATACTTGGGCTAACCTTATTATTAAAGAGCTCTCACCAGCTTTAAAAATGAGAGAGATCAAATTTATGATTGAACTCTGCCCTTAGTAACACCAGTACAATCTCTTTGATGTGACACAGCTTAGTGTGAAGTCAACAGTTACTAAATTCTACCACAAATATAAAATATGGGACAGATTTTCAAAAGCACGTACTGTGGGGTTTAGCAGCATAAGACCCACTGTCTCTGCTAAACTTTTGAAAATCACCCCCACCTTTGCTTCTTTTTTATTTTTGTTTGTGTTTTAAGATGCAGCTCCTCTCTTCCAAGCATTTTTGCAATTGCTATAATATAATCTGCATTCCAGGCATGATGCACAGCTGCAGGGATTTACCTCCACACAAGATTGAAGCTTCAAGGTCTCCAGTAAACGAAGAGACCTATACAAGGAAAGTTGGTCACTCACACTTTAAATAATATAAAAGTAAGTTGTGGAACATGATCCACTTCACACTCCAGAGAGTTGAGATGACAGTTATGGGATAATATAAAGACTACAGTTAAGATTACAGATAATATAAAGACTACAGAGAATTATGGGAGAAATCTTTTACAGTAAAGTCCAGTCAGAATATTAATAAACAATAACAATAATACAGCACTATTTATAAGATAATGCATATAAACTGTCTCCAACTAACCATTTTACTTACATTGAGAAAAAGTTTACATCATTATAATATAAAAGACATGACACAATAGCATAAAGCACTTCATTGGCATTACTCTGGGATGAATGCAGTAATTATGAGTGGCAAAGCTAAAAGTGTGACATTAAGATCACCGAAAATGAGTGTTGATAGGCTCTTTACACCACTTCTTCATATATTCTATAAATGACAGATGACAGAAAAAAAATGTAAGTGTTTTAGAAATTATTTTGGGACTAATTTTCACATCCCTCCACCAGTGAAAGTAGGTGCCATAGGACACTGGGGCAGTATTGTACATCAGATAGAGACATGAACTGGGACTTAGCAGCCCAGGGTTCTACATCTAATTCTACACTAATTTACTGTGTAACACTGTATATATCACTTCATCTATTTATATTTCTTCTCATTCCCACCACTAAATCATTCTTTGTCTAGCTGTCTACTTAAACTGTAAGCTCTTTGGGACATGGACCATCTTTTAAATGTTTGTACAGAACCTAGCACAATAGAACACCCTTCTTGGTTGGGCCTCTAGGTGCTAACACAATAAAAACAACTAATAATAATAAATACCATGAATGCAGCTGTGCAAGATCTCAGAGGGAGCTATGAAAACTTCTAAAAAGGACCTACAATGTCACTACATATAATCATTTTATTGGGACCTTTCAGCGCAATAAGCTGTGAATCTCACTTTTTCAAAGGTATAAAGCTCTTGTGTTGATACTGGGAAGGACACAATATTACAGACTTCACAAGTTTTGTAAATAGAAAATCTAGTACTAGTTTAGAACCGAATATTATCCATCCTGGAACTTGGGCAGGTGTGAGTTTAGGGGAACACCACATCTAAGAGGAGAAGGAAGGAAATATTTTCTCTGCAAGTTGATTTTCTAAAGAACCGCAAGTGTTTAAAACTGCTCAGATTTGAAAGATTCCAATGGGAAATGAAAAAGTGGGCAGAGGGCAGATGCAGCAAACTAAGTTCATGATAAATTCATTTATCTCTTGACTGCAATTAATCACATTCATCTCATCTCTGTATGTGTTGTTCACACAGGTCATGATACGCAAACACTTACACACATGCTCACCTTTACTATCATGAACAGTCCCATTGAAATGGGACTAATGGTAGTAAAGATAAGCATAAGCATCTGCAGGACTGGGGTCTCTCACAGTAATTTAAATGACGAAGATGCTAGCTCTGGCACCATAGTTAAAGTTGGGATGAATTTTGCACTTAAAGCAGGGAATTCAACTACTTTCCTGTGTATGAAAACCACGGCATATTCATCTCCCCAAATGACAGCACTCACCGACTGAGTAGAGAATGAATTTTCTGAGAATTTAGAAGTAACATTATTTATATAGATATAGGTTCTTATCCTTCAATGGGAGGTATCTGAACAGGCCAGTACAGAATCTCAGTGAAATCGCTGGGGTTCATAACAGACACAATGGTTCATTCATTCAGATCCCATTGTAGTACAGGGGGGTTGGCCTATTTCATTTCTCAGAAGATGATTTTTTAATCAATAGACTAAAAGAAAAAAAGAAAAAACTAAATCACATAGATGTGTCATTTTCTGGTGGCACAAACTTATTTCAAGGAGCATAACTGAAAAAGACGGAAAAATAGCAATAAAACTGCCACAACAAAGAAAAAAAGTCTATGAGGAACTTCACCCTCTTAAGCAGGTTCTGTAATTCTCTTTTCAAGGATGCATTTAGAGTCTCTTTGGGTGTTCTTTTAAAATATTAAATAATCTAACAATCAAAGTAACAGCTGTTCAGATACATTCCAAATGTGAGGGCAAATTGCTTTTTTGGAAAATTAACAAAGAAGCAGTTCAATTAATTTTCTAATAAAGGAAATTGGTTTTATATTTTTAGAACACCTCTCTGACTCAGCTATGAGGTGGAACCCAGAGACTATATTCCATAAGAACGATGTATTTTTTTTCCAACTAATTGCTGGTTAGATCAACTAGCTAGCCATAACTTACTGGTGTAACTAACCATGGCTGTTCCCTCTCTTCCTTCCTTCCTCCCTCCCGTTAGAACTTCCCAGCACCACAGGAAGAGTGTATTACAAAACCTTTGCCTTTTTTTGCTTGAGCTCAGTGTTGCTCGTGAACCTGGCTACCGTAGGAGCACAGCAAAAGGATGTTCTGATAGGTATTCAGCTCACTAACACCATGTCAATACTGTAGTTGCTACACTGCAGGGTTTGCCACCAGCATCTAGCTTCAGCATCCCGGGTTTAAAAAAAAGTGGAATGGTTTCAAGGCATTTTCTTTGATAGATCGTTGACTCTGGAACCCACACCGCTCCCTTTTGGTGCAACAGAGCTTGGGTATTTTGCACTTTTGGGCACGATGTACAGCCCATATTGGGTTTTTTTGACAATATGTGGATGGGATGATCCAACAGAGGCAGCTTTTCCTTACTACAGGTTGAACTAAATGGCAAATTTATATTCTGAGAAATAGGGTTAACTTTGGGGAGAATGAGTAAGCCTTTGCACTGTCCTCTGCAATATTGAACTTTTCTAATTTATTTTTTAAAGGTTCACATAATCAGCTACACCCATTTGTATGTGTTTGGTTTTCATCTGTTGGAAGGTGCACAGACACTGTCACCATGGGCACCAAGGAATTCCTCAATAATGAAAGCAAATAAAGACAGAACCATTAGGCTGAGTTTCTAAAAACTGCATAAGGAATTTTCAAAAGAGGAAAGGGCCAGATTTTTAAATCTATTTAAGCACCTAAAAAGGCATATAGGCAATCAACAAAAGTTAAGTGCTAGAGACTTTCATAAATCAAAACTAGGCACCTATCTGCATCTTTAGGCACCTAGACACCTTTCCAAATATGGCTCTAGCTGAAATCAGAGCCAAAGTCTCATTTTCAAAAGTATAAAAATCCCACTGAAATTCAATGGGATTTATGGGCCACGTTTACAATATTTTTACAATAATAAGGATATTTAAGATCCTAAATATGCAAATAGGTACCTGGTAGGATTTACAAAAATACTTAAGTGAGTTAAGCACCTAACTCTCCTAGGTACTTGTGGGATTTACAAAAGCACCTATCTGCACAGTTAAACAACCTAAATACCTTTGCAAATAGGCCCTGAGGCTAAGTGACTTAGACACTTCTGAAAATTTTGCCAATGGCACCCACTTCCTACTAAACTTGTCAGAAATAAGGTGTCCAAATCCCTTTAAAAAATCTCAGCCTTCTAGCCATCCCTGCCCAAAATAATGTATTTTTGATTAAAACAATTAAAAAATGTTTGAATAAGTAAACATTTTAAAAAGTGAGGAACCATAGAAAAGGTGTATCAAATCATAATTAGAGAGAGGTAGTAGTGGGATAATAGTTTAAGTATATACTTACAAAGACTAGATGTAATTCTAGAACAAAATAACTTTGGAGTGTGCTTTTTCTTTCACTTAACTGCGATTTCTCTCTCTAACCCACCCACAATGCTGTTTCAAAAACTACCACAGGTCCCCGCACTGACCAGACCACACAGCTGCTCATGAAACTGAGCCACCAAAGCCAGGCATGTTAATTCATCATCCTGTCAAAATAATGACATTCATTCATAAACACCATCCAATCTCCTCTACACCTTGCTGAGTATTCTGTTCAGCCTAGTGAAACACACTAATTACACACTTTTTCTGCCTACCTTTTGGACAACATACTTCTCTATACTGGAAAAAAATAACCATAGAGAACTGAACAAATACCCTTAAAACTGACACAAAAAGGAATGGTCCGAGGATACAGGGATGTTAGGTGCCACACTGACTTGGCTAGATATCAAACCTGGTTCATCTAAATACTTAAATTAGAGTCTTCCATAGAATAGGCATTTAGGATTATCATACAACAATAAATTAAGTTTTCCAGCCTGCTTATTTTAAAGGCTATATTATTATCTCATTTTATGACATTCATAATTCCCAACTTGGAAGACCTACACAGGACAGACTATGTCTAGTGCCTGTCTAGATGTGAAAGTATGAGGGAGGGCACAGAAAGCTTTTCCTCCTTCCAAGCCCCTGTCACAGTCGCATACCCCAAGCTCTCCTGCATGCAGGGACAGCACCTTGATGACTCCTTCAGGTCTAGACATATGATTGGCAGGGAGACAGGTGGAGAAAAGCATCCTCCTAAAGAGCAGACAGAAGCTCCCCTAACAAGTTCCAGGATCCCTCTGAATCACTTCCAGTGTGCCCCTGTGTCTATAGGGAGCAGTGTGACCCATAATTGACAAATCCCTCCATACCTGCCCCAGCTCAACTTAGTGGGGAGCAGTATATTACTTTTAAAAAATAGTCTTTGAAATTATCTAAAAACTGTACCAACTGCACAACTAATTAACACCCCCCCCCCCATGATATGGGTAACTTGTTCTGAGTAATTACTAGGTACTATGCTAACAAGACTTATAAAAACAGGTTACCATTTTGAGTTTTTTCACAGCTGCCGAAGTGACAGCAGAAATCATTTTGGAAACGCAGTATCCAAATGGAAAATACTGTACAATACTGGGAAATGGACAGGAAGCATTTCTGCAACTTAACAACAGATGCCATAAGAAAAAGATTGAATATGGAATAGCTGCAACTCGCTGTTAAATACTCTTGGATTTAACAAAAGATGGCAGCTACAAGAAGAATAAAAGGTGCACCTGGTGAATACACAGGACACAATACTAGGGTGACCAGACAGAAAGTGTAAAAAATCAGAACAACCTCCAAGAAGGGATTTAATAACATGGACATCTGTCCTGCTCTTTCCATCCCTCTATTCTGATTATTTTAGAACATCTCAGCTTTAAGAAACATTTGATTAAACTAGGTTCAATGTATAACAGTTAGACATTTCCAAAAATAGTCAATCCAGCAAGCATATTAATTCTCTGTGTGCACTGTTCTATGGCAGCAGAAAGTAGGAAAAGCATTCCTCTGAGAACAGAAGCTACCTAACTGACATTAAATAACAGACAATTAAAATAATGGACAAATCCATGCAGTGTTTCGTTTGTACCTTAAACCAGAGCACACAAATCTAGCCCAAGAACTATTTCTGCCTGTCTACTCGGCTGGTGTTCAATGAGGCAATTACAGATGGAGAATCATTAAGAGGGAGACAAGTACACTGCATTCCCTCTCCTGGAAACATTGGCTTGCTCGCTCTTTCTGTTGCTTTTCTTAATCTAAACTAAAAGTCCATGGGCTGGAAGTATATGGGTGGAGTTAGCGGAAATAAGAGTCGGAAGCTGAGAGAACAGAAAGTGTGTCAGATCGTAATAGCTTTAAATATTTATATATTAACACACAGATTTCATCTATGCTTTTATGATTAAACAATTCCCGTAATAACTCTGAGTCTTGATTAAGTTAGGAAACATGTTCTGTCACAAAGGGATCAGAGCTCTTCATTCCTGCTTCTTTTTCAGACTACTTCTGGAGTTGAATAAGCTTCAGTAACTGCCTTCCAGGGACAACACTGTCTGATTTCTTTAGGAGGGAAGACCAGTACAAGGAGATGGATATTTTATTTTGAAGGTGGCTACGTTGTTCTGATCTCTAATGGTAGCTTTTACCACAGCCCTTCATTGAGAATCCCTTTGCTTCATTCACTGCAAGTTCGAAAATGAGGTTTGGTCGAACAAGGAGATGAGGATCCTCTTTGGGACTGACCTACTCCATTACGTGACATGGACCACTGTGTAACCATTTGGTTATTAAAGGTGCAGCCTATTCTCTGAACCCATAACAGACAGGCATGGGAGGTAGGTTTATTTGACTACAGGGCAGGAACAGAGAAAGAAATGAGACGTTATTAAGAGACTTAATGCCAATATTGTGAGAATACAAACAAACATTGTCCTTGATGAACAGACAAACTGAAACAATTATTAGAATGTTTTGCCTCTTCCTGGACTTCCCTAAGAATGTTGGAACAGAATGGTATGGGTGGTTTTATTCTGGTACAGTATAAAAACATACCACAATTGTCTTATTGTTCAACTGAATAAATAGTGGCAAATGGAAAAATAATTAGCATCTTATTTAAATAACTGTAGGCCTAATTTCAGTGACCTCTCATCCATTGGCCTCCACTGGAGAGGAGACATGTTTGTGGACTAACAGACATGAATGCTGGTAATAGAATTTTCACATGCAAAAGTGTGTGAAAATTCAATCATCAGCTGTTGGAAGTGTTTATGAATAGAGGCTGAAAAATCAGGCCCTTTATTTATGAAGCAAGCAACTTACAGCAAATGGACCAATATGCAAATACAAAAATAAAAAAATAAATTGTAACATAAAGTAGTTAAAGTATATAAAGTATATGAAGTGTAAGAAATAGCAATCATTCAAGCTTCAACAATGAGCAGAAGGTGTCGGGGCAGGAGTGTTGTCAATTCACAGGGGATCTGCTCAATGTTCACAAAAAACATATACTTCCAAAAGAGCAATGACAAGCCTTGTAGTCAAAGAGGATAACTAATGCTAGTATGTGCACATTAAGCAGCTGAAAACTATTAATTTCCCTTGGAAATGTCTTGTGGAAAACTATTTGTTCTTACTAATGTTATAGTAGTGGCAACCAAGATTGAGTCTTCATTGTGCTTGGCACTGTATAAATGAATAAAACAGTTGCTGCCCCAAAAACATATAAAGGGTTAGAAGAGAAAGAGAGGTGAATTGATTTGCCTGAGGTCATACAGGAGATCAGAGGTACTGCTAGGAGTCTTCTAAGTCCCAGTTCAGTGCCATATACACTGAACACAATGAAGCCAAGGTTTTTATCATGATCAACTTCTTTCAAATATATCCCCTTCGTTAGGTGTACGAATTGTCTCATGAAGAAAGAACAATAAAAATAACTTTAAAAAAATGTCCCTTCTATAATTCTTACCCATTTTTGATAGGCAAGAAATGCTTTTCCAAATCAGCATACTGTACCTTTAATGGTTCATCTGCAGTTCAGAATAAAATCTGAACTATTTGTTGTGCATTGTTGTTATATTCTGTTCCAAGGTTCATAATTTGAAAATTGACTTTGGGGACTTTTTGCTTGGTCTATTAAAATGATTCATGTTGCATTCAACATAAATTGTGCATACACAGAGGAGGCTTAGTACACGGTATCAGAGTATAATAACTAAAGTGAATTTTGTACAAGCCGCAGTTTGTGGCAGGGATGCAGTATCATTTGTCTTAATTTTTCTTCAGCATTACATTAGGCTAGTGCATTTACATTTCCAGGTATGGCTAACCACTTTAAAACTTTCTTTTTTACAGCATGAGTGAAGAGAGAATCAAATCTGCATGTTTATGTGGAGTAACAAAGTAATGCCTTTTTACTGTCTAAAGTACACATGGATTTACTTTCCATTTACCTTCATGCACAAGGCGACTGTAAAGTGCATAAAATATTCACTACCTATGAATCATGTAATGTTCCTATTAAAATGATGATAATGTTCTGTTTTGCCTTTCAAAAACATGATATGGTAACAGTCACATACTCTAAGTGGTTTTGTCACTCAAAACTACAAGTCTAATATACTCTATGGCCTGGAATTTTTAATATATCTTAAAACTTTAGAACATTTGGTGTACAAATTAATTACGAGAACTGACATAAGACTGCATGCACTATCTTGTGAAATATGTATTTGGCAAAATCATGGCATACAAAGAGCCCAGTAAATAAGACTTTGGAATCATAAGAAAAAAGAAAAAGATCTGACCTGATTTACAGCCTAGGTGAGCTACAACAGAATTTTGCCATATGTATATATTCTACCATTATTTCAGTTAGGTTATGTGCTTAATAAATTCAGTATTTTAGCTTAATTTTTCAAATATGGAAATACAGTAAACCCTCGATTTAACGGACCTCGATTTAACGGACTTCGGATGCAACGGACAAAATTTCTGAGCAAGTCTGATGCATTCCCGATCCATTTCTGGCAGGCTGGCTGCCGGCTCCCGGCTGCCGCCCGGGTCACAGCAGCGGGCGGGCTGGCTGCCGGCTCCCGGCTGCCGCCCGGGTCACAGCAGCGGGCGGGCTGGCTGCCGGCTCCCGGCTGCCGCCCGGGTCACAGCAGCGGGCGGGCTGGCTGACGGCTCCCGGCTGCCGCCCGGGTCACAGCAGCAGGCGGGCTGGCTGACGGCTCCCGGCTGCCGCCCGGGTCACAGCAGCGGGCGGGCTGCGGACCTGTCGCCCCGACCCTGTGGCGGGCGGGCTGCTGCTCCGACAGCTCATTTTTTTTATTATTATTAAATAACGGACTTTTTGATTTAACGGACACCCCCTCGCCCGAATTAGTCCATTAAATGGAGGTTTTACTGTACTAGACAAAATATTTCTCCTGACTTTCACAGCTGTTCTAACAGATCTGCATTTCTACATGTGCAACTTTCTGCTAATACAGATTTTTGATTCACAAACACCAGTGGCCACTGCGGAAAAGCATTAACACCTGCTTACATAGCTGATGGTATTCAAGGGCAAATAAGTTTTGTGCATGAAAATTCTTGCACCTGTATAAGATAACAATAGAATCAATCACTTATGCATGCAGGAGTTAGTGCAAATGTAAAGTCTGGGATCTGAAAATCAGTCTCTAAACTTTAGTTTGATGTCAACGAACAACTTAGTTCATTTTATACTTGATTGAAGACACTCACCAAACTGCAATGGTCAGCTCATCCAGACAAGACATCACCCCCAGCAGATGCAGGGTAAGCACGTAGATTCTGGGAGGCATTCTGACAAACTGGCTAGCTCTTATCTTGAGGACTTAGGAAAAAGCCCATTTGCTGGACTCTTCTTGTTCCACTGATGGTCACAACATGCCAAAATCTCATTAAACACAATACAGATACTTCTATAACCTTAATAGCATCTGAGGAGTGCGTAACTGACTCAGCCTTTAGAAAAAAAATTAAACATGATATAAGTGTGTAAGTCAGCTGACACTGAGCACACAAGCCTTGGTGTCCAAACTCATTCCCCATTCTGGATTTTATTGGCAGCACAAAAACAGTCCACAAAATATACTGTATACACAAAATACATCTTCCTCAAACTAAGCTGGTCCTAGGGTACCCTGCTCAAGATCTCCTCTATCCTAATCCCCACCCCTTATATAGTCTAGTTGGAACTAACTGGCTCCACCTGCCAGCATTATTCTACAGAGCCTAAGGTGAGTCAATAGAAGAGCCCTGAATTCCTATACAAAATCGGCTGCATTTTGACAAAAACAGACTAAATATAAGAGCTACATTTTCAGTAACAGCCTGTTTGGTTTTATATCCACAAAAAAGCACATGCAATTATTTGCATCAGAAAATAGTCCACAAGTAGGTAGGTATTAGAATGTGACAAGTGGTCCCAGGTCCAACATCAAGTGAAGTAGACTGAGGCATATGTGGCTTCTATTACAAATATGGCCTCGGTGTTGATAAGAACATGTATCCAGAGAGATACATAGGCTAACAGCTTGTCTACATGGGCAATTTTTTTTCCAGGTATATCACTATAGGTAAACTCCTATAGTCACACCAGTATCACTCCTCCTTGTGGACTCTTTTATTCCAGAAGAATGCTTTTTTTCAGTTTTGCTTAAACCACAACATAAACTAAACTGGAAAAAAACACTCTTATACTGGCACAAGGGTGGTCACATGAGGAGTTATATTTATAGTGGTTTAAATTTACACTCTATCTTATACAGTATAACTCCCTGTCAGACAAACTCTAAATGATACACTCATGATGTCTCGGGTTCCACATGCGACTCCAATAAGTACCTGTGGAGATAACTTTTGTTTATTTGTCTTTCATTAAATTAAATTTTCTCAGTCTCCAAATGAGAATGATAACAATCTATCACCAAACAGCTGTCAAGTTCATAATACAAGATTT
Organism: Sternotherus odoratus; assembly: GCA_032164245.1. Lineage (NCBI taxonomy): Eukaryota > Metazoa > Chordata > Testudines > Kinosternidae > Sternotherus > Sternotherus odoratus. Next base: position 10,427,152 of record JAVMKO010000014.1, read on the forward strand.
CTCTGTTTATCCAAACCACCATCCAGGTATTCATAAAGTGTCCAATCAAAATGGTATCTAGTTTGGGCTTAACCTCTTTATCTACTGTACTTGGAACTATTCACAATTCTGTATTTTGTACTGTACACAACTCAGATGTAATGCTAGCCTTAATCACGGCCATATTAACACTAAATCAAATACACATAAATGATTCAGTTGAGCAATTCACAAAAGGTACTTAACATGTATTTTATCATATTCTCTCTTATTTCTGGCTACAAGTCTATTTCCATAAAAAAACCAAAATGCTACACAAATACTATCCAGATTTTTATTATCTGGCTACACAGTGACAGCTTTGAGATTCAAAGTAAAGCCATTTTCTTTCCTAGTATAAAATAATTTTCAACAGGAAATTATGACGATGGCTCTTATAACATAATTTGGGAAATCTCTCTTTTTTAACAAATTCACTTCCACGTTAAGTAATATTTTTCCCATCACATTTTGAAATTACACAAACACGGATTACTGCTTTGCAAAATTAAGTAAATAAATAACGTTCTTGACTTCATTAATTAAAATGCTAGGAACTCAGGTAAAGCGAAAATATAATATAGAATATTTTAAAAAAAGAAAACAAACAAAACACTGAAAAGTAACTGGTTCCTAAACATGGCCAGAAAACTCAATCATATGGAAATAGGTAGCGTAGGTGTTAAAATCATACAGGATAAGAAAAAAAATCTATATTTTAATCTTTTTGGGTGGAAACAAATTATCTTATTTACTACATGAATGGTTTCCTCAATTTGACGCCAATCTTTGGAGGCAACTTCAACCTGTCTGAATTAAACAGCCTGCACAAGAAAAGATTAGATTATTTATATTATGGAGGACTGCTTAAAAAATAAAATTGAAAGATTACCTTACCATACTCTGAAAATAAGAACATGCACATCACTCTATCTTACAAAAATCTCATTTTAGTTTTTTCTGTTCATAGAGAGAAGTTTGATAGATAAAACATTACATATATATTTTTCTGGGAGAGGAGGACCTAGAGACAGGAAGAGACCCATAAAGGTTTCTGTCACTGTATGTTGCAATAATAATTTTACGGTCAGGAGACCTTCTGATAATTAGTCACCACATCTGAAGTTTAAAATTAACATTTTTTTTTAACCAGCGATGTACAGGATGAAATATAATGTCATAATGGCTTGTTTGTTTTAAGAGTTATATTCCTTATCAAAAACAATCACAAATTAGAAGTGATTCACTAAAGCACATAAAAGTGGCAAGACAGAAGTGTTTTATGTTAAGACCCATAGACAAAGGGTTCCACAAATAAAGGTGTTTCTTGAAGCCAAATATAGGCAACCTACTAGACAAAGCTTAGGACACATTCAAATAACTAACTTACTGTGCTGGGGTCTTATGCTGCAAACATTTACTACCAGATACAGTGCTTGCTATGGTGAGTAGAACCATTGACAAGATCACTCACAGTGGCGTGCGTTACTTCTGGTAGCAAGTGTTTGAACAGTCAGGCACCTAGCTATTTAAAAAGCAACATTTCATGGAAAATAAACTGCTTGGACTACGTGGTAATCCATGGTCACTTTTTTCTTTTTTGTATCTGAGGCAGTGGAGTGACTTCCAGTGGGTTTAGAAGCCCTAGACTCTAGGCAAACCCCAAAAGGATTGTACCCTTGCCGCAATCAATGAACACGGTACCAAACTCCATTGACAAGTATTGAAACATCTGCAATGTCCCTACCAACTCCCAATCCCACACTAAATCCCTCGGTAGTACCTGTCTGAAGTCTCATGGCAGTGCCTGAAAAAGAACCATCCAAATACTCATCCTCTGTGTTAAGCACTATTTCACATTCTCTCCCTTTAAAACATCCACCCTAATGAGGGAAATACAATTGTATGCAACAGCAACAGACTGGTATACATCATACCTTACGGGGCATAAGTAACAGGCCAAAATTCATTTGTAGTGTGACTTAAAGGGTTTATATCAAAGATGAATTTGGGTCAATAATTCCAGGACATATGCCCCTTCATTGTACCCAAATATTCCAGAAACATTCTTTCATCCCACTAATTTGCAGTGTTATTCAATTAAACTTGTTCCTGAAAAGCATACATAGAACTGCAGAGGAAGAGGTTACATACACCACCAGCACACTAAATCATTTCATATTCTACTACCAAAAATACCCAGCATTGCTCAGGGTATTTGTAATTGGAAACTGGGATGTAAAAAGACTACAATGTTTTTTATTAATACAAATTTTGTTCAGAAGTCTCATTTTGTCTAATTAATTTCATTCTCTTGCATTTAGATGTGGGGAAGAGGGGGGAGAGAGCTGAGCGAGTGTGGGGGCCGTTGGAGGGGGAGGGGGGGGAGAGAGCTGAGCGAGTGCAGGGGCCATTGGAGGGGGGAGGAGGGAGAGAGCTGAGCGAGTGGGGGGCCCTTGGAGGGGGAGACGGGGGAGAGAGCTGAGCGAGTGGGGGGGGGCGTTGGAGCGGGGGAGGGAGGAGAGAGCTGAGCGAGTGCAGGGTCCGTTGGAGGGGGTATTATTACATCATAACTATGTCACACAGAACAGCAGCTGTTAACCTGCTGCCCAGCTGATGTTAATGGGCTTTAAAGAATTTCACCCCTAGGGGGCGTCAGAGGTGAGATTTGAAAATTTTTTGACTCTTACCCTGATTAGGACCCTAAGGCCTATAACTGTACCAAATTTCAAGTCTCTAGCTCAAACGGTGTGGAAGGAGTAAGGGAATGTACATACACGCATCCACGCATACACCATTTGACTTTTATATATATACTAGCAGAAATACCCGGCGTTGCTCGGGTCCGTCGGAGGGGGGGAAGGGGACCCAGCGTTGCCCGAAGATAGCTGAGCGAGTGTGGGGTCCGATGGAGGGGGGCGGGGGCAGAGAGCTGAGTGAGTGCGGGGTCCGTTGGAGGGGGGTATTATTACATCATAACTATGTCACAGCGAACAGCAGGTGTTAACCTGGTGCCCAGCTGATGTGAATGGGCTTTAAAAGAATTTCACCCCTGGGGGGCGTCAGAGGTGAGATTTGAAAAATTTTCGACTCTTACCCTGATTAGCGCATGCATACACCATCTGACTTTTATATTGAGAGAGAGAGAGAGAGAGAGAGAGAGAGAGAGAGAGAGAGATTGATTTCCTTCCCAATACCTTATTTATTGCTAAGAAACAAAAGCTTACGAAGATCTATTAAAGGTGACAGGTGGGCTATACAAGAGTGTAAGAAAAAGTTATAAAAGATTTCACTATGGATCTTTCACCCAAGCTAAAAGGCACAACAGTTGCATGGGTATCTCTGATATAACTGCAATAATCTGGTTATGCACTAGCTGATGTCATCATATATTTAAACATCAAAATGGCATTTTAAATGAAGGCTAGTAAACCCATTTCTGTATGGCTTCAGACATAAAGGAGGAGATTTTTAAAGGGCACAAAGGGCAAGTGTGTTTCAGTACTACCATGGCAAAGGTTAGGACCAGTGTGTTAAAGTGTAGGTTTCTGTTGCTTTAAGAAAACAAAAAGTTGATAAAAATGTTAGATGTTTCATTTTTTTAGGAAAATGGTAAAGCGAATCTATGCAAGAATCAAAATATAACAAATTACTGTTGGAAATAAAGTAAACAAAACATGGACCCAACACCATAATCCAGTTTCAGGGACTTGGAATTAACAAACTATTATTATTATTCAATAGCATATTATTTCTTTTGTACAAGTGATAACAAGGTAAGGATGGCAGAAAAAGAGCAGATGAGGTCCTTCTAATTATATACCTCAAGAGATAAACTTTCCAAAAACATAATGGGGCAAAAGAATGTGAATGGTATATAATTCTACAGACCTAAGTCATCCTTCCAATGCAATTAACACACTTCACCCACAAACATAAGCTCCAGTACACTCAAGAACTCTGTCTAGGAACACTAGTCATTTACTTAATCTTACTGAATGTTTTAAATGAATACACACTGAACGGCAAAAGAACCACTTCTTAAAGTTCCTTTTCAAAACTATCAACGAGCACTTGTGCTGGAGATCAAATTCAGACCATTCAAAAACCTTCAATTCCAAGTGAACGGCCATGCTTTGATACATAAAAGACTAATACAAGCAGTCACTTGGACTAGAGCCCCATGAAAAACACCGGGTGACAAAAGCCCCTTACAGCAATCTGCAAGAAGGAGAAATAAATTAATCAAACTGCCAAACGAAGAAGGCCGTGTTTGACCTCCTTCTGATCTCATTACTTCTCTATTACCCTTTTGAAAAACATCCTCTTACAAAGATCACTAATTGAAGATTATGTGGAGCGGAATCGCACCTCTCCATCACTGTGGTAACTTTAACTCATTTGTCATTCTAATAATTCACTTCTTTTCTTTTCTGAACAGACAGAGACACTAATGGACTACCATCAGTTAAAAAGGCAATTTTTCCATTTAATTGCACTCATTAAATACTGCAATAGAACAACTGGAAAAGCAATACTCTCACTATTTAATCATACTATAGTAATAATAAAACACTGCTTCAAAATAAACTTGGTAATATGTAAAATGTAGTACAATAGCTGTTACAATATTTAGAATAGCAACATTATTTTGAGATAATGGTGTTTTTTTAAAAAGATATTATTCTTTATTTTTGACAATGTTTTTAAAAGAAACAGCCACGGACTGTACAGAAAGTCATTGTGTAAGGTCCTTCACAGTAACTTCCATTCTGTTTTCACCCTATTACTGCTGTTCAGGCGATCTCATGAGCTAACACAGCCAGCGGAGGATTTGTGAAAGATAAACATCCAAACCTTTAGGCCTTGTTTAAACACAGCATTTGTATCAGTATAACCATGTCTGTTAGGAGTGTCGTTTTTTAGACAACTAAGTTATAATGGTACCACCCTACTGCAGGTGCCTTATACTGGGATAGCTTATTTTCTTTGCTGTATGGGAGTAGTTACACCACACTAAGAAGTATCTTTGTACCAGTTTAACCACATTCATCCTAGGGATTTATCACTTTAACTACACTGATATAGTTGAAAACATACTGCTTCTATCTGTAGATAAGACCCTAGTGGCTAGCTTAGAACCCCGCCCATTTTGATATCACATGCCGCAGGGTACACAACATTTGTGAAGAATGTTTTCTATATTTATTGAAGTTCAATCTATGAGCCCAAACTCATAAAACCTTACGCCATGCAGGTTGTCCCACTGACTCAATAGGACCACTCACATGGATAACTACGATTTCACATGGCTTTCTATGGCACAAGAAGATCTAAATATTTTATGTGAGAAAGGATTTGCAGATATGGACCCCATCTGCTTGATCATATACTTACTTATGCTCCTTAAAAGTAAGCAGATCACAAATGTAAGTAGAGAGGACGGTGGATAGCTAAGTAGCAGCTTCTTTTGAATAGTATGCTATTGGCAAGATGCCCATTTCCGCCAACGTTCTGTACATTAAGTAGTAGCATTAGTCCACAAATGATCCCAATGAAAACAATGGGCTATTTGCAGACTAAAGATCTACTCTGCAATAAGAGCGCAAAATCGTCTATGACGGGATGTGCACCCTATGACAGGTTCCCTTCATGGTGCCACTGGCACTGGAGTACCACTGCGCCCACCTAACCTACCAGCCTGGGCTCCCTCTCACACTGTGCTGCTGTGACAAGTCACTAAGCTCTCCATGCTTGCTCTTTCAATCAGCATACACACAGATAGGGACACACCCATCTGCATACAGAAGCTGAGATCTGCTCCCCATGGGAAGGCTAAGTTAAGGCACCTCCCAGTTCTTAAGGCACGCACCCAGCTCTGGAGTGTAAATTCAAAGTTAGACCGACTAGCGCTGCACAGGGAACTGTACAGCATAAGCTCGTAAAATTCACCCCCTCCCTCAATGTGGGAGAGAGATGCAACAGGTTTCTGCCCCAAGTTATAATTTCCACACACTAGTTTTAGACAAATCAAAAACAAGTTTATTAACCACAAAAGATAGAGTATAAGTGATTATAAGGGATAGCAAACAGATCAGAGCATATTACATGGCAAATAAAAACAAAAACACAATCTAAATATACTAAAGAAATTGGATACAAGTAGCAAATTCTCACCCTAAATGATTATTTAAGCAGTTTGCAGAGTTTTTTGAGGGCAAGTTGTACTTGCTTGAAGCTTAAACCCCCAGATATTCTTTTCACAGGCTAGACATCCCTCCAGCCTGGCTTCAGTCCTTGTTCTTCAGGTGTTGACAAGCATCTCCTTTGGGCTGAGAGTCAGAAGAAGAACCTTGATGATGACAACACTCCCCTGTCTTAAATAGCTTTTGCATATGACAGGAACTCTTTATATCCAACTTCAGTCTCCATATCTTTTGGTGGAAAAAACCTGGTATTCCAAGATGGAGTCCAGTACAAAGTGACTTGGTCACATGTCTCTGTAGAGCTATAACAGCCATGACTTGGAGGCCGTTTGTAGCATCCTCAGGATGGCTCCGAGGTGAGAGGTCTTCTAAAATCTATTGTTCTCCCTAATAGCTATTCCCAGCTAGTCATCTAGACTGATTACACCTGCGGAATGCCCACTAGGCAGAAGGCAAACACTTTTGTAATAGGTGCAAAGACAATATTCCTAATTTCAAAAACCAAAACAATACATGCATACAAATAGGATAATCATATTCAGTGAACCATAACCCTTTCAAGGATACCTTACATGACCTATTTTGCATAAGATACCTCTCACAGTTATGCCATAATTATATCATAATAATTTTATGAAGAATACGGGGCATAATGTGACAAACTCCACACCAGCCTCGAAAGGGTTAATAAGGCTGAAAGGGGGGCCACACCTGAGGTCAATTAGAATAGATAAGCAACCCTTGATTGCAAAGAGAACCCAGTGAGAAGGAACAGATGGGCTATAATAAAGCCAGGAAGTTGGCAGCAGAAGGGGACTGACTTGTGGAGGTTTGCAGTCACTCTCTAGCATTAGAGAGAAATAGGAAGAAACTAAGGTGAGAACAGAAGCCCAAGGGTCCTGGCCCTAGAAGAAGGGTGTACCCAGAGGAGGGTATGGAAAGATCTTAATAGAGGTGAAATAGGAGCAGTGCAGACCCTGGGACAGTGCAGACCCTGGCTGCTGGTTGTAGGATCCCTGGGCTGGAACCTGGAGTAATCGGTGAGCCTGGGTTCCCCTACCGGCCACTAGGGCAGGCCTGCACAACATGCGACCCGGGGGCCACATGCGGCCCGCACGGGCTCACTGTGTGGCCCACGGGGGGTGAGTACGGGTGGGGCAAGTCAAGCGGGGGTGATGGGAGGAAGCGGATGGGGGTGAGGCGAGGGTGGGGCATTTCGGCCCACAGCTGGGTTTTTTGCAGTAGTATGGCCCACACTGCTTTCCGAGTTGTGCAGGCCTGCACTAGGGAGATGGCACAAACCAGGCAGTGGAGCAGCAGTCTGACTAGGAAAGTTGTCTTGAGAGAGAGAGTGGGGCAGCAAGGTTGATGAATGAGGAGCAAAAGGGGGAGTCTGATGTGAGTGGAACTAACCCCCAGAACAGCCAGGAGAAGGCAGACCTAGCAGCATGTGTACCCTGTGACATGGTCCAGTGGGAAAAAAATTAAAAAGCAATTGCCGCCTGTGTAGTGTCCTTTAATTATTTATTCAAAATTTATGTGTGCAACCTTATTGATTCCAGTGAGACTAACTGCTAAACCAATATGAATGAAATTGACAGCAATACAGGAAGTCAAGAAACATTACACAAGGCCAAGTCAAAAAGTCTAAGAGGTGAGAAACTGACATAATATGAGAAATTTACAGACACACATGACCGCTGCGGACCAAAACATTTCCAACCCTCCTTATTTGCAGGAAACAAATGCATACTCAAACCTCACATATGACAAGAGTAGAGTAGGTAGACCTATCTTTGGGTTTTCTAGCAACTGGGTTTAGTTGGGGTAGATGTCCCTACTCTGAAGGATAGAACATTGAGCAATTCAAATCCTCTGTGGAAGAATGGACTGACAGGTGGCATGCCCACTTGTTGCTGGGCATAACAGCACCTTTTCAGGCTCTCACAACCCCTGTTGATGGTTGCTCCAATCTGCAGCAGTCTCTTTTCTCCTGAATTTGCCCTCCAGCCAGGTCACTTTAAAGTCTCTCCCCATCATGACCTCCTATGCCACAGAAATATTTTTTGTTGGATACCAATATCAGATATTTTCATGCAACTGTGAAGGGCATATCTAAAAGAGTTGATGCAAAGTACATAATGCAATGATAATAGTACAGCAGTTATGTTTTACTGGAGAGTAGGGTGTGAGAATGATTTTGTAAATAACATGAACATAGCGAAATACAACATCTTAATGCTTAAAGTGTGACAAATTCCAGTCCAGTGCAGCAGCGAAATACTAGCATGTACCACATTTCTTTTACAGCAGGTTAAGAATGTTCTTCATTTGCATTCCAGCTCTCATGCAACACTGCCTGCTAGCATAACATATTCATGTATGCTTTTCTTTTGAATATGTTCTTTCAAAACTCCAGCTGTGAGTGTACAATCAGCCTTTAAAAGAGGCAAAGGGAGAAGCAAGGAATGTTTCCCCTTGCACATGTTTTCCAGATTCATCTGTGCAATTGGCTTGTGCCTAATACTCAATTCTCAGTATGAGAATAAACGGTATGCCAAGATTATTTTGTGGTTAAAGAAATGTATAGGCTACCTGCTGTGTTATTTTCAACTCTGTTAAGATAATGAGTGCTTTTTCTGACACTCCCTCTCCATCGAAACATTTTTTAGAATATCATGAAATACATTAAAACCAAAACTGGGGAAAAATGTAATCCAGTACCTTAGATATACTGTGATTAGTCTGAGGTCTACTTCATTGTGTTAGATTTCAGTTGCTGAGTAGAATGGCAATCATTCAGAGAAGGAAACTATTCTCAGCAATGTGATATTGCATTGAGAACAGGTTTAAGTTAGATGTGCTTAGGATGAATATTGCAGTGGCACCATACCGTGATTAAATACAACAAGCTTCCTCAAGTTGACTGCTTGTGTAATTTTGAAACATGGAAACATAAAGGAAAAAGTTTAACTTAACTTATTACTGTTAGAATTGATGTACCAATAAGCCGGTCTTCAACACATACATTTCTTGTTTCAAGAAGTCACAGGGTACTAATAAAGGCATTCTAAACTGCCTACTACTACACACTATCCTGACCATCAGCAAATTAGTCAAAATATACACAGTTCATCTGGGACTGTTGGGCTTTGCATTCTTAATAATAGCTCAGAGGGAGAAGACGAGGGAAAGAACAAATGGCTTATTTGTCCCCAGGCACCCCAAACCTGACAGATTTTTTTCAAAGCTTTTTTTCATGCTGACAAGGACACAAACTTCAGGCCATGATTCAGCCAGCCATGGTGACTCCACAACTGATGGGTTTAGTCATAACCAACATCAGCTTTGTTTAGGTACTCTGATGGAATCCAGAGAAAATACAGCTAAACACACCTGCATACACACATTCCAGTTTAGTGTCATCTCACCGTAGAACTACAGACACCAGAGAAAACTCTATACTGATGCCATATACACTCGATGCCTACTGTTTAAACAATTTAAAATAATTTTGCTGCTTCGAAGAGAAAGTTCATAAATGTGAGAGTCTCTTTTCCAGATCTTGAACTACATATGATAGCTATGCTGTCAGCCATGTGAGCAGCCATTGTTGAACCAGTTTCAACCATCTCTATTCCAGCACTGAGAATCTCTGTGCAAGATTACTGAAGTAGGAGAATTAGTAGTTAGATCATAGGAGCTATACTACCTCTTGGGACTGTGAGATGCAGAGGAGAAAGAGCCAGTGGAAGCCCACAGAACGAAATACTTGTTCTTCAGCATTCACCAGCGTGAAGTGAGGGTGTTTCTATATCTTCCATAGTATCTTAGGCTTCTCTAGGCTTAGATATAGAGGTATTATTGCTAGATTGCACAAAGCCAGTCCCCCTAACTGAAATAAACTTCTCATGTTGTCTGTGAAGAACAAGGCGGAGTGAAAGTACTGGCTGATGGAATAGCTGAACATGTGGATTGCATGTAACCTGCTAACGAGGGACTTTCAACAGCTCATTGAGTTATGCAAATTCTGACATATTGCATATAAGAGTATTAAATCTACTCAGAAGAGAGCTATTATAACTCATAACATTGTAAAAAGAGAATTACTGAGGAGAAAAAAAAAGGAAATATTTTCTCATTTATCTCTATTTTAAACACACAAATACAAATTCATTACACCTCAACATTTCTGTGGAGCATTATATCCATTTTGACGATGAAGAAACTGAAGCAAAGAAGGGTTAGCTGACATGGTCAAGGCCATACAGAAAGTAAGTAGCGTATCTAGGAATAAAACCTGTATTCCAGGAAGCCAGAAAACCTGTTCCCATCCCTGTGTTCTTACCACTACATATGCTTCTTTGATAAGCAAGGATTTAAAAATAAATGTGGCTTATCAGTAATGCTTTGAGAAACTTTGATTGTACGAAAAATATTATAAGGATAGTTTAAAGCATTGGAAGAGAATCTGCAAGCTTGATCGTTTAAAATAGAAATTGAGCTACTGTATCCAGATGCAGAAAGTAAATAGGTTTAAAAAAAAAATCCTGTTGAAGTATGGGTTTAAAAAGGAACCAGAAAATACTACTGCAAGGGGAAATAACACCCTGCATTGTTAGAGGTTAAACCTCTCAACAGAAAACATTACAATCAAGCCCATGGCAGTCAAACATGTAAGCACATTTCAGCCTTACTTGGGATTCTTTATTCACTTGGTTAGAGATAGAGGAAATCCCTAAGGCAAGAAATAATATAGGAAAGAAAGAATCAATAGTGATGGCAGTGAGAATGAACAGTAGTCGTCAAATAATGTTTTGTTTTGTGTCAAGAAAACACCTCAAGTTAGCTGGTAAAACAGGTGTCTATTTTTTATTCCCTGCAAGGCTCTAGTGACTTATTCAAAAGCAGTAAGCAAATATGGGACTGGACACAAAAAGGAATATATAGACTACCCATTGACAGAATTCAAACACTATTAAAGAAATATCCATTGCACTTGGGATAGTATGTCAAAATGTGATTACTGATGAGTAGGGTGTTCACTTTGCACAACAAAGAAGATTTGACAGATAGTCTGCTAATTTGGGGGATCTGTATTGGGGAGTGTTCTTAGAGAACCAGATTGGAGGAATGGTTAAGAATACACTGTTCTGCTCCCCATCACAAAAGGCATCAAATGAGCATTGAGACCTGGCAGCTGCTTCCCTAGGTCCATTGCTGAAGATCTACTTCCCTTTCTGAAACCCTGAGAAAAATCTTGCAAGCTCCTGATGTTTCAGAATTGCAGTGCACTAAAGTGTTGAAAACGCTAGTGACCTAAAATGTTTGACTGGAGACACAGCGGCCAGGGCTCGAAGGGAGACTACACAAGTACATTAACACCGGAAAGAAGGGAAAAGGAAAGCAGACTTGTTATAGATATCCCTCATACCAGAGAATCTGACAGGATGGAGGAATACACCTCACTTTGGATGGTCAATCACACCAGGCAAGCAAGAGAGATGGGGACACACAATCCAGGTTCTTCTCTACCATGTTCAGAATAGCTAGAGGAGCAAGTCCTGCTGAATCCTTGCGTTCAAACAAGTGTGAGGGTCACAATGATGACCATTCCCTGCAAGGAGGAAGCTCCTAGCATCTTGCTCTGTGCACTGGCCAATATCTGGCCATAATTTTGCCCTTGGATTCATTACACACTCTTTAAACTTATGTTGCCTTAACCCCCTAGCAATAGGAGGCATTACTTAATTTAAAAATGAATATACAAATGAGTATACATTTTAAAGTCATTTAGTAGCTTATTCTGAAATGACGAATTACAGAAATTGCAACACATTCTCTGTCCTATCTGGACAATTACATTTAACACCATTTCCATGTTTTGCCTCCAAGATCCCATAGATCTGTAGGATTTTTCTGAAAGGGTGGATTTTCAATATAGCTGCAAAGAGGATATTCATTGCCTCAGTGTACATCTATCGCCAAAGGAAGTTGTGAACAGTTTAGGCTTGTGGATGATGGACCAATCGCAGGCTAACTGGAGTTAAAAAAAAAAAACAAGCTGAAGAGGGCTAAATATATAGTTACCTGTTTGTGAAGATAAGGGTAAAGGTAGTTGCTAACTTTTCCTATCAATCCGATGGCATCTGGTGATATTCTAAGCAAGTAAACCATGCTGAACTTATTTTGAAAAAGATTGCCTTGCAAAGTGAATAGTTTACTCTGTGTCACATCCATAAGTCTAGTTAAAGAGGGTGAATAACTAGCCTATAGCTTCCACTCCTTATCTGATGGATTGGCAGCATAGCATGCACCTTTTGCTGAATTTTAGTTATCTTGGTTAGAGGAAGAATATGTGGAAGATAACCAATAAAGAAATACCATAGGTGAGTCCATATATAGATAGGCACACAAACCAACCAATTCCCATGTACGCATCACTCATGCTTTAGATGCCCTATTAACCTCTTCATAAATGAGCAGCATAAGGATATCATCACTAAATGGAAACAATACTTTATTTATCCTCTGCAGAAGTAAAAAGTAAGTACATAAGCTCTCCTGTGAGATGATTCCAAGACCTGGACACGCTTTACATTTTTTTTTGTACTTGAAAGCTTCCCCCCAGGGGAGTAGATTAGTTGCTGTTGTATCACAGAACTTGAAAGGATACTTTAAAATAGCTTCTATCATAACAGAATCAATCACAAAGCGAAAGGCACTTTGTGGGAATAGCTGATGGTTTCATATATTGTGATATAATTACCACAGAATGTAAAATTGCTCAACTATTGGGGAGAAAAAAAATCCAAATGTACAGTAAAGCAGGTCAGAATGTAACAGAGTAAAGTTGTTGATCCATCAAAAGATCAAAGACTATACTGAAAGCATTCTCCAGTTTACACAGCTGTAAATTGAAGGCACAAGCCACACAACAAACAAACTATAGATAGGAGCTAATGATTCTATGATTTGGGATGAAAGGGCATTGATAATTCTGTAATACGTCAATCCCGGGCTTAGATATAACTTGTAGCTGGATGTATGACCATTTGATAGGTAGTGATTCCAGCACTATCTTTTAACCTAAAAGCCATCTTGAAAGAGGACAAAAATTTGCCAATTAAAATGTTAAAAAAAACCAGGAGCTCTCCTCTTTCTCTGACAATCAATTCCTTCCCTACTCCAAACAATGCAAACCTGCAACCTAAAGCTGAGAAAGCCATCCAAAAATAATCTTAAATTTAATAAACTTAAAACTTAAAACTTAAAAAGAGGGGACTGAGCATGCGTTTGAGCATGTAAACTCCGTTTAATCTGACCATATTTATACAGTGTCTACTAAGACAGTATACAGCATATTCATGGTAAACAAGGCTCTTAAATTCATTCGAGTGTATCCATTACTAAATTAAATCATAGTAAAGTAATATATTGTTGTATTTACAAACTAGTGTAAAAGCACGTGTACATGGGCCAACCATAAGGGCTCGCGCCCCCCCTCGCCCAGCCCCCTCCCCCCCTCCAAGCGCCCCCCCTCGCCCAGCCACCTCCCCCCCTCCAAGCGCCCCCCCTCGCCCAGCCCCCACCCCCCTCCAAGCGCCCTCCCCCGCCCAGCCCCCACCAAGCGCCCCCACCTCGCCCAGCCCCCACCCCCTCCAAGCGCCCCACCTCGCCCAGCCCCCACCCCCTCCAAGCGCCCCACCTCGCCCAGCCCCCACCCCCCTCCAAGTGCCCCCCCTCGCCCAGCCCCCGCCCCCCTCCAATCCCCCCCCTGCAACGACCCCCCTCCAAGGCCCCCCCTCCCCCTGCAACGACCCCCCCCTCGCTCAGCTCTCTCCCCCCTCAACTCCTCGCCATGCGCCCGATAGCCCAGCCAACTTTATATGTATAACTGCTCCTTGGTGCTCTAGCTCCGTGTGAGTGAGGATCGCTCAGGCGGGTACGCACGGTGGCCATTTGTGCCTCCGAACTACAACCCCCAGCATGCCGTTCGTCAGGGCCGTCTCTACTGCGCATGACGGCTTCACACAAACTTCCCTAGCCGATTATTAAATGGGATGTGCACTATAACACAATGCACAAATAGAAGAGCAGTTGACTTATATCATTTACTTTCATTAAAAACAAATTAATCTTATAAGTCTATAATGTTGATTTTTTGTGTTGCAGACATTCATATTTCCCATGTATTGAAAAGGTTTAATTTCTTAACTTGGGTGTATTCGCTGCTTTGAATTTGATATACATGTAATATTTGAGAATGAAAATAAAAATATAATGAAAGATTCTCTATTTCTTATATTAGAAAACAATGTTTTTCTCATTAAAGCATCAGATACGAATGCTATAAACCATGAAATTACCTTTGAGCCCTTTCTGAAATAACCAGTTCACAAATAAATGATCCATGCAGAAAGAAAAGAGAAGATTAAAATAATAAGACAAAGTTACATTTTCATATCAGAAGTCTAAAAAATATAAAACAGAAAAAATATTATTCTAGAACTTATCCACACAATGAAAACTATTTAAATAGGTATCACTAAACAACTGTATCTGACAAAATTATATGGAATTGTTAGTCATATTTTTCAACCTTCTGAATAATTAATCTTTGCCACAAATTACCAGAACTTTTGCAGAAGGAACTGCAAGTACAAGCCCTTATTCCCTCCAGAGTCCAATTGATAGCCATACTTTGTTGAATCAGACCCCCAACAATTAAATGTTTCTAAGTACTTATATGGATCTCCTTACCATAGTAGCTGTGTGCCTGACAATACTTTAATGTAGCTATGTTCTCAGCATTCCTCTGTGTTCGGGAAATGGCATTATTCCTATTTTACAGATATAAAATTGAGGCAGAGAGACACTATGGGTAAACTTTTCAAAATTGCCTGAGTGACTCAGGAACCTGAATCTCATTTTCAAAAGCAACTTAAGAACCAAGGAACCTAAACCCCTTTTTAAAGTGAGTGGGATGTAGGCTCTTAAATGGCTGTCAACTTTGAAAATGTGGCTGAGGTTTCTAAGTCACAAGGGTACTTTTGAAAATTGCACCCCACAGAGCATGGATCAGCAGTCACGCTGCACTCCTTGACAGTACCCAGCACAAGACAGAGCAGCTAATGATCCAACCAGTGAACCAAATTCAGGTGGCACATTGCACATATGCTAGAGACCACCAAAGGTCATTCAGGATGTCTGTTGTGGACCAGGAAATTCAACTTGAGTCTCCTGAATCCCAGGTTGGTGCTCTAACCTCTGACCATCACTTCCCTTTGCTGGGACTCACACAGAGCTTTGACTTCTTTTTTTATCTTTACATTGAATTGCAACAAACCTTGGATCTATGAAACTGATACCACAATAACAGTGACTGATAACGAGACATTTGTAGCTAGAGGAACTAGCTAGCTAATGGGACAGTGAGTAAGTATATTACTCTTTCATACTCAGTGTATTGGGGTGACTGCCCCACTCCAGTGGAGAAGGGCTTGAAACAGCCCAGGGAGGGGTTGTGGCCGGGAGCCAGGAAAAGCCCAGCTAGAGTGGGAAGCAGGCTCAGCTGGGTGGCCACGCCCCAAACACTCAGGCCTGTATAAAGGCTGGGAGGCAGAGACAGGGAGTCAGTCTCCTCTGTCTCCAGAGGAAGACAGGCCTAGCTGCGGGGAGCCTGAACAGGGTACCTAGACTGGTGCAGGGCTGGGGCCAGGTGGTAGGAGCTGGGGAAGCTCTAGCCTGGGAGCCCCAGGTTGCAGGGCCTGATAGCAGGCCCGACCCAGGGGTACTGGGGTTGCAGGGGGGCAGCCCAGGGCTAGAATTAGAAGCAGCAGGCCAACCCCCCTTGCCGGTGATGAGAGGCCATGATACTGCAGTCTGCCTCAGTGAGCGGGGGCAAGTGGTGACTGGCAGTGGCCAAGTCTGAGGCAAGGTGGGGATAGTGGGTGGAGTGTTCCCTGGGGAGGGGAGACCCTTAGACTTCAGGGGGTTCTGCAGGGGTGCAGCACCCTCAGCTAGAGGGCACCGGGGTCCGGGAGGGACACGGGGCTGGAGTAGGAGCGGGACATCGGCCGGCAGAGGGCACTCCGGAGGCTGAAGAGCTAATTCCCGATCGACCAGCAGGCGCCGCTGGGGTGAGTGTCCGCCCGCTTACACGTGGTGGAGAATGCAGGCATAGATGGTCCGCCCCTGATACAAGAGGCAAGGCAAGGGACTGTGGGACTATTGCCTGGACTTGAACATTGAGGGACAGAAGGTGGAAAAGAAGGTACTGGTACTGGGGAGCCTGTGTGGGCCAGCTTGCTGCGCAGCAAGCAGGACTGTTGCAGCTGCTGCAGGGGCGGGCACATGGACCTCGGCAGGGGCCAGGCACCTTGGGTTGGAAGCCAGTGCCAAGGCCTAAAAACTGTTTTGCCTGTGGGCAACGGGGACACTTCAAAAGGGAGTCCCCCTGCTGGACTGGAGCAAAGAGGCTCCAGCAGGGACAATATGGACCTGGGAGAGTGCCCTCTGTGAAGTCAACAGGGGGGGCTCCAAACTTGTTGGGGCTGTGGGAAACTAGGGCACAGGAAGAGGGAGTGCCCTCAGGGGACCCACAGGGCCCGGGCTATCCCTGAGGTGGTGAGGGGTGGGCACTGGCTGTGCCATCTCCTTCACAAGGGGCGCCAGACAAAGCGGCCTTGCCCCCAGATAAAGAGGGGGAGGCCAGAGGACCGAGCTGGGTCTGAGACTGCCCCGAGGGACGGGGTAGTGACGACCGGGGTCCTGCAAAAGGGATTATCTGGGGCAGAGAGGCCTCAGGCAAACCTGGGAACCCACACAGGAGCCAGGAGGCCTGTGGTGGGAACCCAAACTGAGGGGGCAACCCACCTGGGAGTCACGAAGGCTACAGTGGGGACCCAAACTGTCCTGGAAGGAGGCAGGTGGCTCCAGATAGTGGAGGACCTGCGGCAGGAGAGGGATTCCCTACAGACCCAGCTGAGAGGGCTGCTGGGGTGCTAGGGATTCTCTCCTCCTCTCCCCCCCCCCCCGGTGTTATCTTAAGGGGGAGGATGTGTAGTGGTGTGACTGCCCCACTCCAGTGGAGAAGGTTTAAAACCGCCCTGGGAAGGGCTATGGCTGGGGGGCAAGCAACTCCCAGGCTGAAGAGGAAAAAGCTGGGCTGATTGGGAAGCAGGCTTGTCTGGGTGGCCACGCCCCAAACAGACCAGGCCCTTATAAAAGGGCTGAGGGGGCAGGGGCCTGATAGAGAAGAGTCTCCTCTGCTTCCAGAGGCAGACACGCTTGGCTGCTGGAAGCTTAAGGTACCTAGAGGGAAGCAGGGCTGGGCCAAGGCTAGAGGAGCTGGGGAAGCTCTGGCCTGGAGACCCCAGGCTGCAGGGCCTAGGCCTAACAAAGCGGTACTGGGGTTGCAGGGGGCAGCCCATAGCTACTGAGACAGAAGCAGCAGGCCAACCGCCCTTGCCAGTGATGAGTGGCAATGATACTGCAGTCTGCCCCAGTGAACGGGGCAAGTGGTGACTGGCAGTTGCCTAGACTGAGGCAAGATGGGGATTGAGGGTGGGGGTTCCCCAGGGAGGGGAGACCCGAAGACCTGAGGGGGTACTGCAGGGGTGCAGCACCCTCAATAGGAGGGCACTAGAGTCCAGGGAGGGACTCTGGGCCAGAGCAGCAAGCGGGACATTGGCCTGCAGAGGGTGCTCCGAAGGCTGGCGAGCTAATTCCCAGATGGACCAGCAGGAGGTGCCGCAGGGGTGAGTCGCCGCCCTGCTACACTCAGAAATCAGAGGTCATCTTCCAGTTTAAACTAATTTTAAAAAGACCCAGTATACACACATCTAAAATACACCAAATTCAGAATGAGACTTCTAGGCTGATATTTTCAAGCGTCAACGGGAGTTATGCACCCAACGCCCACAGAAAGTCAATGGGAAAGGACATCTACTTCTACTAGGCCTCTCTCTGAAATTCCAGCCCTACATTCTTTTATGATTATACACCTGGCCTGCTGCCCCTCTCCTAACTACACTGCAATGTGTTTCTCGTGTACTGCAGCCTTGGCAATGCATCAAAACTGGGTGAACTTCAGATTTTTTATTTCATTTATACAGCTTTGATAAAAAGCCAAACCAGTATTCTTGAAAATCTGTAAAAATATTAACTTCTAAGCTGAAAGTTTGGATGCCAAGCTTCAGCTTGGAGCGAATTTTTATGGCTGAGCTATAAACTCCTGAAAGTAAAGGCCTATATAATGGAAACACTGACAAACCCTTAACTATAGTGGTGCTACCAGGCGCCATTTTAATATATTTACCACTTAAAACTTACTTGTACCGCTGCTTTTGCTGAACACCAGCTACAAGCTAGCTCTGTTAAAGACAGAAAAATAAGTCGTAACACATTAGCAGCCTGCAGTGGGCAAATGTTCAAGCACATTAAGGTTCTAATATAATTATAATTGTTGAACATGTTCAATCAATTAACCACAAATATTCTGTTTATCTGAAATGCTGCCAAAATTGTGAACTGCAGTCAAAACAACATGATACTGTGGTCCTTAAGGAAAGGATACACACTTAATCAAAAGAAACACCAGCTAGAAAGAGCCAAAGCAAATATCTTATCTGACATTTTATAAATTTTCAAATGTCATACTTTAAAATATCCATTGGTACCTATCTCAGCTTTCCAAGTATTTATTTGATAAATTCACGTTAAAAAAAGTTCATATTACCATTCAACAGATCCAGAATAACCGTGTGTTAAACTCAACTCTCAGTGTTCAAAATTCCTCTAAAGTTATGCAAAGCAAATGTAAATATTCAGAAAATGTCAGAACTGCTGTGCAATGAACTTTTAGAATGAAATTTCAATTTTATTTCATTACCTGTTTATGATGGCTTAGCTGTATTACTATGAAATAGTTAAATATGAGTTTTGTCATAGGAGAAAAAAAAGAATCTCCCATATAATTTGCCTTTAAGAGAGAATTATTAAAAAGCTTTGTTGTACAATTCCTATCTAGACAACTTGCAGTGCTGCAAAAGCACTTTTTTCAACAGTGCCCCCTAAATAATTAAGCTATTCCTTTTACCATACTTCCTATATTACAGAAGTCGTTTTCCCACAACGAATCAATAACTCATTCCTTACGTCAGTCATTTTTCTCCATTTAACTGAATGGACTGAAGTCCAACACTGCAAGTTACATTACCTTTGAATTACATGTGTGATTTAAAATTCAAAGTACTACTCTAAGGAGCTTTTTAGACTGACCACTCTACAGACTCTTCATATAGACAATCTTTTACAGACATTCCTGACAGATTTACAGCAGACCAGTAACTCTGAAACAGTTAAAACTGTGAACATTAACAGGAAAGCTTTGTCCCCTTATAAAGAAAATAGAAAGCAAGCCATCATTACAAGGAAAGAAACATCTTTTTAGATGAACTATAAATGCATCCTATGGTATTAGAAATTGGATCATATAGTTTTCAAATAAGCTTCCCCTGTAGACACCGTTAACTAAGGATTTAGTAGTTCCATTTTAAAAAAAAATCCAATCTCATTTTTATTTCTTGATTCACAACCTTCATGCAAATATAGGTGAACATACAATTTCATAGTAGAATGAAAATGATTGCACAATTTAGCGCAACTTCTGAGATAATGTGCTCTGACTTACAACAAAACATTGTCAATCTATACAGACAAGAACAATAAAAATACAGAAAGAAAAACTTAAGAATGTTCAGATACTTTGTCCAAATTTTAATAAATGTGATAGTGTGAAACAAAAACAAAGTAACCCAAGAAGTTCACATCAATTTAATTAATTACCCTAACTCAAAAAAATACAACAATCCAGCAAGCCTTACTAAGTTAGGATGACGGGTTTTGGACATGTTTCTTTATCTCTTAATTTACAGCATATGACATCATCTGGATGTTCACATCCTCCAAAATAAACATCTTCAAACCCTTCTATATGATTTGCTTTTCTATGATGTCTAACACGAACTAATGCAACTGGACACCACCTTACTGTCACTTACTATCTAGACTTGCCAAAGGTGAAAGGTTTCTTTAGATTAATCCACATAATGGGTACCCTTCTATTTTCCTTTGTTTTTCTCATCTTTTTGGTTTCAAGTTCCCATTCATTCCCACAAATTAAGCAGTATTGACAACATATTTGTGCCAGGAAACGTAATCTAGGGAAAATGTGCAGCCATTCAAATCAAAAAGCATTTTCACATTAACATACTTCTTAAATTCAGTTACCGATTTCTAATTTGATATATTGTAACCATTCCACAAAGTTGTATCTTTTTAAATTTAGAAATTCTACTCATTCAACTGTAGCATCTCATCAGGCTTGGAATCTCAGCATTATATGAGGTATTAGAAGAAACCAAACTGGCAAAGCTGTTTTGCTAATGTTAGGTAAAATGCTTTACCTTTTAGTACTCTGGAAGCTCAGCAAGACTTCCATTCAGAGCTTTTCTCCATTCCATTTCGGGTTCAGCACCCTGAATCTGTACTTCGCCAGCTGCTGATGTTCCTTCTATTAAACTGAAAATTTGTGAGAAAAGCAAAACTTCCTGCTGTGTGTTAGCTTCATATGAGAACACTCTACATGAAATAGTGACATTCTTCTGATGCACTTTTTTGTAATTTTTTTTATTTTAAGCAAACATATTCAGGAATGTCTATTATTGAATGATTAACCACTAGCTACAGTTGTTCTGATCATATTTAATAAATGCAGTTAATAAACTATTCAGTTTGTCTTGTAAACTGGTTTAAGGTAACATCCTAATGAAATGATCAATTTCTCAACAAGCCACTCAACCGAGATCTTGTACATATGGAAGCAGGAAGTTAAATGGTACTGGCAAGTAAATCAATTTAACTATAGTATCATCAAATTATTTTCCTTTTGGAAAACATATTCTTCCTACAATAGACATGTACTGGTGCTGCCGTCTTAAATCACAACCAATTTTTAAAAAATTAACACAATGAAATTTTAACCATTTTGGACTAATTATAAACAAAGACAGTGTCTGTTCTTTCTGTGTATAACAGAACTGTAATTCTATTTGCATGTTACGTTTCACTGGATCAAAATATTATTTAACTTAAATCAAAGGATCTGTTATTTTATTTAAGTCTAGCAATACTAGAAAGTAAAACTCCTCATTTGGGGCTGTACTATTTGTTGAAAAAATCTACTTCAAAAACATTAATCAAATTTTTCGCCTACTGGGCAGCCATATGGTAAAGCAGCATGTGAATCTCACAAACTTGCTGATCTTCTGTAACTGGGTGCTATTAATTACGCTTACTGCATCCATCTCTTGGATTTTCGCTTTGTGAAAAAAATATTTATTGCAACAGCTTTTACAAAACAAGGGAATGAAAATCACAATTGATTAATGAGCTGAATGGAAATATTTCCGTTAGCAGATTTTTAGAATGAATAAGAATTAATATCATGAGTAGAAATAAACCCACTTTGTGTTCCCCACGCACTTTTTTGGACAACCCCCCCCCCCAACAAACTGCAACATGCATTATTCACTGAGTACACTTTAGATGACTAACAGAAAGGTTTAAATTAACTGAATAATAAAATGGCTGATTTTCCTAAGTGATTTCATATGAAATGGGAGTGATTGTTTTACTATTTCAAAATAAATATTATGCACAGAAATCTCTTAACATAATGTTAAGGCTCTTTCTTACACCAATAAAAGCAAGTTGATTAAGAGTGATTGTTTCCACTGTGTTTCTCACTCATCAGCTGACAGTATTGTAGTTTATATGGCATATAATATCATACACTACTATGTTCTGGAACCCCAACCATAAATCTGAGCTCCCAATGGTAAATTAAAGTTGGAATGCAATCCTTTACTTCCAAGATTCCTGTGTACTACTGAGCCACACTCCAGGGCAACTCTTTCCATGGAATTATGCAAGGCATTATAGACAGTCAGGAGAGAATGACAATGAGAGAAATTAGTGAAATGTGCTGATCCACTGGCTGTAATCCCAGCACATGGAGGGGTGAAGAGCCATTGTCAGCAGTTTCCTCTACTAAAGTCCAGGCTACTAGGAGTTGTGGCACATCTATGAAGGTGCCTCATGTCATGTCTCCAAATTAGTGAAGGTGGTTTTCTTTGCCCAAAATCTTCAGATTGGTCTCCTATGCAAAAGCCTGTTTACTTGAGTATGTGGCAAGTGATGTGTATTTCATCCTAAGTAACAGCAGAAATAGTTACAAGCGTAAGATTTGTATGGCTCTTGCACTGAGGATCCCATGGGATACTCAAGAATTTTACGTAACTGGCAAATCTCATTTTGGATTAGTAAAAATACTGTGAGGTAAGGTAACGGAATGAAACAGCTCGAACTTCAGGAAGAGCTGTATGCTATGCATCACCTTCCTGAGCTCAAAAATCAAATACGAGTGACACAGAGAGAGCACTAAAAATGATTGCTTGTAGCAGCCAATGTAGGGTGACCAGACAGGAAGTGTTAAAAATCGGGACAGGCGGTCGGGGGTAATAGGAGCCTACATAAGAAAAAGACCCAAAAATCAGGACTGTCCCTACAAAACGGGACATTTGGTCACCCTAAGGGGAGGACTATACTGGCTGTTCAACATAAAGAAAAGGCAAGGTGGGTGAAGTAGTATATTTTATTGGGCCATCTACTGTGGGTGAGAGAAGCAAGCTTACACTCTTACACTGACCTCTTCTTCTTCAGGTCTCTGTCAACTTAAAAGCTTCTCTTTCACTAATGTTCGTTCAATAAAAAAATATTACCTCATCCACTTTACCTCAACATCCATATCTGGGAATAACATGGCTATAACATAGGCTGACCACACGTCCCGTTTTGAACGGGACAGTCCCGTTTTTTACATATTTTTGGACTGTCCCGTCTTTTTAACATAAATATCAAATTTGTCCCATTTTTGCTTTTTGCAGGGACCCATGGCCGGGTCCTGCCTCCTCCCACCCCCTCCCGCAGCCCTTCAGTCCCTTCCCCTCACGGCCTCGGGCCCCCCTCCCCGGCCTGCTCCCCCCTCCCCTCCGCCGCTGCAGAGCCCGCGCGGCGCGATTGGCTGGGCCGCCCCCATGTGGGGCAGAGTGGAGGTGCTGGCCGGGCAGGGGCTGCCTGGCTCCTCGCTCCCCTCGCCCCCCCCCATGTGGAGGAAACGCCACGTGCAGCCCAATGAGGGGGCTGCGCGGGAGGCACGAGCGCGGGGATTGCAAGTGCCCGAGCTCAGGGAGCCAGGGGGTGAGGCTGGCACCGGGGGCGGGCACCGAGCGGAGCCAGAGGCAGCGCAAGCCCAGGCAGGGAGGAGGCGGCGCCGCCCCGGGCCCCATGGAGCTGGAGAACATTGTCCCAAACAACACCGTGCTGCTCAAGGCGCGCGAAGGTGGTGGTGGGGGGACCGGACGGGGGGCATGGGGTGGAGGGGGGAGGGGGCATGGGGTGGGGGGCCATGGCTGCGTGTGAGGGGGGCAGGGGGAAAGAGGGGTGCATAGGGGCCATGTGTGAAAGTGGGTGGAAGTGGGGGGCACAGGGTTGTGTGTGAAGGGAGGTACTGGGGCTGCATGTGAAGAGGGGCACAGGGGAAGTGGGGGCGCCTTGGCTGCTTGTGAAGGGGGTGGTAGGGGGTGGGCACGAGGCTGTGTGTGAAGGGGGTACTGGGGGGGCATGGGGTTGTGTGTGAAGGAGGGTACTGGGGGGGTCCAGGGCTGTGAGTGAAGGGGGTGTGGGGCATGGGGCCATGTGTGAAGGTGTGGGGGGGAAGTGGGAAAACCCCAAAGAGGCGGCAGGTTGAGCGCTCAGCCAGCTGCCGCTTTAGAGTTTCCCCGCAGGCTCCTGCTAGCTGGGGTCTGAGCTCCCGCTGCCAGCCTGGGTTCCTTACACCCAGGCTGGCAGTGGGAGCTGACTGGGCCCCCCCGCACCCGAGGGCGGTGGCAACCCCCCCCCCCCCCCAGTAGACACTTGATTATCCGGGATTTTATTAACTGGGATTAAGGTTTTCCCGATCATCCCGGATAATCGAGAGTCTACTGTATGTTCATGTAATACTTTTTCATGAATACAGAATATTATATAACCCCGTCCCGTTTTTGCTATCCCAATGTCCCGTTTTTGTCTCAAGGAAATTTGGTCAGCCTACTATAACAACACTGCAAACAAAAAGTAAAGGAACATTTTAGGCCTTTGGCTGTAGAGAGGGGAGCTACTGAAGTCAATATCTACTGGAAAGGCCCAAATCAATTAAAATCACCTTCACACTTGTGTAAGGAAAAAACAAATCCCCCTTTGATAAATGATGCTACTAAATTATTTCTAATATTTAATAGATCCTTAAAAAACTCTACTCACCCAATCATCCAGTAGTATTTTTTATTTATTTATTTTGGATGGGACAGTAAAATATCAATCAATTCTTTCTGGAACTCTACAAATTTCCCAACACCTTCACGAATTTCCTTTGGTTTTTTGTCTTACAGTAGTAACATATTTTGGTTCAGTGAAATTTTTAAAACATTGTAATCAAAGTGTAGAATTATGTAAGTGACAAACTATTCAAAACTATATAATCTAATGATCTAATGTTTGGCATTCCATTTATCTCAGAAGTACACATCTAAGTTGCAAAAGTTAGTGGAAAAAAGCATTACATTTTCACTGTTTTCAAGTTAATGTTAAGCAAAAGAAAAGTTTTATGTGGATTAGATGGGACTTTGACCTTCTGTCTTGGTTCACAGTAGAAACTAAGACACTGGACAATTTTTTTAAAAAAATCATTAAATTTGGCCACTTTCTTCACCCACTGATATCCTGGGGCTTTGTTTGTTTGTTTTAATATAAGTCACAGCAGAATTCTTGTTTTCTACCTCATGGACAATAGCACTACAATTCTCGTGGTTAAAAAGCAGGTAAGCTGCATAGCTTACTTTGCCAAAGAAAGGCATTTTTAAAAAGTGTTAAGAAACCTTTTTACTAAGTTTTAATTAGTGACCCAAAATGTATGCCATAACTTTTCATCACCTCTTGGGTGATCTCTAAACCTCTCCTGCATACATTGACTGTCTGCTTAAAAGTTTAAAGAGCTAACAAAATGTTTTAACGAGATACAAATCTCAGAGATCATTAATCAATATGTTCAATGTTATTTGTGATAATTCATCATGACATGATATTAATGGGTTACTGTACCCTTCAGAGGTGAGATTAATGCAAATGAGCAGCCACAATTAACTTTACTGCTCCCAACTCACAGAAATGGACAGATGATTATAAATGACAACTATATGTCAATTACAATATCCAATAAAGTGAAGCTTAGAGGGCAATCTATCTACTTTTATAGCTCTTCCTTGATGTAGCTGAATTTAGCTCAGCCCATTGTTGTCACAGGGTAACCACTGTTTTGAAGGAGGGACAAGAATTTTAATTTCAGATTTCTTAAGTGTTTCAAAATTCTGAACGTATTGTCTGAAGAATGAAAACTGAAAGAAGCCAAGAACAGATGCTGCTGCAGTCTTCATGAGCTAAAGAAAAGTGGGTCTGTTTTCAAACTGCAACAAGGCATGAAGAAAATAACCTGCCCTGCTGAGCAATATGTTTATTCAATAGTAACAATACTAAAATTAAATAATAAAAAACATTAGCACAGAATCGCAAAAGACCTTATATTTGGTAAACTTTTTAGTGACATCATATAGCAGAGAGATTAAAATATAGGACCACACATTTGCCCGTGTGTGCATCTTTCCATGCAAAGACCTCCATGACCACTTTCTCAGCACTGATGCCCTTACACTGAAGAAGCAGAGTCAAATCTTGGGCTCACTAAAGTCAATGGCAAAATCGTCATTGAATTCAACACTGTCAGGATTTCATACACAGGATTTACATACTCAGAACCCTAAATGCAGACCAGATTGAAGCCACTTTGTAACTATGTCCAATAGAAATTCACAAAATATCACTGTAAATTCAAGCAAAGAACAAAATATACAGAATCTGCAATAATGGCACACTTTTTTCTCTTTCCCACAGAGATCTGATGCAAAAGTTTCATCTCTGGAAGAGGAAGCTGCTACCTTGCTATTCCACAGTTTGATCTAGCTTGTGGCATTCAAAGCAGACCTTGTAGAGGCCATGATTACTGCCCGTGTAGCCATAAGAAAGCTTAATCACTACTATCAGATGGAAAAAATCAGGCTGAAATTGGTCCTATGTCAAAGCATTGTGAGCAGGCACAGACAAATAAAGACGTACGCAAATATTTTGTATATTTTTATCTCCTGTCAAACCAAGCTTTTGCTTTTTTATAGCCCTTTCCCTTTGCAAAGTAGCTTTTTAATATGTATGTAATCTAGAACGTACTATAATTATGTAAATTTTGCATACTGTATTTATAGAATAGGTTTAACTGACAGGGAGATTTTTGGCTATATCAAAAATCAGTGGAACATCTTCCTGATGATGAAAATATTCCAACAGGTTCCTTTCATCTAATTTTTTTTGAGGAAAATAGTTATGGTAAGATGAGTCACATCGATGGCATCTGACAATAATATTAGCCTATAAACCTATTCCCTTCTATTTCAATCCCTCAATATGAAGAGTCTGAATTTATTTTATTTTTAGTTGAATGCAGAAAACAGTAAAAAAATACTTATGATTTTTTAATACAATACTTTCTGTTCAGGATGTATTTATTGAAAAAGACAAGAGACAAAAGCATTTTTTCGACATGTATATTCCAGGAAAATGAAAAAGATATAGAGCTCCTGATCCTTCAACCTGTGCATGGGCATACTCTACGGAGCCGAGGCCACTGAAGTCAATGGAAGGGGGGGGACCCATCCATGTACATCATATTGCTGGATCAGGGCCTTAATTTGTGCATAACTACATGAAAGGTGTATTCTTTGTCCACAATTTTTTAGTGTTATATCAGCGCATGCCCAACTTTAAATGTGCATGTAATATAACTCCTCAAGTGCTGAAAGTTAGGTCCATATTTAATTAGCTTGCAGAATTAGGGCCTCAGAGATTAACAGAGGTAACAAAGTCCTGAAATAATATTTGTTTTCTAATGTCTTCCCCCTTAAAAAATAATTCTAATTGTACAAGATTTTCATTCAAATAACATTGCTACTGTGGAACCAACTGACAGCACCATCTTTTCATGAACAGCCAAGGAGTTGTCATCTCTAAGAAATTCCTTTGGTTCTTTATGATGAAGGCCAGGCATTTGCTAATACACTGCTTTGGGGGGAAAAGTTTTCAGGGCATTTAAAAAAAATCTTATAAAAACACATAATTTCATGATAGTAAATTAACAGAGCAACATAGCCCCAATATTCTGTGCTAAGTTAATAGTGGTGTGAGCCATACATCTTCAACAAGCACTAATTCACCATAGAAGACAAGATGTTAAATAAAATTAATAAAGCCCAAATTCAACTGAGTAACAAACATGTGGACAAATACTACATCAGTTTGTTCTTTAGAAACATACAAATACAAGGTGTGTGGGTTTTTTTTAATTAATTAGTCCAAAAATTCAAGTTGGTTAAATAAAACCTTCTTCCAATGCCTCCTATTTAATTGCAGTTTGGCACCAACACATATATATCAAAATTATAGTATTTCCCTTGACAGGAAGCTCCTTGCTTCCACACACGGTTATGGCTCTCTGCAGAGTAACCCAGAACTGCTGACAACCTTGAACACTGCTACAACAATATTACTATACTTGGCAGAGAAGTACCCCTGTGGCGGAGAAAAGCTGTAATTTTGACTGTCACTGCACATTACACTGGATATTATTTCACTGTATGCATATGTGCACTCTCACAAACACTTAATAGACAACAGTTTTCTCAGCTCTTCTAGTGTAAATGGCAACATAAAACCATTGAGCCACCAATGGGATCCCTGTTAAAAATGAGCATTTTATATTACTGAAACATTTTGTTAAAATATCTGTTGTAAATGACCTAATTTTATTGGCTTCAAAAAGGCGAAAGTATTCTTTAATGCTATTTATCACAGCTAATTATTTTTGTGATACACTTTTGTGTGTGTTTGTAGTTGTCACAGAAAAAGAACATTTGTGAAAAAATGAAACCAGGACAATTTCCTGTTCTCTGGATTTTAAGGAGATGCTCAAATGTTCATAAAAGTATTAATTAATTGAAATGTCCAGTTTTTCATCTACAACATTTTCTTTGTACAAAACATATTGTTTTAGTGTATATCTGGTATAAATCTCTTCAGTTTTCCAATACAGCAATGACCTCACTGCATACGCTTTACCACTTATGTCATACAAGCTACAAAAAAAAAATCTAACTTGTAAAAGAGAAATATTTCCTGTTGTCCCTTCTCTCTGTATCTAAAAGATGCAAATATGCAAACATTTATTTGAACAGCTCTTGTTTTATAAAGTCTAAATACATGCAATACATACAGTGCGGTACTTTAAAATTCCATCTAACATTTATGGGATTTCTGGCCTTGCCAGATGGATTTCACAGAGCCCCTAAAAAAAAGGCACTTGCTTCCTGAAAGATAAGTGAAATGTTAAGATTATAAAATAGCTAGACTATTAGGCCAAACATTCCTTTTCATTTGTACTGAAGAGCTTCATTGCATATTCTTCATATGTTCAATATACAGGATCCAACTGAAATCAGTGGGACTTCTGTATGCAGAAAGAAGGTAGAATGTATAACAGAATTCTGCACTGTGGAATTCCACATTATAAAGAGAATGTTCCCCTTAATCTCAGTGAAACATGGCTACAGTGAGTCTTCAGAGATTAAATTAATTTGCTGCAAACTGAAAAACACATTTGGTAAGACTTTGATATCAATTCATATAATGAATATATACTATTATTTGGTTAATTGTCGAGAATCTGCAGAAATATTAAATACATGTCAGATGTCAGTAGACATTGTGACAAACATGTACTGTATGTGATAAAAGATTAATATATATTTTTCTACTGTTGTACATACATTTTTGCTCCTATTCTTTATTGCCACCCTGTTTCAAATACATCTGGAATGAAACCATTTTACCTGTGTTGTTTAGACAAGGAAGCATCAATGAACCTCTTTGCCCTTTTACAATAAAATGTATCAACAATTTCAGTACTGTCTGCTGACCGTACCAATTTTAACAAGGTTCGCAAATGAACCTAGAGTAAGTTTCCCACTGTGACACATTAATAATAAGTTCTTTATCCCATCTATCCCAAGCCATGAATATGTAATGTTATAAAATGAGTCCTTTTCACACAACAGAACCTTAGACGTGAATAAATAAAAACTATCCATCACAAGCCTGTGAAAAATTAATGAGAGTTTTGAGACAAGAAAAAATTGGTTACTGAGAAGGTAAGGTCCAGTATGTAAAAACCTTTGGTAACTCACCTATTGTAAGTTTAATTTTAAAAGTTTACAACATTTTCAAAATTACATCTCAAACTAACAAAAGAATATCTGTAATCTAGATACTATATCAAAGTGGAAAGGAAATAAAATAGTTTTAATGGTAAAACTTAACTTTTTAACTATATAGCATAGAGGTAATAAGAAACTAAATATTCCCATAATAAAACATAGTTACTTTTCAGGATACAGCAAAGTTATAATGCTAGATTTCCAGAAGCAGAGTTCCTATTTCATTTCTTCCTCCTCCAGAATTGATATTCCTGATATGATTAGAGATACTGTTTGCCTAAACTTCATTCATTAGGATAAAAGAATTCATAGAAGAAAATTACTCTCATTTATGTGAGTATCACTTCACCAGCTGGAAGGCTTTAATCTCTGGAGATGGAGTAGTCCCTATTTGCAAAGTGAAGAGAAATAAAACAACAAAAACAAATCAACCCCCACACACTTTCAGGAAAGTGAAGCTGTCACTTTGTTTATTAATTCATTTTCTTACTCTTGCCCAAAAAAGATGGTGTTGATGTCTGAACAGCACAAGTGCTGTGTCATCTGGCCCTACTCAAACAACATTACCAAAGAACGTATTGAAACCTTCATCAATATAGTGGTAAGGGCTGAGAGAGAATGCAATTAGATAGACAAAGATAGTGGCTCAATCTTTGAAAGATTCTCCATGAAAGAGCATGAAAGAGAACTAGAAACGGTTCGGCACAATGGGAACACTTCTGCATCTGAGACCACATGAAAGCTTATAGAGTGTATAATTTGCAAATGTCAAGCTTTAGCCACTACAAAAATTGGCTTCTCTCTCCTAATGAAACTAAGCAAATGAAATGAAGGTGATGCCATGTAAAACAAACTACCCGTGGGGAAGTTCAGGCTCTGCTATTTTCTTCCAAAATATTTTCTGCTTACTCCACTGAATCTCCTACTGGCATCCTTCTCTGCCTAGCAAATATCTGACAGACTCAATTCCATCTGCTGGGTTTGGCTGCAGGATGAGCTCCACCTGAGCTCAATCTGCTGGGATTGATTTGACATCCCAGATCCATAACCCTTTCCCATCTAGTCCCTAAATTCTGTCAGCAAACTCAGGATCGGGAAGGTTCCAACTTTTCTTGGGAGAGCCCATTATCTAGAGCAGGGGTGGGGAACCTTTTTTCTGTCAAGGGCCATTTGAACATTTATAATGTCATTCGCGGGCCGCTCCCCCACCCCCCCTCCCCGAGGAAGCCCAGGCTGGCAACGGGAGCTGAGACCCCAGCTGGCAAGGGGCCAGCGGGGGAAACCCCAAAGCAGTGGCAGGCAAAGTGCTTAGCCCTGCACTGCTTTGGGGTTTCCCCCGCTGACCCCTTGCCAGCCGGGGTCCTGCCGCCTGGGTGTAGGGGGTGATCTTCATTTACCCCCGCCCAGCCTCCCCCCATCTAACCGCCTTTCCTCCCCCACCCCTGCCTGGCCCGACCCATCCCACCGAACCGAACCTCCTCCCCCCTCCCACTCCCAACCCAGCCTCCTGCCCCCCATGCCTGACTCGCCCAGCCCAGCCTCCCCCCCACCAAACCTTCCCTCCCACACCCACACCTCGCCCACCCCACCCAACCTCCCCCCCCCACCGCTCCCTTGCCTGCCCCCCAGCCCAGCCTCCACCACACAATCCCTTGACTGTAGGCTCCCCGCGGCTCCTCCTTTCGCCGCCCAGCTAATGGTGGCCGCGCGGCGCCGGCGGCCCCCCAGGCGCGAGCCGCCCCCGCCTGGCGGCCCGCACAGCACCGGCGGCTCCCCCAGGCGCGAGCCGCCCCCGCCTGGCGGCCCGCGTGCGTCCCTGGCCGGCGGCTGCAGCGCGTCCCCAGCCCTGCCGCGGGCCGGACAGAATGATTTGTCGGGCCGTATAAGGCCCGCGGGCCGGAGGTTCCCCACCCCTGATCTAGAGTCATCCTGAGAGCCGGACAGGTAGCATATCCCATCACACACACCTTCTCTGTGAGCATGTCAGTTGGCACGCTCTCACACTGTTACAAAAGCTCCAGTAGTCCATAGAATCCAGGAAAATATTACCATTTCCTTCCCCAGATGATGCTGTATGTAAAACCAATGGCACTGACAAGCCAAGGATTGGCCACTTCAATAGTTTATAACAATCAGGGAATGCAAGATTCGAGATCAGGATGGAAAGGTAATACTGCAGATCTCTAGACTGCCAAGCACTCCTTCTCCACACTGAAGTGGTTCCCTAGGTACGTGTTTTCCCCTGACACCTCTATGGGTGAGATAGTATGGCTGAAAGAGCTGTTTCTCTCTCTCTCAGGTATGTATTTATAAAACTAATTCTTTTTTGAAGAGTGGACTGTGCATGGCTGGATGATTATGAAGAATTATTTATTAGCCTTAAAGTGTTGGTCATATCTCTTGGACCAATTAATCTGGTTAAGAGCCAATTTTTCTGTACATCTCTTATGGCTGCAGAAAATGAAGTACAAAGGTGGCACAAACTGCTGAGACTATCCAGCAAGACCAGAAAAGAACCAGATTTTCAATTCTGTTTGAGGGTTTGGTGGATCTTCCCCACTAAGGCTTCCACTTTACTCACCAAAGGTCAGATTTGCCCATTCTCTATCAAATATATCCTAGGTAGCTGATTTAACATTCTCCTAGCATGCATTTGGTTGCATTTTCTGCAAGGGAAAAAAAATCATTTTTTCAGATCAAACTTAACTACCATCAAAGTTTTCCTTGGCACAGAAGAGGAAATCTTTCCAAAGTCATCTTCTATATTACAGATTTGCCATTTTTCATGTCTTTCGAGCGCCTCTTCCAACGGAATATCACCCAGCCCTGCTCTCCTATGGGATACTGGGAAGTTAAGTTATTTAGTTAATGTTCAGGATCACCAAAGAGATCTTTCTGTGCCTATCAGAGTTTCCGCAAATTCATGTGACGAGCTCACTTTTTTTCTCCTCTTCACTTTTCTGGGTACCAAATTTCATAATCAGCTGGACCATTTCACCAGACAGCCTCAAGGGGGTCTTCCTACGTCGCCAAGAGTTTGTTGTTCAAACTGGAACAAGGCAGCAGCACCCTATCCATTGGCTGGAACTCCATTTTCTTGATCCCCTTAATTCAGCCTGCTCTTGATGGTCACAAATCAAGTTTTTATGGGGGAAAGAACCCTACAGTCTCCAGCCAAACTCACATTCCCAGAACATATTTGCCACACATCAGTGACATTAGTCAGTCAGATGTCTAAGGCAAACTTGACTAGGCCACCTTCCATATAAAACTCCAATGACTAAAAGCCAGTGATAGGATGGTGAACTACGAGACAGACAGTAGACCTCATCACAATATTCACTGCCATATTTGAGCACCAAACATTCAATTTAAAAAAACTAAGAAACAAAAGAAATAATAGTAAGGACAGCAAAATAATCCCCCAGAGTTTTCAAAAAGTGGCATGGATTCTTCAATTTCCCCCTGGACGCCTGGCAGAAGTGATTACAATTTAATATTTCTTCTAAAGAACAGCAGGCCTTGCAGGTTTTTTATTATTATTATTATACTGCACCTTTCTATACTCCTGTTTGGTTGGCATCTTTGCAGCTGTAATTGGCAGACCACTAGGTGTGTAGGCAAAGTGCCATATTAAGAGGCAGACTGCTTCTTCAGACAGTTGGATGTGCAAAATCCTATCCAACAGTATCAAAACAGCAATGATGTGCATAGTGTGTCTTTTTGTAGTGCTAGGGCATTATGTTATCACTTCACTAGTGAACTGGATTGACTTTGAAACTAAACAAACTACTTAGCAAGAGTGTTTTTTTCAGTAATGGAATAAAGTTCTGCAGTGGGAGGAAAGAGCAATCAAAATCTCCGCCCTTAGCAACTGCTTTGTGGAATGCACATCCCGATCTTGACAAAAGTGATTTCATGGTCAAGAAGAGTTCCCCTCTGTATCACGTCGTTGGGCATAGGAGCCAGATTTCTCTCTGCAAAAACCTCCATGTAATTTCTGCTGAATAGGATCCTTAGTTAACAGCAGAATCCAATTTGTAATTTAGTATTAAATGCACACACCAAAAAAAAAAAAAAAAAAAGAAGCAGGTAAAAAACTCCTGACGTAGATATAAAAGCTTTTTGACATATGTAAGTGAAACCGAATACGGTGACATTTTTCAAATTAGCTATTTGAAGCACCCATATACTGCACACAACTTTTACTGTATAGACATTTTTAAGGTTGGGGTTTTTTGGACTTGGAAAATATTTATGAAAAGAATAATAAATAAATTATTGGCTGAAGGCTGCAACACTTTTCTGGCTGAACTATATGCAGTGAAATGGTGTTTAAATTATATGACAGAATTGAATCAAATAGCTTCCATTAGTGATTTGGCAAGCTATTGTGAATTGCTACTAATCAATTTTAAATAAAACTATCCCGTTTGAAAATGAAGGTATCTTCAAGTTACACATCTCCATGTTTCATAATCATAAATTGGTGGCTAAAGTCTAAATTTGTCCATTTCTTCTTATAATTCCCTGTGTTAATCTATCACCAGTAAAACTAACACAGAGCCAAATCCTTGTGCATGCCATCACAACTATACAGTACACTCTCGATGATCCAGGATGATAGGGAAAAAATTAATCCTGGTTAATAAAATCTCGGATAATCACCATTCATAGGAAATATGGGGGGGTTGGTTGGTTCACCAGCCACCCTGCACCAGGGGATGGGGTGTTGGTTCACTGGCTGCTCTGCGCCCTCATGGGTTTTGGGGCTTTTTTTTGTGTTTGGGGCGGCAACAAAGCCAGAGCCAGCCCTGCGAGTTACATGTATTTTTTTATATATATATATCCTGGTTAATCCACATCCTGGTTAACCCAATCCTGGATAATCAAGAGTCTACTGTATTTTATATTCTACATCGATTTTGCTTATTTTACTGTTTTTTTTTCCTACTAATGTAATATTTTAAAATAATGCTATTCTAGGTCATTTTATAGTATAGTTTTATTTTCTGGTCTGTGGACAATCAACACCAACTCAAAGCGGCACCAAACCCAGCTAGAACAACAGATAAAAAACCTGCAGACATAGCTCCATTACTACTGTGATCAAAACACAACACACCTTGAAAGATATGAGAGTCCTACATATGCCTATCATAACGTGGGGCTTACCTTATCTAGTGCACTAAATGCCCCAACAACAATGATGGGGGGGAAACCAATCACTATGCTCTTGCATTAACTTAAAGAGAAAATGATAAAACACAAAAACACCCTATCACATCTGGGTGAATGCTTTTCACAAAGTGATCACTCTGTATCTGACCTCCTTATCACTCCTCATCCTCATTCTAATCTCTCCAGGGCTGAAGAGAAAAGATGAAAATCTCACGCCATCTAAGACAACCAGGCACTGATGAAAAATTTCCTTCTCACCACCCCAAAAACAATTTGCCCACAAGACCTTGAAACCTCCTTTAATTCTGAGTGGGGGGGAAAGGATGAAATGTTTCTCTTCAGTGCAGAATGACAAGAGGAAAGCCCTCCCTTCAGATGTGGCAGCCAATGGCCTTCTGCTGTGCTCTTCAACCCAGCCAATCAGCTAGGGATACCCTCCTCTCCCCAACCCAAGAGGAGGTTGAGCACCTACAAGGAGGGGAGGAGAAAAGGGGGCATTCCTTAAAGGGTCCCTAGGGTTTTCTTTCCCCTGATGGCTCACCCAAAACTCCCTCCCTCCCTTAAATTCATTTCCTATTATATTTTGTGAGAATGCCTTGTTTTACCCTAAGAAAAATCCACAGGATTTAAAAAATGAAATCCTATGACAGGCATTAATCACTGTGCTAAAACATCTCAGTAGAAAAATCAATTCGTACAGCAGTCCAGGTGACTGGATAGAACTCTTAATAGCCCAGGTCTCAAAAATATAGAGGAAAGCAATTCAGGGTTGATCTACGTATTGGTGTTCCTGATTTTATAGTACAGTTTTTATTGCTCATATTGTATTCATTTTATATTTTCATATACATTATGTCTGGCTTTTTTCCTCTACATTTTTTCAAGAAATAATCAGAGTGTTTAAAAACATTCCTTTCAAATTCAGAGAGAAAAAAAAAGTTTGGAGTGTCTGACATTCAATTTTACATTTTAATTAAAAATTCCAAAGAAAGTTATCCGAACTGTGTAAATACAGAAATTAAACAAACTTTAAAGCTTTTCATTCTATAACTGAGATCCTAATTATAAAACAACAAAAACAAGCAACTAATTTTCCTTTGTCACATTAAACTCTTCATGCTAAATGGGGCGTGAAAAACAGCCAGGAAGTATTTTCCATCACTTGACAGATAAACAGAAAATGTAAGTACACCTAGCTTATGAAGCAAAAAAATACAGAAGGAAACTACAGCATGCATTAGTGATACAGTGTCTGTAAAATTAGGGATTGAAAATACTGTAAGATTGGAAATGGGCTGACTGCTTGCAGCACGTTCTAATCATGGCTGTTTTGTAGTAACAATAATAAAGCATTAGACTGAATACTTTGCAGCTATGCCAGAATGAAGATTTGCTTCTTACTGAATTCTTTGAAAGTGTACAAATACCAGGTTTCTTCTTTTTGCATATTTTTTCTATCATGTCCCATTACTCTTTTTTTTTTCTTTTGCTAAGCATTCAGGTAACAGTGCCTATACATAAACACCACTAGTGCTTGAAACTAAAAGCTCAAAGAGCCAAACACAGCATGCGTACAGGTATTTCCAAGTTGCTGGTTTTTTAAAATGCATCATTTATGGAACAACTATTGCATTATAGTAATAAGCAAACTAACTGGAAATGTCATTTCATAGTTAACAAGAGCAAAAAACTAAGCTTGGTCATTAAGGAAGGCTCTGTAAATTAAGGAATATCCCTTTGTAGTTTTGACTGAAGATAGACAGGGTAGAGAGAGGCTTTGCATTTCAGCATGCACCATCTGATAATATGCTCCCTCTCCATATTTCTTGGACCAGGAGATGAAGCCAAAGTTCTCCGTTGTGATCCCAAAGTCAGACAGAACTCTATGAGAGAAATCAGAGAACACACAATCGCTGGCGAGTCAACGATTGCAAATATGAACCTGACTCCTTCTATTTTATTTGGAGCATAAATGGAACAGGCCACATTCACATTGAGATAACCTCTGAGATCCCAAAAGTTATCAAAAGTAATGAAACTTCCAAATCAAAATACATGTTTAGATTTCCTCAAAACAACTCTGAAAAAGTCATTTGGACCTGTTTAACTGATCAGAGTGTGGTTCAGCAGTAATCCCTGACTAAATCCTGGCCTGTACCAACTTTGACAACCCAATCAGATACTCAAGAGTTATCTCACTACAACTTTTTCAATAATTTTAACCAAAAATGGAAAATTAGTTACTGGAGAATAATTGGCCGGATTATGGTTGCTTGGACAACAGCTGTATAACAAACTGCTTCAGGGAAATGGTAAACTGTCCTACCTAAGAGAATTACTGCTTATCCCCCATTGCCAATACTCTGAATCTTCAGCAGTCAAAGCAGGAACTAGCCCATAGTGGAATGAAATATTCTCAGTACTTCAGAATAACACTGTCCAATACACAAGCAGAGCACATTTATAATTCTGTTGATTGTGGAGAAGAGATTATCATAAAGTCCTATCTATCTGATAGAGTGGTCTTTCTTGCACAGAGCTCTCTGCTCATTCATTTGCTCGAATAGGAGAAATGAGCCCCAACTTCAAGACATGAGAGATAATAGCTGGACCGTGACTTAACCAAAATTTCCATTTTTCCAACTTCCAATCATAATCCAAACACACACTGGATCATGGGAATATTGTGAGTTGTAAAAGCAGATTCATTCACCAGCTGAGTGAATCCTATGGACATGGTGGCCTAGAAATCCTGAGCTAAATCCACATGAAGGATGGGGTACCCATGTGGTCTGAGCCTTCAACACTGATGAGAAGCAGAGGGTTTGGACCCAGGACAATCAAAACCCAAAACCAAATAATTTCTGGTTTCAATCCCAAGACACACACATGATGAATGCATAGAATTTGATCCAGTTTTGGGGTGGGAATTCACTTATAGGTTTTAAATGTTTAAACATGTACAAATATACATTAGGACAGATACATAGATCATGTGGGTCAGTATGGAAGTGATGTAGGGCCTAAGTTTGCATAGGCACGTGTGTAGCTGGTCATGGAGATAAGTTATAACGCATATGCACTCTGGTACACACACGATTGTGTGTAAAGCCAGAAGAAGACAAATTAACGCCCCATTGAAAATTCGACTCTGTACACCTTCCAGTCCTCAACTTTTTAAAATTCTATAACTGTTTAATTTATCTTATAGGATTTAAACTCACACTACCATAAAAGCCATATGAAGGAAAACAAGATCAGGATTTTTTTCCCCTCTAGAATACTCTTTAATGACTTGGAAATACTTACAAGAGTATGTGTGTGTGTGAGAGAGAGAGAGTAGTACGTAATACAAATATAGGTGCAAATGAGAATATTTAACTGCATGAAATTCAATGCATTTTTTTTACAAGCTACATGACAGCAAGAACAAAAATCTCCTTTTTAGTTATGCTAATTACAGTTCTTAAGATCCACAATCTTTACATTATGGTCTCAGTGAACTCTGATTTTTTTTTTCTCTAAAGAAGATAAATTTTTCTGCTACTCAGTGGAAGAAAATCAGAATAGTATTAGCCGTTTAAAGTTTGAGACTATTATTTTTGCTTCTTTATAGGTGATGGAGCACCTCTTATAGGTTAATTACGAGCTAGAACATGTTTATTATTACCCTTCCCTAGGTTTTCAAAGTTACACTTGTGATTTAATACTGTACAAGACTCTAAGAAAAGAAAAAAGGACAGGCTCATGTGCACTTCATCTACAGACAACTGAATCCTGATTCACACCGATTTTAACTGAAAGTAGATTTAATACATGCTTATTAATAGGGACACTAATTAAATGGATTCAAGTAAGTAAAGTAAAATGGAATTAAAGAGACATTAAAAAGTCATTTGAAATCATTACTTTTATATTCCCAATTTATCAATTTTAATAATCTTTCTTTACAACAACAAAAAAGGAATAATAAACTTACATAAATAATTAAAATAAAACTTGAAAATAAATATTTTACAGGAAAAAGAAACCTTTTTGGTGGATTGGGGAGCATTTGGGAAAGAAAACCATTAAGTGCTTTCCGTAACACAGAAAAAAAAAAGTGTGCTGTGACAGACAGTTACTGATGAAATAAGAGTCAAAGATTTACTTTATTAAAGCAATGAATATGGTGATGAGAAACTGCTTCAAAGAGGCTGTAAACTTAAGTGTTGTGCTAGTAAATAACAAGCTTCCCCCCACACTTACATCACTGTTCAGGTCTAAACACGAACGCCTGCCTTTAGAGGAACAGAAAGGTTACACACCCGTAAATGAACGCTTTGCATATTTTGCCTGTTCACATCGATGACTACTCTCCTTTCTCCCCTTTTCTTTGACCTTCTTAAAAAGCCCACACTGAAGTAGAGAGAGACTGAGGATGGTTAGGTAGGTTGGCCCTTTTATGACAGTGATTTGGAACATTTGATCTGCAGAGGAGGCATAAACTCACTTACGAAGAACTTTAACGCTATTGTGCTCAGATGAGAACTAGAAAGACTACAATAAAAACACTACTTCCATGGCTCTCTATGCATAGCATGCAATATCCTAAAATGGGAATGTGTAGCGATAACATAAAGCAAGCACATCTGCTTCCCAACCTTCCTTCCCATCTTGTTGCCTAGAATACACTCACACAAAAATGGAGCCTAATAAATAAATTGTTCTTATATAAATGTCAAATCTAGTTCTAGACTCCCTGAACACCCAGAAAGAACTCAGCAATCTGCAGGAGATTTGGGTTGGCAATGAATACAGAGAATACTGCATGATACAATTCAGTGTGTTTTGGATTGGGATTTAGAGCACAAAAAGCAAAAAATACCTTAAAATATAACTATTTTCAACACTATTCAAAACACATCTTAACTTCTGGTGATCACCCAATATAAATGGCAGGTTCAAACGCAACTTCAATGCCTCCAATTAGAATTTACCAAACAAGCAAACAGTAGACCAAGAAACGTATTTCCTCACTCTAACAACACTATTCTATTGTGTCATTTACACACACACACACACACACAGAAATTTTAAAAAAATCAAAGGCATCACTAAAATTCCTACACACTAGTCAAAGGATAGGATTTCAGAAATATAAATCTTCTGTTTCACTGGAAGTCAACAGAGAAATCTTACTCAGAGCTTACTCCTTCATTGTGAGTTTTCTTTTTTAATCTTTTGATGTGTGTGCATGTGAGAGAAAGAGTCTTCAGTAACATCCTAGCCTTCTTTTTTATTAAATACATTATATTAATTGTACTACTTATTAATAGGAATCCTAACAGAGCTATCATCTAGTCTCAGTGCAAGCAAACTGAAAATTTTGGTATCGTACAGCTGGGACTGAAGTATGCCAAGTTAATTTAATTGAGGTGAGAATGGATTCTTAATTAATGTAAAAGAATCATAATGTTTCTTTTTCTTCATCGTAATTGATAACATTGAATCCAGATTCAGTTTTATTATTATTAAAAGTAGTTACTCTGTAACTATAGTACATTTGCAAAAGTAAAAATATACCTGAAATACTGAAAGAAATTTCATTACCAAAAGTTTGAATCACCAACTGACACTTAAAATATATATATATATTCTTCCATATGCAAAACAAAAACAAATGTTAAAGCAACAAAATAATCACTTTTTTGCCTCCCTAATATCTACCTATACCATTCCCCGAACTCAAAATATATACAACAGATTAATATATCCATATCCTTCTGGTGTAAGTAATTGGATGCCATGTTTCACCTTGCAAAGGACATTTCATCATTATATCAACTATGTGAA
The DNA here is from genome assembly GCA_032164245.1 of Sternotherus odoratus. Classification (NCBI taxonomy): domain Eukaryota; kingdom Metazoa; phylum Chordata; order Testudines; family Kinosternidae; genus Sternotherus; species Sternotherus odoratus. Next base: position 10,467,929 of record JAVMKO010000014.1, read on the forward strand.
CACAGAGGTTTCGAGAGAAAAATATAATAGAATGATATTATCTTATAAAACTTAGAACATCAATGGTAGACTAGTTACAAACAATTACTGCCCTGATTTCTGTTGGTTGCTCAACTAGGTGATGCAGTAATACTTACCACACAATAGCATTATGCAATGATCCAATTATAATGCATACCAACGTTCAAGAAATTAAATAGAGAAAATCTCTCAAGACTACTTAAATGTTAATCACTTTTTTATTTTTATATTGCAGAAGTCAGGAGTAAACAACATTTTTAATCTCACTGGGCCTTCAAGAGGATGCCAGCAATTTGTCCCATCATTCAGTCTCTCCCCTTTTGTCACTGAAAGTTTTTTTGGGGAGGGGAGGGAGGGCAGAGGGCTTGGGTTTTTTTTTTACACAATTCTTAGCATTCACTGTCAGTTCAGATTCTAGGCCACTTATCTTAACTTTCTTTACCACAGAAAATCTACTACATGTATTGTATGTCAAATGAAAAATGTACAAGGGTTTTCTTGTGACTTTCACCTGCAAACATATATGAGATTTCTGTACAGATGAGTGAATAATTCAGAACAATGGATGACAAATTTTGTAACTTTTTCCAGAAATTTTCTGACTGTCCAAACATTCAAAAATCTTCAATGATTACTTCAGTGAGTATTTCTTGATCTGCAGATCCTTCACAGACATCTCCCTGTGGACATTTTTACTCCAAATTTGCGGTTACACAAGTCACGTGATATTGTATCTGAAAATGCTTTCAGTGAAAACAAAATGTGAATCTGGTGAAAAGTTTCTTGCATTTCATCCTTTTTTGGATTGCAAGAGCAAACAGAATATATTGTTTAAGGGGATTTTTCCCATCAATCAAGAGACATTACCCTCTTTCTCCTGTGTATAAAAAACATCCTATGCACAGGCACAGATATTCTTCTCTAGACAAACTCACAATTAAGTTCTCTCTCCCTATAATGTAATCATTCAGTACGTTGCAGAGCTACGGTGCCCAAAACATCTTTCCACCTTATGATTTTGTCAGGTTTTGCAGTGTGCCATTACATCTATCCACTACCATTGCTACACCTTCAATAAACTTTGTTTAAACAAACTGTATGACAAATTTCAAATTTAATTAGCTGAATTGTTTCAAACCTGACCTTCACTACTAAATTCTATATGGAATACATTTATAATTTGGTTACAAAGCAAAGCAAGGAGCCAGCAGGAGGGGCCAAGTAAACCTTTTCTGTTCTTATGGTTTGTCTGATAAATACAATAAAATTGATCATTACAAACATGGCTCATGACATGTCATTCTGAAGTGTATTTAATGGCTGAAAAGAAGCTTCCAAATGGGTATACTCATTTACAGTAAATGTCTACTATAGGTCACATGCACATTAGACAGAGCACAGTTAGAATTTATTTATGATCTTGCAGTTGTTATTTAAAACAAACAAACAAAAAGATATAAATATTAATACTCTAAGTTCTAATGTATGGATATTAGTCATTAATCACCCCTACAACATATTTAGGATGCAAACCTGTATGTGCTCTAAAAATGAAAAGCAGACAAATACTTTTTACTCTTATAGGTAGCTGTATTGTCCCTACAACTCCTTATGATGATAGGTCTTTAAATGTTGGCTGTATTTGTCTCAGAGATAAACATGAAGGTTATAGCCTAACATTTGGTAAAGTCATCAGAGGATATTTGATGCATCACTTTAGTCTTTCTAGGATTATCACATACACGGGCAAATATGAATATAGGGCAAACCAATAGAGTACTGAGCAAAATATTTGGTAATATATATTTTAATACACAAACTAAGACCAGGTTGTTACATATGTATGTAAAGTTAAGGATGTCAATAAATGGATCAAGAAAGAAAACTGTGGAATTCTCCTCCTCCCCCTGACCAACTATAATAATGAAATTCAGCTTTGCATCTGCACTGTGTAATGGTTGCCTCAATTTGACTCTAACCATGCCATTTCACAAATCAATGGCCAAAAAAATCACTCCTAGACACATTTTATTTAGCTTTCTTTTAATAAACCTGGATCTGCAACGACCATACTACCATCAACTGGAAAATTGTTTGCACAGATCCAAAATTTTCAGAATAAGATTTTTGTAAAGCTTACACAGGGAACTATTTCTTATAGAAGCTTAAGGTTGATGTTTCAAAATTTTAAGTCCCCAATTTTGCTTTCACTAAAATCAGAGAAAAAATTCCCATTGACTTCAATAGTGTAGGAATGGACCCTTTAACAATGGCATCCCATAATTTACAGGATACTCCTCCATTTATCTTCTTGTTTTGCTATCCCCCCAACCTGATGTGTGGAAAATTAGCTGCAATTTTTCTATAAAAACGTGAGTGATGTGATTTTATTTGACATAAACCAAAACGGTACTATGAAAAGACCCTGAAATTCTATGTATATATTTTTAGATTCATAAAATGTATTTATAGAAGAACCTGTAAGCAAATACATGCCATTTGTGGCTGAGGTTATCAAAGACTCCAAAAAGAGTTGGTAAGGACACCTGGCTTTTATAGTTCAATAACAGGAGATTATCAACCAGTAGGATTTAATACAGTCCATGGACTACTCGGAGACAAAAAACTGATTGAAGGGGGATGAGGGAGTCAAAAGACTTCAGATAACAAAGTTACCTTGCCATAAACAAGTCAATAATCCTACACAAAAATGGGAGGTTAGAAAAAAGCTGATCATTGTTTATACTGATGAATGTCATTCTCTTGACAATATCCATCAACAGAGAAACTAATTGTTTCTCACTAGATTTGAGGTCAAATTCATACATTAAAGATGTACATTCTCCCTAACAAACCCAGAAAAATTGTAAGCAAAATAAGCCCAAACTATTTTTAAAGGATTTTTTTGCAGGGGAAAGGAGAGGAAATTATTTTCAAACATCTGATCTTGATCTGTTAACATTTCTTTGAGTAAAGGACTAAAGTTAATGGGTTTTGTGGGGGAAAATGTGTTTCAAACACGGATTTAAAGAAAGAAATGTGGTAAACATACCTAGTTTAATGAAAAAGCTAATTTATTCAGAGTCTTCTGATGAGAGAGTCTGAATTTGGGGAGGCCGCTTACAGTCACTAAGAAGAGAAAAAGGTTATTTTATTTATAAAATGAACAGCAATTCAGAAAAGTCTGAGTTGATCTAAACACGCTACAGATACTCTGAAGCAGCAGTTCCTCATTAAAATCGGAATGTGTTTGGTTTCAATGTATAACCCAATTTTGCTGTTTTGGTATGATTATGGATTGTATTCATATTTTTGTTCATACTGTTTTCTTTTGGGCTTTATTCCTCCACTGTGTTTACAAAACAGTCTTTCCTTTTAATCAGTCAAAATAAGTTGCTTCTAGGACATATTTTTATTTTAAGATTGATCCAGTGCAAGTTTCCTATCTTTGCTATGACTAAGTTGGAAACATGTTTCCAGCATTGTTGATAGGGAACAAATAAAGTTCAAGATTACACTAACAGCCTTGATCTAAAACTCTTGAATTAAATCTTACATGGATAATGTTCCTCATTAGTTTCTCATGCCATTTTACTGCTCAACATTTCAATTCCTTACTGGTTTTTGAAAAGAATGTTTGTGGTTTAAAAAATACCAACAGTTCTTCAGAAAAGGAAGAGGTGTTCTTTTAGCAGGACTGTTGCTCTGTATGTATATTGTCACTTATATCTTTATTCAACAGTATACCGGACCAATTTTTTTTAAGATGCATAATTTAAACCAGGTTTTCGCACTAGCTGCTGTAGTTCTTTGGTATACACACACACACACACACTCACAGTAACTACATCCACACTTCATTCTCACCCAGGATTTCCTGTAGCCTCTGAATGTTCTTCATTCCCAGCATACTTGGCAGAAACAGGCCACAGCCCTCAGACTTAAATCTATAGCAATTATCCTCATTTTTAAGCATTTTAATTTCATTTTAGCATTTCCCACCAATAGGAATTTTTTCAGGGTATGTTAATAAACAACTTGATGATAACTTTCTGCTCTAATCCTCTCTTTTCTAATCTCCATCTTGAATAATTTTTATTTTTTCCCTTCTCCCACTCTTCTTCCATCTCTAATGTGCGTTCTTGCCAGCCCCTATACTTGGAACAGCCTCCCACTCTTCCTTCAATTCCACTCCTTTCCAAAATCAACCAGGATTTATTTCTTTACTGACTGTGCCTTAACACTCATCCCATTTATCATGTGCTTGATCTAGAGCATTAGCTCCTTTTGATAAGGGTTTTGCTGTCTGCAAGGCAACGTGGCAACTTTTGTACTTGGGTGTCTAAAGTTAAGCAGTTAAATCTATATTAAACAGTCTAAACAAGTGGCTTGATTTTAAGAGGTATTGAGCATCCACAGTGCCCAGTGACGTCAGTGGACATTATAGTCACTAAAACACTTCTGAAAATAAGAGTACTAATTCAGAGGCCTAAATATAGATTTGTCATTCTTTAGGCACCCTGGATAGAAAATTTGTTTGGGCTTCTTATTAAGGTTCACTGCTCCAAAATTCATCCAGTAGAATTAGACTCTATCAGACTTATTGTCTTAACTACATTTGATGTACTCTTTAGAACATGAGAGGGGGAGAGGGGAAATCAATGAAGAAATTTATATATCAGATCTCCCATATCGAAGGAGGTAAAGATGGGTCAGGAAGGGATGCCCAGGTATAAGAATAAGGCCCAAAGATCAACTCATGAAGTCATTCTCAGAAAGAGTGTATTGTTATATTCAGAGAGTGGAGCACTTTGAAATCTGGCCTTTGGGGCAATATTTCCTCAACAACTGACTACAATCTGCCCCACAGAACATGTTACCAGCTCTCTCACAAGGTCTGCTGCTACACTGTCATGAACACAAGCTTATTACTGACAGAATCAAGCAAGGAGTATGCTGATTTATGTGGGGAAAATATGTATCCCAACAAAATTATCTGACATAATAACAAAGAAAATTGAGAAAATGACTTAAGAGTGGGTTTCATACAAATATATATACATTTTTTTTAATTTGATCCAGTTGTGAAGCAGCTCTTTAAAAATGAAACAATCTGAAACCTATTAGGGAATTTATGTTCCTGCAACCAATTTGGCTGGAGATAGTGACAAATTCATTATACAAATAAAATCCCACTGAAGAATTTGCTCTCTCCCCCAAGAAAACGTAAGCAACACGAGTTCCTTTTTTTCCCTTGTAAGAGCTCTCTCACATACACTAACTTTTAAAGCTCTGCACTGGAGTCCTGGAATTCACTAATATTGTAGCTGAAAATACAATGTGCCCTAGTTCATATGGATAGCCCAATCAAATGTGCTCCCATGAGTTAAACCCTTCCAGAGATAGTCACTTAAAAGAATTATCTTCTTTAGAACCATAAACCTGAAACTCACTGCTCAGCACAGTTGCAATTCCTGATCCAACCAGTGACCCTGGGAATTAAAAAGTGATATCTGAAAAACAGCATGTTCTGCATAGAAACATTCTTGGCATCATGCTTATCTGCGACATTATACTTAACTGATACTGTAAATCAGGATGGTTTTCCCCAAGACAGTATCTCAAAAATGACAGGCTATATTACTTGAAAACTTGGGAATATTTCAGTTTAGAATAGGTCAATAATATGTGTACTATAATAAGATGCAAAGCAAAGGAACATTTTATGCTAAATGGTTTTGCTTACAAGTGGATTTATGCTCTATTTTTACTGGAACTTTGCAACATTTTGTGAAGCCACTAATAAAGCTTTTCATTATAATCTAGGAAATGTGTGGAAAGAGACCTCTTTATCCAAGACAAGGCTTAATCGGTGTTCTTGGAATATTTATTTAGCCCACACACAGAGCGATTGTTAACATTTGCCAAAGAATATAGCTTTATACAGTAACTAGGTCAAACAGACAGCATATCAACTTTCAAAATGTTAAAAATAATGCAAAAATGTTTAAGTTACATGGCCAAGACCTTGTCAGCTTTTAATTTAAATGACTGCTGGAAACACTATACAAAATTGTACTTCACAAACTTTGAAAATTTAGATATTGCTAAGGTTGCCTTGCAAAGCAGCTAATTAAATAAAATTGGAGTTGACCTCCTAATGATTAATTCTCACTCACTCAAAAACTATAAAGAGGTTACAGGCAACGAGCCTAACAGCCAAACTGTGGGTAGTTCTAAGCTAAAGGGCCAGATTTTCAAAAGAGAAGAGAATACAAAATCTCTTACTTGGGAACCTAAACAAAATAGTCAGATTTTCAAGGGGTCTCAGCTCATCCCCAAACTTTCTAACAGACTTTATGTAACAAACTCCACAGATAGCTGGGCATCTATATTATGGATCTCTTAAGAGTATATTATTTAACATGTATATGCACTATGGCATAGTCTTCAAAAACTGCACAAATGTGAATTAATTAATTCTCTGTATTAGCTATGGGTTCTGAAGCGTCTTTTTTTTTGTCATCATTTAACCAAACAGGAAATACTTTCAAGCTGCCAATGAATAAAACTGAGGATAGGATTTTCAAAGGCACTTAAGTAACTTGGGAGCACAAGAAGCAGAAGAGGTAGACAAGAACTGAAGGGGAGAAGATTGAGGGAGACTGAACAGAGGGGTCTGTAACCACCAGAGAACATTCACCCTCCCAAACTTGAAATAGAACTCAGGATTTCGGAGTCACAACATTACTCTGCTGTCAGCAAATGAATGGAAAACTTGCTGGCAGATTGTCTCTGGTCAGGTCTACATTACAAAGTTTGGTCGACACAAGTTAACATCAGCATACATCTGTCAAAAGTTATGCTCAGGCACGTGCACACTTGGCTGTTTGCATACTCCACAAGAATGCTTGTATTGAGGTATAGCGCACAGCACCATGGATAGGTGTCCCATCATGCCCTGTGCTGCCATTCTATGCAATGCTTTCTAGAACATTTCTGCAATGGTTTGTGGGATAGCAGTGATTAACCCAAGGATTTCAGGGAGCTAAAGGTCAAGTTCCCAACATGCCAATGTACATTTTGCTACAAAAAATTAGTACTTAGTACGACCACTGTTCACTTTAAGAACAAAGAATTTTCCACATTTCACTCCTGTTTAGTCAAAGCATTAAATGAAAGACACAATAAAAGTTACCTAGGTTTTTTTGGTCCTTTTTAAAAATGATTCAGTTAATATGTTATAATGAGTGTTCCCATGTGACCAAGACAGGTGAAAAAGGTGGACATTGCCACTTTTTAGCATTTTGTAGCAAATAATATGAATGTTTTCCAGACGCCTAATACCAGATAATAATAGAGAATGTCTTTTAATGGAAAACATATTTTGCATCAGACATGTAAGTATACATGAAACTAGGTGTAGTTATCAGCAGAAATCAGAGAGTTTCCTATCTTGCCTTTATTATATATGCAATGTAACCATAACGAAGACCAGGTGCACACGTATTAGTTATTTTATACAAGAACAGCAAAACTGTCACTGTGGTCAGCAATGTAACAGATATATAAACTAGAAAAATTACAGTGTTGCACAGGAAGGCCCCCTGAAGTAATTACTAAAGTTTATTTAGCAGAATATGCACCTTCTTTACTCTTAAGTTATTAGTGTTATGATTCATGCTGTATGATCACTCAGGCTACAACATTTTAAATAACTTGCTTTCTTCAGAGACACAGAGAAATTAGTTTGTTTCAATTTGTGACCTAGACTGAATATGAATTCATATCCGAAGGGAAACCACCACATGTCATTAATCCACTGGACCCAGCTTTGATATCTGGAAAGCCCTTACTTTCCCTTTATAACTTTGAGAGCTTCCACAAATTTTTAAATAGCGGTTTAAGGGGCAAATGCTGGATTTAACTTTGTAAGCTCTGGAAACCAATTTTTGTCCACAAAAAGACAGATATGACAAAGGCTGATTTTGTGTTCTCAGCTCTCCATACATAACTAAGTCTTGGGATACTGATTTTTTTTAAAGCCCCAACTCCTGGAGTCATGTTATTACATGATAATCTCCTACTCCTCATGCAAGGAAAAACTTGAAATTTTAAACCCTGAAGGCTCAAAATCCAGAAGGCAAATAAAAAGAAGCCCAATTTTTTTAACCTCATAATTTTAAAACATCATACATTTTGGGGGCTGGCAACATTACTTACTAAACAGCAGCAGCTGTTATATGGCAGTGCGGGTGAGATTTGTAGAAGACCACAGCACCCAATAGATCCCACTCTTCCCATTAATCCACCAAAAAGTGCATTGTGAGGTTTGGCTGAGGGCCTCCTGTTTCAGATGATATACTCTAGCTCTTCATTCTTATTGAATAGTATAGTGGCCCATAGGAGGGAGAAACCTATTCCTCCCCAAAATAAACCATTATTAATGTTTCAAACTCTCTTTTGTATTTAAATCATAAACAGAATAAGCCACATCACAGTGTGTGTTACTGACCTGCTGGTGCATTTTAAATGGCTGAAGGCTTCTGATTGTTGTCTTGTGTTTCCCCTCTTATCTAAGGCATGTATTAATAGGCTGGTGAAGCACCTTGCTTTAATTATCACTAGTTATCAAACACACTCATTCAGTCCTAAACAAAGACAAGTGACCAGAAATATACCAAATTAGTCTAATAACAACTAGGACAGGTTTTGCAAGAAAGCCTAAGGGATTTAGAAGCTCAACTCCTACTGAAACACAAGGACAGTTAATAGATTCCTGTGGATGTTTAAAAAAATTAAAAGGTAAATAAGAATGTGATGATGTCAGAAAATGGAATCAAAGGAAAATATGGCAAAACCAAGTTGTGAAGGATTCAGAAAGAAGCATGCTTATGCAAGACTTAAAACAACCTACATACAAATCCAAAGCATATTATTACTGGGCAGCACATTTCAGGCCCGATGCTACACATCTTAATCAAGCAGATTTAACTCATTGTTAATGACAGTGTGAGAATTCTTTCATCAAAATAAGTGAAAGGAATATATTCATTCCTTATAGCTAATTAAATATTTTGTAGGGGCAAATCCAGGCACTCTCTCCAAACCCCGAGGCATCTTCCTGCAGTGAGGGGAGGTCCCAATCACAGAGCTCACTGGTTCTTAAACAGTGCCAGGCATGGGGGAGAGAGGGAATGAGACAGAACTCATGTAGTCATGCAAGAGGGTCTGCACTTCATGTGCACCACGAAAAACCACCCTGTCAGGCCAGTTCTCTGGCCATTTCCCACATCAGGAGGGAAGAAGGGGGCATAACAAAAACAGGGGGATCTGGAACCACTAGTGATTTCAATGCTCTTCACAGCCCGAGAGAAAAATTAATAACCCTTTGGCCCCCATCTCACTCTTCAAGGGCCCAATCAATCTCCATTAATTGAACTGGACTTTGGATAGGGCTCCAAGGTCACAGGTGAGTTACTTCTATATATTGGGCCATCACAGGTTCATTATGTATTATGAGTTTTGCTGTCTCAACTTCCTAAATAACGAGGTATGGAGCTTTGGAGCTGTTTAATTTTTAATTATTTTAATATATTTTAAGTCCAGCTCTATGCAGAGAGTAAGTTACTCAAACAAAAATTACACGGAGAGATAAAAATCCTCATAAACCCTATAATCTCAAACTTCCAAAGCAGGTGAATTAATGTATAGGCTGTTCAAGATTTATCTTCTTTTAAGTACAGAGAGTAAAGAATATTTGAAAGTCATTTGGAGAACTGAAGATTTTGTTAAATCCTTATGAACTCGAGTTTTTCTCTTTGGTATACTACAATAAAACCTACTACTCTAGGATTTACAGATAATGGCTTTATATATTGAGAATCAACAGAAAGGAAGTTGTAAGTACTAAACATCTCTTGCAACCTACACAGTTTAAGCTATACATTTAGACTGTTTTCTTCATATAATTAAGCTCATTATAGGTGTGGATGTGTTTGTGTATAATTTTAAATATTTATACATGGCTGTGATGGAAGGCTTGACCAAGAAATATGAATTATGGGCAGGTCCTCCTTTTCCTCCTCCAAAAAAAGAGAAAGATCTTTATTGGGTTTTAACAAGAAGCCTAACTAAAACAAGAAACAACCAGAAAGGGGGATCAGAGCTAGGACATAAACATCTGAAAAGCAGCTATCAATCATCATTAGAGGGTTATTTGTGCCTTCCATGGTCCATTGCGTAAGTCCAGATCACATTGTGTATGTAGATAACTGGAGAAAATGGGTTTGGAAAGCAGGAGTAAGTGATCCAAGAACAGGGATCTTGATAAGAGATACCTGGACATAGCAAGAGGCTGTTGGTATCTGGACATGGAAACCAACCGAGCGGAGGGGGCTTGAAAAATGGGTGCTGGGGATGGGAGTGAAAAAGTGTGTCTCTAGAAAGCAGCATGATGTTGACAGGCAAAGTGGCCAGAGAGGGGATTGCTTTCAAGAGTGATAAATTATTTTCTGTAACGAGTGCGCCTTATCTAGTTTAGTTTATGAGGCATGTAAACCTAGATATGCTAAACAAATGGTTTGTTTCATTTTATTTTCTCTGTTTTTAATCAATCTAATTTTTGTTAAGATTACAGCTGTATGGGTAATTTTCATACAGCTGTCCCCAAAGAAAAGCGAACCTTTTAACTTCTAAATAGAGGGGGTGACCGGTAAAGAGTTTTTGAAACCCATATTCCTTCCACTCTTTAGTCTCAATCAAAGAGCATGAACAATTGCATCCTATTCCAAAGAGCAATGTTGCCACCAGGCAATGACAGGTGAATATAAGATGAAAGACCAAGGAGGAAACAAGAGTTGGAAGTAGTGGTGGTCACAATGTCAAACCAGCACACCATAAAATTAGACACATGCAGGAAAAGCCAGTCAAATCTTATCAAAATAAAAGAGAATCTTATTTGCAGCACCAAGATACCTACTTGTTCCCATCAAACCCAGCACATACTTCTCACTTACAAAGAAAAAATGGTATCTAGCAAAACTATTGGTTCAGGAATACCTAAGACCAGTCCTAAAACAGGCACACGTTCCAGATCTACTCAGAAGTAACAAGTGAAGTAACTTTCAATTATTGATAGACACCATATCAACTCTAGGTAATCAAACTATGAAAAACAAACAAACTCCAATAGCAGAGTTCAGAGAAAGGTCTTGGAATAAACAGTACTATTCAAAAATAATGAACAATTTTATAGTTTTTATACCAGCAGGATATAGGTAGGCCATCTCTCTGGTTCCTCCAGGCAAGCACTCTGTCAAGGACCATCCAAATAAAGCATCACAAGAAAATAATTCTCCAAATGAATAATTTCTTATCTGGCTATCCACTCCCTGTGGGCACATTCTCTTAAAGGGACAAATGCTGGAGGAGGGAAGAAATATAAAACTTTTGTTTTGCTTGCAACCACTCCATTCTACTCACTCTTCCCTTTAGAGCAATAAAGGCAGCCAATACACTTTCCAGGCGCTTATTAGTCTATGAGGTAATAGTAATACTCTGGAGGACATATAAAATATTAAAAAATAAAGTTAGCCATTATCTGATTATCTGAGTGAATATTGCTTGTGACATCTTTCTCAGCTTCCTTCAAAAAAAACCAAAAAACAAAAAACAGATACCTCCTATGAACTGAAAAATGTTTATGTGTGGTCACCCCACTCCTCCTGTCCTCTCTCAATAAAAAGAAGAAAAAACAGTTTTATGAGCACTTAATTGCTCATAGCAAAGTGCCTGCCACATTTTACTAGCGCATGGATCCTAAGAAGTAAACATTTGATTTTAAATCCTTAGTATTTTGGTTGGTCTTGAGATCTGGCTGCCTTAATATCTTAATTCCACAACTGCAAGCCCTTGCAGATTATTTTTAAAACCATCCTTCCCTGTACAGAAGTTAAAGATTTTGTAACAAAATCTTTAGCCATGGTCATTTTAATGACCATGGTAATTTTAATGACATTATCAGGCACAACCAGCCCCACCAAGTCAAACAGCCACTTAGTGAAAGACATTCTTGAATCTTCAAATTCCACTTCTTCTGTTGTTCCCAGAATGTGCCTTTTTTCCATCTTTATTTTCCAACACGTTGAGGGCTTTGCCATCTTTAATCAAGAGAGCTGAAATGTTCTCAGGGTCCACAGCCCTCACTTCACAGTTTGATCTTAAGAAAAATTACCTATTGTACCTATTGACAGAATTACTGTCAGGAATATTATTGCACCTTGTCCAACCTTTTCCAAATATTTTCCTTTTGAGAATAGTATTATAGAAACAAAGATCAGATTTTTAGAATTTCACACATGCATAACCTGCTTGTGCTGTTACCATAACTGACCACAAAAGTGACCAGTTCAATTTATACATGACTGTTTTCCCATGCAAAATTCTAGAAATCTGATCATAGATGTTGGCTTAGCATCAGTTATAGCTCCAAATTCTTTACTGGTAAAACCATGAATATTTAAAATTGAAAAATTTAAAGTAAACTAAAGAGATAATGAGCCACATAAGTACCCAGAGAAAACAAGCAAAAACAAAATATTCTTTAAACTGATCAAAGAAGGAGTAATATATTTCAGGAAACAACTTCCTTAAATTTAATAACTACAAAACAGTTTTTTGTTTCCCTTTCTTTCAGTGTTATACTCTAAATACAGACAGTAGCTAGAGTTAAAAATAAACACTATTGCACACAAAACTCACTTTGGTTTTCCATATCCCATCTAGCCATGATAGAATTCCCCTATTGGCTGGATTAAGGCTATGTCCATCCCTTCTTTAGAGCCAGTTTATAACTCAGATATTTTAGTATTTGCTGCTTGCTTGTTAATATCCCTTTAGCTAACTCTCAAGAATATCAGGAAGGTTTTCTGCAACCGTGCTTTGTGAAAATATACACATTAATGCACAGTAATAGGCATCCTATCTCAATAGCACATTAGAAAACTGGCAGATTTTAATGATACAAAGTAATCTAAGCAGATTGAAAATGCTTTAAACAAAGATATGAAAATGATCTCTTTATTTAACATTTTTAAAAACTGAACTATTTAAAAAACAAATAAATTTCACATTTTCAGGTTCTATATTACCTCAACAGCAAAACCCTCATTAGAGCTCTATAAAAGGTATAAAACAACATTTAGCAAACCACTAACCCTATTTAACAGTAGATTTTTGTACCTTTCAGATAAAGAATGGCACACGTGTTGCTGACCAGAATTACTGTCAGGAATATTATTTTATACTATTCCATTGTCTTTGCATCAGGGAAACTCACTCTCTTAAAATATAAATAAACTGCTCGTTCGCAAAATTGAGATTTACCGAGTTAAAAAATTAAGTTGTACAGATCAGAAATATAATCATGGGAGACAAGCTCTGAGAGTTTTTCAATCACTGTGGGGCTGCATCAATTTAAAGTCATGTTACATTAAAGAGAAAAACGTCTGGGAAAGTCTCCCAGTTGTCACTTTAGATTAGATTTGTTGTTGTTATCAGACTGTGCATTTTGTAGGTTTTTACATTTTAAAGATACTGCCTAATGCAGGCACACAGTGCAGAAAGAAACATGTAACATATGACTGTCTATCAGATTGCCCAGAGATTAGAAGTCTGTGCAAATTAATTTAAGTCTAAAAAATACATGTTTTAGAAGCCTATTAACATATTAATATTAACTAACTACCTCAGAGTAATGTAACATACCGTGACTCCACCCAACCTTTTTTGATAGTGCTACATTTAATTTAACAGTTATACAAAAATCAATTTGTGATCTTTCATATCGCCTATTCTACCATGCAGAAGGCAAATGGAAACCTCATTTAATACGTCCAGATTCCAAGTCAAGCTCTGCATCTATCTTTGCACAAAGCTCTTGTTAAGTGTCATGTAAGTGCCATCTTGTGCTTGGCTATTCTCTAAACATAAAACTGCATAAATGAAATATTCTGAGAGAAGCTCTCTCAAATTGGTAAAACTGGAAGCACTTAGTTCTACTTATAAATGCGCCCTATTTTGCTCCAAAGACTATGGTCTGCATTCTATGGTATAACAAAAGGACAACAGAACTGTATTCAATATGGCTTGGGTGAGAAGGCCCCATAACCAAAACCTTAGTCTTGAATGCCTGGGAATCAGGGCTGGACACAAGCCAAAGAGGAGGGAGAGAAAGGGGCTCCTACTTCATGGAAGAATCCTGCTTCGTGATTATTCTTCTCCTCAGAAGAAGGCTGAACATAAAGGACTAGTTTCTGATGCTCTTACTCACACTGAGTAGCATTTTGTTTCACAAATGCCCCCCATTTACTTTAATGGGACTACTTGAGCAGTAAGCTGTTATCCACTGTGAGCAATGGTGTAAGTATCAGGTCCATAATCAGGGAGCTTACTTGTGCACTACTTAAAGTGAAAAATTTTAGTTCATGTCTCCATTTTCTTACTGAACTTTGATTTATTGCATTAATCAGCGCCTCTGACAATCAGTGTAATTAAGAGAATTGTCTATCACAAATAGATTCTTGAACATTATGATGTCCAATCACAATGTAGAATATTAACTCTCAAGAAGACAAATATAACAAAATCATTAAACACTTTGCTAGACATGATCATTTTCAAGCAAATACCAAATCATAAGAGAAATTACAGCATGGGAGGATTTGATTTATACATATATGTGTCTACTTGAAGTATAAAATATATTAGATGATTTCCCCAGGGGTGTGTCTATTTGAATTAAAGTTTTGAAACAATTCTGAAATCTAATAGTAAAGTAATGTGAGGGTAACCCTCCTGCCAGGTGTTGCTGGCAGCAAAAAGAATCAGGTCCAAATATACAGAAGTTCCTCTTGAAATTAACAGACACTACCAGCTCAAGCTGCCACCAGAAACCTGGGAAGAACTAAAGACCTTCCCTGGGCATCTTTAAGAGGCAATACTGAGTCTGTATATAAAACAAGGATGCCACAAGGGGGGAAGAAACATAGCATTAATTTGGAAAAACAAAACAATCAATAATACTTTCATATGAGTAATAAGTAAAGCATCCACCTCCATGGCATTTTAAAAGTAGTCCACGGCCCCAGTTTCCCAAGCTGCCAGAGTGAAAGTCCCCTTTGACAAGAAACATTCCCCCTTCCCTTCTGCTGCACACCATTCACTGTTTGTTATCAGGGGCTAGTGAAATGCCAGAGACCAAGAATGCACTCAGGCAAGTCCATCTCCAGCCAGAAGGGCTTATTGTTGCTTGTTTTCCTTGGGAAGATACCTTGTTGCCACTTCACTTCTAGTCACAATGTCGACTCTGCACCATCACAACTGCATAGTCTCGTGCCATGATACCGCCTCTATGCCATTCCCTCACCTCTATAGCTTCTCTCACTGATCTGTTGCCTCTAACAGTGATGCCAACTCCAGGTCCCTCTGCTCATACATCCAGCTATAGTGATACTAGATAGAAGCATCTGGTCACCATTTCTACAATACCAGACCCGGTTCCTTACTAGAGTTCACTCCGTTCTGTCATTACACTTTGGATGGAGTTAAAAGGCATATAGGACCTAAAGGACCTTCAGCAGAGTGTTTATCACCAAGGATTTGCTCCTCACCACAAAGTAGGAGCCCATTTCCCCCAAGGCGTGTATCCAGTCATTCAAGATTAAAGTTTAGGGTATGGTGACTCCTCTCTCAGGGCATATTAAGTACAGTTCTGTTGCCCCTTTGTCATACAACAATGAGAATGTTTCATTACCCCCATGCCCAAAACTTAATCTTAACCAAAATGTTCACACTGAAAGGATAGTACCAAATATGCAAATAAGGTGTAACTCATTCGATCTTGTCCTCTGGTTCACCACTAGATGGCTGGAGGACAGTGCTGGAGAGAGGGTGGGGCCGAGGCAGTACAGCTACCAGAGGAGCTGCCAGCATTCTGCTCCTTTCTCCACTGCCCCTCCCAGTGGGAAAAGGAACAGAACCCCCAGCCGCTCCCCCTGCCCTTCCATAGAACTGCCTCTTCTCTGGCTCCATCGGTACACCAGCAGCCCTGCCAGAGTACAGGGCTAGAGGGGCGGGGCCAGGGCAGTACAGCCACCAGAGGAGCTGCTGGTGTTCTGCTCCTTTCCACACTGCAGTTCCTGGGAGAGCTCACCCAGTAACCCCACACCAGCAGCTCCTCTGGTGCGGCTGCTGTACCGCCCCCAGCACCACAAGCCCTCACTCCCAGTGATGCTGGCTGCTGTACTGACAGAGGAGACCCTCCTTGAAATGGCTGGGGTAGCAGAGCCACGCTGGAGGAGTTGTAGGTATGGGGCTGCCCAGTGGCTCCACGTTCTCCTCCTGTTGCCATTGTGGTTCTGAAGTGTCTGGCACAGTGGGAGGAAGACAGAGCCCCCAGCCTCTCCAGGTAAAGGCTGTGGATCATGGGGAGGGGACAGGGAGACTATGGGGGCCTGGGCTGGAGGTGGGGTGGGGAGGAGTCATGTGGAGATGGTGGCATCCCCACCCCTACGTACTGGTAAGAAATGGATTCTACTTGCACCACTGCCGTTGATGCACTTTAACGTAGTGCTGTTTGAAGAATACTGCATTAAAGTGCATAAAGAACTTTTAGTGCACACCAGCAAGGCTAGACCGACAAATTAAATCACATCCCGGAAGAGCACATTACCCCACCATGCAGACAGGCCTTTAGGTATCAGTCTCAGCAGAAAGGCCTAGATTTTAATGTGGAAAACTTACCTTTCAGCTTCTATATATAGTTCTTCTAAATCTAGGTTAAAGGCATTACTGGGAAGGCCTATGCTATGTGGAAGCTTACAGTTCATAGTTTTCTGCCTGTAGCCCACTGATACTAGAGATACGCAGAGGGCCAAAAATCTCCAGGGGTCTTTCTGGTACCCTTTGACATGCACTGAATTCATATACATTTACAGAAGAAAAAAATAGAAAGTTTTCCAATTAATGAGTGATCTTTTTAAATAGATTCAAGCCCAAAGTGGTTATTTTAGGAGTGGACTAAATTTTTAAACATGGTGATGACCATCATAAATAAAATGCCTTTTATCCTAACGGGTGGCAGCCAGAATCAGCTACGTTTTAGCATAGCATATCTTTAATCTAACACTGTAGTCCTAAATCCGTTCTGATTTTAGAAATGCCTCCCAGTTATTTCAGTTTTATCAGTGAAGAAAATGAAATAAAAAAATTGTTTCATACTTAACACCAAACAGATCACTGTATCCCAAAAGATATGTTTAAATAATTCAGCTGTTAAAAAAAAATCTTTAACTATAAATGTACTACAAAAGGAAATTAACACGGCCGTAGGAAAAGTAGATAACATTTTTCTAAAGCTTTTTGATATGCTACTTTTTAGAATTAAATCTAGAGTGAACTAATATTTTTAAATGAGACATTCAACACCATTCAAAATGATGTAGTAACATTTGTGCTCATTCTGGAATGTGTAAGAATTTTGGCTAAGGAGAAATTTATCAACATATAAAAAACAACATTAGAATCTGTGTAGAATTCTAGAATGGATACTTAAATAGGATTTAGCAACAAAAGAGCAAGTACTCCTTAACACCCAGTATAAATATGCAGAAGTTAGTTTCATTATGAACTTTGTCACAACAGATCACAGCAAAATAACATTTCCTCCCTTCAACAACTTAAAAGTTTCCAGGGCTTTATCACCAAGCCAAGCAGTCTGTTTGCATTCTCCAATACAAACTGACAATCTAGTGATGCAGTACATTCAAAATTCTCTGTAGTATTGACTGCCTGAAGCTGATGCTCCCTTGCTAAATGCAATGCAGTTCAATTAACAGCTCTTCAATACACAATTTAATTTTTCTTTCATCTTGATCCACAGCCCAGCTTGAAATAAGGAATGCTGGAATAGATGTACTTTGAATACTGAAGCAAGTCTTTATAAATAAATCTATCAAGCTTGTAATGATTTCTGTCATAACATGACAAAATAGATGAACCAGAATGTCTTGGTCTTTACGGCTTAGGTGTCATTTTTCTCAACATCACTAATGTTGTGGGGCGGGGTTTCCCCTCAAAACGTCCCTCAGGAATACTCTCCCTCTCTTTCAGTAGCATCTGCTATTTCTGAAAATGTCTCTTTTCTTTTGCTTGACCATTCTTCAGAAAGAATAGAAAAAAATACCATTCTACTGCCCGTTCATGAGTGCAAGAAATAGAACTGATAAGGCCTCAGTGCTGCATCTGGATTCACTAGTATAGATCCCTGTGCCTGTAATTCCACACTAGTTTATATCATTTGAATGGGACTCCAAATAGTCAAAGGAGGATCAAGTTGCAGATTCTAATGGAGAACCTTGAGTTAAATATATTATGAGTGTCACACCTGTGGACTGAAGAATACACATATCACTCTAAACGCTATCCAGAACATTTTTCCCAAATACAGAGTAGACATTTATGCAAAATTATTCAATCGACGTTATACAGGCAATTTCACAAGCAAAAACAATTTAGTTTCACCTAAAATAATGTAATATTGCATTTAAAAGTTATTCTAGAGTGAGACATCTTTGAAGCAAAGTATTAATAACTCTTGCACTATGCATGTACAAGGAAACGTGAATCAGTCCATTTCTCATTGGTATACTACACAGCTTTCAAAATGGTAGGATTTACTACTGTTCATCAGTCAGGATAACATTCTGCTTTGGACCAGAGGCATTTTTTACTCTTTAAACATATTAATAAAAACAAACACTTAATGCCGTAAGTACAAAAGAAGCAGTACTAATATGAATGTCTAGCAATCAGCATGAAATGTGTTGAAAACTAACAGGGACCTCACTGAACAAACCTAAGCAGCAGTAGATGTATAATAATAGGTTTCAGATAAAACTAGCAAAATTGCCTTTTTCCAAGTGATATATACAATATGGATGTTTACTATAAAATCACTGCATTTGTATCCAGATTTATAAAGGTTTCATTACAAATGATGAGTTTTTACTTAAATCTTTTTAGTTAGGTGTTTTTTCCTTCTTACTATAATCAGTTCATATACTTATGCTATGATTTTGAATGATATATGGATCTCCTTAAAATTTGAGCTGTTACTATATGTAACATAGTATAGGTAAGTTTTTATCATCTTCACCCAGTTTCTTATTTGTTTTTAGTTCCAGGTGTAATTTAAAAAAAATCTTAGGCCAGTGTTGTGTTTTTAATTGTGAAACAGCATTGAGCCTTTACAGTAATTAACTTGTCATTACTTCGAATAACTACACTAATTGGTATGTTCTCCAAATCTGCAACACTGCAAAATTAAAAATAAATAAAGATATAATTTACAACTAATCTATACTTACAATTAAAGTTAGTTTCAAGATTTATTTCATTCTATTTTTTTACTAGCTACAACACACAGTAAATGAGGTGTACCATGTTCTGCTTTGCAAACACCTAGATTATAAAATGTAATTACACAAATTAATTAGAAATGAATGCATATATTTATGCCTTTGTTTGCAACCATAACATATTAAACATGACAAAATTAAGGAGCAGCTCCTGAAAATAAAATAAAATGTATCATTTTTATAACATCAATTTTGTGGGGTTGCCTCTCATTTTACTAAGTGCAATAACAGGGAATATAACTTTCAATAAGTATATATTTTAACATTTAAAGTACATATTAGAATACGTAACTGAGGCCATTATATGAGCCCATTAACAAAGAATGTGCTGATGGGTGACAGGTCACCTTTTAGAGTCATTACTTGGGACAAGAACCTCAGATGAAATCTAAGGGTTCCCAGTCCTCCATGTTTTAAAGGTAAAATGCATTCCCCGTGCAGAGGGGCACAACAAGGCCCATGCACAAATTAAATTCTACTAACGTTCTGTTTTGAGGGTTCAAATGTTTTTGGAGGCTTTGTGCTGATCCCCGCATTGTGGAAATTCCACCACAGTGAAAAATTATTATTTTGGGAGGAAGCAACCTCGAAAATAAACTTTACAATTCTGAGCAAAGAAGAATTGTGCTTATACAGAGTTTAGGCTGGGCTATATGGGTATATTATCCTGGCAAAGCTCTCCTAATGAGGATGGATCTCATAACAGGACTTAAAACCTTTGCCACTATATCTTATTCCTGGCCTAAGATTGCAAGCTCTTAGGGGAAGGAACCATCTTTGTTTGTATAGTGCCTAGCACTATACAACCTCTAAGCACTTAATATTATGTGACCCTGCCTGACACCACTTATCAAAGTAAACAATACTTGACACCTTTTTAAAGGGCCAAATGCTGTTTCCATTAAAGTCAATGACAGCTTTACCATAGATTTCAATGGGACCATGATATGGCACTCAGGGATTGCAGAAGGCTATAAGGTCAGATTTACTCCATAGACTTTTGCTGGTATAACTATGTCAGTCAACGGGGTGAGGAGGTGTGACTGACAGAGCTGTACCACCAAAAAACCCTAATGTAGACACATTTATACTGGCAAAAGGACGCTTAGACTGACAGAGCTTATTTCGCTCAGAGGGGACTGAAATCTGCTACGTGAACAAAAGCAGGTTTGTTGGTATAAACTGCATCCCATACGAGTGCTTTGCTGATATAACTATACCGCCAAAGTGCTTCTAGCGTAGACGTGGCCTAAGAGTATGTCCCTGCTGCATAAGTCACCCAGCCGTGTTCTACAGTTTAAAACTTAGGTTGACATGCCTAAGAGTGCTCAGAGGTATGAAAAATCCACAGCCCTGAGTGTCAGACCTAATCTGGTTGAGGTTGATGGAAGAATACTTCCATTGATCTAGCTAACATCACTCAAAGTGGTGAAGTTCCTACAGAGATGGAAAAACTTCTTCCATCGCTGTATGCTGGATCCCTATGGGGTTATGCTGGCATGGCCACCTCCACCATAGCTATACTGTTATAAAGCCTGTAGTGCAGACATGGCCCCAGGCTATTCCTCAGGTGTTACACCTCATCTCTCTCCCATCCACACACCATACCTCTGATCCAAGTTTAGTGGAGTTCTCAAGCAGGGCTAATTCACCGTCCTGCAGTATAGACTAACACACAGGTGTTGCTTTCACATGGGCTCGTAATCTACCAATTTTGCAGTGAGGACTCAGTCTACAATCCCCACGTGTTGACAGTCCTCCAATTCCTTCCCACAATTCCTCTGTGTGCCCAGGAAAGACAAATTCTCCCACAATTAACTGGGAAACAATCTGAGCAACACAATGTCCTAGTGACATACATAGGTGAGTAATGTGAGTGTTGCTTTGCAGTGCTGCTGCTCACACCCAGGCTAGGTGAAACCAGAGACCCATACCGAGGTGCCAATCCGAGTTAACTCTGCACTGAACACATACCTAACACAGGGGCGGCTCTACATGTTTTGCCGCCTCAAGCATGGCAGTCTGGAGTAATTCGGCTGCGTTTCTGCAGAAACGCCGCTGAAAGCAGTCAGACTGCTACCCTAAAATCTACCTGCTGGCCACCCCCTGAGGCTTGCCACCCCAGGCATGCGCTTGCTGCTCTGGTGCCTGGAGCCGCCCCTGTCCTAAAAAGTCATTGGGTGGAATTCACTCCATGCCGTACAATACTGTACCATTCACTCTGTTCCAATTAAATCCTCTAATGACCAACCTTGGAGTTTAAGGAAGATTAAGTGGGGTGCAGCTTCTTGTGCTGGCCCTCAACACCCTGTGAATTTTAGCTAAGGTGAACACCAAAGCCAAGTCTGAATGGAGAGCTGCTGGAACACAATACTGTTCATGTGGAGCCATCTGCTCTTCTGGTGTTAAGCCATGTCCTGGGTGGCTAGAGAAGTCCCACCATGGTACAGAGAAAAAATCTGACAGTTTCCTCAAATAACTTATCTTCTAAAGTGAAGAAACCTTCCCACAGATGAGGTATATAAGACTGCTCACCGCCCCTCACAGTCTAGTGGCACATCTTCTCCTAAAATACAATTTAAATAGACCTGACAAACAAAGGTGTGGGGGAGGGATTTATATAGGAATATTATTATCCTCACTTTATTGGAACCAAGGCACATAGAAATTAAGTGATTTGCCCAAGGTCAAACAGGAAGTCTGTAGCAGAGCTGGGAGATAAACTCAAGGCTCAATCCCTTACCCACAAGGCAATCTTTCCATTCCAGGAATTTAATATTTTTATGTAATGATCAAAGTTTTAATTTTAAAGTTTATCCTGTATCTCAGTAATCTCAAATGAAATAAGGAAAAGAAAAACTATGAACAAGCTCAGCACACTATAACTTATTTTTACCGCCTCCTTATAAAGTTATATATTGAGTAATAAAGCTGCTCCTGCAAAATGATGCACTGAGAATCTTTACCAGGACTAAATTAATAGAGGCTTAGTGCAAAGATTGCGACATTTGGATTGCA
This sequence comes from Sternotherus odoratus, assembly GCA_032164245.1. Lineage (NCBI taxonomy): Eukaryota > Metazoa > Chordata > Testudines > Kinosternidae > Sternotherus > Sternotherus odoratus. Next base: position 10,490,446 of record JAVMKO010000014.1, read on the forward strand.
TTTTCAATCTAGCTTTCCCTCTTCAAATAAAGTATTGCTGAAGGAACAAGAGTTGCCATTTAGAAAACACCAAAGTAAATGTTTACCTACTAATTGTAAAGTTATAGCATTTTAAGCAATCCTTTCTGGTTCAGAATGCTCACCTGGCATGTCACAAGTAAAATAAAAATGAATTTTTAATGACATGAATTGCATTCAGAAATAATGAATGTTTTCCCCAATAGTACAATCAGAAATGAACATACATAAAGTGCTTCCTTCCAGCACAAAAACACAGAAAGGAGCTAACAAAGATTTTGAAATTACCTCATTTCATAATGAATGGACAGTTGTACATTGGACAAACCCCCTCAATGCAGCTCACATAAAGCCAGCTCTAATAACAATGCAGGAAATAAACAGAAAATAAACAGAAAATAAACAGATTTTCAACAGCATGCATGCAAAAGTGCACACATTATTTTGCAAGTGCCAGACTTGCATGAATGCATGGAGGTTTGTACACAAGCAAGATGGGATCGGTTCATACCTTACTTGGATACACAAATTAAACATATGCATGACTATGCAGCTATATACTAAAAATCTAGACCCTTAAAAACAAATCTTTCTACATGCTTAACATATCTAGGGCCTGATCCCAAACCCATTGAAGTAAAAGGAAAGACACTGATTGATTTCAATGGATCAGACCCTAACTAAAATAATGTGGTACTATTCAGAAGAACATATACACCATTCAAATACACCTTATCCTTACAGCTACTTGTGCAGTGGGCTTACAGAGCAACACATGCATTCTGTCATGACAATATCACTAAGTGCCATAAAGAAACCATCCTGCATGCCAAAACACTTTACTCAACAGATAGTCAATAGGTGGCCCGCAGGCCAAATCTGGACCATCAGACACTTTTAAAAGGTTTTGGGGTCTGTTCAATTTACTTATTCTTATCCTTATTGTTATTTTTGCTGTAGAGTCTGGACCTTGCAAGACATTTGGATCTTGACGAAAAATAACTGACTACCCCACCTTAACCCACTAAATTAAGTGAGCAGCTATTCTTAATGAGAGATTATCATTAATCAACATTTATATTGCAGAAGTGCCCACAACCCACAATCAGGATGGGACTCATTGTGCTACATACTACATAAACTTAACAAATGACAGTCCCACCATGTGCTGCCAACAAAAGATTATCAAGTAAGGAGAAGCATTCCTTTCAGCTAACAGTAGGGATTGTGAAATGAGAGAATGGAGACAAAGGTAACAGGCTCTTAAAAAAGGGTCTGCACAAGTAAAATTCTGTGGTACTTCCTATAGTCGAGAGAGGAGATAAAATGATACACAAACTAATTACAAACTTTGTGAAGTTGCACTGAGGTCCCTTCCAACCCTGATATTCTAACTCCATGGTAATAGAAAGAAGAAATACCTTAGACAGACGGACAAAGCGAACAGTGCCCTCTAAGCAGACATTTTGCATAACATTTCTACCACTGTTTATATTTTTGATTATGCCTCCTTCTTGAAGAGTGTTCCTATGGGGTCATTTATGTTTACACTGGTCAGCAGCCACACAACCTGGAGCTCTGATCTTAGATTACAAGCTGAGGAAGATCAGGAAGCCCATTAGCTGTTGGATGAGTGCTCCAAGTCAAGCCCTGGGTGCCATAAAAAGTAATGTTGATGATTCATTAAGTCATAGGTTACATGTTTTCCTCATTCAGTGCTGAAATATTGCTCTAGCACGGTACAGTGTTTCTATCTGTTGAGGAGGAGTATTTAAATGCTTGTGGTTAGAGCAGAACTGATACAGAAGTCACTGAAGGAGAAAAACATTGAGTCACTGTTTTAATTTTTAAACCACAGCCGTACTGTTTTTAATAGCACCAGAGATGTTCTACTTGTCATTAAAACACCATTGTGTACAAGATCCATAATCAGAAAAGTTGATTGGCTATTTGGAGAGGCTCTTCCACTACATTGGTGGTGTGGCAGGGTGGGCTTGACCCAGCCTGCCGCCCCTTTAAGAGGGAGAAAAGCCCTCTGCAAACCTCCCTTGCAGAAAGCCTAATTAGCCACCTGGGCTGCAGAAGGCTCAGGCTGGATGAGCTGCACCTGGCAGCCTCCTCAGGAGGATATAAGCCTGCCAGGCAGGAAGCCCAGGGTGGTGGTGGTATGGTAGTGTGGAGGAGTGAGAGAGAAAGATAGAGAAAGGTACAGAGCTGAAATAGAGCTGAGGCTAGAGGCCTGATAGAGCTGAACTATATAGAGTTGTGTAGAGCTGTAAGATGTAGAGCTGTGTATGAAGCTATGTATATTGGGGGTGGGGCCTTGCACTGTGAAATAAAGAGCACTGTTGGAGCCAAAGAAGAGTTTCCTGCCTGTGTTTGAAGAGGGGCGAGAAGGCGATCTGTCACAGTGGGTAAGAATAAAAGCCTAAAGAAAAGAGGAATTTTTTTAGAGCTCAAATCCTGTAGGGCAGTGGTCGTCAAAGTGGGGTGCACGAGACCACCCCTGGGGGTGTGTAAGACCCTGGCGCTGCTGCTGATTCCGCCCGGCAGGTGGCATTTCGGCGGACATAGGAAGTTCGCCGTGGAAACAGGAAGTACTATTTGTGTCCCGCAGAAATGCTGCCAACTGCGGAAGCTTTGCAGTTGGCGGCATTTTGGCGGACACATCCCGGGGCCGCGAGAGGCACTGGGGAAGAACAAAGGGGCCATGGTAAAAAATCTTTGAGACACGCTGCTGTCGGGTCTACTTTGTATGACCCATTTGCCTTAACCCTGTGGAATTTGTCCATAGCCTCCCTTCTAACTCCTAAAACATAGAAGATAGAAAATGATGCAAGTGTGACTTTTTTTCAAATGAACTTTTTTGATGTCAAAATGATTGAAGGTCCAATGACAGTCATAAAAAAATAGAAAGGGGAAAGGGAAAAAAAAGAGAAAGCATAAAAATATACTTTATCAAAAAGACCATGTTGCAGTTTTCAGCTCACAATTATATTTTGCTAATGTAACCTACACAACTCCTGGGTGAGGTGTCCTGTCCCATCCAGTGGCCACTTAGAGAGAGAGAGTTAAAATGAGTCTGCTCTACAGCCTTATCTAACAGCCAGTTGGATTTTAGCTCATACAGTAGAGGCTCATGAACTAAGCTCCACAGAGCCCCGCTTTGATCCCACCTGCCGACGACTGGGGTCTGTCAGCATTATACTAACAAACATTTTGGTTTCTTAGTGTAAGTGTGCAAAGGACAGTAAGCAATCAATTTTCAGTGTGTGAATATACTGATTTCCTGGTACCCTGTCACACATTCCATCCTATTCACTCACGATGTGAAATAAACTAGCCAATTTGGTTGTCAGATTGGGAATTAATTATATGAAAATGAGGTCCTCAACATAGATGCTAGTTTTGGCATAGTTTTATAAAGGAAAACAAAGAACCAGTTTGGTGATAAAGTGACCCACTGGATTTCACAATGACTTTCATCAAAAGTTATCACAGTACATATTAAATCATTAGCAACAAACTCTGCAGCATGCTGGTTTTAAAATGCAGACAGAGAAATTCAGTGCAGAAACAAAATAGGGCCAATAATATAATTACAGCACTATGCCTGTGTAGTCTAAGTTAATGTTATTATTTGACATTGCAAGGCTATGCTATTCCCCATGAGTCTCAATGGAAACAAGATTCACTCTAATTGGTTCCAAAGCACAACCCACCAACAACAATCTTTCCTCAGGACCAGTAATGTTAATTTCCACATGACTGTAAATAGTGTTTGCAAACAATACAAACATGGTAATAGGAGGCTAGGTGGGTAATTAATGTGGTTACAAAGCAGCTTATTTGCATTTTTATTTAAAACTCCCTTCTTTAAAAAGCAGCTCAGATGTCTTTTTGCAAAAGGAGCCTTGGTTAAGGAGTAGAGCAGTAATTACTCTCTTTAGGGGTTCTTTTATATGTCCTTTAGGGAATTAGAATGAAAAGATAAGCAGAATTATAAAGGGAATCATGTAAAATATAAAATATACTATAAATACTTAGTAGTGTATTTACCATAAGCTAAGCTTGCCTTTTTCATTAATGGAATATATTACAAGCTCACATCACAACCAGAGTAATTGTGGGGATGGTTAAAAATTTACAATCAAGCCAGTCTAACTTATTTTCAAAACTTAGTTCTACAAGTGTAATGAGAGTAGAATTCTATTTATGTGAAAAGAATACATGACATGGAGTATATACAAACAGAGGGATTTTCCGTATCAACAATGTACACTATGGGAAAAAGCAATTAGACAATGGGAGTTTATGGAAAGAAAGATTCAGACAAATAGGATTCTGCTGTATTCTGGCTAGCTGTAAAACATCAACACAAAACTTTTCTACACATATCTGTAAGCAAGGCAATATGAACACAGAAAGGCCAAGATTTAAAAGCAGAGGTCTAAAGTTGGGCCTGATTCTCAGAAGAGCAGAACAGCCAGCAGCTCCCATTAGTTTTAATTGAAGCAGCTGATGGCCTGATTTTTTCAAAAGTGCAAAGCAATTTACTTGGGAGCCTAAACATGAAGCCCGGATTTAGGCACCTATTTTTGGAAAGCTTAGTGAAAACTGGTCATGGCTGAGTGATTTGCTGGCAATATTCTCTCATGTTATGTTTTGCCTGTTTCCTGGATGCTGAGGGTGGGTGGTTTGTTTTTGTAATGAAGAACACTGAAATTGTATCAAGAAGAACAGTGTTTTACTAAAATCATGAACAAAACATCCCTCTCCTGCAAATGTAATGTGTATAAGGGCTTGATTACACTGGCACTTTATAGCACTATAAAGCCTCCAGTAGCGCTATAACTCACTACCCGTCCAGACTGGCGAGGCACATAAAGCACTATAAATCCACAGTTATACTGGTCCTGGTAATCCTCTCTTCCCCGAGGATTAACAGCTATAGCGTATTCAGTTCTCTGTATTATCTCCAGTCTGAATGGGTATTACCAATCCAGCGCTTTCAGTGATCTCTGGAGACACCTCTAGCCATTTAAGGCGATTGACATCTTTTCCCTTTGTTTTGAACTCGGATGGAGGAATGCAGAAGTACGTTTTCAGATTTTCTCTCTTATCTCGTCAAATAAGCAATGCAAATATTTTTATGGAGTGAGCCTGCGTGAAAGAGAAAACTAGCAGGTTTGTATTTCCAAAGAAACTTGCTGACAGGCTCTCAGCATGAGGAAAATCCACTCGCTCTTTCCCTCCGCATACACACAACACGTTCCCCCTCACCACCCTCATTTGAAAAGCATGTTGCACCCAGCTGAATGCTAGGATAGCTGCCCATAATGCACCACTCCCTGTGCCGCTGCAAGTGCCACAAATGTGGCCACGCTATACTGCTGGTGGGTCTCAGTGTGGACATGCTATACCGCTGTCCTTATAGCTGTATACGAAGGCAGGTATAACCAAAACCGCTATAAAGCTGTAAGGGTAACCAAGCCCTAAGTTTCTGCTGATTGGAGAACATACAAAAAACTTGGGACGGGGCACTGTGGATATTTCTTAAAATTACATTTCAGACATTTTTGAAACAGTACACTTACATAGTTGAAGATGAGTGGGAAGACTACATCAGATGATTTGGTTCCAATACACAATATTATGGAAGCTTAAAAATGTACACGCTATTGTATGAAAAGCAGTATTTTACACTCATTAAATACCACACTAACTTCACAGCCATACAACAGCACTTTTGTTTTCATCAGTTGGCAGTGGGATTATAGGTAGAGGAGTTAAATGTTGACATACCATGTAGAGTAACCTAGAGATCCAAAATTACAGCAGGAGACCAAGGCATAATTTACTATTCTGGACTATCCCTTAGTCAAGATGTTATTAAACCACCAAGGTGAATTTCCTTCTGTTGTCACCCTATTAACTTCCTTCTGTGCACTGCATGTGAAAAGCCCAGAATGCAATGGGATATTTTCGCTGACCTTGGCAGAAAGACAGCAGGTGGGACAAAATTGTTGGATACCCCTTCACAATTCCCCTTTCAGGGAAATTACGCCTTCTGATCCTGACTAGATAATACCTCCATCAGGACACAAAACGGGCTGGTGCCTTCATAGGTCAGCTGGGCTTAGTGAAATTCAAACTGACAGGATACTGGAGGTTGGCTCTCTTGGATATTTTGGAAGGGAGTGCTCATATGTTCCTTTCAAAATGAATCCCCTGCTTTCTTTCTCCTATATTTCCCGGAGGTCAAACATGGATGAAGCAGACATAAGGCAGATATGCCCAGAACTCACCCTTCTATTCATGGTACTACCTTAGAGTACTGTGACAAAGCTCCAAGCCTGTACTTGTGGGTCCTGCGTTTCTTGGCGGACTTCACTAGCCTCAGTGGCTAATTGTGGAAGGCAGGGGGGGGGGGGAGCCCGGGCCCGCCCTCTTCTCCGGGCTCCAGCCCAGGGACCCTAATAATCTCAGTTGAGATGGCTGACCTTTTAACCACCAAGCACAATACAATTCCCCTGGGCTTCTTCCCCACAACAGTTCCTGCTTCTTTACTCTCCACTTCACCCTTACCTCAGGGCCTCCTTCCAAACTGCTCTCTGCTTCAATGCCTCCAAACTCCTCTCTGCTCCAATGTCTCCAAACTCCTCTCTGCTCCAAACACCCACACTGTCTGCCTGAGGCAGGGGTTTTTATTAAGGCCTTACTTGACAGCAGGTGCTCCTAATTAACCTGCTGCCTGCTAGAACCTTCTTAATTGACCCCAGGTGTCTTGATTGGCCTGGAGTAGGCTTTGTTTGGCTATAGGGGGAACAGAGACCTGCACATCCTGAGACTGATGTACCTGCCTTCCAGCACTCTCCTATACCCTTCAGGTCTGACTCTGTCACATATCCCCCTCCCCTGCTCAACGCCAAGGGGTTGGGCAACTTGGGTCGACATACAGTGCACTCGTGATAAGCCATCTGCATTGCCATGATGACTTCCGGCCCTGTGTTGTATGCGGAACTGGAAAGGTTGGAGGGATAAAAACCATCTAGTCACTCTGGCATTTTTCTCCTTATTCCGCTGCATCCACTGAAGAGGGGCATGGTCAGTCACGAGGGTAAATTTTCTTCCTAGCAGGTAGTATCTCAGTGTTTCCATGGCCCATTTAACAGCAAGGCATTCCCTCTCAACCACCGCATACTTCTGTTCTCTTGGGAGGAGTTTTCTACTGAGATATAGGATTGGATGTTCTTCTTCCCTGACCATCTGGGACAGGACAGCCCCCAGTCCTACTTCGGATGCATCTGTCTGCAAGATAAACTCCTTAGAGAAGTCTGGGGCTATAAGTACGGGGTCACTGCAAAGAGCTGTCCTCAGATCTGCAAATGCTCTCTCTGCTGTATCTGTCCATCGTATCATTTCAGGTCCCCGAGCTTTTATGAGCTCAGTCAGGGCACTCGCCCTAGTGGCAAAATGGGGAATAAAGCGTCGATAATAGCCTACCACGCCTAGGAACGCACGGACTTGCTTCTTTCGGACTGGCCGGGGCCAGTTTTGAATTGCCTCTAGCTTATTAGTTTGGGGCTTCACTATGCCCCTTCCTACAATGTATCCCAGGTATCTAGCCTCTGCTAGCCCTATGGCACATTTAGCGGGATTAGCAGTGAGGCCAGCTCGCCTTAAGGTGCGCAGTACTGCTTCCACTTTCTCCAAGTGGGTTCCCCAGTCTGGCGTATGGATGATGACATCATCTAGGTATGCGGCTGCGTAACTAGTATGATGGCGCAACAGTTTATCCATGAGACGCTGGAATGTGGCCGGTGCCCCATGTAGCCCGAACGGGAGGACAGTGTACTGAAATAGCCCATCTGGGGTGGAGAACGCTGTCTTCTCTTTGGCCTCCTTAGTCAGGGGAACTTGCCAATAACCTTTTGTCAGATCCAGTGTAGTTAAGAATCGGGCACTACCCAGTCGGTCAACCAGTTCATCGATGCGTGGTATGGGGTACGCATCGAATTGGGATATTTCATTCAGTCGGCGAAAGTCATTACAGAATCTCACAGTTCCATCAGGTTTAGGGACCAGAACAATTGGGCTGGACCACTGACTGTGAGATTCTTCAATAACCCCTAATTCTAACATTTTCTTTACTTCAGCCTTGATTTCCCCTCTTTTGGCCTCTGGTATTCGGTAGGGTCTCAATGTTACCTTGGCTCCTGGGATCGTGCGGATATGGTGATAGGCTTCAGTTGTTCGCCCCGGTTTTATAGAGAACACATCTCGGTTGCGACTGATCATGTCGGCTGCCTCCCTCTTTTGGATCGGCGTCAGGTCTGGAGATATCTTTACTTGCTCGTGTGAATCATCCTCCTGGGGAAGGGTCTCCTGGGTGACCAAGCATGCCTCTCGATCGTGCCAAGGTTTTAGAAGATTCACATGATAAATTTGCTCTGGCTTCCGACGGCCGGGCTGCCGTACCTTATAGTTCACCTCCCCCACAGCTTCGATAACTTCGTATGGTCCCTGCCAATGAGCCAATAGTTTACTTTCTGCTGTGGGTACCAGAACCATCACCCGATCTCCTGGCTGGAACCGTCGAAGCTTTGCTCGGTGGTTATAATGGGTTCGTTGGGTCTCTTGTGCTTTCTCTAAGTGTTCCCGTACGATGGGCATAACTCGGGCTATCCGATCTCGCATCTGCAGTACATGCTCGACTATATTCCTTCCAGGATTTGGCTCTTCTTCCCAAGCTTCTCTGGCTATATCCAGTATGCCCCGGGGATGGCGCCCGTACAGTAGTTCAAACGGGGAGAAACCCGTTGAGGCTTGTGGAACCTCCCGGATGGCGAACATGAGGTAAGGCAACAGGGTATCCCAATCTTTCCCGTCCTGACTGACCACTTTTCTAATCATGGCCTTGAGGGTCCTATTGAACCTCTCCACAAGGCCATCTGTTTGTGGGTGGTATACGGAGGTCCGTAGGGCTTTTACCTGGAGCAATGAACAAAGATCTTTCATCAATTTGGACACAAAAGGTGTCCCTTGGTCAGTCAATATCTCCTTGGGTAGCCCAACTCGGGCAAAAATCTGTAGTAGCTCCTTAGCTATTATCTTGGAGGTTGTATTGCGTAGGGGGACGGCTTCCGGGTACCGGGTTGCATAGTCCAGTACAACAAGCACATGCTGGTGTCCCCGAGCTGTCTTCTCAAGGGGTCCAACCAGATCCATAGCTATACGTTCAAAAGGTACCTCTATTATTGGAAGAGGTATCAACGGTGCCCGCAAGTGCGGACGAGGACTATGTAACTGACATTCTGGACAAGAGATGCAATATCGCCGAACATCTTCGTGCACTCCTGGCCAGAAGAACCTCCGCAGGATCCGTGCCTGGGTTTTCTCGACCCCTAGGTGTCCTCCAAATAGGTGACTGTGGGCAAGGCTCAATATGGCCTTTTGATGTTTTCTTGGCACCAGAAGTTGATGGATCTCCTGCTCCTGTATTTGCACCACACAGTACAACAGATCTTTCTTTACTATAAAGTAAGGTCCTGTACCCCGGACTTTCCCCTCCACGGGTGTCCCATCTATCTCGGCTACCTCTTTTCTGGCGTTATCGTATCTAGGGTCCTCTGCTTGGTCCTGCCCGAAAGATTCTCTCCCAGCACTAACGTGCCCAAGTTCCCAGGGCCTGGCTTCTGCTTCTCCCAGTGGCTCACTGCCATCCTGACGTGGGGTGGCCTCTGGCTCGCTTTCCGGGGTGGAAGTTTCTCTGCTGGCTGCTCGGGTCCGTCGGCCGACTAGAGCAGTCTTCTGATCCTGGGTCAGGATCCGGGTTCCTAAGGCCTTTGCGGCCCTCCTCTCTTTTTTCGTCCTCCGGGTCCTTTGGGGGGCTGGGAACAGATCCTCAGAAATTTCCGAGTACATCGGGGGTTGACATTCTCCTGGTGGTAAATTGCTATCCTCAGGGTCCCCGCTTTCCTCCAGCCTCGCTGGGGGAAGTAAATTATCAAACCCTGGATAGTCCCTCCCAATAACTACAGGATATGGGAGGTTAGGGACTACGCCCACCGTTACCTCAATGGGGTTTCCCTGAACTGCTATCTCTACCGGAATAGTGGGGTAATAACTTACAGCCCCATGTACACAAGTCACTGCTATGCGTTTGGCTTGTAACAGCTGCCTTCTTTTTATCAGCTTGCCCGATACAAGGGTAATAGCACTCCCAGAGTCCACAAGTGCTGTAGTTTCCATCCCATTTATCTTCACCGGTCTGGTGTAGTTATGTGGGGCTAATGTAACCCCTACGAGGTGGAGAAGGGAGCATGGAACCTCACAATCCCCGAAGTTACATTGCCTAGGTTTCCTCCTGCTGGGACACTGTGCTGCTATATGTCCCCACTCCCCACATGCATAGCATCTATAGTCATTTCTACTAGTTTCCCTATCATGGGAATTAGGGAATTTGAACCCCGGCTTCCTCCCCCTCCGACTGGTCCCTTCCTTCTGGGGTCCCCCAGGGTTTTCAGCCCTCCCTTTCTTCCACCTAGGACCTCCTGGGGTACTGGGTGCCCAAACTTCCAGCGTTGGGTTTGGGTGCCTGTTCCAGAAGGGGCCTCGTTTAGGTAGTCGGGTCAATTCCCTGGCTGTCATCCGTCTTTCTACCAGCGTGATCATCTCGTCGTAAGCGGATGGATCATTCTGGCCTACCCATTTACGGAGATCTGGTGGTAGACCCCGCATATAATGATCGATGACCAGGGTCTCCAACATCTCATTCGGGTTGCATGCCTCGGGCTGTAACCACTTCCGTGCCAGGTGTATGAGATCAAATAGTTGGGACCTCGGGGGTTTGGTCTCCTGATATTTCCACTCATGGAACCTCTGGGCCCGTACCGCTGCTGTTACCCCTAATCGTGCTAGGATTTCTGCCTTCAGCCGGAGATAGTCAGTGGCATCTGTGGCAGGCAAGTCAAAGTAGGCTTTCTGGGCCTCTCCGCACAAAAAGGGGGCGAGAATGCTGGCCCACTGCTCCTGGGGCCATGCCTCCCGCTGAGCAGTCCTCTCAAACGAGAGAAGATATGCCTCAATGTCATCTTCTGCTGTCATCTTTGGCAGACAAACAGAGGCCCCTAGGGTTTGCATCCCATTAGACCCTCGGGGCTGGGTGGTGAGGATCTTTAGCTGATCCATTACCTCACGCAAGAGGGCACGATCTTGGGTCGCCTGATTCATTATTAATTGATTTGTTTCCTGCTGAACCCGGGTAGTCTCCTGCTGGGCTGCCGTGGCTTGTACCAGAGCCCTTATCACCTCCTCCATTGTGGCACAAAGCAGACAACCACCAAAGAGAAAAAAAAAACCCAGGGCACTTTTTTTTTTTTCCTTTTTCTTTTTAAAGCCTTTCTTCCGCCACGCTGCGTATGAACATCCCACCTCTGACACCAGTTGTGACAAAGCTCCAAGCCTGTACTTGTGGGTCCTGCGTTTCTTGGCGGACTTCACTAGCCTCAGTGGCTAATTGTGGAAGGCAGGGGGGGGGGGGAGCCCGGGCCCGCCCTCTTCTCCGGGCTCCAGCCCAGGGACCCTAATAATCTCAGTTGAGATGGCTGACCTTTTAACCACCAAGCACAATACAATTCCCCTGGGCTTCTTCCCCACAACAGTTCCTGCTTCTTTACTCTCCACTTCACCCTTACCTCAGGGCCTCCTTCCAAACTGCTCTCTGCTTCAATGCCTCCAAACTCCTCTCTGCTCCAATGTCTCCAAACTCCTCTCTGCTCCAAACACCCACACTGTCTGCCTGAGGCAGGGGTTTTTATTAAGGCCTTACTTGACAGCAGGTGCTCCTAATTAACCTGCTGCCTGCTAGAACCTTCTTAATTGACCCCAGGTGTCTTGATTGGCCTGGAGTAGGCTTTGTTTGGCTATAGGGGGAACAGAGACCTGCACATCCTGAGACTGATGTACCTGCCTTCCAGCACTCTCCTATACCCTTCAGGTCTGACTCTGTCACAGTACACTTGGTGGTAGGGTACATTTGGTTTGAAACTACTACTGTAAGAGCCCCTACTGTTATGAGACAACACACCCACATTTCTTCTACTAGGACTATTGCAGCCAACCCAGTAGAATCTCCCTACCCATCATCTCTGCTTCTTTTACTAATCCAGTCAACCTATCCCACCCACAACTATTTTCCTTTGCCACCATTTCAATCATTCTTTATTATTACTAAAACCCTTCCAACGCACTTCCTGTTTCTTTCCACAGGGGACTCCTCATCCTTAGTTTCAGTGTTCTTCCCTCTGCTTCCCCTTCCTTTTTCTCTTTCCCAAGATCCTACTATTCCTTCACCCAAATCTTCCACCTTATGAAGGGCTTTCTGCTTCAACCACTCACCTCACTAGCCATTTTGAATACTATTTCTTAGGCAGGAAACAATCCTGCCCTCCACTGTGCCAAGCCACTTCAAATTCTTCAAAGTCCTCTTTAATGCTCTTCTTTTAGCTTGCCAGTCACTGCTAAAACAATTCTGCAGCAATCTCTGATACATTTTGACAAAAAGCCTTGGAACTACAAGAAAGTAAACTAAAAATGCAGATCCCATATCTTTAATTACATTTCTTCTCCTAACCTTTTGTTTATTGAATAAGGGCCAAGTACTGATACCATTTAACACTGAGCACAGTGCTTGCTACTGGAGTCAGTGTGACCACTCATGATAGAAAGCACTACATTTGGCAATAAGTGCTTGTAGGGGCTCGTCTTCACAAATGCGGTCCCGGATCGATCTTCTGGCGATCGATTTATCGTGTCTCGTTAAGACGCGATAAACTGATCGCCCACGGCTGCCCCGTCAACTCCAGAACTCCAGCTTGCCGGGAGGTGCAAGCTGGAGTCAACAGGGGAGCGCGCCGCCAACTGCCGCCGCCGTGGGGACAAGCAGTAAGTCGGCGGCAGATACGCAAACTTCAGCTACGTGATTCACGTAGCTGAAGTTGCGTATCTGCCGTCGATGCCCCCTCCCCCCTCCCCCCCGTGAGGACAAGCCCTAGAACCAAGATAGTAAATGCTTTGGGGCAGGAACATAATCTGTTTCTACAGGGTTTGTCTTTACGGGTATGTCTTCACTACAGAACTAGGTCGATTTCCCTTAATTCGATTTTCTAAACTCGATTTTAGAAAATCGAATCAGTGTGTCCCCACCAGGACAGCAGGTCGACAGTGGTCGACACTGTCTGTCCTAGAACTTTTGCAGGGGTCGACATAGCCCGCATTGCACTTTGGGTAGGTAGTCCACAGTGCAATGCATGCCAGACCCACCCCCCCCAGCAGCCCCGCGGACCCCCCCCCCCCGCCAGCCTGAACAGCCCCCCCCCCCCCCGCTGGACCCGCCCCCCCGCCCGCCCAAGGGGGGGGGGAGCCAGCGCGGGGCTCCTTGGGCGATGGGCTCAGCTGCCTGGTCAATTTCACCTGAAATTGACCAAGCAGCTGAGCGGATCGCCTAAGCAGCCCCGCGCCAGCTCCCCCCCCCCCCCCCAGCAGCCCCGCGGTCGCCCCCCCGCCCGCCTGAACAGCCACCACCCCCCGCCGGACCCCCCCCCCCGCCCGCCCGAGGGTGGGGGGAGCCGGCGCGGGGCTGCTTGGGTGATCGGATCAGCTGCCTGGTCAATTTCACCTGAAATTGACCAAGCAGCTGAGCCGATCGCCCAAGCAGCTCCATGCCGGCTCCCCCCCCCCCCCAGCAGCCCCGCGCCCCCCCCCCCCCCCCGCCCGCCTGAAGCGCCCCCCCCCCCGCCATACCCCCCCCCCCGCCGCGGGGCTGCTCGGAAGTCAGAGGCTTAACTTCAGATGCCTCTTCACTACTCACAGTAGACATAGAGAAGTCGATTTTAGCCTTACTTCTCTCGTCAGGCAGGAGTTACAAATTCGATTTTGAGGGCCCTTTAAATCGACTTTAAGGGAATGTATGTGAAGACAGGTACACGTTTAATTCGACCTAACGTCATTAAGGTCGAATTAAAGTGGTAGTGAAGACATGCCCTTACAGTACCAGGCAAACCTCTGGCACTATAGAAATAATATTAATAACTTCTATAAATCTGAAATTAACAATGTATATTTTTGGCTGTAGGTAGATTGTATAAAAAGGGCATCGGTGGAAAGATAGCTGACTAGATATTTTCTACCAATACTTTCAAATACATGAAAACAGTGATATACTTTAACTTTTAATAACTATTTTTTGTTTTTATTAATTCATGTATTTAGCATACACATTCTTTTGAATTACAGCTCTTTATCAACTGAAAAAGAATCAAAACACTTTCAAGTTATCAGAACCGTGGCAAGAAATTAAAGTGAATAAAAAGTAAAATGTTATATTAATTAAATATTTGGAATGCATCCATAATGCTTAATGAAAATGGAAGCCATATGAGGTCTTAAATGACTGGAAAATGCCTACCAAATCCTTTAAAGCCTCCTGCACCCACCCATAGTGACTAGAAGTCTGCTTTATAGTTCATAAATGTTATTCTTGTAAAATATCAATGTATTTGGATAATAAAACTACATCTTTACAACAATAATGGTACAAGGCTAACTGTACATGTAGACAAAGGTCTGAAATAGTTCAGCTGTAGTCAATAGATTGATTTTGTATAAATGATATCCACTATTTAATGTTGGGTATCTTTCTGAATGCAAGGGCCTTAACACATCTGCTATATAATTCAGACTCTGTTTTACAGTGGTTTCATTACCAACCATAAAAACTGTAACAGTGGAACTGTATAAACAAACTGAACAGTGTTTTTACTGTAAAACATGAATGTAATATAAATATTTGTCTTTCCCTTCTCTCAGCATCTGTAATGAAAGTAGCAAATTCATGCCATATGTTTATAGTGCAAGAAAAAATAGATCTTAATCATCCATGTGGATGGTGAAGCTATTTAATGTTTTTAATTCATCCATTTGCTTTTACATATAAATTTCTTGCAAATGTTACAAAAAACACCTCTTGCTATTGTCAGTTACTAAATTTGTTGCTGTTAAAAAGATGTGTGCCTGTCAAGAAAAATGTAGAAATGTTATCACTGCAGAATCTATCAAGACCAGTTGCTATGACAGGCTGAGAAACATCAGCATGGGTAGCTGCATTACCAATACCAAAAACACAATACAATCCTAAAGCCCATCAATTACTTCAGAAGTTGAAAAGCTACAGCTAATTTGCTCCTCCATTAGCAGGCTGTATTACAGTATATTTGAACCTTATTTTTTTCTTAGAGCTGCAAACACATTTGAATGCTATTCAAAGTCTTGGGTATCGCTATATAGCAATTTATTTACAAGCTGTACTTGGAAGAAGGCTTTGCTAGCAGCCCCAACCACCACACCCTCTGTGTCCCTCTACACTGGAAGGGTCAGTGATATAGACCACATACTAATATAAATGCTATTAGGAAGTGGACTAAGAATCAGTTCATTTCACAGAGCTCACAGTCTGCTCTCAAATGGTTATGACATTTGATTACTACCAACCTCAGCCAGAATTGCATTAGTAACATCAGTTCTCATCTAACTCACATTAAAATCAACTGAAACATTTTAACTTAAAGGAGAGTAGGATCAGGTCTTTAAAAAGTAAAAAGCTAATGTGTTGTTCGTTATCCTATGCCTTTTCCCTATCTTTATCTGCCATCTTCAGCTTGTTTACCAGATTCAGATCACTGAAGAAACATGCCTCTCCCATACTGATACAATGTAGTAAATCCATTAGGGTATTTTACAATATGATGGCACGCACTCTAACGCAGAGTATGACATATTCTGTAACAAAGCAATACCTCATTGCAAAAATGATGAAACAGTCCTCTGAACTAATATTTTAATAGGAATGAGTTTACTCTGCAGTAATCTGAAATACTTATACTTGTTTTTTGAATATTTGACTTTTTGAGAGCGTTTATTCATTATAAAATTTGCCAGAAGATATGTCACAGAAGTACCACATTGTGCCATTTTGTGGAACCCAAAAGTTACTGATTCTTAGTTGCACCTACTTCCCACAGTACCCACAAATCAGCTGCCTCTCCCCAGCTACCAAACTCTTGTTACTATCTGTGCTTTCAGAAACAGTCTATTTCAGATCCTTTAGCAGTCTATTTCAGATCCATGACTGACCGCTATAGGCTTACTGCAAATCAGCCACAAGGAGCCCTTTCTCCATTGAGAATGTCAGTGGACTTAGACCATTTTTAGTGGATTGTTCCTAATACACATATCCTATACATAGAACTATGGTAAGAAAAACAACTGTATAAGTTTTGTGGCATTCTTGGGGTTAAACAGAAGCTCAATGATTTGGCACACAATGGGTCACAAGTAGGATGACCACATAGCCAGTGTGAAAAATCAGGATGTGTGAGGGGTAATAGGCATTTATATAAGGCAGAGCCCCAAATATCAGGACTGTCCCTAGGACAGTTATCCTATCTGGTTATCCTAGTCGAGTTTTTTCTTTTAGATCAAGATTAACATCCACAGGTTTCAAGATGCTGAAGGCCACACAAGAATTTTTGCTTGACATAAGTAACATTTCTTTTCAATGTACATATTCAATACACAGAACCAAAATCAACATACGAGGCTCACTAACTGGCAGAGTACTCCCTTCTCCTTGAAAAAAATCTAGGTTAATGTATAGATTGCATGAAAAGTTCTGCATGCATTCCTCACAAATGGGACACATACACAAAGGCTTGGCATACAGTTTGCTTCCTGTCTTTCTATATTTCTGTTGGATAACAGTTGGAGATCCAAGCCCTAAAGATCAGGTTTTAATTTCAATCACAATAATTTAATCAGCAAATGTCTGCCAATCAATCATTCTTTATAGGGGTTAACCTCAGGTGGACAATACTTTCAGAAAAGGATGGAGGCAAGTGTCAAACTTATCTTGCTGTTCTGAGTTAGATGTTTTCTGTACTCTTGTTACATCTACACATGGGAATCCTGGATGCCCCATCATCTCAAGCATTGGCACCCTGACAGCAGGATTTATCTGGCCTCTCTCCTCACGCCCTACGCTATCAGCACTCCCAGCTATCTTTGAGACACCACTGACATCCTGAGGAAACAATAATACTCTGGTGATCTTCCAGAAAACACCATCCTAGCCACTACGGATGTAGAAGCTCTCTACATGAACATTCTGCACAAAGATGGACTACAACCCATCAGGAATAGCATCCCTGACACCACCACGGCAAACCTGGTGGCTGAACTTTGTGACTTTGTTCTCATCCACAACTATTTCATATTTGGGAACAATTTATACCTTCAAGTCAGTGGGACTGCTATGGGTACTCGCATGGCCCCTCCCCCACTATACAAACATTTTAATGTCTGACTTAGAACAACGCTTTCCCAGCTCCCATCCCCTTGTGCCCCTACTCTACTTGCACTATATCGATGACATCTTCATCATCTGGACCCATGAGAAGTAGGCCCTTGAAGAATTCCACCATGATTTCAACAATTTCCACTCCATCATCAGCCTCAGCCTGGACCAGTCCACGCAAGAGGTCCACTTCTTAGACACTACAGTGCTAATAAGCGATGGTCACATAAACATCATCCTATACCCGAAACCTACTGATAGCTATACTTACCTACATGCCCCCAACTTTCATCCAGACCACATCACCCGATCCATTGTCTACAGCCAAGCTCTGAGATACAACTTCATATGTTCCAATCCCTTAGACAGAGACAAACACCTACAGGATCTCTATTAAGCGTTCTTAAAATTACAATAGCCACCTGGTGAAGTGAAGAAACAGACTGACTGAGCCAGAAGGGTACCCAGAACTACAAGGCAGACCCAAGAAAGAAAGTAACAGAACATCACTACCCATCACCTACAGCCCCCAATTAAAATCTCTGCAGTGCATCATCAAGAATCTACAACCTATCCTGAAGGACGATCCCTTACTCTCATAGACCCTGAGGGACAGGCCAGTCCTCACTTACAGACAGCCCCCCCAACCTGAAGCAAATACTCACCAGCAACTACACATCACACAACAAAAACACCAACCAAGGAACCAAACCCTGCAACAAACCCCCGTGCCAACTCTGTCCACATATCTATTCAAGGACACCATCATAGGACCTAACCACATCAGCCACACCATCCGGGGCTTGTTCGCATGCACATCTACCAATCTGATATATGCCATCATGTGCCAGCAATGCCCCTCTGCCATGTACATTGGCCAAACCGGACAATCTCTATGCAAAAGAATAAATGGACACAAGTCTGACATCAGGAATCACAACATTCAAAAACCAGTAGGAGAACACTTCAATCTCCCTGGTCACTCAATAACAGACCTAAATGTGGCAATTCTTCAACAACAAAAAACTTCAAAAACAGACTCCACCATGAAACTGCAGAACTGGAATTAATTTGCAAGCTGGACACCATCATATTAGGCCTGAATAAAGACAGGGAGTGGCTGGGTCATTACAAAACCTAAATCTAATTTCCCCAATACTAATTTTCCCCTACTGTTACTCACACCTTCTTGTCAGCAATCTGAAATGGGCCACTCACATTACCACTTCAAAAATTATTTTTCCTCCCTAGGTACCCTGCTGTTAATTGAATTGTCTTGCTAGACTGACCTCACACTTGATAAGGCAACTCCCATCCTTTCATGTATTTATACCTGCTCCTGTATTTTCACTCTATGCATCTCATGAAGGGGGTTCTAGCCCAGGAAAGCTTGTGCCCAAATAAATTTGTTAGTCTCTAAGGGCTGGTCCCCACTACGGGGGTGGGAGGGATCAACTGCAGATACGCAACTTCAGCTACATGAATCACGTAGCTGAAGTTTGCGTATCTGCAGCCGTTACCGTCCGTCCTCACGGTGGCGGCAGTTGGCAGCGCGCTCCCGTCGACTCCATCTTGCGCCTCCCGGCAAGCTGGAGTTCTGGAGTCGACGGGGTGCCGCGGGCAATCGATTTCTCGCGTCTCGATTGTCAGAAGATCGATCGCTACCCGCCGATTCGGCGGGTAGTGAAGACCAGCCCTAAGGTGCCACATTGTTGTTTTATCTATAACTTATAATCATCTCCATGTAACAGAAATTTAAGTGTGCCAATAATTTAATCTTTATTTGAAGTAACTGTTGTCTTAATACTCAAAAAACTGAGAGAAACATTCTTTAGACTTTTTGTTAAGAAAAAATAAATGTTCAATTTATTTTTAATATCTACCTAAAAGACTGAAATCTGATAAGAATAAATACATGTAAGTTTCTCAACACAAAAAGCTTTATGATATTTTTACATTTTGAAGAATTTTCTTGAGAATACAGTTAACATCTGGATCTATGTAGCTCCGTCCAACTGTTATGCTTATACTCAGTTAGAAAAATGCATCAATAATACAATATAAAAAGCTCCCTAACTCCTCTTTCTAGAGCATAGATTTCAATGTTCATCAGAGCAACTATGTGTACTAACAGCACTGTAGTGTTTTTCATTAAGCCTTAAAGTCAATTAAGCTGCGAATTGGAACAATCATTCCTCCTTTGCAAAGTATTGATATTCTTTCTTGGCTGCTTTAGGGCCTTTCCACTACTCAAGGAGAGATTTGTTTGACAATTTATGATTAAAATTAATTATAGCTCTAAAATTCCAATTTCCTTTCTTCTGAGTAAGAAATTATCAAACTCAGTTTTAAACTGATATTGAGCTTTATTGTGCATGGGCAACTTCCATTTTCAAGACTTCTATTGTAAAGCAATACGTCTCTCTTTGGTTTGATTCCTTTACTATCTATCTATCTATCTATATATATATAATATAAAATCAGTCTGTATCAACATATTCCACCTCTATTCCCGCAAATGTGTGTGGTTTGGGGGGGAAGGGTTTTTGGTTTGGGGTTTTTTTTAAATCTTTTGGTTTTAAAAAAGAAAAGCTATAATGGCCACACTTGAAAAAGTTGTTGCTTTAGATATATAGATGAGGCAATTTCATCTGTATTTGCAGTATTACCTAAACTTCACCATACTATAGAAAGTAAGTAGAATACCACAAATACAACAGTCAATGTTATACAGTTACCTAATGTAGCTGACAAGTTTTCAAGTGTGCTCACTGCAGAGCTGGTATCAAAGTCTCCATAAAATAGCATTTTGAACATAAATAGCAGAAAAATTATGGTTTTCTACGTTTGTCTTCAATGATCAACAAAATCATCCCGTGTTTTTTTAATTTACAGTGCATGCAACTGCTGATCTGACAAACCTTGTTTTCCTGGGTATCATTAGTATTATCCTCAAGTCTTGTAGGTCAAAAAAAATTTCAGTCCATGTGGCTTTTTTTTAAGCTTACTTTTATGTCTGAATTGCAACTTTCACTGAAAAGAGATAATCTAAAATTGATTTTTGTGTAACAATAGCTGATTCTTTTGTAGTAACAAAACTAACACCAACAAAAAAAAGACAACTCTCTACTGATACTAATGGAACTTACATTTTATGGCACTAATGACGATGATCTCATAAATTACAGACACCAGAAGGTCAACGGTGTTACTCGGGTTGGTTTCATAAGTTAATTTAAGCATATTGTACTTCATAATTTACTTTTTTTAATCCTGTATTATGATAGGTCTTCACATTTTTTTAAACAAGAATTATATTTTCCCATAAAAAGTTTAGATATAATACATACATAATAAGTCAATACAAGAGAATCCAAACTTTTTCTTTAATCATGTTCTTGGTAGTTGAACATTCCCGATTACTTTAAAATAAGCAGAATACTTCTCAGGTTCATTAGAAGTTGTAAGTCTCAGTATCTCTTAGTATTTGGCCCTACATTAACAGACTGTGAAGGCTGCAAAGTAAGAAATGTGAACCTTAAGGAAGAACGCACAACCTTAATTCTGCCCATTTAAGCATTTGTATTAAAAGAACATAAGAATGGCCACAGTGTCAGATGAATGGTGCATCTAGCCCAGCATCCTGTCTTCCGACTATGGACGATACTAGATGCATCACAGGAAATGAACAGAATGGTGCAATTATTTAATGAGCCATCCCCTGTCGTCCAGTCCCAGCATCTGAAAGTCACAGGCATATGGACACCGAGAGCACGGGGTTGTGTCCCTGATCATCTTGACTAATAGCTATTGATGAACCTATCCTCCATGAATTTATCGATTTATTTTTGAACTCAGTTATAGTTTTGCTCTTCACAACATCCCCTGACAATGAGTTCCACAGGTTCACTGAGTTGTGTGATACAAATCTTTAATCACACTATTTCTCAAACATTTTTCTAAAATCTTAGATAGGACAAACACTTCTAACAGACTGCTACTCTTGTGAACACACACGGTTTGTTATAATGGCAAATTTGTGACTTTTATATGAATATTATGAACAGTCATATAAATTTCTAAAATTCTCACACACGCAGTGTCTCAAACAAAAAACCAAATAAAATTCAATATTATTGAAAATATTAATAGACAATTTCACGGAGAAATAACATTTCATTTCCATTAATAGTGTGAATTTTTTAAAAGCGGTTTTATCCACTTCATAGGAGAATTTAGGGGAAGCAAAATTTATGTTTGTACAATGCACATTAAACAGACAGTCCAGCAAAGCATTATGCATATGAGTAAATTTACTCACATTGATAGCACCGTTGATTTTAATGGGACTACTCCCAAAAGTAAAGTTACTCATGTGTGCTAACCTATGTAGGGTTGTACCCTAACGTAGTATACTTCCAAATATAGTTCTACATTCTCAAGTTCAATTGAAGTGAACCAAGTCCCCTTGATCATATAGCTTCCCCTACAACTATAGAGTCAAAGGTCATGGCCACTTAAAAGCTTTCCTTTCCAGCAGGGTACAGTATTTCCTGCCCTGTAGAGGGAATACCATTGAACAACATTAAGTCAGGTTTTCTTTAAAAAGACACCTTGCTCAGGAAAGGGGAATTTTTGCGTTAACAAGCTTTCACACTTCAATATAAGAACAATATATATACAAAATATTACAACATAAATATCAATATCGTAATATTAGTATTAATCAGATTAATCTAACATGCATAAGAATTACAAATGTATCTTCCCTCTTTTATTTAGAATAACTGTGTTGTCTCTCTTCCTCCCACCCCACCTCCATTCTCCTCAAGATTGCTTACAGTTTGATGTAAATTGTAAGCATCTTGTAATTCACCAACTAATTCTCTCCTGGTTACACACTCCAAGTAATTAAAGTTCAGTAATAACTTATTGTTTCTGCTCCAGCACCTGCATTTCATTTGTTTATTTTCCCAGAGTCATAAATCTGAGGGACTGTCAAAATGCCACAATATTATTGCAATAATCAAAGTTAATTAGTGCCTCTCAATAAACAACAACAAAGCCATTATAAAGATGCATTGAAGGTTCTCCAGCAACCCAGTTTAAAGATGAGATTGTATTCTGAACAATTACAATTTGAGAACTGTTAGTAAATAAATGTAGTGTTTTTTTAAATAATTTGAACCAAGACAGTAATCTTCATTCAATTACCAATTTATTAACTTTCAGTAAGGTAATATATGTACTTACACAAGTAGTCTGGTACTCTGGATGTCTATACAAAATATTAAAAACAATTGTTGCTTTCACTGACTTCTGATAACTTCTGGAAAAGTACTTTTTAAATTAAATGTGCAAAGCAAATTATATGTAAGAGGCACTCACCATTATTTCATTCTGTTGAAATAGTTTAATTACATTTACTTATGGACATTTAGAAAGAATAAATCAATTCAAAAGAGGGACTACTCAAAAATCCAGTTATGTTGGAAGATAATCCAAAGCCAAATTTAAAAGTAACACAAATACAATCTTCTAGTGGGCCCTTTAGACCAGTGGTATTATTGCAACTAAGAAAACAGGCAACTTCCATTTCAATTAGGAGCTATGGAAAAAACAAACCTTAAAATACAGTATTTGGAACTCACACGCCCAAGAGAGATAAGCTTTTAATCTGAAATACCTTCTTCAAGAAACTGGGCTCCAGAAATGATTCTTCTTATGTGGCATCTCCATTACAGGAAGTTTGCAATCACAGAAGCACATTCTGTACAACCCTCCACTAATCTCTCTGTGGATGAATAGTCCTTTTGATTCCTCCAGTATACCACATCATCAGTTTTCCCTTCCAGTGCCTGTAAACATGCATCCCCAGCTGAAACCCTTACAATATTCCCTGCAAAACAAATCTTTCTTTTCATAAGGTTTCTGACTAGCCTTTGCTGAGTTCCAATAATCTCCAATTCTTTTTCATTACATGTCTCAATCAAATATATTTTTAAATTTCTTCTATGACAACATAATTTTGGAAGAATTGTATATTCTTTATTACTGACTCTTTGAATGCCCATGTTTCACAGCTGTAATTTATCACAGACCAAATGCAAGGTTTTAAGAGTTGGAATTTAGTCTTCAGATTTATGTCCCTTCTCTTCAAGTGTTTATTCTTCCAAAATGTCTCTTTCGCTATTGCTATTCTGGTGCTAACTTCAGTATCTGAGCTTCCATCTTCTGTATTGATGCTTCCTAAATAGCAATAACATCCCACTTATTGTATGGCTATGTTATGCACTATCATCTTGCATGTGTTTTAAGGATCCTTGCATCCCACCATAGTTTTTGACTTGTCCACATATGACCTTAGATAGACAATATTCTTTGTCATATGCATATATAATCTCCACTAACTGCATAGACCTTCTGAATCAGCCAGTGTTATGTCACCTGCATAGCAAATATTATTTCATTTTCCAATCATCTTAATACCTTCTTCTGCTTAATTTCATCTAAACTTGCCACAAGCATTGAATAAAGTCAGTGACATTATACAAACCAAATTCCTCTCTTGATCCCTACTAGATTTTCATTTTCATTTCCCATTATAATTGCCTTTTGATTCCAATATAAATTGTTTTATTACTGTTTGTATTCATCGATCCCTACATATCTTAATATACTGAGTAATTTGTATGAGTAGAATAACTTCCCAAATAAAAAGAATAAAAAGAATACCTAACAAGTATATTGTTTTCCTGATTTCAATTGATCTTTCTAATATGGGCTTCAAGTTCGTAATGGCATTTAGTGTGCCTTTCCACATTTTAAGCCATTTTGTTGTTTGTTTATTTCCTTATCAATCCTTTCTTGTATTCAGATCACAAAAGTATCATAGAGGCATGCGATATTAGAATGACTGTTCTGTAGTCTTTACAATCCATAGGAGTTGTTCTTTTGAGGGATTTGGATACACAGTGAGGTTGTAACGTCTTTTGGAAATTCTGCTGTCTCAAGCATATTCTTCATTCCTCTGACAGGGCTTACAAACTTTCAATCTCTATGCTTTTAAACAATTCAGCCAGTCTTCCATCACAACATAGTGCTTTTCCATTCACAGTCTTTTTATTGCTGTCATGATTTCTTCATCCATTATTGGCAGATTTACCTGATTCATCTCTAGTTGACCTTTTCAGGAATATCTTCACCGTATATAGTTCCTTGACACATTCTCATCATCTCTCATTCTTGTCTGTAAGGTCTGTCAAATTTTGTCCATTTTTGAAACATCCAAGGACACCTGGAGAGAGGTTTTGGCTAAAAATTGAACCTCCTTAATGTTGGCCAGGAAGTGTTCCTGTGGAAGATATTAAATAAAGGATGCATACTTGTTGTAATTCAGGTAGTCATACTTGTCCATAATCACCTGACCAGTATCAGATCACAAACTGAGGGTTGCAAAAGAGTTAGGCCTTCCATCTAAAACAGTTTAACATTTTCTGGTCCTTGTCGTAAAAGGAATAGACCTGGAAAAATGCCGTCTACCCTTCTCATTTACAGCATCCACCACAATGGAATTGAAGTGGATGGGAAAACAAAAATTCTAAGTGTCTGGGGGGGAACATAATATTTCTTATTTGCCCATTTACAAATTGGCAGGAGGGGAAGAGGAGTTTACCACACAGTTTTCGCTGGATCCAGGGCCACTTAATAAATGGGCAGCGTAGTCTAGGTGGATGTTGCCAACTGCAAAACATCCAAGAACTTGTGATGTGAGTCTTTAACCTCCTCAAAAGGTATGTGAAGGGTGTCCATCACCCTCTTCACAAGGTCCTGGAATTGATTACAATTATCGGACCTCTATGGTGGTGGAGGCATGACAGCCTTGTCCAGAGTTGAAGACAAAACAGGGGATTGAGGAGTGGTCTCTTCATCCACCCCCTAGCCTTCTGTTCCTCAAAAGTCTCTTGAAGTTGGGAGGAGACTGTGTGACCATCGTTTCCTGGTGCAGTGGATCCAGAGATCTGGCAAATTGCTGTTGATACAAGAATCACAGTATAGCCATTGGGGAGGTCCATACAGTAGAGGGAGAGGTACCCATGATTTTTCATACCATCCCTGATGTGGTTGAAGGTCTTTGTCAAAGTATGTGTTTCTGTAATTATGTGGAGGAGATAAGGAAGAGACCGATTGAACGTCTCTTTCATCCTTCTCAATGTCCTCTGATGGAGGGGCCCCAGTAGTAACAGGTGGAGAATCCTGCAGTACTGTGGAACACTGATAAACCAGAGAGTGGGGTCTCAGAACTGAGAGTTGTTCAGTACCCTTAAGCAGTGGGGACTCTGGCTCATCTAACACTGACAAGTCTGTGAAGTAACAGAATGCCTGTGATATCAAGTGGGTCTATACCAACACAGCAGCTGACTGCGTGGTACCATTGGTTTAGAGTGCGTAGGTGCCAGGGCCAAAGGTGTGCACTTTGATTTTGTCAGTACCAATGCAGCGAGTGAGAAGACACCATTGGTAAGTCTGAAATAGACTATGCCAGTTTGGAGGCAGATGGTATTAGGGCCTCACAGGTGCTGTGGTTCTCAAAAGTACTTTGGGATCTCCCTGCTCCGCCAGTACCAGAGGACATGTCTTTTGCCTCTGTGGTACCAAGTTGAGAAGACAAGGCTGCTGCTATCACATACCTAGCAGGAGCTGGAATTCTTGGGAGCTGACTCCTTGTGCTGGGAAACTGAGCTCCTCTTCTTAGGAGTCTTCCCTAGTCCTCGAAGGTCTTCCCCTTCATAGGCGAGACTTTAACCAAAGTCAAAGGATGCACTGGATCTGTCTGGAGACAGATGTATGTGAGGGTCTCCTGACTGGACTCAGAACCAGGTTGAAGAGAACACTACATCAGCAGATGCTTCAGATTGTTCTCCTGATTTTTCTGAGCTCTAGATTTTAGAGCCAGGCAAAAGTTACACTTTTGGGAAATATGGGACTCTCCCAAGTAATGGATACTCTTAGAGTGACCGTCGCTGATTGAGATAGCCTTGAAAACCAGCGAGTGAGGCATGTCCAGCCAGGCCAAATGAGCGCTCCAGAAAAATGAAGGAGAAAAAAAGGAAGAGAAGACAAACAAGCTCCTCAGTCTCTAAGGTGCTACAAGTATTCCTGGCTTTCTTTACAACCATCTAACTAATTTTAGACTAACAACAATACTTACTAGAAACAGTAAACTAACTAAATAACAGCTACAAAATATGCTGAGGTGGACACACTAGAGCGCTGTCTCAGGCCCAGGCATTAAAGAAGAAAAGGAAGGCGGTTTACCTGCACAGCCCTATGTACCCTCTAAGCACGTCATGAGGTTGCATAGGCTGAATGGACAATGCTAACAGAAAATCTCCACTCGAGGGCTCAAGAGATACATATACACCTGAAGTGGACCACAGACGGGGATGGTACTCAAAGACAAAAGACAAAAATTATTTCCTTGAAACACAACACATTCTAGGTAGAATTTTATGGAACGCCCAAAGTAATAGTGACCAAGACTGCAAGGGCATTACACTGACAATCTCATGAATAATTCTGCACACATTTAGATGCTTACAAAAAAAAAATTCTGTCACCAATGGCATGCATCTCATTAAATTTTTAAATCGTTTCAATTTTTTTAGCATTAAAAATAACCTTTCAAACATAGTATGACGATGCTTAAAACTAACTGTACATACACACTATAAAATTGCACAACTCCTTTATTTCATCTATAAATTCATTTAAATACTAAAGTGATAATTGCAATATAAAGAATGCTGTTTTCTTGAATTCTGATAAGTGAAAAACATTTATTAAACGGTGTACACTGCAAAAAAATGACTTCATAATTGCACATTGTTTTGGAGATGGTAGAATTTGCTAAGCATTGGAAAAACATATACGTTTCCTTACCCATTCCTCTAGGATGCGTTGCACAGCTTCGTTGGCTCTCGACATGTTTCTGCAGGCAAGAATGACATAGGCACCATGGAGTGCAAGAGACTTTGCAGTTTCAAATCCTATGATAAAATTAAAAAAAAAAAATCCAATCAGAGAAAGATGAATTTCCATGAAACTAGCAAGAGGTATAAACTCACGTTTCAAGGGAGATTTAGCCAGGAACTTAGGAATTTCTTTAATATGCACGCCCACTGTTCTAGTTAAGTGAGCCTATCTTTGTAAGGGCACACATACAAAAGGTGATGGACACTTGAGTGTACTTAAGCTATGCCCAACACGTCTGGCATGCACATGCAAGTCAAATCTGCATACAGGTAAATGCCCGCAGGACTTTAGGATCACAGAACTTTAGGTGCATGCAAAACTCCACATGTTCTTACAAGTTAGCACCTTAACTCCCCCTGCCTCGGTTTCTTCATTTGTAAAATGGGAATAATTACTATTATTTATTGGTATTTCCATAGTACCTAGAACTCCCACTTCTTACCTTACAGAGTTGTTATGAAGATTTTGCAGTTACGGTGAATCCAGGCCCTACTGATTTCAATGGAAGCTTTGCCACTGACTTCAATGGGGCTAGGATTTCAGCCTTAAAAGCCCACAATACATGAAGAATTGCAATTGTGCTATGTAGTGCTAATGGTGTCCATAACTCAGACCCAATTTTCACTTCAAAACTGAGATCATAAACTCATCTGAAATTATAGAGTTCTTTCCTACCCACAATTAACAGAAGAGGTGAGTTTTGTTGTTTCTTTAAAATGCAGCAATCAAGCCTTTAATGGAAGCATATGTTGCTATGTTTGCTAAGACACCAAGGAAAGGGATGAGGAGAGGGGCCCAGATTGCCCACAGGCTTGGATGGATTTAACATACCTGAACGTGGCCTGTGATTGGCTGATATGAGGGCCATTTATGGCAGGAATGGACATCCGATACACAGGGTGGTGAGAAATAAAGATGCCAGCCAGTGGAAGATACCTTGCTGATCATCCTCACCCATACCTTGCTGATCATCCTCACCCACTACCCTTTATTTGTTATGGGCCTGTATCAAGACACTGGGATACACAGCCTCAAGTTGGTGTTAATTGTTATTGGCTCATTACAGTTCACTGAAATGGGCCTATGCCAGTTAACGCCATGTGAGAATCTGCCCTTGGGAGTGCAGAGTGCCTGATTTAAGTGCCCAGAGTTGGGTCAATAACTAGGGTTCCACCTGGGGCAAGCTGGTTTGTGGGGCATTCAGTATCATCACTAAGTGTTCTGTTGCTATGGAGCACTGTAACAATGAAAGAGAAATTTCCATCTAACTGAAAGAGGCAACTCGCCATAACAGCACTTAATGAGTTCCAATTAGAAAAGTTTAAAACCAGAACATGAAGAATCAAATCACAATGCCCAATAATTTGAGGAGGAACATATTAGAAAGTCACAGAGTAGGAGAGGCTATTTGTTCCAGTTTGATGTATTTTAACACATATTCATGTTTTCCTTTTAAAATTTGTTTACCAAGGAAAACAAATTAAATTATGCTGCCTCACTCCCAAAAATGCCCTGGGGCAAAAAGAAATTCAGTTACAACACAGGGTATAACAGATTACAGAAACAACAGACACCAGACAAATGTATACCATTCTCTGCAATTACATACTTATGCTATTTAAGCCCAAGCAATTTTCCTGTATCTCTTTTCAAACCATTCATTGTACTAAGCAACTTTAATTACCTGGGAAACTCATTGTATGCGTATGAATGTACCTTCAGTACATGCAGAGGATATTTCCCCTGTTCCTAATTCCATTTTGAGGCACATACAGCAGGGTAATTTTAAAACGTAACAAACGTGGCACCGGTTGTATTGCAACATTGTAAGCTAGCCATATGCTAGTTGTTTTACAAAAAAGTACTAATTTTAATAGCGCTGCATATTGCTAAAATCTGGTTTGAACCCTTGAGAATCATGTTCTTTTGTATTGTAATACTAGCACTGTAGCGCTGATGACCAGTTTAATTAGCTAAATGTAGCTATGTTTAGCCAAGTCTACCCTGTGCCATATTTTGTACAAAATAATTAACCTCTAACATTTTCAGATAATAACTTGTTTCTTCTTCTAAAAAATATGAACTGTCTGACAAAGTTTAAAATTCAAATAATAATGTTACATGTTACAATTTAGCTAATTTTACCTTGCACACATGAGCATAAAAAACAGCGGTAAACTATCTTAAACCAACAACAAAATTGAGGATTTAGGCAAAAAAGGAAAAACATTGCACCTTTAAATCACCCATTAAAAAATCTACTTTTGGAAAGCACAATACAAGGAATTAATCTTGATTCTTAATAACTGAAAAGTTCTTCAGGGTGAACACTAGAAAGTGTACAGCGGTAGAGAAGAAGGATGATCCAGTGGTTAGGGTCCAAACCTGGGACTCTAGAGAGCTGCATTGGACTCCTTGCTCTGCCACAGATTTTCTGCATGATCTTGGACAAGTCACTTAGTCTCTCTCAGTTCCTCATCTGTAAATGAGGATAAGTGCACTTCTCTACCTCGCCGAGGTGTTGAGGATAAGTACACGTTAAAGATTGTGAAGCATGCAGAAACTATGATAATGGGAGTCGCTGAAGTAAGATAGATGGAGAAAGAATGGTTAGCAAGCATACGTCTCAAGTCATAATCCAACTATCCAACAACATGTGACCTGGAAGGCTATAGCAGCTGAAAGAAAGGAGAGGTGGCCAGACAAAGAAGAGAGAGGAGGGGAAAGAGGAGGTAGTCAGGAGCTAATTCCACAATTACCGCTATGTAACAACGGTGCCAGCAGAAGTGAGGAGAGGAAGAGAGGGCAGAACAGTTATGGCTCCCCCAGTACTGTCTTCTAACCATTTATTTACATGCCAGATTTCAGCTCAGGGAATGGCTCCATTGACATCTATGGGCATTTTGCAATTGACTTTAATGGGACCAAGGATTTTACTCAGTGTTTATAGAATAAATATAAACCTTGAAGATAGCTCGTTTTTATAATCAAGGGCCAACTCTACAACCTAGTCATTCGGGGCCTACCACACTTTGCTACCCCACTCCCAAAAACATCAAGGGACAAGATGCAGAATCCAGAAGGCTGGCCCAGGGATGGGGTAAAGAGAAGAGTTGTTTGACAAGGGTGGGAAGCAGAAACTACAGGTGCAGGAGAGCAAGAGCTGGGGGTGGAGGAAGTACCAGAAGCAAGAACTGGAAAAACAGGATCCAAGTGTGGTGAAAGCAGGAACAAGATGCGCAGGAGAACTGAATCATCGTGGGAGCGGGCAAGAGAGGGCTGCGTGCGTGGAAGGGGATTCAGCACTGGTCCTAAGGATATACCACATAAGTGATGGGGATGTCTGTTGCAAAGGTGGTAGACTTTGGCATTTGTTTGGGGGTGGGAAGAGCGGCAGAAGTGGTGGGAACAAGCAGGTGCATTAATACAAGAGAAGCATGTGGCCATCAGGAAGACAAAGAGGCAGCATTTCAGTCACCATCTGTCCTCTTTGACAAGGAAACAGTATCCTCCAGCCATTTCCTCAGAATCCCTCTGGAAACTGGAGGGACCAGCTGCAAATGCAACTCTCAGATGTAAGGTGCACAAATCTGAAGAAGGTCCAGGAAATTAAGGAAGATCAAAACAAGCTAGGTGAATTAGCAATGGAATGAAGTTGGCAAATGAAATTTATTGATAAATGCAAAGTAATACATATTGGATGGAGAAATGTAACCTACTGATACACCCTATAGGGTTCTAAATTAGCTGTATTAACTCAAGAAAGGGATCTGTGTGTCATTTTAGGCAGCTCAATGAAGACTTCTGCTCAATGTGCAGGTAAAGTCAGAGATTTATATAAAAGATATTACAAAATTCTCCAAATCAACCATGTGGCCTTATCTAAAATACTGTGCACTGTCCTGGCCACCCCATCTCAAAAAGGGTATTGCAAAACTAAATGGGGATCAAAAAAGGAGAACGAGAATGATCATGGGCCTAGTTAAACTCTCATATGAAGGGAGTTTGAAAAGTTTGGGATTGTTTACCTTAAAAAGATAATGAATCAGCAGCCCTGACAAAAGTATATAAAATAATGACTTGTATAGAAACTTCCGTTCTACCTGTCATGTAACACAAGAACAAGAGGATATTTAATGAAATTAATAGGTAGCAAATTCAAACCTGGTAAAAGGTCAAACTTTTTCAAACAAAATGTATTTAGTACTCCTGGGGAAATTCTGTGCCAAAAACTTAAAATTTTTGCACACAATATTTTACAATTCTGAAAAATTCTGCATATTTTATTTGTCAAAATAACACAAGATAATCACATCAATTTCTATTATTATTTGGACTGATCCAGTCTGGGAATTCCTGTGTTCTCTGTGCAGTAGCTTGTTTAAGTGACATTTTGTGTGTCTGATAATAAGTGACAATTTTTCCTCCCCAAGCAAAAAAAGAGACAATGGGGAAAGCTCCTTTCACTTAAAACTTTTTTTATATATAATCAAATTTATTAACAGCAAAACCACTGGAGTTTGGTGACAAAAGTTTGGATTCAAATGTTACAAGTTAATTTTCAGCCTGCAGTAAATACAAACCCTGAACAGTAATCATAATGGAGGTGCTGACAATTAAAAGACTTGAACTCTATATAAGAAAAAAAAAATTCTGCCTAACCCACTATATAAAAATTGCATTACAATGTTGAGTACATATCAGTAACTTAAGGGTAAACTAGTACAAGAATGTTGCAATTATACCCAAAATAAGCAACACAAATCCAGGAAATTCAGAGGTAAGTTTACATATAAAAGAAATCTAAAGCACTTAAAAGTACAGAAATGCACAGCTAAGGGACCTGAACACCTTAACTCTGCCCCTGCAGCAACACCCTGGGAAGGGATGTTTCTTTAAAATACAGTTTCAAACTCAGGACTCCAAATACCATTAGCATCAATTATAATTGAATGGTTATTTTGAAAAGTTTGAACCTGCAGGGGTAATTTTTTTGCAAGAGACAGTGGGGTACATCCTCCACAGAGGTAATGCATTGCCAGAGTCATCTGGCTTTAAAAATGGTTTAACCAGCAAAACAGTTAACCCCAGTGAAATGGCAATCGGCTGGTAGCACAGCTGTTATGCCATCTGTGCTCCCCAATACTGGTGTAATAAGCAAAATAGAGTACTGGCAGGAAGAACTGCCGTGAAAGGTAGATGTGTTACATCAATATTTGCAGCATCTTTGCTCTTCTGTCATTTGCAGCCAAATTAGAGTGGCCTGCTCTCATGTTACAAAACTAAGAGAATGCTCCTAACAGAATGGAAATATACTGCATTAACGTAAATTAATAGTGACTTTTCTTTTTACAAGAGGGAATAAACCACGGGCAAAAATATGCAGTATATTTAGGTACTTCTATATTAAGGATATAATTTCTTACAAAACAAAATTACTACACAGTATAAGAAAAAGATATTTCCCAAAATATGGCAAGGAAGATTGTGTGCTCAAAAGGAATCCACGTTGAGGTACAGCCAGACTACATTTAAATTCTCTATGCAATACAATGTTGAGGCAATAATGTTTTGTAAAACTATACAATAAATTCCAAGTGACTGCCCTGAAAATCTCAAGAGGCAAGACTGACCTGAGGCTGGCTACTATTGCTGCCACTGCTCTGGTTGAATGAGCTCTAATCTGACCCTCAAGTGACAATCCTGTTTAAGAATAACAATGAGAAATACACGAAGACAAACATTACGGCACAGTTCTCTTTGTCAAAGGCTGACCCAACGGGTTGGTAACAAAACAAATAAAAAGCGTAACTGCTTCAGATTCGCTATAGAACTTGAAAGCACTCCACCTATAAATTAGAATGCGTTTTTCATCTAACCTTAACATTTTATTGTCCTTCACATTAAAGTTAGGGAAAATACGGTTTGGGTAAGAAAATTTCAGTAGTGCATTCAGGACATGGCCTTATTCTTACTGATTTAAAAAAAGATTGGGAGAACTTACTACTTTTTTATCTGTCACCCAGGGTATGTCTACACTGCAGTAAAAGACCTGAGACTGGTCAATGTCAGCTGACTTGGGCTGACAGGGCAGTGTAGATGACTAGCCTTGGGAGGGAACCCAGACTCTGGGATTCTGCGAGGGAGGGGAGGGTCTAAGAACCCAGGCTCCATCCCAAGCCCAGATATCTACACTACAATTTTATAGCCCTGGAGCCCAAGCCAGCTGACACGGGCCAGCCATAGGTATTTTATTGCAGTGTAGACATACCCAATCATTCTGAATGGAGGGGAAGCCTCTTCAGTCCCTCCCCTTCACAACACATAACCTCACCTGAGGGCTAATATGTTTGAATCCTAGGTTTCATGACTCTTCATTCTGAGGTCATGATTTTTCCCTTTATACTCACTGTACCCATCTTGCTAGCTGTTGACTACCATCACTGGGCTAGATTCAGTTGGTGTAAATCAGCATAACTCTATGAATTCTAATGATGTTGATTTACACCTAACTGAGAATATGGCTTCTATCAGATAAGCGCCATCCTCCATAGAACAGTCAACAGGATGGCATATATAAAATAAACAGAACTTTAACCAACTGAGGGAACTTGGTAACAAACATCCTGAGACTGCTCTTCCACATTGGTCTTCTTTAGGGTACATTAGGGTATGGTAGAGCACGTTGCTCTGCAACCATTGTACAGGGCCAGGATATCAGGTTTTTTTATTGGGAGGTGCCACAGTTCCCCTCACTGGCACTTGGGGACGCATGAGCCAACAACTTCCAAAGAACAAGTTGTCTCTTACTAAATGACTAGTAGTTCTCACACTTTCTTCATACCCTTCCAAACCCTGATAGGATTCTCACTTAGTTACAATCAAGATAGCATCCACTCAGTGGGTAGAAAAGTATGTCTGTTTAAATCAAAACCAGCAACCTTTAGAGAGAATGGCGCATCATTTAGTTACACAGTATCCCACAAACTGACTAGCTTGCACCAGATGTTTAAGCAATTTAAAATGTGTCCTCATTCTAAGTCTTCATAATAACTAAGCATTACCCTATACAGAGATAAAAGAATTAAAGAAGAAAGAAGATGAAAGCTAAAATATGCTAAGTAGTAGTGATTCTATTACAACTTTTCGGAATGCTGACACAATCACGCATCAATACCTAGCACCAGGTGTCTGGAGGCCTTCCCTGTATTCAGAAAACTTGTTTCCCAGACATCAACTACAAAACATCCACAAAGAAGATATCCAGCCTTCCTCTCCGATCTCCCAGACTAAAAGCCTAAAACTTTTTGACAGTTCTCCAAAAATATCTTTTGACTCTCTCCCTCACCCTGCAATAGAACTCTCAAAGCCTTGAGATTATAAATCCTTGCAATGTAGTTTATTTTAGATTTAGAACCTTCACAAGCTTTATTGAGCCTTATGTCACAGGTGGTTTAAACATAAAAATGACAAATTAATAAAAACTGCAAAAGAAAGATGCTCTCTTCTTGTAATAGAGTAAAAACAACAAGTTTGACTAAGAACTAAAGTGATCTGTAGGATTGGAAGTGAAAAGTGTTAGCCTGTTTCTGTGTGGTATGCATGTTTCTTCCCTTTTACACTCTGATGGATTACTTATAGCCTCTACAATAGCAGAAACCAACTCTGGCTTTGTAAGCATGAGTATATTATATTACTAAACGTATATTGTTTTCACAGCTGTGTTTGGTTCTCTTTTCACTGCTATGGTCTGTATTTCTCTGTTCCTTATGACTTTCAGGTTTCCTTTCTGACTTGAAGCAAACCGATCTGTCACCAGGGTCTCCATTTGTACAGCCCAATAAGCTCCTAATCTTCAGAATGAATCAAACCATCTTCTAGAATATTATACTTTTCTTCTAAGTCCAAGGGAGTTAAAAAGAATCTTCTTCAAAATTACTCTTACATAATTTAAGTATTTCCAAAAGAACAGCAACGGTTGTTGAAAGTATAATTTCTTTCTGGCTTGTCGTGCAGTAAACTTGACATGTCAGCAAGCCCTCAGACTGGAAATAAAGGTGATTTTTTTAAAAAAAACAAGGGTAAATAAAGGTTGGAACAAAGTAACAATGGTTATAGTGGATTCGCCATCACTGGTCATTTTAAAATCACGATGAAATGTTTTTCTAAGGGATATGGTTTAGTTAGAACAGGAGTTAATTCAGGGAAGTCTGATGCTCTTGTGTTAGGCAGGAGGTCAGATTAGTTGATAAAAAAAAAAAGTCCCTTCCAGCTTTATAATTGATTAATCTATAAAAATCAGCAGCTTTTACTAATAGTGAACTCTAAAACATCAGCCATGAAGAGAAACTTTCTTGATGTAAGTGTACACTATGAAAATAGCAACATTTCCAATTCTTTACTCAGCTATATAGGCCATTTGAACTGCAGCTTCAGGACAATGTGGCTCTCCATACAAGTTTCAACACTGGTAGCATGTATTACTAACACAAAGTCAGTCCAAAGTCATTTCTTCTGAGCAAAGGGATGCTTGAAGGGGGGATGTAACACAGGACCCCTTTTCCCCAGCTCTTTGTGTCTCCATGCTGTTGGTGCTTTCGTCAGAAGCAGGTCCTTTCTGACCCTGCCTCTAACTCAGCATAGAGGCATTTATTACATTTTTTACTTAGATTGTAAAATCTTTGAGGGAGAAACAGACTTTTTGTTCTGTGTTTATATTCTAGTGCATAAAGGGGTCCTGATCCATTACTGGGGCTCTGTGGCACTACTCCAATACAAATAAAAATAATACTCCCTATGAATTTCCTTGTGCTATGCACATATGCACAGAACCAACAGAACATTGGCAGTCAACTATGACTTCACTTGACAGAATCTGGTGAGCACCCACAAAGTACCTGTTAAAACTTCAAAAATTTTAATAAACTATAGCCAATTTTTACAAGACCACGCAAGGTATTGTCTGCAGCAGAATCTCTATCTCCCAGCCAAATTTAAAGATTTCACTTACTGTTCCATTAAGGAACTAGAGCTAATTAAGATAAGCACATTGGCAACTTATTTAGAGAGAAAAATATTCAGACACCCAACCTTTGTTACTACTGTTAGAACTTAACGGGGCAGAGAGAAGGGAATGGGTTCTTGGGCCATGAACAAGCATGCCACATTTGTCTTTTGGGCTGAAAAGATCAGATTAAAATGACACCTTAAATATGAAACACTAGTGTAAGCTTTACTATAGGCATTATATACACCCCTTCAAATAATACTTTGCACTTATTTTGCACCTTTCATTCACAGATGTCCACAAAAGTGGTATACTCCCAGTTCTGCAAGAGACACAGCGACACACACAAAGATTAAGCATCTGCTCAAGATCATTTAACAAGTCATCATTACAAGTTGGAATAGACCTCCTGATATCCAGTCATAAGTTCTATACCAAAGGACCTCATACGCAACAACATTTTCTAGAACCTTATCAACTGCACTACATACAGCAAAGGTAAAATAACTTGGTTCTTGTATCGATGCATCACTGGGATAATATTAACACAAGGAAAGAACTAGGCACCAACAAAGATGAGCATTGAATAATCAAGCCATCCTTTCAAACACTTCTTCACTAGAATAAATAAGACAAATCCAAGCATTCCAAATATATGAAGGTCTGGTGCAGGACTGATGTGCACTGAACTCCCTTGAAAGCTGAGTTTTGCGATTAAATCACAAATCCTAGCAACTTGATCATTTATTATTTAAGAGTAGGCAATAGATTCCAACTAAGGGTTTCCTCGCCATGATAACTTGGTGTTGCACAATAAACCAGAGCTTTCATTTTGAATAAACTCAGCCTGTCCCATGCCACAAGATCAACATCTTGAAGTTTCTCAGCCATAAAAATACTGGCATTACTCCTATAGTACTCCCATTAGCAGAGGCTACAGGGAGTCATTGACAGTCGAAATTAACACTAAGGTTTCTTGCACTGGAAAACAAAGAAAAACCAAGTCTCCTGTGCCATGACAACAGATTTCTGCTTATTGGAGGTGGCTTGAAGTATCTGCAGCCTTCTTGGAGATCTTAATAAATCCGGACAGTATTCTCCATGTAACAATTTCCAAACCACTACAAAATATATTGCACAAAATAATAGGCACTTCCTCCTGATTTTTCAGAGTCCAAAAACAAGCGATGAATAATTTCATACACATAAACTGTACTCTTTGGGAACAAATTGTTGTTCTTTTTGAATATCAATATTAAAGAAAGGTAATTCAGCTCCATAATTTTGATTGAGTCACACTAAACGTAAATTGAGCAACTTGAAAGCCAGGCTTTTTAAAAACTCTTTCAAGACTTTGGAAACAGCAAGTTATATCAAGTATTTTGATATTATTTGTTCATTTTGCTAACACTAACTTTAGACATTGATTTTCACAGGAAAGTCTGATGTTAAATTTAAGATACATCCTGCCTCTCTGTGTGAGAGAAAAATGGACAATTTTGTTGTTCTTGGATTCAAGAGTTATACAGAAAGCCAACCAAAATGAATTTTGATGACTAATGTGTTGGTTCTGTTTTCCATCCAACCAATATTAAAATAAAAGAAATAGTTTCACATGTTGTTACACTTTTTTGTTCAGTTTAACTTCATGTTCTAAACAAAACAAATTTTACATATACAATTATTTGAGTAGATGACAAAATTGAAAATATTTATTTAATGTGAAGGGAAGACCATCTTTCAACAAATAAAAATACAAAAGGATTTTCTTAGATCAAATATATTGTAAACTATAAAAATAAAAAACTTAAGTATCTGATTCATTTGTTTTTCCTGTGGAAAATTAGCAAATGCACCACATGAACCAGAGAAAGTTAATTATTTACTGTACAGTAAACACAATATTACAATTATATCAGAGCTATCCAGTAGATGCACTGCAAGATTAGAGCCAAATGCCTTCAGCCAGCCAAAAATTGATATTTAGTGTAATTACACTTTCTGAAAAGTCCTACCACCTTAAGGGACAACAAAACAGTTGTTTTACATGAACAAGTCTATGCAGTTATGACACACACATATCCAGCTAGAACTCCAATTGCTGATCAGATTTACCCTTTCAAAATGTTATAAATCTTGGGTCAACGATGATTAAAAACTATTGCTTAACAACATATGTGAACTTTCATTTCTTATCTTTATATTGTAAATTGCTATTATTCAATACTAGTGAAAGTACCCGGCGTTACTCGGGTCAATCGGAGGTGGGGAGGGGGCAGACAGCTGAGCAAGTGCGGGGTCCGTTGGATGGGGGCAGAGAGCAAACCCGACACCCCCACCTCACCCCCCGACCAAACCCGACACCCCCACCTCACTTACCCCTCGACCAACCCCGACTCACATTTTCACCCCCCACCCAAACCCAACACCCCCACGTCTCCCCCCTACCAACTCCAACACCCCCTGACCAACACCCACACCTCACCCCCCGTAGACCAAACCTGACACACCCACCTCACTTTCCCCCCCCAACCAAACCCGACACCCCTACCTACCACCACAAACAAACCCAACACCCACACCTCACTTACCCCTTGACCAATCTCGACCCCCCTCTTCACCCCCCAACCAAACCCAACACCCCCACCTTACCCCCCTCACCTTACCCCCCTCACCAAACCCAACACCCCCTGACCAACCCCAACCCCCACACCTCACCCCTCACCCACCCAAACACCTTCCCACCCCCCCAGACCAAACCCAACACCCCTGGCTCACTTACCCCCCGACCAAACCCAACTCGGGTCCTTCGGAGGTGGGTAGGGGGCACAGAGCTGAGGGATTCCGGGGTCCGTCGGAAGTGGGGAGGGTCAGAGAGCTGAGGGATTCCGGGGTCCGTTGGAGGTGGGGAGGGGGCACAGAGCCGAGGGATTCCGGGTTTCCATTGGAGGGGGGAGGGGGAAGAGAGCTGAGGGATTCCGGGGTCCTTTGAGGGGGGAGAGAGCTGAGGGATTCCGGGGTTCCGTTGGAGGGGAGAGGGGCAGAGAGCTGAGCGAGTGCAGTGTCTGTTGGAGGGGGTATTATGACATCAGAACTATGTCACAGAGAACAGCAGCTGCTCAGCTGATGTAATTGGCCTTTAAAGAATTTCACCCCTGGGGGGTGTCAGAGGTGAGATTTGAAAAATTTTCGACTCTTACGGTCATTAGGACCCCAAGACCTCTAACTGTACCAAATTTCAAGTCTCTAGCTCAAACAGTGTGGAAGGAGTAAGCGTACACCCATACATACATACATACACCATTTGACTTTTATATATATAGATAGATAAATATCTTGCAGTAGCATTCCCATCAGGATGAGCACCATTGTGACAGGCACTCCATTACAGGAAAATCTTGAAATGCCACCTATAGTTAGGCTTGCCAGACACTTCCCATTATAAGACCCTATTTTCTGCTTGCTTATAGTGTTACATAACTAACCATTCAGGCTAAAGTTTTTCATGATGGGTGTCTACCTCAAAACACAAAGGTGTGGCACACACCCAGAAAAAAAACACTCATATAATGTAAGAAAAATCTTGATATATAAATTTCTTAAAATATAATCAGATTATAACCAAGTATTAGCTACTGAAAGAAAATCTGAGTTGAATCCAGACTTCTGGATGACCTTTCGAACAGCACTTTTTCAGGATGGACTCTATTAGGTATTTGTTTATGTGACCAGTAGACTGTGGGGAACGGTTGAAGACTAATTTAGATTACCTAACTATTTTCAATGCAGTCCCACTTTGATCCTTGATACAGACTCTTTGTTTTATAGTAGACACTTTGGTTAAGATTTTCCTATGTAGCCTAAGGGATTTAAAGACACTTCTTCCATTAAATGGAAGACGCGTCTAGCTGGTGTAAACAGCATTAAAAAATGTCAGCCTGTTTCTTTGCTGAACTTTTTTACTCCCTTATTCTGTTCGGTCATAGGACACAAAGGCGCCAACGTCTCCTGGTGGCAATCATTACTCCCACCCCCTGCTCCTGGCTCCACCCTGACTCCACCCCTGCCTTTCCCCATTCGAACTCCTTCCCTAAAGTCCCAACTCAAACTCCACCCCCTCCCTGCTCCTACTGGACTCCTTCCGCAAATCCTCACCCCAGCCCTGCCCCCTCCCCTGAGCGTGTCCCGTTCCTGCTCTTCCCATCTCCCTCACACAGTTTGTTTCGCAGCAGCAGCGCTGGGAGGAGAAGTGGGGACACTGCGTGCTCAGGGGAGGAGGTGGAGGTAAGCTGCCGGTGGGTGCAATTTTTCCCTGTGGGAACTCCAGCCCCGGAGCACCCACGGAGTTGGCACCTCTGAAGAGCATGCACCTATGAAAAGGTGAGATTGTGTTTAAATATTCCTATTGTCCGCAGCGTGTGGCACCATGGTTAGGTTAGATACCACTTATGGTATCATGTTACTACCATTACAATCCATTGTAGACATTTATGCAAGTTTTCACTACCTTTGAGCAATTTCATATTTGCAAACAAGTCATGATCTATTGAGCTTTATAATCTCTTCAGTGTTTTATTAAGCATGGGCCAAGTTCATGCTTTCTTTTGGTTGTCTTTACATGTGAGAGTCTGGCTCTTAGCAAGACAGTTTGTCATCTATAGCACAAATCATTCTTTATATTTAAAAGAAAGATATCGGAATTTGGCACTCCACTTTGTATTTGATTAATGTTTTTATGAGAATTTCTGTGGACTAATATTTCATTTGCACTGTGTTTTATTTATTTATTTAGCCTCTCTAGTGTTTTATTCTCTTAAACCCTGTAGCCCAGGTTTTCTCATGTGTGCCTTTGAATGTAACAACTGAGCATACAACTTCACAGTAGCTACACATCAAAAAATGACAAGCTACACATCAAAAAAGGACATCTACACAGAGTTAGCATAATGGCATAATCATAAAACTGCATGAACATGTACAATTTTAAAAATCTGAGCCTGTAATTTTTTTTTTCTAAATAAGATTTTTTTTGTAATTAGTGTGTTACCCATATTCCCCAGTTTTATTTGGATCGTTTTTCTTAGAAAAATATATTGACTGAAATTAGCATATGCCTCTTTATTCTCAAATTAATATACCTATACCTGTAATAAGCAGTGGAAATACATTGCTATGCCACGACTAAGTTGTAAACCTAATCTTTATAGGATAAAGAAAAGAAGAATTCTTGACCATAATGAAAATCTATATTCAAAAGAGGTCTAGGGGTAGCCGTGTTAGTTTGGATTGAATCTTTGTCGATTCAAAAGAGGATAATCCTGCTCACATTGACTTCAGTAGAGGAAGATCATACCCCTGATGGCAGTCAAACTTGACAAAGATGACGCTACAAAGCTGTGTCTTTTCTTTGGGAGAAAGCCTTTGAAGACTTAGCTGCCCATGGACAACTGATCAGAAGTGTTAATAAACTAGTCTGCTTACAAGTGCTGTTACTTTCACACCTTCCAAGCATACAAAAGGACAGGAGGGGAGAATAAATGTCTGTGTTATTTAAAGTATCTGTAATGCTTCAGTATCTTTTACTCCAGATAACTGTAAAAACTATGCAAGGAAATTCACAGTAATAGTGAAAAAAATACATAAAGAATTCACCTGACATTAGTAGCAAGAAACTCTGCTTTGGACCTGGCATAACCACTCAGAACTGCCATTAGCAACAGCTGTTCAAACTTCTCATTTTGTGAAATATTGGTGTTGGGGGATTGTTAGCCATCTTGTGCATTAAATAATTTATTTATGTTCCTCCCCTTTTATTCCTCCCATCCACCTACACCAAAAAAACTGTCCAAGCACAGGCATGAAGAACATTGGTTGTTCAGGGTGAGCAGAATCCCAGGTTGGTCTTACCTGTTTTAAAAGTCCACTCAGCTGAGTAGGACCCAAAGATTGGTTTGATTTATAAAGCTGTTCTTGATTGGATTGGACCTTGTATAGTTTTCCTATTAAGTGTGTTTATGCTTGAGGGGGGGGAGGTGGTGAGGAGGAGGGGATTAGATAGTAGAAGGGGCAGTTTGCCACACCTAGAATGGCTTTTCCTCTCATCGGTCATTTCAAATCATACACCTGAATTTTCACTCTAAAGCAGAGATCAGCAACCTTTGGCACACAGCCCGCCAGGGTAAGCCCCATAGCGGGTCGGGCCAATTTGTTTACTTGCCGCGGTTCACCATCCAACGCCAATTGAGGATGCGGGAAGTGGTGCGGGCTGAGGGATGTACCCCCATTGACTTGGAGTGGCAAACCACGGCCAGTGGGAGCCACAATCGGCCGACCCTGCGGATACAAACCTTACCCTGGAGGGCTGCATGCCGAAAGTTGCTGATCCCTGCTCTAAAGCAAAACAGAGAAGGCCTCCAAAATATCTCGTTTCTTTTTTCAAGTGCAAACATTTTTGCACACACCTCCTGTCCTAATTAAGCATTCTTTAAAAAATAAAAAAATAAAATAAATTAGCTGCATATTTTAAATCTCCTTTTGGCAAGTACAATCGCACGATGTTAATATGAGAAGTAAATTTAATAAAATTTAAAAGGAATATTTTATCTAAGACAGAATAATTAAAAGACATACTGTGCTGCAGGCTAAAGAGAACTGGATATTGCAAGCACTATCCTGCAAGTTTTTTCATGATATTTTAAGTTTTATAGAAAACTTATGAGCACTACTTGCATAAAATTTGACCAAACCCATTTTCTTAAACAAACTTAATATTTATTATTATTTATTTACACAAACACTGTAGTGGTCTAAAAACCACGTTAGATATTTTACAGGCATAGAAGACAGGGTCCTGCCCTGAAGAGCTTACAATCTATATTACAAAAACAAGAGTGAAAAGAATGGAACACAAGTTTGTTCAGTTTTTGCTAGTCTTCTGCATGCCCTCCTCTGTCTTATGAGATGAATATGATTAGTTTAATTAACCAACAAAGGAAGATTTTAGATACAGTCATGAATCACTTCAGGATCCTGGGAAGAGAATTTAATACTGGCATGTTGCAGTTCATCTTTTCAAAGACTCTTCAGGTGCAAACAAATAAAGAAGATTGACACAGAAGAGAAGGAGGCTGGAGTATGGAGGTTTAGGAATTTACACAGCATTTGAACATCTCTTAGAATCAGAGCCCCTTTGGATTAGATTTAAAACAGAACTGCTATTGGCCTCCCAGGTTCAAAACTGGCAGACCTTTAGATATGCTTTTAACTACGTAGGAAAGAGAGAGAAGGGGAGCTGTTATGTAACTCAAATGATCCATCATGTCGTTCCAACATACAAAGTAAGGCAGGAGATGGAGTGGTTCTGAAACAAAAGATGAAGAATAAGAAGAGTATTAACATATAGCGTCTGTACACAAATAAAAGAAGCATGGGACACAAGCAAGAACTAGAAGTCTTTAAAATGACATAACCTAGTGTCAGGTCTGAAACTGATGCCTTCTCTGCCTCGGTTTCAAGCAGTGGGACAAATTTCAGCTTGCATTTCTAAAGGTGAAGTTTATGTAAAAGCAGCTACACTAGTGTCTGGTCACCAGCAGCTGGAACTGGGCAATCCACCACTGGAGACGAGGCGTCAGTAGAAAGATTCTCACCTGTGGAAATGAGTACTGGAAATAGGACACACTTGTTGACAATTTTTTAGGTACGTATGAAATTTTTTGTCAATTCCTTCTGCAGAATTTTGTTGTACAAGATCCAAAAATGCATTTTCATATGAATATTTACATCTGTGAATTCTGAAAGCTGGTGGAGAAGCAATTACAATTCTAAAGAGACA
Organism: Sternotherus odoratus; assembly: GCA_032164245.1. NCBI lineage: Eukaryota > Metazoa > Chordata > Testudines > Kinosternidae > Sternotherus > Sternotherus odoratus. The sequence goes on from JAVMKO010000014.1 coordinate 10,534,753, forward strand.
CACTGGCCAAAAGCTATGAGGTCCTGTATTCTTTTTCCAACTTCGCCAGCAACTGTTCTTAATACTTTGCACTACAGAAACACTAAATTAGGTTGTGTCACACCACTGTGAAATAGGTAAGCTATTTTTCAGGTGAAGAAATAGAAGAACAGTGGTTAAAACAATTAATTAAAGGCTGCTTTGACCCCAAGATGCCCAACTCCTAAAGCCAGTTTTCTGGACCATAGGATTTACTTTGGTAACTTTCAACCTCAGTTTCTTAAATGTATAAAAACAAGTCAACAATACTTACGCACGTATCAGTACCTGCAACCTCAGATCTTAAATCCTCTATATTTTTAGATATTGCCTTGCTAATTATTTTTCCTCTATGGAAATAAGAAATTCTCTCAGTATCTGTTTTCCAAGACACAAATGTAAGTTAGACTCCTAATTCCATTAGTTTTCTAATGATAAACAGACAGCTGACTGTCCTAAATGCCTTTAAAAATTTCACCCGCTAAAGTTCAAAGGTTTCGACTGGTAGAGAGTGTAGTTTAGTGGATTAGATATAGGAAATAAACACAGGAGATCTGGGGCTCTATTCTGATTAGAGATAAGAATGGCAGGTCTCGGAGAAGGGAAATGGTGATCTTCTCCCAAACTCAGCCTGAATTTTAGCTCCATCCCGAGTCTAGACTCCAAAATGAGCTGTCACACACAGTAGATTGTGTGCATGTTCATCACCAAGTATGAAATAGTTAATGTGACGTGTGTCATCTTTGGCCTTCAGAGTTAACTTCCATTGTCATGACTAAACTCAATTCAAAGATTTTTCAAAGCAACTGTTTCAGACTGGGTGACGACCCAGATGAACACCCAGTGCATCTTTTGTGAAGGCTTTCTCACACTCATGAAGAGTAGGGAAGGCACCAACTTTCCAAACTGCCATAAAGTGGCTCCATTCAACGTCTGCTCCCACTACAGGATAAAAGTAACTCCCACTGGCGTCAATGGGAATTATTTACATCCTGTAGCGGAACTGTAATCTGAATTCCAATACAGACTTACGCTGACTTTAGGCAAGTCAATCTCTGGAAGCATTAATGGCCCATGTGTAAAATAAGGATAACAATTTACTTCATCAAATGTCGAGTGCCATAAACAATGTTTTATAAAGCAGCACTTTCCAAAGTGTGGAGTATTATTGTCAGTCAATGGCAGAGATAGGAACAGAACATAGAACATCTTATGGCTCCCAGCCCTGTGTGAAATCCACTAGACTCAAGCTTTGCTGGAGATGTTTTGGACAGGCAGAGACCAATATACTTATACAGCAGCTTTTTCAAAATTCACAAGAATGAATATTTGCACAAAAATAATTTTTTGATTGATCACAGAGGGTAAAACTATTTCACACAAAATGTCACTATTTTTTTCTAAATTTCAGAGCATTTTTCCAATTTTTCATGAACCTGAAAGCTGTTTAAATATAGACATTTTTGTCTAAAGTTCAGATATTTCACCCAACTTCAGTTATTACTGATGGATGTTTTCTGTGCAGAAGGAAGAGAAAGGAAGACAGGAATGCAATAATTGTGCTACAAAATTACCATGCCAGGGAGCTAGCATTTGATAAGTGTGGTGGTGAAGTGGTGTGGTGACCAAAAGATAGTCATTTATCCTGGTTGTTTTCAGGAGGTAAAAGTGGAAATTTTTTGAAGTAACTCTTGGTATGCTATGCTTCAGTGCACATGGAAGATTTTAGACAAGTATAGATAGACAAGCATCATAAAGATTCCTTAATTACACACAAAACAATGTTATGATCCACATTGTAAATATCCTGTTCTATTTCTTAGTGGCAAGGAAGAATTGATCAAGAATAGCAACTAGTGCCAGATAATTGAATTCAACAAAGAGAGGGGAAAGGAATCACAAAGTGAAACATGTTTGGATTTCAGGAAAACAAGTTTTGGTGGAATTGAGTTTGTACAGTACAACCGGGAGAAGTATTAAAAGTCACTCTGTAGTAGGCAGGTGTGAAATTCAAAAAGGTGTAACTAGTTACAAGACAATGTGCAAGGAAGAAGGGAACAGAAGAACTAAGACTCAGTTCAAGAAGCTATTCAGAAGTCTGAGGTTTAAAAAAGAAATCCCTCTACTGTAAATGGAAAAGGGAGAAGTAACCGAACAAATATTCAATTTCAGCTTTCAGAGAAAGAGAAAGGCAGCAGAAGATAAGAAATCAAAAATACCAAAAGAGCTTTTGTCCCTAACAAAATAATGGAACAAACACTAAAAGGAAAAAATTGCTTATTGTGCAGAGGATAACGGAACCATGAGCCATATAAGCAATACAAATTTAAAAATGTAAGTCTTCAAAGAAACACGATTTTTAAAGAGAATTAAAAACAAATGGATGAAAAGGAACATAGTAAATAGTCTATTTTTTAAGTTCATGGGGTTTGAGTATCCTCCGTCACTAAGTTTATCCCCATAATTTGTTAATGGATCTATTTTCTCAAGATACTATATACACTTCTAAATTCTGGCCCCGTTGATTGCAATATGAGTTTTGCCAATGATTTCAATGGCATCAAGACTTTACCCCTTCTCTTGAAGAGCTTCTAAGACCATTGAAGAGTTTGGGGCTGTGCTCCTACAGATTTGAGATTCTAAACTCCAAAGAAGCCAATCTCCCCCAGTTGGTCCCTTGTGATCAGTTTAGGTCTCCTGCAGGGTTTAGTGGGAGCCTTTTTCCTGTAGAGTTCACCAGATGCTGACAGATGAGCTGATGGATTTTTTAAAAAAACCCCAAAAAGTAAAAGGGAATTCCCATGGGGGGGAAAAAAGTTAGAGTTGAAAGGACCTATCATTTACTTCAGTCAAAAATCCCTCGAGGAGAGTATCATTTTCCTTAGAAATGATAAATGCAAAGTGGTACACATTGGAAAACATCATCCTAACTATACATGTAAAATGATGGGGTCTAAATTAGCTGTTAGCACTCAAGCAAGTTCTTGGAGTCATTGTAGGTAATTTTCTGAAAACATCCACACAATGAGCAGTGCCAATCAACAAGTTAACAGAATGCTGTAAATCATTAAGAAAGGGATAAATAAGAAGACAGAAAATATATTGCCGCTATATAAATCCATGGTACGCCCACACCTTGAATCCTGGGTGCAGATGTGGTCACCCCATCTCAAAAAAGATATACTGAAATTGGAAAAGGTTCAGAAAAGGGCAAGAAAAATTATGAGGGATATGGAACAGCTCCCGAATGAGGAGAGATTAATAAGACCGGGACTTTTCAGCTTGGAAGAGAGAGGACTAAGGGGGGATATGATCGAGATCTATAAAATCATGACTGGTGTAGCAAAAGTAAATAAGGAAGTGTTATTGACTCCCTGTAACAGAAAAGGTAGACAGTCACAAAATGAAATTAAATAGGCAGCAAGTTTAAAATGAACAAAGAGAATTATTTCTTCACACAATGCAGTCAAGCTGTGAAACTCTTTGCAAAAGGATGTTGTCAAGGCCATAACTATAACAGGGTTCAAAAAAGAACTAGATGAATTCATGGAGGGTAGGTCCATCACTGGCTATTAGCCAGGATGGGCAAAGTGCAAAACCTTGACGTGCCCCTAGCCTCTGTTTGCCAAAAACCTGGAAATGGGTGGCAGGCGATGGATCACTTGCTTGCCTGTTCTGTTCTTTCTTTCTGAAGCACCTGGTATTGGCCACTGTTCGAAGACAGGATACTGGGCTACATGGACCATTGGTCTGTCCCAATATTGCTGGTCTTAAGTTTTTAGAAAACAAATATTAAGAAGCCTGTAAATCAAGTTACTGTTTTACTCTGTCGTTTTTGTTTTACTTAAGAAATCACAAGTATTGCAGAGAATCCAAATGCCTTTCAATTGCCCAGAAAATTGAAAGTCCCTTCCCAAGAAAAATTTTGTGTTTTGAAAAATACAATTTGCCCTGAATCGGATGAAAAATTCAAAAACATGAAATATTTCCTAGGGAAGGGTTTTCCAGAAAGATCCTGTCCTATGAGAACCAAAAGCAGAATTTTTTGCCTGCCTACCTGAAGGCCATTCTTATTTCCACTTTCTTCCTGCAGACAGAAAGAAAAAAAAGTGACAAGAGTCTTCCAGGAAAGCAGCCAGGAAATCACAAAAATTCCATTTGCCCAGTAGAAAATTGAAATTGTTAAGCAAAACTGGAATTTTTCCATTGAAAATTTCAAAAAAAAACAAACCAAACCCAAAAACTGTTGGAAAATCATTCTAATGGAAATTTCCTAACCAACTGTTAAATGCACAGCTAAGGACACTCGGACAACTCTAATGCGGTAGTGCTATTGACTTTCAGAATGTGTATAGAAAAGACACCATAGGAAACAAATCCTGCTCTGGTAGAGAGATGGATTGATGCATCAAAAGATCTTTTCCATCTCCACATCCCATGAAGGGTATTATTAACATTTATAAGCAGAAAAACCTTTCCAAGTCAAATATTTTGAAAGACACTTGACAAGATCGATCCAGCTCCCCCAAAGCACGCAGACAAGTCTTTTTAACTCTTTCATAAGAGATAATTGAACACATTCTGAAATATGATTTTGTACCATAAATGAATTAATTTGATCTACAGGCATGTTATTTCAGTGTTAGAATGAATTTAAAAAAGCACAAACATACAGTTAAATCCCATTAAAAGTGTAATCATTATTGAACCTTTTAGCCAAGATGTAATTTCTTACATGTTACAAGAAGTTTGGCATGCATTGTGAATTTCAGCCAAGGTTGATAAAGTTCAATAACTTGGCTAACCAACCATGTGTACTACTCATTACAGAAGTAATAAATAGATTCATCAAAACGGACATGAAAAAAGCAATATGAAAATCGGATACCATTTCTAGTCTACCTCACATAAAAGAACTTTTCTGACGACTGCAATTTACTCATTAAATGTTATGGACCATAACAATCACAACACAAGGGCCATAAGTAAAATAAAACAATACCTAGTATTAAAATAATTTAAACTACAAAAAGAAAAAAAATGATGCATTCAAAAAATCCTTTAATGTAAGCTAAATCTTAGGCAAGAAAATGCATTTAAAAGGATGATATCAGTTTAATCATATTTTAAAACAAAAAAGGGTCCTTACCATTGTAACTAACACTTTATGAGATTAAATCAGTTTTTAAGTCAGTTTGCTTCTCGCTATTAAAAATATTTTATAAAAATATTTATAAAAATATTTTTATTTTTTATCAAAAATACATTTTGACTTTTGAATGGTCATCTCCAACTTCATAAGAGCCATCAGAACAGGGACCTCAGATCTGTGGAACTTAGAACTCCACAAAGCCAGCACCCTGTCTTGAAGCTCTTACCCACATAATTTACCCTTTTTTCTAGCCACTGCCCCAAAGTGCCCTGAACAGCCACATTGCCCCCACACTGTGGGCCTGTCAAGTTCTCCTAGAGAAACACTCTAACATGCATCTTAAAAGACATGCAGGACATGTCCTCAATTGGTACAAAGCTTAAGAGCTGTAGTGTTGGAGTCGGTCCCTGCCCTATAGAGTAAATAAATTCTGTTGGAGCCAAAGCAATGCTATGAAACTTAGGGCTTGGCTACACTTGCAAGTTAGCATGCATTAAATCAGCCCTGGGCGCCCTAACTCCTGAGGTATCCATACTGGCAGGGCGCATAGAGCGCCTGGACTGCAACTGGAGCGCTCCTGGTAACCTACCTCCATGAAAAGCATAAAGCTTGCTGCACCCCGGCTGAAATGCCCAGATGTCAGTGTGGACAACAGTTTGCCCAGAGGGAGAAAGGAGCTGGAGATAGACTTGGTAATCAGGGAACAAGGCATCTTTGAATGGATGGAACAGAGAGGAGCCACAATCCCTCCTCTAGATTCCGCAGGGCCTTTACTGCAGCAGCAGTTCTACTGCAGGGCCTGTGGAGCAGGCAAGTGCTGCCTCCTTCAAGGGCTGTGCTGAACTAGGCGCTAACTCCCCCATCTCCTTTTTCCTCATCCTCTGTGGAGGGAAGGACTTATGCCTGATCTGCACTAAAAAGTTATGTTGCTCAGGGGTATAAGAAAATCCACACCACTGGGCAATGGAATTAAGCCAGCATAAACAGCGACAGGCCGACAGAAGAATTCTTCTGTCAACCTAAGCTACCACCTCTCAGAACTCTCCCATCAGCGTACATAGTGTCCACACTGAAGCACTACAGTGAAGCAGCTGTTGCATTTCAGGTGTAGAGAAGCCATAAATCCTCACTACAGTTATTCTAGGTGATAAACACCCAGGCCTAAACACCTGGCTTGGCCTACATTGGATCCTCACAACAAAGCCCTATCTGTGTTACCATGTCCTCCGGGGTTCTAGACTCACCCAAGTGTCTCTGAGGACGTATCTCATGGTTCTTTGTGCTGAGATGGTCTGGGATTCTTTTCCAGTCAATTGTGGGAGACCTTGTCCATCCTTCAGACGAACTGTAAGAAGGGCACTGGAGGATCATCACCAAGTAACTTTGCCTGCATGATCACTGCAAAGTGGGAGGATTCCATCCAGAGTTAAACTGGATTCTGGGTTCTAGCCTATACCCCAGATGTGTAAATTAGCCCAGTCTTCAAACACACCCAAAACCAGATTAGAGGGTTTTCTGAGGGAATAGTAAGAGGCTAAAACACAGGTAAGAAGCCCAGGTTAACTATGCAGTGAGGACATACCCCAAGAGGCATTGCAAGTAGCGGAAGCAATATGCAAGCAAGTTTCTTGATGTTTGCTTTTCATTAAAGCGAGTTTTTAAAAAGACAAAAGCATTTAATCTGCTAATCTGTATTTAAAGATCTCTGCTGCATGAAAGGTTGTGTTAGTACTACTGGTGTGCATTAGATAATAGCAACAGCACAAAGCTGACAAAAAAATCAAAAAGCAGTTCCATATCAAAACAATTCTTCTTACATAAAGTCCTCTTATTTTTCAGTAAAATTGAACATCCAAGCCTGAGTGCTTCATATCAGTTTCAAAATCTTATTTCTCCCCCCCCCCCCCTCGCCCACCGATTAAAGTACTATCTGCTTTAAATGATTGGTAAAAATCAGACACAAAAACTGTGACAGACTCAGAAGCCTTGTAACAAATCAGAAAATGAGTCTAGAACAGGACAGCCTGTCCAGTGAATCATATATAGAAGTTGTATGTCAGTTCATATAATCATTTTAACTATTATTTCCTCTGGAGACAAACAGAAATAGGATAAAGACATCAATTAGAAAATAAAGCAATGTCTGTGTTCAGAGAGAAATGTATGCACATTTCTAGAGGGGAAGAAAAATGTGTCCTTTAGCTCCAAAGCAGAGGTGAGCAATTCCTTACTAACAAACTCAGACAAGGGTCTATATGGGCTGAGGCCACCAAGAGCTTTGTAATATAGTGAGACAGTGAACATACTTAAAGAATCAGACCAATATCATTAACATGATAGTTCTTGTTGATATTTATTGGGTCTATTTTATTCCTCCCATATGATCTGGATTTTACTAAAAATACTGTTATTTGTACTGTCTAGTGAGGCCTCAAGAACTACATCATTCATGAACACACACACACACATAACACCATCCCTTCATAATAAGAGCATTGTGCCCTCTGTCAAAAGCCTGAGCAGACTCCCATGTCTGGCATGTTTTCCTATATGCACAGTGATCTTTTTGGAAGGTTCAGAACACATTACTCAACCTTTGATTTATGAAAAAAAGTAATCAAAAGGGACATCCCAGTGATTATTTTAATTCATATTTGCTTTCTGCCTATAGATCCATGAAGGATCAAGCACCTTGTGATATTTAAGAGCATCAGAGAGTACCCCAAATATAAAGTGTATATGTTTTGTATAGGAAAGTTTGTCATTTTTTACCTATATAGGAAAACTTTTTGGTGAAGGAGCTAGCTGGCGAGTACAGGAGACCCAAAAGCCTCTCCATAAGCAGTTTAGGAAGTTGTTTAAGCCAGTGATCAAAACTACTCTATTATCCAAGTGTCTTGAAAATTGCAAAGAGCATGAATGCTACATGTCTGCCTTACATGAAGTTCCTTGAAGGCAGATTCTGGATCATTTGTTCCAAGTTGTTGAGCCCGTCACAAACCCAGGTACTTTAAAGTCATTCTGATATTTATGAGGAGAGTAAATTTTCAAACCTTAGAGAGGAAATGCAAGATTCTTGAATTTAGAACTTTTACTGGGATTATAGGACGTATCATTCCACCTGTAAAACAAGCTGCCGTTGGCCTCAATCCTGCAATGTGACGTGACCAGATGGTACAGCACACAAGCATCATATCATTAAAGCAGGGCCCTTAGTTAGTTTTGTCCAAATGTACAAGCTTTAGATGCAGAGAGAGAATAGACACTGTTACCTACAATGACTGTCTGTCTAAAACTATACTTTGATGGTAAGCTTTGGGACCTTCAGGACTAAATGTAAGCATTGTGTGTGTGTATGTCTGTCTTTTCAGGGTTGCCATCTCAGAGTGCCCCTCTTGTGGCTCATGATAGCATTGAAGTCATCCCCTTTCCAGGGGCTCCTAAAGAACTGTACTTTTCCAACACTCTTCGACTACCACCACTTCAAATCGAACAGTTAAGGTCAAGACCATAACTCAAAACATTCTGGCTCTGCTGCCTTCTGTGAACCCAGCCTCTTCATCCATCTTAATCCTCCTTCACAGTGGAGGGTTCTCAGCCCCAGCATCATCTACTAGAGTTCAAATGGTCCAAACAAAGGACCAACACAAAGGACGTCCACCCATCCTTGGCTTCTGGATTCTCGCCCAATTCCCTGTCCCTTATTCAGTATAGTGCTGAAGGTACCAAACCTTAAATATGTCATAGATCCAAGGCTGAATGTGGCTAGCCCACTGCAAATGATTTTTAATTTTCTGGGAAAAGAGCAAGTTGAATTTGTGATTTTTGGAGAGCAGACTGATTTTTTTTAAAAAGCATAGATGTTCCATACTGATCACCGGTTTGAAATGTTAAAGTCCCAGGTGACATGGATTAGTGGGTTGAGAGCTAGTAAGGCAGTCAAAGGTGCATAAGAAATACAATCACCTAAACATTACGACCACCTATGAACAAAATCTCATCACCCATACATTATCATGGTGACAGTATGCAAATTAATAGATACATACTTGTCAAGATATGTTACTTTCTTGTGGTGAGTAAAGCTTTACAACACTGAGATGTATTTAGGAACATACATGTCATTTTGAAGCAACCCCTAGCTATAGCATTTGCTACTGAGAATACACTTCATTACATATACATTCCATTCAGGAGGTACATAATAGCTATGCCCAAAGCAAAGAGTTTTAGCTAATAGTACTGAGAATTTATTCCCCAATTCCATAGCCTGATGCACAGATACTACTTGTTTGTTTAAGCAATAGAAGAGGCATCAATGGGTATAATATAAATCAATTTAAGAAAGACTAAAGGGACAGAGCTGCTACCTATATTTTTGTAGTTAAGATGAGAAATGCAGGCTGCTTAGTGTTTTCTTTGTTTATATAAGCAAGCCTTAATGAAGCATGTCCTCTTCTCTTGAGACTGAGTTAAAAATGGTAATCCAAGACAGACTTCTGGATTTTAAATTTTAAGTACTATATATTACAAAACTAGGAATTAATCAAGACCTATATTTAATCTTTATTAACAGCTGTCTCAGGCTAGTGTTCTAGTAATGACATGCAAGTCAAACTCCAGTACACAAGGCAGAGCCCACCTATAACCACAGGTGAAAGGGTGAGAGAAGTGAAAATACACATCTTTATAAAGCCTCTATAAATCCAAGGGCCAGTTATCCAAAACAGAGTAATAAATTATAGAGCAGATGCTTAATTTTGATATACTGAAAGAACCTATCCTCATTCTAGGCACCAATATGATGTTACAAAAAGTTTTGAATACTGAGGCTTTGTATTGGCATTAGTAGAAAAAGATGACTTTTTACACTAAGAGTCTGCAGCGAATGAAAGCTCTCATATGTGTTTACAGTGCCTAGTAGAATAGGATCTCACTCCTGACTGAGGTTTCTAGGGGTCTGCAATACAAGATAATATTCTATTTAACAAAAGTGCTAATACACAGTCACTGGTTTTGAAATAGTGGAAATGTTTGCAGATCAGCTAAGTTTATGGACTGAAAAAAGGCTTTGTAACTCAAGAGTTAAGAAAATGAAGCACTGACAGTTCATGTTCAGCATAAGAGTTTTTGGAATTTTTTCAGTATTTGGTTAAAAAAGTAAGCTGCACAAAGCCAAGAATGCTTTTAATTTTCTGAGGTCACCTCTATGTTTGATCTGGGCATCCCTAAGATATGTAATTAATAGATTGCTTATGGCCTTGATATAAACAAAATAGAACTCTTTTCTCATACTTTGAATACAAAAAGATTTTGTCATGATGATTTTGTAAAGAGAAAAAAATGAAACTTTGTGATTAAAAGAACACTCTCATATAAGAGGTCTTTTATTTTTTTTAAAAAAATGTTTTCTGAAGTCTCCACCAGCACAAAAAGACACATTTTGTTCCTCTACAATGACAGTAAAACAGCGTAAGTAGTACTGTGTCATTTATATTTTACTATTCTTACACTGTCTAAATCTCACAATAGATTAGGTAACCAATGTGTACTGTAAAAAAAAAAAAAATGAAGCTGAGGTACATGTAGTTTCAAGGTCATTTAGTGTAGCCTTAGATGAGCCTTAAAATGTATAGTAATATTTGTGTAATTCTGCTTCCCACAAATATATAAACCACACCATTGTCTCCCTGATATTAAAAACAAATATTACTAAAAATATGGACATTGTGTAATTTGGCAGAACTGATTGCAAACAAAGTTGAAAATATCGTATCTTCTTATAAACTAGAAAGAAACAGCAAACATACTTCTCACACTAAGAACTTAAGCGCTGATAATTAAAAACATAATATACATTACAAAAATTCAAAAGTATTTAACAAAAAACCACAGAGGAGGAGAAAAATATAAAAGCTCTCTTTTGTTTAATATTTTCAAAGGACAATACAGCCCTCTAGTGGAAAAAAATATGAAAGAATTATTTTTATTTATATGCACGATACAAACTAAGGGACTCTTTCTTTGTAACCAAACTATGGTTCCAGTCCTACAAAAACTTAACTATACATTAACCATGTGTTGCAAGGACTCTCACTGACTTTAAAACAACCACTTTGTGCATGAGTGAGTCTCTGCAGGAACAGCGTCTGTATCTGAAAATAGATGGATTAACATAACATTACAACACAGCTGAAGTTAAAATTAACCATAATAGAGTGTTGCAGCACACAAATTAACATTTTTCTGACCCAATATTTAGAACATGAAAAATCAATCCTGGCTAATCAAGATCTAAAGAATGCACATGGCTGGAAGAGATCTGTAAAATTAAAAAAAAAATAGTTTGAGATTTACCATCTTCACAACACGAACATCAGCTTTAATTTTGAAGAAGTTGATAAGTATTCACTCCCTGATAAAATCTAAGTATTTTACAAAAACTGACTCAACTTTTCAAGCAACTAGTGGATATATTTAGCAAACTCTTTTCATCACAAGTTTTACATATTTTCACTTATTCATTGTATATCCTAAACACACCTCGGGGGGGGGGGGGGGGGACCCTATTTCTTGAATGTGTTTTATGGTAACATTTTTTTTTAAAGACTAAGTAGCAAAAATAATAAAATAAAATAAAGAAATGGGAAAGCAGCCATTATATAGAACCAAGAAATCTGAACTTAAATTCCATACTCTTGTTAACAAGTTTTCCCCATAATGGAATCTGCTATGGATTAATTGTAAGCTTTAAATAAGAAGATAGAAGTTAAAGGAAGTATCTGATGGGAGGGAGAAATAATCAGTTTGAGAGTTGGATATACCAAAAGAGTTGCAGAAAATATATCACCACTTCCACAGTTATGAGTACAGCCATAAACCGTTGAACTGTACACCAGTTTACATCAAGTAAAATAAGGAACATCGCTCTAAAAACTATACAGGTGTTCTGTAATCTTCACAACAGACTTCTGTAGTAGACATAATTTTTCCCATTTTACAGATGAGCACAGAGTTCAAAGACAATAAGTGAAATCGTTGTCCTGTTAAAAATCAATGGGAGTGTTGCCAAGGACTTTGATGGGAGTCAAGATTTCACCCAGTATTTCCCCAACATGAGATCCTAAGGTTGAGCGTGTGCACACACATAAAAAAAAATCAATATTCTGATAACTACATAAGTGGCTCAATTTTCACAGGTGAACAGCACCTACAACTCGTAGTGGCCTCCATAGAAACTCGGTCCCTATGAAAAACAGGTAACTTATTTAATTTCCGTCTCACGGATTTAGTTGCTTAGCTTTTGGGGCCCAACTGTACATAAACCTGGCCACATTGAAAGAAGGTTTTTACTCTGGGTTGTTTGGAGTTTTTTTAAATGCGTTCTCGGATTTATTTGAACTCCATCTTTTTTGCTCAACTCATTAACGTAAACGTTTAAACGATACTTTTGAGCAAAAAGAAACCATGTAATGTGGTTAAAATATATGTTTGGCCTTTTGGAGCTAACTACCAGTCATACTGAAATAAACAAAGTTCCCCACCCATGATATGCAGAAACTCTGTTATACGGAGACTGTCAAATCAGTCTTTAAAAGATGTTGCAAACTGATTTCGATAATGAGGAGCTTTAATAGTTGATTTTTAAAAGAAAACACACTCAAGTGCTTCTGATCTTATGAAATCTCAAACTGCCAAGGCTGAATGATTTAATCACTTTTTAGCTAGTGGAACACAGCAACATTTTCCTCTAGAACATCCAATCACACTAAAAATCACAGAACAGAGAACTTGATTTTCAGAGCATTATACAACCACTAACTAATTTAACCTCAGAACACTCCTGCGAGGCATTATCTCTGATGCATATGGAGGACAAGTTACTTACCCAAGGCCACACAGCATTACACTGGCTGAACTGGGACTAGAATTCAGTGTTTAATGATTTCTAGTCCTATCTCAATCTTCTAGAATTCAGCGGTTCTCAAACTTGCTCAAACTGCGACCCTTTTTTCTTCTCCAGCCACACTGCGCGACCCTTGTATGTCTGCCAAAATGCCGCCGAATTGATTACAGTGAAACCTCGATTTAACGGACTAATTAGGGCGAGGGGGTGTCCGTTAAAGCTGAAAGTCCGTTATTTAATAATTTTTTAAAATCATTAAATAACAGGACTTTCGGCTTTAACAGACACCCCCTCACCCGAATTAGTCCGTTATATAGAGGTTTTACTGATCACAGTCGGGAGCGAGATGTCAGACCCCCAGCCCGGCTCCCCGCAGCGGGGAGCCCGGCGGGAGCTGTCAAAAACCCCCCCCCCCCCCCCCCGGAGCCGGGCGGGTGGGCTGACAGCTCCTGGCCGGCTCCCCGCAGCGGGGAGCTGGCCAGGAGCTGTCAACTCGCCCACCCGGCTCCCCGCAGTGGGGAGCCGGGCGGAAACTGTCAACCCCCCCGCCCGGCTCCCCGTTGTGGGGAGCCGGGTGGGAGCTGTCAAAACACACCCCCCCTGCCCGCCTGAACAGCCCCCCCGACGGACCCCCCCCCTCCCGCCCGGGCGGGTGGGCTGACAGCTCCTGCCCGGCTCCCCAGGGCGGGAGCCAGCGGCCCCCGAATAACGGATTTCGGATGCATCGGAAATTTTGTCCGTTGCATCCGAAGTCCGTTAAATCGGGGTCCGTTAAATCGAGGGTTTACTGTACTTCCGTATTCAGAGGTGGCTTTTCGGCGGACACTGAAGCATGGGGCATGTCCGCCGATTGCAGAAGTAATCAATTCGGTGGCATGCCAGCGGCGCGGGGAGCTTGCAACCCCCCTGGAAGCAGGCAGCGACCCCCAGTTTGAGAACTGCCGCTCTAGATAGCCCCATCTCAATGGATCTTCAAGACTTACAATGTACATTGAAACATCTTGTTCTCTGGCAGTTGGTAACTGGTGCTAGATGCAGAGATGGAACCTGCATTGATGTCAAAGACATTACGGCACCTGAGAAGTTTGAGGCTCATAGGCCATGTCTTCACGTGTGATACAAGTTCAACTGAGAAAAACATCCGGACTTTGGGTTTTCTGAACCTTACATCCCCACAATTTGAAGCAGCACAGGCCCAATGCTTAGTTCACTCCACTAATGCCACACATTTGTTTGCATTGTCCTGACCACTGCAAATGCTTTAAAACAACAGAGGGGTGGCTAAGGATCAGGTCACCCATGAGATCTTAATCATCCAAGTACAATCAAGTCACTGAGTAGTCTGCTCTATGAGGCTGAGTGCTGAATGCCAGTTATTCTGTGCAGCCTTTTCAGATGCATTTTTGTAATTAATACTACAAATGTTCCAGTCAGACAGGGAGCTTTATTTATTTGGCTATTTCCCAAGATGAGGAAAATGCTCAAAATAAAAATGAGCAAACCGCAAAACAAAATACTCATATTTTCAAACAACAGTCCACATAGCCAGCAATACTTTCTGCCTAATCTCACACACCCACTAATGCTTCTATTCTCCTCTAGATATACAGCGGAACCCATTTATCCTTCTAATCGGGACCAGGGCCAGATCGGATAATCAAAAATTCGGATAATGCAGAGAACAGGCAAATGCAAGGCTGAGGCGCCATCTAGCAGCCAAAGGAGAGATCGCCCACTTCTGGACCTGTGCATGCTGGTTGTTTGGTTAACAGAGAACCAGATAACTGAGGGTTCTAAAGCAGTTTCCTGTTAGCTTGATAGGTTAACATGTTGCAGCTCTCAGTAGCAGGCACTTAGTCCCAAGGTGCATGTATTTAGCAATGACCACTCCAAACCGCAAATTGCGTTGGGAAAAAGAGGAGAAACCAAAATACAAATCCAGATACCCTTTCAAGATAACAGCTACCTTTCACAAGCATCACAAATCTGGATGAGGTGCCAAACCCTTTGACTACAGTATCTCTATGCAAGCGTAGAAGACTGTTTCACTCAACAGGTTCACACAATAACCTTGAAATAGGTGAGGTTATTCTTGAGAGAGAGAAGAGCTAGTTTATTTATGAGCTACATAGCCGCAGGTTCTTACCTACCGACTCAAGTAAAAAACTCGAAAGGGGGGGGCAGGAGAAGCTTTGATAGATTTAGACCCCAAATTTTACATACTTTTAAATGTGCACTTTTGATTAAACCAATTTAGTTATTGATTATATAAGCAAATTTGCTGCATTTACAGTAATGCCAATTTAGAGTAGAACACCAAGCTCTGGTAATGTTTACATACATTTAAAGTTATTCAGTCAATGATATAAAATCTCCCAAAACAGGTTGAACCAAGACATGTGCCGACAATAAGAAAAGTTGAGCCTGTTGTAGCCTGATAATAAATAATATTTCAGAGAATGTTCCCTTTCAAATGATTTAAGGATGAACTGCACCAGGGAAATTCAGCCGGACACTTGGTCCAAAAATCCTTTAAAAATCCTTTAATTGTTCAAGATGGTCCAGGGAGCAATCTTTGAAATATTTTTTTTTATTTAATCTGCTTCTGTTTTTAAAGAATATCTATAACTTGCACAGGGATATTTCCACTGAAGTTGTGATGGTTCTACAACTGAAAATGTAGACCACAGAAAAGGACGAACAGCAATTTAAATTTTAAATAAAATTTTGGAAGCTCATTGGATTCTCTCTCAGACCAGTGCAGATAATCAAGTTCAATACCTAGTCCCCATCTAGCTGTGTCCCAGCAACTTCGGCTCCTCCAAAAAATTAAACAGTAGAAACAGAAGAGATATCCTGCAGAGTTTACTTTTACTACGATCACAGTGGCAATAACTCAAACCAAGGCAGTGGCTGGAAGAAGGGGTGGGAAATGACTGAGGTCTATGGGATCCTCTTCTGAGAGAAAAATAATTAAGCCCTTCTTAAACTTCATCAACATTTATTATTCATAAAAAAAACCTGATCAGTAACTTTAAAAAATGGCTTAACTTTACACTGTCTACACCTTTTCCAATGCCACCATACAACAAACTACTGTAGAAGATGACTGATCTGGATGATTTGGGGGAACTAATTCTCCAAGCAACTTAATCTTAATAATAATGGATGTGAATTCAATCCAGAATTAAAGGGTGTACGTACATTTTAAAATATACCTAACCAATATTAGGTCAAAACTATTTGCAAGTAGATGAACCATAATATTTTACTCACTTAAGTGTCACATTGACCTACCTAGTCCTGCATTCGCTCCAGTGATTATAACCACTTTTTCACTCAAATCTCGACCCTGAAGGATTTCCATTGCTGTACTGTTTCCATCATATCTCTGTCTAGTAGTAGACTTCATTGGATTATCTTCAACTGTAAATGCCAGTCTGGGGTCAAGGTATGTAGTCCGTTTGTTTATATGGCTGTAAAAATCAAAAAAATTTCAAACTAATTTTTGTTTCTTCTATGCTGTGCAGTAAGGTTGCAAGCACTAGGTTGCCAATTTTCTACAAAAAGCAGGTCTTATTAACACCAAGAATGTTATTAAGAGAACATGTGACTTGCTCTCTCCTTTTTAACCTCAGGGACAAAGACCTTTAAAAGAGTTATGGCATGTCTATACTTGAAACACTGCAACAGCAGTGTTGCAAGAGTGTTCAGCATAAACACTACCTCCGCAAAATGGGAAGGGTTCTCGCGTCACCTTGGGTAATCCATCTCCCTCAGAGGC
Source organism: Sternotherus odoratus (assembly GCA_032164245.1). Taxonomy (NCBI): domain Eukaryota; kingdom Metazoa; phylum Chordata; order Testudines; family Kinosternidae; genus Sternotherus; species Sternotherus odoratus. The sequence goes on from JAVMKO010000014.1 coordinate 10,551,613, forward strand.
GGTAGTAGATCAAAAATATATAGAAACTAAATAGTCAAGTGCCAACGGATTCCAATACAGGATCACTTAGGCAACTTCCCACTTCTCACCATCTCATTTATGCTTGCTGTCTGCATTCTACTCTTCACAGCAAGTCATTCCAAAATGTTTTGCTTGCTTTTAAGTGATGTGTGAGTGTAATAATATTTAGCATTTCTAAGTGCAAAATTATTCTCATCTCTTCTCTATTTGAGGAGGTCAAGGCACTTCTAAATTTAACAAATTAAGCTTTACAATACCTATATAAACCATATGAGGATTTTGATACTCACTTCACAGAAGGGGGAAAGAAGTCTAGTCTGTGGAGGAGCTGCAACTAAAACCCAGATCACACTTGGCTCCAATTCCAGTTCTTTAACCAAACCTTCATCCAATCAAAGGAATGGTGAAATATTTATCCATTGCCAGCATCTCTTTGAGCACTCCACAAAACCTCCACCCCCTTGTTTAAACAATGGCACCTCCACCTTGTTGCACAATGGGAGATGTTATCCAAAAAGAGGGAGAGATGTTCTTGAATCAGTTTTATTCTCATGTGAACTGCAAACAAACAGCGGGGCAGGAGGCGGCCTGAGACAGGCTTATCAGAGAGTACTGCTTACATAATGCTCTCTCTCTCTCTCCAGCACGAGCTCTTTATTGCTTTGCTTGTGTCAAGTTCTGTTTACAATACGTTGTAAATTTCATTGTGCTAACTCTGTCAAATGAGAGCTCCCTTAAGATGCTGCTGCACAGACTTTTCCATTTTCTCCCCGCTCACTGTGACTGGGGAGTGTCTATTCAAAGCCAGACTCAGTGTCCCTTATGATCTTTCCTTCCTCTGTTTCCTCTACCTGCTCCTATGAACTCACCTCTCCTGCCATTGCCCCTGGTTCAATCTCTCTTTCCTTCCCGCCTTTTCCTCCTTCCTTCCCCCCTACCCTTCTAGATTAAGATCTATAGGGCTGGGATTTTTCCTTCTGGTTTTTCCAGCATCCAATACATTTTGACCATTACCATATTGTAAAAACAGACCAATGAATCATGGAAGATTGGCAGTCCATATAAGCAAAGTCACATATAGAAAGTGTGAAACAGGTTTTGCTTTACAAAAACTGATCCATATAATTATCTTTCTCAGCTGAGATCACAAAATCAAGTTCCTATTGAATTTCTTAAATTACTTTTATGGCTAAGAAGAGACATCCTCACCTACCCACACTTTGAAGAGACAGGAATTTTGGTCTACCAGAGTCACAATTTGTTGTACGAAGAATTCACAATTCTTCCTCTTCTGACTTTACAACAGAGGATATTAACATATCAGTGGGTGTTCTCTTTGGGAACCCATCTCCATATGGAGTTATCTTTTGAATTAGTACATTATTCCTCAATTCATTATTATTATTATTTCCCAAATTCATTTTACCAATAATTTGTTTCTAGATTCTTTCCGCCTTCTGTTTAGCTAGGAGCTGGAAATCTACTGATAATTAACTAAATATCTCAATTATTGTGTTATAGAATTAAATTTAAGTCACTTTCAATTCTGCACTGCAAGTATATACTTACGTTTACATGAAACAATTTACTAACATGAGGATTTATTATGTGCCTAAAAGTTTAAATACAAAGTTTTTGTTTACTGATTTCTGTGTATTTAACTTAAAGAATCATAGCATTGCAACTCACTAGAGTGGTCCAGTTCTTGTATGTGTCATCAGCCCTCCTATTTACTCATAATCCACATTTTCCAAGTACTTACTCCACAAAGTAGACTTGTCCGTTTTCATCTGTTTCTTGCTCCCACCCATATGGCAGATCTAGAATACAGAAAATATATCTCAAAGAAGTTTCTACAGGAAGCTTGAACTCCTGGCATTGATGAATATGCGAAAATATATACAAGCATTTCCATCCCTAGTACTCCTACCTGCTTGACTTGAACACTGAAGCTACGTTTAAAAACAAAAAGTACTCACAAAATTTGCAGATGATGCAAAACTACTCAAGACAGTTAAGTCCCAGGCAGACTGTGAGGAGTTATAAAAGGACCTCACAAAACTGGGTGATTGGGCAACAAAATGGCAGATGAAATTTAATGTTGATAAATGCAAAGTAGTGCATATTGGAAAATATAATCCTAACTATGTAGTTAACTATGGAAGTCAAAAAAGCAAACAGAATGCTGGGAATCATCAAGAAAGGGATAGATAATACGACAGAAAATGTCACATTGCCGCTATATAAATCATAGTACATTCACACCTTGAATTCTGCCTGCAGATGTGGTCACCCCATCTCAAAAAAGATACATTGGAATTGGAAAAGGTTCAGAAAAGGGCAACAAAAATGATTAGGGGTATAGAATAGCTTCCATATGGGAAGACATTAATAAAACTGGGACTTTTAATCTTGGGAAAGAGGTGACTAAGGGGGGAAATCATAGAGAACTATAAAATCATGATTGGCATAGATAAAGTAAATAAGGAAGTGTTATTTACTCCTTCTCATAATACAAGAACAAGGGGCCACCAATTGAAATTAATAGGTAGCAGGTTTAAAATAAACTATTTTTCACACAACACACTGTCAACCTCTGGAACTCCTTACCAGAGGGTGTTGTGAAGAACAATACTATAACAGGATTCAAAAGGGAGCTAGATAGATTCACGGAAGATAAGTCCATCAGCGGTGTCCTTGGCCTCTGTTTGCCAGAAGCTGGGATTGGGTGACAGGTTATCATCAAGTGATCCATGCCTTATCTGTTCATTTGCCTTTGGGGCACCTGCTATTGGCCACTGTCAGAGGACAGGGTACTGGGCTTGAGGGACCTTTGGTCTCACCCAGTATGGCCATTCTTATGTTCTAATCCACATGCACAGACCCCGGCAAACATGCCAAGCCCTGGCGAATCAACGGGGCTTTACTTATATAATATGGATGACAAGACTTGGGCCAAATACAACATAAATCAGCCATCTAGATCCTCCATCCATTCTGATCACTACATGTAACTTACTGTGTTACAAAAACCCAACACAAACCTCCTGCAATGCGTTTTCTTTTTCCAGATTTAGGATGCTCCCATTGGGTTTTCTCTTCAAGATGACTGTTTAAAAAAAAAAAGACAATTAAAAAGTAGCTTAAAGATGCATTTCTATTATTTATCTTCAATACAATATATCACCATAGCAGTATTCAGGCTGCATTCTGATTAGATCTTTCTGTGGTGTAAACCTCTTGAGGAAAGAAATATATTCCCCCTACATATTAATAATATCCCCTCTCTGTTAAAAAGAAGTTTCATAAGTGCTGCCTCAGGTAACTAGATTCTATCATGCCAGGCTTTTGAAAAAACCTAGTCACACAGAGCAGAAGCCACTACAATTCAAACACAAGTTTGGACCAAAGTCTCATTTCTCAGGCTGGCAGGGAGCAAACAATCCCTCTGGATGATTAGAGAGCAATGTTAATAGACTCAGAGATCGCGTACAAAAGGCTCCTGCAGCTCTGAGCAGCATGGTGTGCGCATACTAGAAATACTGAAAATGTGATCACATTTGTTCAAAAATTAATGATAGGATCAGTATAATTTCTGACAACCATGTATGCAGAGGAATAATGTTAGTTTATAAAGTTAAATATTTCTGGTAAAGATATATTTCTGGAAAAATACAGGTACATGTTAAAGCCACCGTCGGTGAAGTAAACGGAGAGGAAGAACTGGGACTAAATAAGACCCTGAACATGCAAGGAGAACTGTGAGGAGGCAGAGCCTTTAGAACTTACTTCCTATACATGGCAAGTATAAAATTTAATTAGGAAGTTAACAGGTTATTCAAAAAACATTGCTATATAAATATCAGAGACTAAACTATAATCTTTATTAAAGAAAATGTTTGATTTGTAAAGTCAGCTATGTTTGCATATATTGGGTCAGATTTGCAGCAGGTGTAAATATGCACAGCTCCACTAACTTAAATGGAGCAAACCCAACACCAGCTGACCCACTGAGTGAATTCTTTTGCATTAAGGTAATTCTGTGGTTTAGCACATTATTTTTTTCAATAATTAAAAACAAACTGTGTGTGTGTATATATGTAATGTATACTCCCACACACACATACACGCTAGCTCTACATTAGGAGTGTTTTGCCAATATAACTATACCAGTATCCTACACCAGGAAAACACTCCTAGTGTGGACACAGCATATACCAGCAAAACTGTACTAAGGGCATGGCTACACATGATTTCAAATCACTGTTGCATGAACGCTCCTGCAGCAGCACTTTGAAGTACAAACGTGATCGCACACGAGGGCTGGGCGAGAGTTCTCCCAGTGCTCTTGGCAATCCACCTCCATGAGGGGATTAGCTCCGAGCACTGGAGCATGGCTCCCAGCGCTCGGAGCCTAACACACTAGCGCTTTAAAGCACTGACTTGCTGCGCTCTAGGGGGTGACTTTTCACCCCCGAGACAGCAAGTTAGAGCGCTATAAAATATAAGTGTAGACAAGCCCTTAGTCTTGGTATAGCTTATTATGCCCCTCCCCAAGAAATAAACTATGCCAGAAAAGTGAAATTTTGTCACTCTACACTAGGGGCTTTTGCACAATTATGTCTGACAGAGATCACATGCATAGGATCTAACTTAAAGACATGCTGGTAATGATAACCAAAAGTTGGGCGCACTGAAGTCAGTGGGAATAAAAGAAAAGTTAAAATATAGACTGAAAAATATAGTTTGTGGAGAAGAATTATTTTTTTTATACTCCTCACATGCAGGACAAGCTAGGAAGTGCATTTGGGGTACAAAAGTAGGGAGAAGAGAAGTCATCTAACAGTACATAGAAGAAAACAGTCATTGCACATTTTTCCGTCCACAAAGGGAGATCATGCTAGCATTATAACCGGAGCCATCATTCAGACCTCAGTACAGATAGACTCCACAGCCATTCTAGTTAAAGGAGCTTTAATAGAAAAGCAGGAAAATCCCTCTCAAGTCAGCCCTGTAGTGCAGCCTCTCTTACTAACTTCACAGAATATGGAAATGTCTAGGCTTAACATTTTCATAATGGCACAGGGTGGCAGCTATGGGCCAATGAATCACCCAGCCAAAACTCTGGCAAACCTCAACATCTAGATTGAGTTACCTCCCCATTTATCATTTCCAATAGCCACCCATACACAGAATATTACAGAATCTGTTTCTCCTCTCCTCCTGCATGGGACAAAACGGAGAGCACCAGGATCCCTTATGTAGGACACTACTACCCTCACACATGTACACAAATATCCCCAAATATATGAAAGTTATATCCTCAGCCCAAAAAATGTATAGCAATATTGCACCCAAACACACCCTGTGTTACAGCCAACTGGAGTTTTATCCCTTTTACATAGAGCTGTATCATTAACCACTTACCAGATAACTACAGCTACACCTTATGTATAGTATTGTACTTATTCATCCCCACATATAAATCAGAATTTATCCCACTCCCCCGATCGCGGTCTCCCCTTTTGTGTAGGGCATTCCCACCCCTTCCCTTCTCTGTATCCAAGGTAGTATTTGTCTCCCTACCCATTACTGTAGCACCTTACTGCACCTCACACACATGAATAGATCTGTCCTCACCATACCTGATGAGGCAAGGATCAGATTGGGAAACTGACATGCAATGAAATATGTGATTTAACGACGTGCTGTTCTCATGACCCTCCCTCCCACACCGAGCTCTATCGCCCTCTCTACTAACTCCCCCCTCTCCTCCAAGTTTCTGCCAGTGTCACTCTGTGCAGGGAAGCAGCAGCTCTGACCCCGGCCACACACACCCCTAGGAGAGGCAGCCAGGATTGATGCAGGAGGCAGCTACTGTCCCCCCTCAGGAAGGGCAGCAGGGAGGGGCTGGGAAGGTGCTTCCGTGCCCCCGCCCATCCCCAGGCCAGGGGAGCGGGGTGATGCGCAGCTCCATGCCCCGGGCAGGAGAGGGAGGGACACCTCGGTGCCCCCCATACCCGGGGCGGGGGGAAGGGGGCGGAGCAGCCCCGTGCCCCCCCCCCCGGCCAGAGAGATGGGGGGTCAGCAGGGCCCCCTTACTTGGCATAGTAAACCCAGCCGTCCTTGGTGGTCCGCTCCTCCCAGCCGGGCGGCAGCTCCTCCTCGCTGTCCGTGTCCTCCAGCCCCGCGTACTTCAGAGCAGCCATTGGGGCGAAAGGAGCCAGCCAGCCCCGGAGCAACCGCCACCGGCCCGTTCCCCTCGCGGCCCCGCCCCTTCCGGCGGGCCCCGCCAATCGCGTGAGGAGGGGAGCCCAGTGCCCCCTGGGACATGTAGTCCGGCCGAGAGTGGCGCGGGACAGGTGCAGGACGCGGGCGCAGGGAGCGGTGCCACTGCTGCAAACGGAGGCGCTCCCAGGGGGCTGGCCCGGCGGGTGCCCGGCGGTTCTCAGCCCGCCTTTCCCCAGCGCTGTGGCCTGGGGGCGCCGCGGCGGGGCTCACAGTCTGCCCGAGCGAGGGGGCAGCTCTCAGGTGCCTCCAGGGCGGCTCAGCGTTCGTCCCACCGCGCGAGCTCGTGCTGGCGCCTGAGTCTCTCCGCTATGCAGCAGGAGCCTGCGCTCGCGGGGGCGGAGAAAAGCGTGAGGGAAGTGGAGCCCGAAGGCCAAAAAATCAATTGCAGCACGTGAAAAAAAAAATCCACATTTGAAGCCAGTTTCATCCTGTACGGGATTCGGCCTGTGGCTGTTTAGACACTGGGGACTGGCGCAATTGCCTTCAGTAATCAAACCAGATAGTGTCCAAACTGCCCCTGTTGGCGTCTGCTCGTTTTTCATTGCTTTTCTCTGGAGGATCGCTGATAATGATAACTTCGGTACACTAGCCAGAGCCACAGGTTTATCCTGCTTGACGATTTTTGGTTAAAAAGAAAAATCATTGACCACTGGTGTAGCCTTGACCACTTTTTGCTCCATTTTAGTTTAGTCGATTTTTTGCTCCATTTTTACTTTTTGCTTTTTTACTTTTTGCTCCATTTTAGTCGATTCGGGGATCGATTTATCACATTTATATGAGACACGATAAATCAATCCCTGATCCATCGAGCGCTACCTGCTGATCCGGCGGGTAGTGTAGCCGTACCGTACCCTTAGTCATTCCTTAAAGGAGTGAGCAATACGGACCTCTGGGCTGTAAATGTAATTATTGGAGATTGCAGCAGATGGCACTGTAGACAAAGAAATAAAGCTGAATATGCACTATATACAGCTCACCTGCTCCCCAATAATTGCATACCCATACCTGTCTGTGATGCTGTCTAATTGAAAATGTCCATTTGTATCATTGTTGCAACCGTTGTTTTACAATTGCAGGAAATTTTATACGAAATGTAGCGTGAAAGTGTCACTGAAACGATAATGTTAAGTGAGGAGTTCCTGTACTGTGTGTACGTATATATATTTTTTATATATATTATATATATATATATATATATATATATATATACACACACACACCCATACATACACACAGTACGGTATACATATTTTTGACTTTTTAAATTCTGACCTGAAACAAGAATTTCAAGAGTTTATATTTATACATACAATATATGATAGAAATCCCATAGCAGTTATTTGCCCTTTTGACAAACACTAGCCTAATACAATAAATAATAATTACACCTTAGAACTGTGATTTCATGAAGGTGGGATTCTGAAAATTGAGGATATATGTGAATATTTAGTTATCTGTACAAGAACCTTCCTAAGATTCCACTGACTGTAGGTTTTCATCGGTTTGCCTGTTGCAGTGGTAAGTAGAAATCTCACATACTTGTTTCCTAATTCAAGTTGATCCAGTACACACTGGTTTAACCTTTAAAACAACCCCTTTCTGAATGGTAAAATAGAAAAGGGGAAAAAAGGGAGGAGGAAAAGAGGAAGAGAAGTAACAAACCTTCCCCCAAAATAGGAAGCCGCCCTCCCCCCTCCCCCCCCCATATTCTAAACTGAAAGTTTTTTTAACTGAAAATTTTTAAACAAAAAACAAAGAGTTTTCCCTGTCAAAACCTATAGAACAAAAATTACATCAAACGGACACCTTTCACCATTTTATTTTCCATTTTTGACCAGCTCTAGCTGGAACCATGACAACAAAATTTACACCTGAAGAAAACAGCTGCAGTTTTTATAATGATGTTTTGGCCACTACTACTGGATTCTCTTAGTGCACCTGGGAATTTAACCCTACCCTTAAACTGCAAATTCTGACAAGTAGGGGATACACCATCTATCAAGAGAGCAGCTAATCCCTTTGCCACCTCATCCACATTTATTCCCCAATCTACCAGCATTACTCTCATCTCATTGTATTACCCCGGAATAGGAAATAGATACATGAGTCTTCAACCAGACATCTGAGATGAAGGCATGATTTCAGTGGGGCTCCATGGTGGCCCAAGTATCTGCCCATGTGCATCATATTGCAGAACAGGGGCTTGTACCACTGGAATCGGTCGGAGGTTTGCCAATAATTTCAACAGGAGCTGGACTACAATCTCAGAGGACAAGCTGAGGAGTCTTAAATATTTTTCTCCCTACTAAGAGCTTGACCTTGCAGCCTGGTATCACATGATCATCCCAGTGAAGTTACTCAAACTACTCCAAGGAGCCAGGACTGTAGGATCAGCAAAAAAAACATCAATTCCCCCATTGGGAGAGAAAAAAGTGACTTTGGATCCTAAAAAGATTGATCATCCCCTTTAAGTTTTTGATAGCTGTGCTGAATTTGAGGTCCTGGACTTTTTCCCAGTCCATTCACTTTGTTTGTCCTATAAATAGGCCCAGATCTCCACAGTGCTGCATTGCGTTTCTTCCACCTGTTTATTCAAAAACTGTGGTAAATAATCCGTTCTGCTTAAAATCCTCTGACACTTGCTTGGAGTGTCGAATTTTGGCAGACAGTGCTTCAAAGATATCATTCTGATCCACTGCTGTAGCAACCCTGTAAATTAATTCTTCCAAGGATTCCAAGCCTCTCAGTCCAAGATTAACTCCACAGCCTGCCAGAAAGTGGATAAAATAAAAAGGCATTTAGAAATGGTGATTAATGTCACAATGAAATATATGCCAATTAGCACATGAAGTGAGTTGTTGATCACCTTTGCTTTAAGCAATCAAAATCAAGTGTCATAGATTTCACCACTAGAAATATTGATTTAAACCTGATTATATATAATCTGTTGGCAACCCCGATCCAGCAAATCATTTAAATATTTTCTTAACTTTAAGCATGTGCTTACGTGTTTTACTGGATTGGGGCCTGTATTGTTTGCCAGAGACAGGGGGATAGAAGAGGTGTCTGCGGCTTCTACTGCGAACAGAGTTGGGGAGCGTGGGGGCTTCCCCTGTTGCACCCGCCAGGCAGCAGAAGCGGGGAGGGGGAGCCAGTGTGTGTGGGTTCCAGAGGCTATTCTGCCCCTTTGATAGAGGGTATGTCTATTTGTGAAAATTCACAATTTAGAGATATGGTAAATTCCCTGCTGCTCTCAGATGATCAACTATCAGCAGCAGTCATACTATATTTATAAAGAAGCAACTGATTCTTCCAGATACAGATCTTGCCTCCATGATTCATGCCCCCAGATTAGACTACACAGTGCATTGTACATGGGGCTATATTTTAAAGTCACTGTGAAACAAGTGAAAATCTGTAATAATATCTGACTTTCAGGTTCTTGCCCATTTGTAATAATTCACATTTACTTCTATAGCAGAGCTAAAGACAGAGCTAGCTTGTTAGAGGCTACATGTAGGCCATAAAACAAATTTACTACCTCATTGTTTAAATTTAATTTAATTCCAATTTAAGATCATTCAGAATTATTGCAAGATCCATTTAAGCTTTCTAGATCCGTTAGTTTTTATCAAATTTAGTTTTAGGAATTGCTAGTATATCCAAGAAATTAATTTTAGTTTGTATCTTTTGCATACCAAGACAAACAATCTAAAATATTTTGAGGTTGAAATGGGATTCAAGTGGACTTTACTGATAAATATGTTTCAATTTTTTCATTTTTAACTAGAAGCAATCTTGTGCATAGTTTGCACGGTCAATCCTCTAATGAAACATCCATGGAATCCTGCAGAGTTGGAATCACAGTCACATGGAAAACAAATTGAAGATAAATACGGATAACTTCTTAAACAATTCTCTGTTGCTCTAGTTATAGCAGATAGTTTTGTAGTTCTGAAATTACACTTTTAAGGTAGACTCCAAGGTGAAGGCTGGTGAGGAGCAACAGTGACTTTTTCATAGCTTCCTAGATTATAAGACCAGAAAGGACTACTGTGATCATCTAGTCTGCTCTCCTGTATATTACAGGCTATACAGTTTCCCTGAATTAATTCCTGCTTGAACTAGAGCATATCTTTTAGAAAGACACCCAATCCTATTTTTAAAACTGCCAGTGACAGAGAATCCACCCCAGCCCTTGGTAAACTGTTCAAATGGTTAATTACCCTCACTAATAACTTGTGGGAAACTATCTGACCTTGATTTGCTGGTTACTTCAGCTAACTAAGATATTGTGTGACTGTCCTAAAGTCCGTATAATTCTACTTCTGGTTGCCTTCAGGGGAGCAGCACCCAGATTGCTCAATCACTGACACTGAATAATACTGGTAAATTCTCTCATTTTGTGTACATAGGATGTTTTTTCTCTTTTCCATCTTCTATTGTGATGTTATGCGTATAAATCTGTAATGTAAATTCCAACTCACCCGTGTCAAAATTCAGCACTCTGGCTGCTTCTCCTTCCACAGTGACCACTACATTGTCCCCCTCAATGAAAGCTGCTGTGACCCGCCTATGAGAAAGCATGATCTCAAAGAGTCTTCTACTACACTGGACATGATGTAGAGTCAGTTCATTCACTCTGGGTTCAATATCCATCTTGTAGGCATTGAAAGATTGGTGGAATATGTTCTTCATTATCTAAAAAACAACAAAGCGACTAGTGAAAGGTAACAATCTTAATTGCAAACCCCACATTTGCGCACCCAACAAACATCTGTGCATGCATATTAGGTAGTTCTGCATCTACACAGACACACAACACTGGGTGACCATAGGCTAAAAGAGAGAAATTAATGTCTTTCCTCTGGCAAGGAAAAAGGTGGGAGTGAAGAGTGAGTAGAAGAAAATTAGTGATGTTTCTTAGTGCCCACTCCCTGAATTCAGGAAAAACTTATGTGCATGTTTAATTTTACACATGAACTAGGGGCTCCCTTCGAGGTCATGGATTCACAGAATCAGTGACTTCCAGAGACCTCCCTGACATTCCCCTGTCGACTTCGCTTCCGCCTCTCGTGGCGGTGGAGTTCTAGAGTCAACGGGGAGAACGCTCAGGGATCAATTTATCACATCTACACTAGATGCGATAAATCGATCCCTGATAGATTGATCACTACCCACCGATCTGACAGGTAGTGTAGACGTGGCCTATGCCTCTTGTGGAGGTGGAGTTATTAAGGTGGTGTAGGGGGCAAATTACTTCGGGGAGGAGCTACATTTTAGTGTAGACGCTTACAGAGTTAGGTCACCAGAGGGTGTGCGTGAGGACTATATGAAGCAAGGAAACCAGGGTGAGGGAGCCCTTCGCTGTGACAGCAACATTACATTTTTTTAAAAAAATGGGTTAGCACAGTAGAACAGTCCCCTTTCAAATATTTTTGAGACACCCATAATGTTATCAAAGAGCTCTGTTAATTATTTTCTAGATGACCGTGATTACAGTACTAGAAAAGTGTGAGCCGTTAACAGTACAGTCATTATCTGTCTGGACTTTTAACTGGTTGCATCATTTTGAGGCCATTGCAATATCCTAATTTCCATGCTATGGGAAAAGGGGGAATATTTTAGATTTTATCTGCATCATCAAAACTGCATACCAGCTTTGTGGAGGTGGGGAGTGGGGCAGGAAAACACTGCACTTCATTTAAATAAAACAAAACAACAGAGACCAACCCTACTCTCTCATTGTAATTAGAAGAAAGAAGTGAACACTTCTCCAATAAAGTTGAAAGGGAGGTACAAATATAACATGCATTGAAGGGAAGTAGAAAACCTGTATTTGTGATACATGTTTTGCTTGGTTGGTTTCCCCACCCTCCACTCATAGCAAGAGAACATGAAATGTATTTTGTCTGGCAGCATTACAGTTAGAAAATGAACAGGAGCTACCTGAAATGAAGTTAATAGAAAATGAACAGGTTAAAGAATAGAGAGTAATTGTATTCCTAAACATTCACGTGTTCTGGGGCATGGACAAAATTGTTATATCACCAATGTTTATGAAAACATGTATGTACCACTCTGATCAATATGTACCACTCAAACAAGATGAAAAACCCACGTCATTTCTAAGGCTAAAATTAGCTCTGACGTCCTATACTCATAATTCATGGTTAATGAATAGTTCTATCATCAACATTGGTATTTTAACAATTGTCATAGAAAAGCAATTATTCGTAGAAAATGGTGGTATCAAAACAGACAACTTGTGTTACAACAATAAGCCAACTGGTCACAGTATTCAGCCCGAACATCCAAAGTATGTTTATAGCCATGAGGCTAAGTGCAAGGTTTTGTTTTGTTTTTGAGTACTTACCAACCCACTATACATTGATAAGTGATAGAAATGAACTGTTGACTTTTTGTAGCTGATGCTTGCATCACTCACAAAGAACATAGTGATTTTATTCAAAAAATTCTAGAGTTCAGTAAACAAAGAACAATAAAAGATTACTTAGAAGATAGTAAGTCTGCAGAATTCTTTTTCCTGTTAACCTTTAACAATAATTCCACCTTGTATAAAACATATTATTCAATTACAAAAGGTAACTGGCATAGAACTTGTTCTAATCTGTTCCTGGTGCAAAATCTTATCTTCTTTGCAACTGTGTCTGCTTAACATTTTTCAAAGCAACGTTGTTTGCCTTTGAGACCAATCTCCAGCATTTGTCTCTGAAAAGGTTCATTCTAGCCTAAGATTCACTTAGCACAACAGACCATTGCCACTTAAGTGGTAACTAAGTAACCACATGCTCATTTCCTTGATCTGGCAGGTTAGTAACCTAGCACAAGATTATTTGTGAAGATGATTCACCATTATGACTATTAAACACTGATGATATGCAGAAGAAAAGGTATTATTTAGATACAGGAAAATTATCAAAAGGAAAGCACAATATTTCTGCAAAATAAAAATAAAACTCTATGCTGTGTATTTCAAAAAGCCATATTGTGAATAGGAAAAGAGGGAAGGAAAAATCCTTGCTAAGCCGCTGTGAAGAAAACTACTTCTAATGTATATATTATATCAAACAGGGCAGTGTTGTATTTTGTCAAAGGCTGACTCTGCTATGATAAGTCATGCAGTAACAGGGCTCATAAAACCTAGGGCACCAGAAACAGGAAAGAATAAAGAACAAAACTGTGAGGAAGGCATTTCAAATTGAGGATTGTGGTGTGTACTTTCAACACTCATTCTACTCCCCCTTTCACCCACCTGTTATATCTTTCCTTTCTCCAGTAACAAGTTGGAACTTCAGAAACTAATAATGGTGCTACCGGTAATTTCTGAGACAAAGTACATCATGAAGACCTTTATGCAATTGCCATTTGTAACTGAGTCCTGGTCAAACCACCCTCAGCTGGTGCTCAGATACCATATGGCTGGTTGTCTTTATAGTATCCTTAAATCATGCAATTGTGAGAGAAAGGCCAAGCAGCATGGGTTAATTCTGGGCCCCTATATTGTCAAGAATTGTGTTAAGATATCAACCAAGTCCTTTTAAAGTCAATGGGATTTACTCCTGTAGAACTGGAAATGGTACCCCAAAGGCTCACCTTAACCTTAATTGCCACGTGAATAAAAAGATATTAAATAACACTAGTCCTAACACCTGTCCCTGAAGCATTCCACTGGATACTTCTCAGTTGTTTATTGCAACTTGTTTATGGTCTTTTGGCCAGTTTTTGATTCTGCTTCAAAAACAATTTGAATTAGTTTCAAATAAAGCTTCATGAGACACTGGATCTCTAGTGGTATGATCTCTGAAAACCTGTTAATAAAGCCTTCACCACACGTTAGGCATGGTACTCACACAGACTTCTTCTGCAATACATATTCACTTCATGTTCTAAAGGCTCAAAAACGTTAGACTTGACAGTGTTAAACACCAGAGCTCATTCCTACTCACCAAAGGCAGTGAGAAATGTGTGCCTGGGCTTGCCGCGCCAATTTTGAAAGTAAAAAAATGGGTTGGGCCCCAGTACTTCTTTCATTACAAATTAAGCACTGACTAAAGGCCAGGTTCTTCAGAGTATATGCTGGATTCTGATAAGTGTGAATTTTTGTGAGCTCAGTTGGATTTCCTCCTTCTTTATTAATGGTTCGATTGAGTCTTGACCCTACACAGCTATGAAGGTGAGTAAGGAGCCCACACACTATATCCATGTAGGGCCTGCTTGGATTGTAGCTCTGGGCACAAGGAGGAGAACAGGAGTTAAGCACCTAATACACCTCCCCTGAGCAAGAAGGTGGGAACGGGAGAGCTAAGCCTCCATCTTCCCCAATGCATTAGCCAGCAGACCTTGCTGACTGCCGTAGAAATAAGCTGATAGTGCAGCAGGAATATGCTACACCCTGGAAAAGAGAGTGTTGTAGTAAGTTACCCTCACCGCCACCAGAGCAAAGCTTAACAAGAGGAATTGTGACTCTGCGGCACAACTTCTCAGCTGCACTGCCCTGGAAGGGCCACTGTATGCCACTGCTGACTCAGGATTGCGCTGAATGGCTCAATCGTGCCCCTAGCATATATGTTCCCCTCAGTTGCTGTGGGATTCACATGGATGAACCTCATTAATAGTAATAGGTAGAGCTAGCCAAAGAAAGACAATTGAGTTTTGGAACAACTTTTTGAGGGTTTGACATTTGTTTTGTTTTCATGAGAAATGAAAAATCTTCTTTTTTGGGGGGGAGGGGTGTTTTTTGTTAAAAGGTGTTGTGCTGAAAAGGAGTCTCTGTGGAAGTGACAGAGACTCCACTGTGGACCTCAGAAACCTTCCCAACAAAAATTAACTCAAAACGTATGCATCTTCATAAACCATTTCAGCTTCCATGAAACAACTTTTCAACAACAAAAACTTCACGGATAGCGTTCTCAACCGTTCCGCTACTAGGAGTGTAATGGGGCAGGCTTCATCACCATTCTCACATACTGGACAGAGCTTGAGAGGTTTCTGGGGTAAGGGACAACTTTGTGTGATTTATTTACACTCCCATCACCAAACACCAAGACGGTTCTGTGCAGCAATATTTACAGTGCTTCTCTGCTGTTAGCCCTTTTTCCACAGGGCCATGGAAGAACATGGTCTCCCTTTCTTGAGCTGTGCGAACACGCTCCACACAACTAGCCTGGCTCCTCACTCTTCCCACTGCCTTCCTGTGTCTTTTATATCCGCCCTACCCACCTGCAGCTGTTGGGCTAATTGGTTTATCAGTTTTCCCAGCCTATTCAGCTAATTAGCTTGCATGTCCCGAATCAGCTTTTTCCTGGGGAGCTGACTGATGCCTAAGTGATCACAGTGCTGGCTCCATTGCTAGCTTCCAGCCCTCTGTCATAAGGAGATACACATGAAAATCGCAAAACATACTGAATATTTCTACAGCCTCACAGAGAAGCAGCTCTGATGGATCCTAAACCTTAGCTGCTTAGGGTATATCTACCCTGCAGCTGGGACCATGCCTCCCAGCCCACGTAGACAGACACGCTAGCTCTACTTGAGCTAGCATGCTAAGCAGTATGGACTTTGCGGTGCAGGCATTGGTGCAAGCGAGTCTTTAGAGTACAAGCCAGCCTGCTCCCCCGGGGTCCTTATTCAGGTGGCAAGCCCATGCCACAATGTTCACACTGCCATTTTTGGCATGCTAGAGCAGAGATAGCACGTGTCAGTCTACCTTGGCTAAGAGGCACATTCCCAGCTGCAACGTAGACAGGCCTTAGGTACCCAGGCAGAGACTGTTTCCCATATTGCTCATGAGAAAGCAGCAGCTTTAACTGAATGTCCAGTCTTTGCAACTGAAACCCCAACTCTTTACATAGTGGCTCCAACCAAGAACGTGTGCCTCCAATCGTATATTTTGGGCCACTTTTCTGCAGCTTAACAAAACTCCAGTTGACATCAATGAAAGTTTTGCTTGAATAAGGCCTGCATAATTTTGCTCAGTATTACCAAATTTAAAACATTGAAACAGAATACTCGTCTCAAAGAGTTTCCTGGACCTTTGAAAAGTGATAGTTCTGAATACTCACTGAGGAATTGAGAGTATGCCGTAGAAATCTTACAACTTTGGAATCAGAAGCTGGACACGCCAGAGCCATGTATCGATTGCGGAATGTCCCATAGATTTTCAGATGGAATCCCGGCTTCAGAGATTCCTTACCCGTGGAAGATATATCCATTCCATAAGCAGAGAGATCAAAATATAGACTGTGAGCACGGATCTCTGGAGTTGGCACCTATAAAAATGCACCAAAAAAAGGGGGAAATAATTAAGGGCTAATCTAACTAATGTATTAATTTCACAGATTCTACTTCCTCACATTTTCCCCTATTTATGCTAAAACAGGAGGTGCTAAATACAAAAGAAGAAAAACAAATTGTATGCCCTTTGGGGCAGTATGTGTGAGGACCACCTCACTCTTTGCAGATGCTACCATAATGCAAACGAAGAGGTCAACTTTCAGAGTGCGTCCTTGGCTTCTTTTTTGGTACTAAAACATTCCAATAGCATTGGTAGCAGCCCAGACATATTTTGGCAGTATGCTTAGAATGCTAGTTATTTTCACACACATACAACCTGATTTTCAGAGATGCTAAGCCCTGAAAACCCTCTTCAAAGTCAATGGGCACCTGGAACATCTGAAAATCAACCCATACAATATCTGTAAGGTTATGTCAGAGTAACAAAAAATGCCTGAGAGGGTTAAAGTTCTTCTGATTTATGAGTGTGCTTGGAAGGATTCGATTTTTGTTAACTGGTAAATGTCAATTTCACCAAACACACACAAACCGCTGAAAAAAAATATTTCCCATCAATAATAACTGATGTTTACAGATAGGGGGAGTAAAAATAATGCGGCTTGAGAACTTATCAGAGTTTGATTTAAGGATATTTACGGTACTTTGTATTGTTTGACATGTGATGTTGACAATTTGTTTTTTTATAGTTAGAAAGCTTTATTTTTGACTCTCAATGTCATTAAATAATTGTGTCACTCCCCACATTGTTTGACTCCACCAGAATTCACAACGGTGAAACATATATAGATAGAAATTTAAAAAATGCTTAAAAACAAAGGTATTTATTTGGCATTTATTGCAATTATAAAAAATTTGAATTATGTCCAGCCTACTTATGAGTTCTCTTCTCAGAGTCTTTGTCCCTGGATAATGAAGAGCATCTACTGAGCCTTGCATAGAGCTTGACATTTCCCTTCCTATTCATTCATGGCTTTTTTCTTTCCTTTCAAAGGATGATGGGATTAGCACACCAATTCTAATAAGCAATGCATAGAAAAGGCAATCGGCATAGCATGCAATTCATCTATTCTTGTCATCTTCCCTTAATATTCTAGCAGTCAAGTGATTCACTGCACATGGTAACCATTTCCTGTAATCAGTTGTTCCTTTATGTAATCTTGTTCAGCCCTATTTACTGTATTTGCCAAGAAAGTTGAATATGAAGCTGTGGTAGTTGTTTATTTTAATATTGAGAACAAATTAATTTGAACTCAGGCAACAAAATAATAGCAAAAACTCGTCATCTGTTATGTAACATCCAGACCCTTACATAAGGTATTGATGAGGTAAGAAATAATTAATATGTTTTAATAAATTGTTATTCAGTTGTTACAGCGCCTAACTAATTAGTAAGTTGTTTATCACCATAAGGCCTTCTACCGATGTACTTAGAGCTATCTACAACACATACTCCTTATGTGTTTGTAACATGTTCAGAACATCTATTAACCATTTATTCTCCCTTTATAAAATCTTTTAAAATGTACCCCAGAATACGAAGTGGGAAACTCGGTGAGAAAAATACTTTGCAAACAAACTCTAGGTGGTTAAGGAAATGTTATATGGCAGCATAAAAGCCATTAAATCCCCTCATTATTTCTATAGTATAGAGCATCATTCAGCAGATGGGAGTAAACAACTGATAGCAAAGAGTGTTCTTCTCATTACCTGTCTTTGATCAGGCCTCTCAATAGCTGCATTTGCTCCATAAGCATTACAGGATTCCACGATGTAATCTGGACTGATTCCGAGAACTGAGCTTGATTCTCCACAGGATCCATCTGCTATCACAATTATTTTTGGCCACTCAGAGGCTAAACTCTTCCTTATAAAGTCATCTGAGAACTGAAAGAAAAGGAGAGTTGACCGTAAATGTTGTATGTTGATGTGTTACAGTAAAATGCAGATTTTAGGGCCTGGATATCCTCTGAAAAGCAACGATGTAAAAAAGCCCCACCTCATTCAATTAATCTGTTTCACAGCTCCTTACCCTGAGCTGTTCTGACCAGTCCCAAGAACTTGGTCCAAAGACCTAGTCCAATTATTGCAGTTATATTACTCCAGATTTATACTTTGGTAAATGTGAGCAAAAAATTGGTCTTCGTCTAGTCCCGTAGCACCCCTCACATTATCAAAGATAAATGATGAGTGAGGCCGGAGACAGACACAGCTCTGGCATGTAGTGCTTTCTGCAACCATCAAATTTCCTAGATCTGGGCTTGTACTAAGGGAGTAGCCTATGCACATAGCGTTTTGTTTCAACTCTAGGGTCAGTGGTTTACCTCCAGCATCTAGTAAAGTGATTACTAAATAGCAGGAAGATCACCTGCAACAGTCAAGTCAAAAAATGTACACCAAACTTTATTCAGATCCTCTGTTATAATGCAGCGGAGAAGCATATTACATTCCCTTAATTTGGCCCTGGAGATGTAACCACAAAATACTAACACATAAGAACATAAGAACATAAGAACAGCCATACTGGGTCAGACCAAAGGTCCATCTAGCCCAGCATCCTGTCTACCGACAGTGGCCAATGCCAGGTGCCCCGGAGTGAGTGAACCTAACAGGTATGATCGAGCGATCTCTCTCCTGCCATCCATCACCCTCCTCTGACAGACAGAGGCTAGGGACACCATTCATTACCCATCCCGGCTAATAGCCATTTATGGACTTAGCCTCCATGAATTTATCCAGCTCTCTTTTAAACCCTGTTATAGTCCTAGCCTTCACAGCCTCCTCAGGTAAGGAGTTCCACAGGTTGACTGTGCGCTGCGTGAAGAAGAACTTCCTTTTATTTGTTTTAAACCTGCTGCACGCCAATTTCATTGAGTGGCCCCTAGTTCTTCTATTTTGGGAACAAGTAAATAACTTTTCCTTATTTACTTCCTCCACACCACTCATAATTTTATATACCTCTATCATATCCCCCCTTAGTCTCCTCTTTTCCAAGCTAAAAAGTCCTAGCCTCTTTAATCTCTCTTCATATGGGACCCGTTCCAAACCCCTAATCATTTTAGTTGCCCTTCTCTGAACCTTTTCTAGTGCTACTATATCCTTTTTGAGATGAGGAGACCACATTTGTACGCAGTATTCAAGATGTGGGCGCACCATGGATTTGTATAAGGGCAATAAGATATTCTCCGACTTATTCTCTATCCCTTTTTTAAGGATTCCTAACATCCTGTTTGCTTTTTTGACTGCCGCTGCACACTGCGTGGATGCCTTCAGAGAACTATCCACAATGACTCCCAGGTCTTTTTCCTGATTGGTTGTAGCTAAATTAGCCCCCATCATATTGTATGTATAGTTGGGGTTATTTTTTCCAATGTGCATTACTTTACATTTATACACATTAAATTTCATTTGCCATTTTGTTGCCCAATCACTTAGTTTAGTGAGATCTTTTTGAAGTTCTTCACAGTCTGCTTTGGTCCTTACTACTTTGAGCAGTTTAGTATCATCTGCAAACTTTGCCACATCACTGTTTACCCCTTCCTCCAAATCATTTATAAATAAGTTGAATAGGATCGGTCCCAGGACTGACCCTTGGGGAACACCACTAGTTACCCCTCTCCATTCTGAAAAAGTTCCATTTATTCCTACCCTTTGTTCCCTGTCTTTTAACCAGTTTTCAATCCATGAGAAGATCTTCCCTCTTATCCCATGGCAGCTTAATTTACGTGTAAGCAGTGTCAGGGAATGGCAGGAATTGCAATGACTTTGCAGTGTCAGTATGGGTGACATTCAGTGGTGAGTTGCAGAAATTGCAATAGCTTTTGGAAAATAACACCTGATTTTCTTAGACACACCCACCGCACCTGGCCTGCATTCTAACAGCCAAAATGATCACTTTGGCTACTGTGGGACCCCCAGTTTTTGTAGTATTGGGGCAAGAATGATAGAGTGCTGATTAACATGTTTATGTGAATGAGGGGTTGGGACATTGATTTGGCCTTTGGCATGCTGGAGGGACTTGCCATCAACTAGGTAGCACTCGCTAAACAAGGGACAGGGGTTCCAAAACCCACTGAATTGAGAGAGGCTATAGATAGGTTCCTAGACCTTGTGGTCAGGGAACTTGTCTGAGGGCCGCACAGGCCTATTGCACCTGGCCTCTCTCCCCTGTGGAATGTTAGAGCTGACTTTTGCTTCCATTAGGAGTCTAACTTCAGCTTACTGAGCTGAAGTTGCTTTGGGTCTGGTGGTGCTTCTGCACTAAGGCCCCCCCACTATGAGCTAAAATTACTTAAGAGCTGAAAAATCACTGAGCTTTATCTTCCGTGGGGGGCCCTGAGCAGTTCCTGAGACCGCTGGCAGAGCAGTTCCGGTGCCGGCGAGTGGACCCGTTCCAGAGACCGCTGGCAGAGCAGCTCTGGTGCCGGTGAGTGGACCCGTTCCAGAGACCGCTGCCAGAGCAGTTTCTGTGCCGGCGAGTGGACCCGTTCCTGAGACTGCTGCCAGAGCAGTTCCGGTGCCAGCGAGTGGACCTGTTCCTGAGACGGCTGCCAGAGCGGCTAGTGGAGTGAACAGCACGACTGGAGAGGCGGGGCAGTCGGCCTCTGACCACGTAAGGTGCCCCATAACCTGCCCCCCCCCCACCTCGGTGGGGAGGTACAACTCCGCTATGAACTTTTGAACTCTGCTGGGGCTGTTGGACTTTGGGGACTTTGGGGGACTTTGGGGCTTGTGGGACTCAAGAACCCAAGGGAAAGGACACTGCCCATTGGCGTGTGAGTGTGTGTGTGTGTGGGGGGGGGATTCTGGTTCATGGTTTGGGTTGTGACTTTTGTTTGTGGTATTTACCCAATAATATGCCACAGTGTTTCTCTCTGTCATTAAAGGGGTTTTGGTACACTCAGACTCGGTGCTTGCGAGAGGGGAAGTATTGCCTCTTAGAGGCGCCCAGAAGGGTGGTATATTGTTGTCCCAGGTCACTGGGTGGGGGCTCGAGCCGGTTTTGTATTGTGTCCTTAGAATGGAACCCCTGGATACTGAACCCGGCCCTTGTTGCTGCCAACTCTGATGGGCAGAAGGGTTACATTTTGGGGGCTCGTCCGGGATCTCTGGGTTAGTACCCCTCGCAAGCACCTGGTGAGTGATCCAGTACATTGGGAAACATTTGTGTTTATATGTTGAGGAAATTACTGTTTGTGTAATGGCTAATATGTCAGGTTTGTTGGGCCCTGGCTCTGCAGCCCCTAGCTCAGGGGCTGCAGCCTCGGCTGATGACTGGGCAAAAGACCTGGGGCAAACACTCGGGAGGATCCTGCTGTCCTATGCTATGTCTAACTCTGGTCGTAAGTTAAGGTCATTTACGGGGGAAGAGGAGTTTGAACCCTGGTTAGAGCATACCACTGAAATGCTGCAGGAGTGGGCCGTACCAGATGTAGAAAAGCGAAGATGTCTAATTGAGAGCCTTGGGGGCTCAGCCTTAGATGTGATTCGCACTTTGAAGCTCATTGACCCTACGGTCAGAGTGAAGGACTGCCTAACGGCCCTTGGTCACACCTTTGGAAGTGTAGAGAGCCCTGAAGACAGCTACTGCAAGTTCCTTAATTCCCGACAGCAAAGAGGTGAGAAGGCTTCAGCCTATATACAGAGGCTGGAGAGATTACTTCAGAGAGCTGTCCTAAGGGGAGCAGTGACTACTGAGCAGATGGATCTGACTAGACTGGCTCAATTCGTAAGAGGAACCCAGTATCAGAATCCCATCTTACTTCACCTCCGGTTAAAAGAACGACAGGAACATCCCCCAAGTTATTCCCAGCTAATAAAAGAGGTCAGAGAGGAGGAAGAACGGCAGGCTGCCAGCGAGTCTTGGGAGGCCCAAACATTGGAACCAGCCAGCACAACACCACTACAAAAAGCTAGTGTACTGATGGTGAGCACCCAAGAGGAGCTTGCCCAACAACTTCAGGTCCTGACGGAACGGGTAACTGAGCTTCAAAGAACCATTAACCGAGCTAAGACTTCCCAGAATGAGAAGCCTCCATCTGTGGCAGTGGAGAAGCCAGAATTTAGAGCAACCATCCCACTCAGGCACAGCAGAAAAGGGAAATTCTTCTGCTACCGATGTGGTCAGGATGGCCACAGTGCAGCCAGGTGCCATAATGAAGAAAATCCCTCCATAGTGTACAGAAAGCTGAGGAGCAGCTGGAAAAGATCTGGTAATTGTCAGAGCGTCCAGGGATGTGGACCACCCAGGGCTGCAGGATTTGAGGATTCCCACAGGAAAGTCTGTCCATCTGGGATCCCCACAGGACTGATAGGGCCTCGAGCAGAGGTCATGGTGAGGATTGAAGGGGTGGAGTGTAAAGCAGTGCTTGACACTGGATCTCAAGTGACTATTATATTTCAATCATTCTACCAACACATGCTTAGGCACCTGCCTATACAGCCACTGACTGGCCTGGGCCTATGTGGCCTCAGCATGGATGAATACCAGGGATATGTCATAGTGCACCTGGAATTTCCAGAGGAGGTTGCAGGGGTAAGAGAAGCAGTAGACACAGCTGCCCTAATATGCCCTGACCCTAAAGGGACCTCTGAGGTGTCCGCGCTGATAGGGACAAACTCCAGCCTTTTCAAGGTACTCGCGAATTACTGCAGACGACAGGCTGGGGACCAATACCTAAATACCCTGATGATCCATACGCTTTGTGCTGAAGCCTATAGGAAAATTGAGAGTGCTAAAAAGGAGACATCTGAGCTGCCAATTGGCACATTGAAGTACGCGGGCACAACCCCCTTAGTACTTCATGCCAGGACAGAGCAAGAAGTGCTTGTCATGAGCACCTGGCTGAGAGGCGGCAAAGGGGCATTGGCAATGCTCGAGCAGTCAGCGGAAGGAGAACTTCCTGAAGGAGTGCTGGTCCCCAGTGGAGTCATAACCCTGCCTGCTGGAGCCCAGGAAAAGGTGACTATACTGGTTGCTAATAAAACAAGTCGTGATGTTGTTGTGAAGCAAGGACAAAAGATAGCAGACCTCTTTGAGCCTGAGTCGATTGTGACACCCCGATGTGAAACTCAGAGTCTGGCAATAGACCCCAAAAAGTTTGACTTTGGAAATTCACCATTGTCCGAGGAGTGGAAAGATCGTTTGAGGAAGAAACTTGGTGAAAGATCCAAAGTGTTCTCACTGCATGAGTGGGATGTGGGATGTGCCAAAGGAGTAAAGCACCACATCAGGCTACATGACCCTCGACCCTTTAGGGAGAGATCGAGGAGGATTGCCCTCTCTGAGATGGAAGATGTGCGACATCATCTTCAAGAGCTAGCTGCAAATGGCATCATTACAGAGTCCCGCAGCCCATATGCCTCACCCATTGTGATAGCCCGTAAAAAGAATGGAAAAGTCCGGATGTGCATTGACTACCGCACCCTAAACAGCCGTACTGTGGTTGACCAGTACACTATGCCTAGAGTCCAAGATGCCCTAGATTGTTTGCTGGGAAGCCAGTGGTTCTCTGTGTTGGATCTCCGGAGTGGATACTACCAGATCCCCCTGGGAGAGGAAGATAAGGAGAAGACAGCCTTCATCTGCCCATTAGGGTTTTATCAGTTTGAATGCATGCCCCAGGGGATTTCAGGGGCACCTGCCACATTTCAACGTCTTATGGAGAAAGTAGTGGGAGACATAAATTTACTACAAGTTTTGGTTTATTTGGATGACCTAATTGTGTTTGGAAGAACATTGGAGGAGCATGAAAAAAGACTACTTAAAGTGCTCGATAGGTTGGAGGACTATGGTTTGAAGCTCTCAATAGACAAATGCCAGTTCTGCCGAACCTCAGTGAAGTATGTGGGGCACATCGTGTCCCAAGAGGGCGTGAGCACTGATCCCGATAAAATAAAAGCACTCACTACCTGGCCTCATCCAAGTAACTACAGAGAACTCAAGACCTTCCTTGAATTTAGTGGCTACTACCGCAGATTTGTTAAGAACTATGCTACGATTGTAAAGCCTCTGAACGATCTTACCCGGGAATACCAGTCCGGAAAAAACAAATCTAAAACCAAGAACAAGGGGAAGCCCACAAAGCCTCCTGTGCAGAGACACTATGGCCCATTTGCACCGTTTGGGCCACGGTGGGATGAGAGATGTAAGAGGGCATTTCAAGAAATCATTGCTTGCCTAACGCATGCTCCAGTCTTGGTCTTTGCTGACCCCAGCAAACCGTTTATCCTGCATACTGATGCCAGTTTGGAGGGTCTGGGAGCAGTACTGTACCAGGAAGTGGAAGGTAAACGTAAACCTGTAGCCTTTGCCAGCCGAGGACTGTCTGACAGTGAAACTCGCTATCCCATCCACAAGCTGGAGTTCTTGGCCTTGAAATGGGCCATCACCAAGAAATTTCGAGACTATCTGTATGGTGCTCAGTTCCAGGTGTGGACAGACAACAACCCATTAACTTATGTGTTGACAAGTGCTAAGCTAGATGCTACAGGGCAGAGATGGGTGGCCGCCTTGGCTAGCTATGAGTTCAGCATTCAATACCGCTCAGGGAGAAGCAATGTAGATGCAGACGCACTGTCCAGGCGTCCGCAGGCACCAGAAGTTGCTGTGATACCCACGAATGGAGTGAGAGCTATTTGCAGTGTGAGTCGCCGAGGGCCAGAGACCCATGAGAGCTGTCATGAATGTGTTGCAGAAGCGTTGGGCCTGCCCCCGAAATGCGTGCCCTCCGCTGCAGTGAACTATACAGCATTGAACCAAACTCCCTTGCCCATGCTCAATGTGGCTGACTGGCAAGAAGCCCAGCTGCAAGATACTGACATTCGTGATACACTACTTGCCAAAAGGGAGGGACGAAGCCCGGCTGCAGTGGTCACACCTACCCTGAAGGGTAAACTATTGTTGAGAGAGTGGACCAAACTAAAACTGATTCAAGGAGTACTACACCGAGTGACTATGAACCCTTTACAGAAACAGCGAGCACAGCTAGTGTTGCCAAAAGAGTACCGAGCCCTAACCATGAGGGCACTGCATGATGACTTTGGACATTTAGGGATGGAGAGGACCCTGGAACTTATTCGTAGCAGGTTCTATTGGCCCCGGATGGCTGAAGATGTTCGCAGGAAATGTGAGACATGCGCTCGATGTGTCCAAAGGAAAACTCTGCCCACAAGGGCTGCATATCTCAAGAACATCACCAGCAGCAAACCATTAGAACTGGTATGCATTGATTTCTTGTCTCTCGAAGTAGACAGGAAGAATGTCGGAAACATCCTAGTAGTGACTGACCATTTTACACGGTATGCACAGGCATATCCCACCCGAGATCAGAGAGCCACCACTGTCGCTCGAGTACTGTGGAAGAAATATTTCTCAGTCTATGGATTCCCGGCCCGGATACACTCAGATCAGGGGCGAGACTTTGAGAGTCACCTTCTGAAGGAGGTACTGAAAATAGCGGGAATTAAAAAGTCTAGGACAACACCTTACCATCCGCAGGGTGATCCCCAGCCAGAGAGGTTCAACCGAACCCTGTTAGATATGCTGGGGACTTTGCGACCAGAGCAAAAGGCAAACTGAAGCCAGCATGTGGCATTTCTGGTGCATGCCTACAACGCCACCAGGAATGACGCTACGGGAGTCACCCCATATCTCTTGATGTTTGGGCAAGAACCCAGATTACCCATAGACCTGTGCTTTGGTGTATCAGAAAATGGAAATAGCTATAAAACCCATCAGCAATATGTAGCCCGGCTAAGAAAAAAGCTGCAGAATGCTTATCGCCTAGCTACATCTGCCGCTAGAAAAAATGCAGACCGCAACAAACATCAATATGATGCGAGGGTACGTTTACAGGAGCTCCAGTCAGGGGACAGAGTCCTGCTGCGAAATCTGGGTATTGCTGGCAAACACAAGATAGCTGACAGATGGAAGGCAATACCCTACCTAGTGATAAAAAAACTGAAAGATCTGCCGGTCTACAAGATCAAACCTGAAGAGGGTCCAGGGCAAATAAAGACAGTGCATAGAAACCTATTGCTCCCTGTGGGGGAATTGGTAGGCACCCCTTATAAGATGGGCCAGGACAGGGCAGCCGGGCAAAATAGAAGTGCTAGGCCAAAGCCGCCCCCCAACGGGGCCCACGGGCATTCTAAAGATAACCTACCCCTAGCCAGCATGTCGGAGAGTGAGGCCAAGGAGGAAGACACGACCAGGGCGTATCCCAGAATGAAAACAAGACTTCAGTCTCCATCAGCTGAGCTGATAGAGAGCTCTCTCTCCTCAGCCCTAAACCCTGTGGCGGAGGTATTTCGGCCAGTTACAGGCACCCCTGAGCCGCTGGTGGGACCCCCCTGTAATGACGCACACAGTTTACTGGACAATGAAGACATCGAGGGGGAGGGGGCCCTAGGCACAATAAACTTTCCACTACCGGAACCAGAGATGCAGAGGCCTGGGCCAGTAGCCGAGGGATCCTCAAAGGAAACCTCCCCATCCGTCACTCAAGAAGGTGTTCCCCCCACTCCTGCAACAGAGACTCTCAATAGAAGGGACAGGGTAATAAGACCCGTACAACGGCTAACCTATGATGCACCCGGGGTGGTTAGTGAGGAGCCCATACACTTAGCACACAGGCTTGTGAAAGCTAAAGTGGGAGTGGGGTTTGTCGGGACGACAAATTTTGGCTGGGGGGAGGATGTAAGCAGTGTCAGGGAATGGCAGGAATTGCAATGACTTTGCAGTGTCAGTATGGGTGACATCCAGTGGTGAGTTGCAGAAATTGCAATAGCTTTTGGAAAATAACACCTGATTTCCTTAGACACACCCACCGCACCTGGCCTGCATTCTAACAGCCAAAATGATCACTTTGGCTACTGTGGGACCCCCAGTTTCTGTAGTATTGGGGCAAGAATGATAGAGTGCTGATTAACATGTTTATGTGAATGAGGGGTTGGGACATTGATTTGGCCTTTGGCATGCTGGAGGGACTCGCCATCAACTAGGTAGCACTCGCTAAACAAGGGACAGGGGTTCCAAAACCCACTGAATTGAGAGAGGCTATAGATAGGTTCCTAGACCTTGTGGTCAGGGAACTTGTCTGAGGGCCGCACAGGCCTATTGCACCTGGCTTCTCTCCCCTGTGGAATGTTAGAGCTGACTTTTGCTTCCATTAGGAGTCTAACTTCAGCTTACTGAGCTGAAGTTGCTTTGGGTCTGGTGGTGCTTCTGCACTAAGGCCCCCCCACTATGAGCTAAAATCACTTAAGAGCTGAAAAATCACTGAGCTTTATCTTCCGTGGGGGGCCCTGAGCAGTTCCTGAGACCGCTGGCAGAGCAGTTCCGGTGCCGGCGAGTGGACCCGTTCCAGAGACCGCTGGCAGAGCAGCTCTGGTGCCGGTGAGTGGACCCGTTCCAGAGACCGCTGCCAGAGCAGTTTCTGTGCCGGCGAGTGGACCCGTTCCTGAGACTGCTGCCAGAGCAGTTCCGGTGCCAGCGAGTGGACCTGTTCCTGAGACGGCTGCCAGAGCGGCTAGTGGAGTGAACAGCACGACTGGAGAGGCGGGGCAGTCGGCCTCTGACCACGTAAGGTGCCCCATAACCTGCCCCCCCCCCACCTCGGTGGGGAGGTACAACTCCGCTATGAACTTTTGAACTCTGCTGGGGCTGTTGGACTTTGGGGACTTTGGGGGACTTTGGGGCTTGTGGGACTCAAGAACCCAAGGGAAAGGACACTGCCCATTGGCGTGTGAGTGTGTGTGTGTGTGGGGGGGGGATTCTGGTTCATGGTTTGGGTTGTGACTTTTGTTTGTGGTATTTACCCAATAATATGCCACAGTGTTTCTCTCTGTCATTAAAGGGGTTTTGGTACACTCAGACTCGGTGCTTGCGAGAGGGGAAGTATTGCCTCTTAGAGGCGCCCAGAAGGGTGGTATATTGTTGTCCCAGGTCACTGGGTGGGGGCTCGAGCCGGTTTTGTATTGTGTCCTTAGAATGGAACCCCTGAATACTGAACCCGGCCCTTGTTGCTGCCAACTCTGATGGGCAGAAGGGTTACATACGTAAGAGCCTTTGGTGAGGGACCTTGTCAAAGGCTTTCTGGAAATCTAAGTACACTATGTCCACCGGATCCCCCTTGTCCACATGTTTGCTGACCCCTTCAAAGAACTCTAATAGATTAGTAAGACACGATTTCCCTTTGCAGAAACCATGTTGACTTTTGCCCAACAATTTATGCTCTTCTATGTGTCTGACAATTTTATTCTTTACTATTGTTTCAACTAATTTTCCCGGTACGGACGTTAGACTGACTGGTCTGTAATTGCCAGGATCACCTCTAGAGCCCTTTTTAAATATTGGCGTTACATTAGCTATCTTCCAGTCACTGGGCACAGTAGCCGATTTAAAGGATAGGTTACAAACCCTCGTTAATAGTGCCGCAATTTCACATTTGAGTTCTTTCAGAACTCTTGGGTGAATGCCATCTGGTCCCGGTGACTTGTTACAGTTAAGTTTATCAATGAGTTCCAGAACCTCCTCTACTGATACTTCAATTTGTGACAATACCTCAGATTCGTCACCTACAAAAGACAGCTCAGGTTTAGGAATCTCCCTAACGTCCTCAGCCGTGAATACTGAAGCAAAGAATTCATTTAGTTTCTCTGCAATGACTCTGTCATCTTTAAGTTCTCCTTTTGTATCTCTGTCATCCAGGGGCCCCACTGGTTGTTTAGCAGGCTTCCTGCTTCTGACATATTTAAAAAACATTTTGTTATTACCTTTTGAGTTTTTGGCTAGCTGTTCTTCAAACTCCATTTTAGCTTTTCTTATTACATTCTTACACTTTATTTGGCAGTGCTTATGCTCCTTTCTATTTACCTCACTAGGATTAGACTTCCACTTTTTAAAAGATGCCTTTTTCTCTCTCACTGCTTCTTTTACTTGGCTGTTAAGCCACGGTGGCTCTTTTTTAGTTTTCTGGCGTTGTTTTTTAATTTGGGGTATACATTTGAGTTGGGCCTTTATTATGGTATCTTTGAAGAGAGTCCATGCAGCTTGCAGGGATTTCACTTTAGTCACTTTACCTTTTAATTTCCGTTTAACTAACCCCCTCATTCTTGCATAGTTCCCCTTTTTGAAATTAAATGCCCCAGTGTTGGGCTTCTGAGGTGTTATTCCCACCATAGGAATGTTAAATGTTATTATATTATGGTCACTATTTCCCAGCGGTCCTTTTATAGTTACCTCTTGAACCAGATCCTGCGCTCCACTCAGGACTAAATCTAGAGTTGCCTCTCCCCTTGTGGTTTCCTGTACCAGCTGCTCCAAGAAGCAGTCATTTAAAGTATCAAGAAATTTCATCTCTGCATTTCGTCCTGAGGTGACATGTACCCAGTCAATGTTGGGATAATTGAAGTCTCCCACTATTATTGGGTTCTTTATTTTGACAGCCTCTCTAATCTCCCTTAGCATTTCGTCATCCCTATCACTGTCCTGATTAGGTGGTCGATAATAGAGCCCTATTGTTATGTTCTTATTAGAGCATGAAATTACTATCCATAGTGATTCTATGGAAGATGTGGATTCATTTAAGATTTTTACTTCATTTGATTCTACACTAACTTTTACATAAAGTGCCACTTCCCCGCCCCCACGACCTATTCTGTCCTTCCGATATATTTTATACCCTGGAATGATTGTGTCCCATTGATTGTCCTCGGTCCACCATGTTTCTGTGATGCCTATTATGTCAATATCCTCCTCTAACACGAGGCACTCTAGTTCACCCATCTTATTATTTAGACTTCTGGCATTTGTGTACAAGCACTTTAAAAACTGGTCACTGTTTATCTGTCTGCTCTTCCCTGGTGTGTCAGATTCTTTATGTGAAAATTTCTCATCTGATCTGGCCCCTCCTTTATCCTTTTCCATCCTTTCCTGTCTAAAACCTAGAGAATCTCTAACGACAGACCCTCCTGTAAGAGAAGTCTCTATCCGATCCACGTGCTCCTCTGCAGCAATCGGCTTTCCCCCATCTCTTAGTTTAAAAACTGCTCTGCAACCTTTTTAATGTTAAGTGCCAGCAGCCTGGTTCCACTTCACATTTCTTGTTAGACTTCCACCAGAAAATCTCAAAATTCTTCAGCAGCATTAATGAAATTTATAATCTCATAACACCCTTGTGGAACAGCTAAGAGTTGTTGTCTCCATATTACTAATGAAAAAACAGTCAGAGAGAGATTAGGAGCCAGAATCTGATCTCATTTACAGCATGTAAATCCAGAATTATTCCAATGAGAACCTTGTGAAGGATTACTGTGGGACCCTTGTTACATGAACTGACATCTAAACAGAGTGTTCATGTTATTAACTATGCATGGCAGATTAAATGGAATGTAGGAAGTATTGTGGCCTAGGGGGTTTTTAGAGCTGCCCTTCAAATAATTTTTGTAATGATCAAACACAGCTACAACAGTTGTTCCCAAACAATATTCTCATCAAACATATGTTGCAAATAGCACAGTACATTCTAAATGGTAGAATTAATGTGTCTGAGGGTTTTGCAAATATTTCTGAGCACTCACTGCTCGAGTTCACCTGAAGTTGCTACACTTTCTCTATCGATAGTCAGATATTTCATAGAGGAACCAACTTTGATATAAGGTAGCTATGGCAATATCTGATGTAATAGCATTAACAGCTGTACCTATCAATTGAAACTGTTATTTGAAACTCGTAGCTTGTGCTTTAAAGAGATTAATAATGGGGAAAAAACTTTTTTAAAAATGTTGTGAAATGAAAAACAAAAAATACCCCATAAACAATTTTGAAAGATTATAAATTCACAAGTGAGAGCGAAGCGGAGGTAAAAATAGCCTGGGTTATGCAGGAGCTCAGATTAGATCATCAGAACAATCTCTTGTGACCTTCAGACTTCTTAGCCAGATCTTCAGCTGTATGACGGACCGCTCTCTCACCCCTCTCAGGAACAGGCAGGAAACCCTTCTTTGCTCCAAACAGTGCTCTTTTATTCACAGTGCAGGCCCCACCACCAATATATACAGCTTTGTACAGTCCTTCTTTCCAAATTACAACTCTACAGTTTACAGCATACAACTCTATGTAGTTCAGCTCTACAGACTCTATATAGTCCAGCTCTAAACACACAGTTCTAAACAGCTCCTAACACACAGCTCTGAATAGCTCCAACCACCACCACACTCTATACCATCCCCACCACCCTGGGCTTTCTTCCTGGCAGGCCTTTTATCCCCCTGAGGAGGCTGCCAGGTGTCACTCATCAAGCCTGAGCCCAGGTGGCTGATTAGGCTTCCTGCAAGGGAGCTTTGCAGAGGGTTTTTCTCCCTCTTAAAGGGGCGGCAGGGCTGGCTCAGCCACTCCTGGCCAGCACCCTGCCACAAGCTGGTATAAAATCAGCATAACCTTTTTACACCAACAGAACCGATTCTGATTTACACTTTAACACATAATCATGAATAAAATGGAGGAATGTGTCCAATATAATGGGGAAACATTCAGCCTTGGCATAACTCCAGAATCCCACACACAAATTTGACCCCGAAAGGGGACATTTTCAATTACTTTACTTTTGCTTCTATATTTTAGCCCATCCATCATTTAATACTTATACTGCTGCATCACATCTTTTGTTCACATAGGGCTAGATTGGTGCTCATTCATTCTGGTGAGCACCTATCTGTATAAGTAATCTATTCTCTGTAGGTTCCTATACTACTGTTTTCACCTTCCAGTAACACATTAAGTCACATTAATAGGCAGCAGATATAAAACAAACAAAAAGAAATATTTTTTTCACACAACGCACAGTCAACCTGTGGAACTCTTTGCCAGAGGATGTTGTGAAGGCCAAGATGCTTCAAAACAGAACTAACGTTCATGGAGGGTAGGTCCATCAATGCCTATTAGCCAGGATGGGCAGAGATGGTGTCCCAAGCCTCTGTTTGCCAGAAGCTGGGAATGGGTAACGGGATGGTTTGTTTGAGGATTATCTGTTCTGTTCATTCCATATGGGGTACCTGGCATTGGCCACTGCTGGAAAACGGCATACTGGATTAGATAGACCTTTGGCCTGACCAAGTATGCCCATTCTTATGAATAACATATATCACGTGTTTGTCCTCTCATCCCCTCCTTAGGGGGAGAAGCGTGTGTAGTGATGTATCTTGTTTTGGTAGGGTTTTCAGGGATTTTAAAATTTTATTTAGGTTCCCTCTTCTACCGCACCCCCCATTTTGTACTCTGGCTTGTGTAAAGCTTATGACAATGGGCACTTCCTTATAATTACTGTATATTTCATGTTAGAGTTTGCAGAACAATAAAACCACCTACATCTAGTTTGCTGAAACACTCATATGGTTTGGTTTTGCTTTTTATTGGTGAAGATGAAAACAAACTTAACTGGAAACGCCAGTTTGGTTTGAACTGTTGCTTAATTATATGGTACCGGTACTTGATTTCACTAGTGAGATCTGATATATCTCTAATGTATTCATAATTTCAAATCAGTTAAGATGAAAGTAGCAAAAGAATCTTTGTTTGCTTGACTGTTCTTGGTTATTAACCCAGTGGTCTTATCTCTGTGTTTGCCATATTTGACCTTTTGTTCACCATAAAGCTCACATTTAAAATGATCTATTTACATTAACTATGAAAATGGTCAAATAAAACCAACAACTCTAGAGCAACAGAGGCAGTCACCCATGAATAAACATCTCAGAAGATCGTAAAATGTGAGCCTGCATCTTTGGTTTTTATGAGTTGGAGACATTTATTGCTTAGCACTATTACTGCTGCTATGGAGTTATTGCTTATATAACCTTAAATTTTCCCATTAGCTTTGTTTCTGCTCTGAATTATGAAGCAACATTTTATTCTCAATTTCTATCTTTGCTGCAGTATGCATGATTAAGGATTCGATTTAGTCATGGAGGTCGCAGATTTTGTGACTTTAACAAACCTCTGTGACTTCTTCAGCTTCAGCTCAGGGGGGGGGGGGAAGGAGGGGAGAGAGCTCGGGTTTCGGGGGGGAGCTCAGGCTTCTGGCTCCCCAGCAGTTAGCCCTCCCTCCTCCACACTGTTATTTTTAGTAAAAATCACGGACAGGTTGCAGGCTTCTGCAAATTTCTTTTATTGTCCACAACCTGTCTGTGATTTTTTACTAAAAATAACCGTGACAAAATCTTAACCTTATACATTATATATATATATATATATATATATATATATATATATATATATATATATATATATATATATATATACACATATATATATACACATATATATATACACATATATATATACATATATATATATATATACACATATATATATACACATATATATATACATATATATATATATATATATATATATATATATATATATATATATATACATATATATATATATACACATATATATATACATATATATATATATATATACATATATATATATATATATATATATATATATATATATATATATATATATATGTATATATATATATATATATATATATATATATATATATATATATATATATATATATATATATATAAAACTTTGCATCAGGGCTGGAAGTTAGCTTTTCTGCCTTCCACTGCTCTACCCCCCTAATAAAAATAAAACATTCTAAATATATTATTAAAAACAATGGTATTATGGAAGTGCCTGGAGGCCCCATTGGGCTAGTCACTATACAAACACAGCAGTAGACTCAGAGATGGAAAGCAACGTGCCCCAAATCACATAATAGGCCACTGGCAAAGCCAAGACTAGACTACAGGTCTCCTGGATTCCACTTCAGTGCTGTAATCACTGGTCATGTTGCCTCTCCAAAAATCTAATAGTATAAAATGAGCAAGAATGCAAGATCAATCTAGATACATGCCGGAATATTTCTGACTATACAATTTCTTAGCTACAATTTTGTCTATGTGCTGAATTTCATCATGAAGAAATTTTACAACAGGAATTAGCTGCCAAAACCAACTGCGCACATGTAGTGCACCATCCTCTCAACCCAGGTGTTTCTTCCTCACACCTAAAGGTGTTCTCCTTTTGTTCAAGAGGTAAAGACCTGTGTTTGATGCTAAAGGGCCTGGGTTCTTCCCTGCACGTTTTTCTGTGACCAGGGTTTGTTTCATGGGTACAATAGTGATATGCCTTCTCCTCCTCCCCCCATACAAATGCCAGAAGGTTCTACAGAGTAATTAGTACAGTTCCACAAAGAAGTACCAGCAAGGGAGAGATGTACAAGAGATTGGCGTCCTCCCCAATCTGAGATTTTCAGTGAGATGGAGTCAATGATATCGGGAGGCTCTTTGAGACAAAAGGAATTGCAGAAGAGAAGACTCTTGGTTCAAAAGAGGCCAGATTATGCAAAGGATGGTTGAGGAACTCAGTGCTATATCAAAAGAAGGGAAGGATGTGAAGAAAGGAATGGTCCTTGAGGTAGGCTGGAGCTAGTCTATTGCGGCATGTAAAAACAAAACACATGGAGGCCTTACTTCACTCTTATAATCAAGGAAGTACTCCAAGGAAGTATTTACTTTCCCAGCTTCCTTTTCCCTGTAGGCTACCCTTTATACTTTTAAAATACATGTGCATCATACATGTACATTTGGCATTCAGAACAACAAATAATTTCTTCTGGAACTGCTGCTTATTTCACTCTATAGATCAAGTCTTAGGGGATGTTGGAGAATGATTTAGTGTGCGCCCCTTGGTACATAAATGGCATGCTCTCTTTGATGGCTACATCATCTGGCAGCCAGCGGTACTCCTTAAACTGGATCTCCAAAGAAATTGTGAATTCTAGCACCACATTAGGACCTAAGTGAGAGGCAATTACTTCAATGGAAGTTGCATTTGCTCAGAACCAGACAGGATCAGGCCTATCATTTGGAAAATATCCTTTTTGAAATCAAACTCATCTGTTATACTGCAAAGAAATGGAACATTAATCATGCTTTAATTTGTCCCAATTAGCTGAAAATTATCCCATGTCCAACAAGGAAACAGTCAATGCTGAGAGTGTCTTCCTGTTTGTTAATATGCTGTTCTTAATATTAAAGAGAATGCAAGACTGGGTCACAGCCTCGTCTGGTGCATAGCTCAGTGAAACTTCACAGATTTATACCAGCCAGGATTGGACCAATTTTCTTTTCAATCTGTACTGTTTTCATAAGGTCACAGAATGAAAAGCCTTGTGTGGACATAAAATATTTTACATTACATTACATTACATAAACACATCTAATGAGTTGGCTTGATTGATTATAGATTGGTAATGTGCTATATTCATATCTAGTTCAGTACTGAGCTGAATTTAGCATAATCTGATAGCAATATTGTTCTCAAGCCCAGTTCCTGAATAGGTATTGAGATCACAAAGCCACTTTCACAATTGTCACCCTTGTTTACAGTCTAATAAAGGCCAAGGCTTGAATGGACATGGAGAATAAAATAGCCCCTTGTAGAAGAGTGGGAAGAGCCCCTATCCAGAGAAGATGAACAACAGCCTCACCAGTGACAGTTTCAATCACTTTTTTGGGGGCTTTCTTTTACTGATTCTTAAACAAAGGATTCCAGACAAACACAAGCCACTGAGAACAGTAGTCTCCAACAGCCAGAGACCTGTTCAACTTCTTAGCCAGCTGTGAAGGGAAGACACACTTTTCCCCTTAGCTAGCTGCTGTCACTGTCTGTGTCTTTATATGATGACCCATATGTCAGACATGAGTCTAGAACCACTAAGACACTGGGACTTGTGGAGCACCTTTCTACCTGGTCACACCCTTTATCCCTATAGGTGGTCCATCCAAGGTCCATCCAAGTGCATTGATGCAGTGATGTATGGGGGAAGCTTGCACTGCCAATGATGTCCCTTTTCTGGGTTAACTAGAGGACTTCAATTTCCAGAGCTGTCACTTCAGTTCCTAGAAGAAGCACCAAGTTTAATTTGAAATTAAGAAATTAAATGACAATGTTTAAAGCTGTCAAGATGAATATTTTCCCCTGCTGTTTTGAAACTGGCTGACAATTTTGCATCTCTGACAATACAATTGAAAAAGACTGGGCAGGATATTATTTCTCCAAAATAGGAATAGAGGAATACAGTATTGGGGCAGATCCAAAGACTGGATTGATTTCAATGAGGTTTGTATCAAATATGGAGGATGTGATCCAGCAAGGCATTTGCTTAAATTTAAGCACAAGAATAATCCCCAATGGAGAAACAACCAGGGAATGCAATGGTACTACTCACTGTTTCAAAGTTCTTCTTGATTAAAGCCTTAGTGAGGAACTAATAAGAGTATAGGCAAATATTGGATAGGCTAGTGAGATACAAGCATTCCTCACATAGCTCTGGCAATGCATTAGAATTGTGACTATCAGCACTCCCTGCTATTGCATGTCCAGGACTCACTTTCAGCACAGAGGTTTAAATGCTTGAATTTTGCTAGGGTATGTGGTGGGTTGTGTATGTGTTTAGTTTGATTTGTCCACTGGAGATAAGAAAGGAGATCAAGCTTGTTTGAACTTAGGTCCCTGGAGCTGAATATCTTAATCCTCTGTTGGGTAGATGGATTTAACCAAGTTAGCTGGACAGTCTTTCTAAATTATGTTCACATCCAAATTGAACCTTCTGAGGCCGCACTTCAGTATATCTGTTCCCTGCTTAATTAGATGCTGGGTACAGTTTGTATAGTGCCTTCAATCTTGATATTTTTCACTCTGTTTACTTTAGCTGGCTGAGACAGATTACTCTACTAAATATATAAGATGGTAATTAGTTTAACAACATGCTAGATTTATAGATCTGTTCAATAACAACTCATTATTGACTAAGCTAATCCTGTAATGTACACTAACTTAATTAATTCATACATGTTGAAGTAAATATAAAATGGCAGTGTGTCAATGTAACCCTTAGCATAATGTCATCTGACTCATTACACTGGCATCAAGAAAACATGCTGCCTTGAATATAAAAATAACATATAATAGAAAAAAATAAAGCTAGAGTGTAATAAAATAAATTATGTTGACCTGTTTTCACCGTACAAGGGAAGATACAGAAGAAGTTTTAGATTGACAGTTACTGTCCAGTAACTGCAGTTTTGGTCAAAATTTACAGGTCTAGCACTAAGGATAATTTGATGGCTCAGGCTGTGAACTGGGACCCACAAGATGTAGGTTTCTATTCCCTGCTTTGTCAAACTCCATGTGTGGCCCTCATCAACTCACTAATCTTTCTCTGACTCAGTTCCTCATCTGTAAAATGGGGACAATCATATTTTCTTGGTCTGTTTCGGTTGTAAGGTCACTGGGCAGAAACTCTGTAACTACACACAGCACCTGGCACAAGGTGGCCCTGATCTCAGTCACATTACAGTAATTCAAATATAAAAAATCCTACTCTAAAAGAAGTTAATCCTGCAAAATGCTGGGTGCTTGCTGGATAGTGCTAGTTGTAATCCTGTCCTGACAACGTTTACTTTCCCCTTCTCTTCCTGGGGATTCCGCAACCCTGGTGCCCCTCACCCCTAGGAAGCTTAAAAATAAACATGATTTCTAGAATAGGTCAAAAGTTTTTAAATAGAAAAAAGGGATTTCAACTAAGTAAAAATTCCCATCCAAAGTCAACTTTTAACAAAACATTTGGGGGGAGTGGTTGTCAAAAACACGTCTGACAAAACCCCAAACTATCTCCTCCCCCAAATATTTGGAAACTACCATGTTTTTAAAATACACTGACGAAAACCTCAAAACATCGCAAAGTGAACGTTTGAGAAAAAAACATTGCATCCCCTCCCCCCCAAAAGTCTTTACAGACCCATTTCCCAACAAGCTCTTTCGGATAAGTCATCCCACACTTGAGTGAAAGGCAGATAGCACTGCACACCCGGAACATCTTTCCTCTCTCTTTTCTACCTTTTTTTATTTCCATGTGTTTTGCTCTGATAAGGGAGCCAAGCTGCTGATGCTCCCTCGCTCCCCCTTCCCGCCTCAGCAGGGGGACTGCTGCACGGTGCCTTCCCAACCCCAGGGACTGGGGCACGCAACTCCAGGGGAGGTCCCTCGCCCAAGCAGAGGGGCCAGTCCGGCAAGGCGCTGTCGAGTTTAGTGGGGGGTATTAGAAGGATCGGGCCCATTTTGAAGGAAGTTGGGGGGGGGGGAGCCGAAGGGGGCAAGTTTACTCACCAGCCCTCAGGGGCTCGGTCCCGCACCCCAATTCAATCACTGGCAAAACAGCTCCCAGTGAGTCAGGCCCTAGCCCCTCCCTCCTCCCCCTTCTAAGGAGCCGAAGTCCCAGAGCCGGTGGAGCTCGGACCCGGGTACTCGCCTTGGTGCCCAGCCGGATCCGGATCTCGTGCCGGTCCTTCTGCTGCTCCAGGATGCTCAGCAGGTGCTCCTGGAAGACGCCGATGCGGGTGAAGAAGTGCTCGTCGTCCCAGCAGCCCTCCATGTTATCGAAATCCACCCCCAGGGCCAGCAGGAACCGGACGCTGCGCGGCTGCAGGGCGATCTGCTGGGGCCGGCCGAGCAGGGCCGCCCGGGAGCGCTCGTCCAGCAGCGTCAGCTTCAGCACCTTGCCCGAGCGGACAGCGACCAGCGCCGCCGTCAGCCCCGCGGGGCCGGCCCCCACCACCAGCACCGGGACCCTGGCCCGCCAGTGGCGGATCCCGTCCACGCTCAGCTTCACCGCCACGTACAGCAGCACGGCCAGCAGGGTGCTGAGCGCCGCGTCCAGCGCCAGGCGCTCGTACCGCGCCGCCTCCTCCATGCTGCGCCGGGGCAGAGGAGCGCCCCTCACCCCCGCTCCGGGGCAGCGCCAGCGGATCTTCCTCCCCCCCGCCCCCGGCGGTCACTCCCCCCGGCCGCACCGCTCCACTCCTCCGTCCCGGTTCCTCCCGAGCCCAGGCTAGGCAATGGGGGAGGTGCCACCCACCCAGCGCCCTTTTCACCCGGCTCCCCCCCCGGGGCCCGGTTCTCAGCGCGGCCGGGGAGCGCTGGCGGAAGGACGGGCGGGGTCCAGCCGGCCGGTTTGTGGGGGCCACGCCCTGAGCTCGCCCGCTGGAAAGCGGGGCTCGAGTCCGCCGCGCCTCGCCCCCCGCGCGTCCCGGGGCAGGCGGGCTGCGAACGCCACCCAGCGCCGGCGGCGGGCGGCTGGCACGGCTCGGTCCCGAGCCCCCGTCCCCCCCAATGTCCAAATAGGGTCAATCTACCCCCCCCCCCCCCGCGCGCGCACCACCACGTGCACCCGGCAGAAACCCGGCCCCTGGCTCCTCCCTGGCGATTGTTAGCGCCCAAGCGCCCCCCCCCCCTCTGAAACACGCGGGAAGCGCCAGCAACTTTCTCGGGGGCGGTTGTTTTTCTAACCGTCCCACCGGATTCATCCCTCGCGCTCAGATTTGGGGCGGAGGCTCCGCTTTGAGGGTCCAACTTTGCAGCGGGGGGAGGGGGAGGCCACGTGCCAGAGTCTGGCAGGATCCAGGTGGATCCAGCGATCCCCCCCTCCCCCTATACACACACACACAGACGCGGGAGTTTCTCCTGCAGCCCACAGGAGCCACCCAGCCCGGGCGGGCTTCTCTCGCGGGGCGCAGGCGCAGGCTGAGCTCCAAGCCCCGCGCCTGGCGCAAGGTGATTTTCAGAAGGGGCGGCAGCAGGGACACAAGCCGCCGCCCGTTGCGGTGACCCCGCTGGTCCAGCTGCAGCAGCGAAGCGAGACCAACGTGCCGCTTCAGGCTCTTTCTGGGGCCTAGCTCATCCAACCGACATGGGGTTTGCGAGAGCAGAGGGTTAGCTGGGCGCCAGCAAGGAAACTGGGGAACCAGGAGTGTGACCAGACAGCAAGTGTGAAAAATCAGGACAGGGGGTGGGGGGTAATAGGAGCCTATATAAGAAAAAGGCCCCAAAATTGGGACAGTCTATAAAATCCGGACATCTGGTCACCCTAGGAGCGAGTGTGACCACACACTGGCTGTGGTGTGTCCCATCTAAGGCACCGAGATCACTTAGCTAAAGCTGGAGCGCAGACTCATTTTATTTCTCGCTAACAGCCAGTTGGCTTTTATCTCCTCTGGTAGAGGCTCATGCAGGAAGCTCCAGAGGTTCCCCGTTGGATCCTGCCGACAACCAGGGTCTGTCCCTGGTACAGGAGCAAGAAAATGTTTAGCCAAGACTGCAACAAAACCGTTTTTCCCCTACCTGGGAGCAACTTCTCACTACAGACCCCTTAGGAGCAGTCACTCACCCCTTCCTGCCGCCTGGGTCCTAATACTAAACCCTTTGAACCGCAGCCCTCACTGTTTTCAGACCAGGTCTCTCTCTGTTCATCTTCCAGCAAGCACAGCGCAGGAACAGGGATAATGGAAGATCATTGTAATAGCTGCTGAGTTTGGTCCATTTGGGGCAGGCTTTACCACAGCTCCTTATTTAAGGATATTTAGGGTCAGGAAAGAATTTCCCCCAGGTCAGATTGGCAGGGACCTTGCAGATTTTTCTCCTTCCCCTATAGCATGAGACACTTACTGGAGTGGATGGGTGAGGGTCTGTGTTCTGTGATGTTCAGGAGGTCAGACTAGATGAGCACAATGATCCCCTCTGGCCTTAAACTCTATGAGTAAGGATGGAGTTTTTAATCTTTGGCTGGAAGATGAAAGATACTTCCAGCCTGGTAGGTCTGGACTTCTCTTGCCAGTTGGACAGTGTTGCTAGTCACTGCACTGAAGGTTTAGGATTGGTCTCCAGCCTCAGGGTTGTGAGCAGACTGGAAAGAAAGAAAGAAAGAAAAAGAAAGCACAATTTTCTCCTCGTTATTTTTCCATTGAAAATTTGATCCACGTTCTCACTAATATTTCAACATTTCAGATACTTAAACAAGCTCTATGGATGGTAAAAGACTAGAAAAACATTTCAATTATTTTTTGTCAGATTTTGTCCCCCTTTTTTGCCAAAACTGAAAGTTGTGTAAAACATTTATTGAAAAACCGAAACATTGACATTTTGACACATTAGCTGACCGGCTTTGTTCAACCCCCCATCAAGGTTCCCCCCAAAATCTTTTTAGTCAGTCATTATTGGGTTTTTTAATTAATATTTTCTTGGGAGCCTGGACCTTGACTACACCTTGATCAAGAAATTTGGACATTCACAAAAAGCTTGTGGGGGTGGTGGCGGAAAGAAGAGGTCTGATCACTGAAGTCAGTGGGGGACCCTGGATTTCAGTGGCTTTGGATCAGACACTAATCCCGGGCACATTTTTTAAACAATAAAGGAAATTTGCAACACAAATAAATTTAAACAAAAGTAGCAGAAAAGCGGACCTTGTTCCACAAAACAGACACAGCTACACATACAAGGTGAGCACATGCATGATGCAAGAGGTGTCATTTGGTTCCCATCTGGAATTGTGGGTAACATTTTTTAACTCGTTTCTCTTAAGGGCGAGTGGGACACTGAAGAGAAGCTTAAATATCATGGGAAATCTTTTTATAAAACTTTGGCTCAAGTTACAGTTGCTAAGAGAAGAGTGTTTTAAGTTCGAAGAGTTTACTAATTACTGAAAGCTTGGTGATCCAGCCACCTTAGAGAGAGAATCCAGCCCACCACAACAGCATAATATTTATTTGAAGCAGCAGGG
Organism: Sternotherus odoratus; assembly: GCA_032164245.1. Taxonomy (NCBI): domain Eukaryota; kingdom Metazoa; phylum Chordata; order Testudines; family Kinosternidae; genus Sternotherus; species Sternotherus odoratus. Next base: position 10,593,939 of record JAVMKO010000014.1, read on the forward strand.
GAGAAAAAAAGTTCTAGCCTTACTTGCTACTGGAGTTACTACTGACATCACCTGGCATTTTAAAAAACAAAATAGGAACCGCATTGTTTTGTTATACCACTAGGTGTCACTACTGTAATTTCTATTCCAGATCTTGGGTACTTTTACTGTAACTTAACAGTGGCAAACTATGTATCACTTTGTACGCCCTCCAGCCAATGCAAAGGATTTCCAGGTCTCCCATCACACCTCTTTACTAAGGAAAGCCATCAATGGGAAATCACTAACTAACAAACCTAGGGTGATCAGATATCCTGAGTTTATAGAGAAAGTCCCGTTTTGGGGGACTTTCTTATATAGGCGCTTATTATTCCCCACCCCCCTGTCCCGTTTTTTTCACAGTTGCTGTCTGGTCATCCTAAACCAACCACCTATCATACGCTGCTCTGACAGTGATCAAAACAAGGCTACCCAGGCTGTGTTCAGTGGAGACCATTATCATCTGTATTGTAGGAGCATCTGGGAACGTCAAAGGAGATCAGGGCCCCATTATGCTAGGTACTGTACAACCAGGCGCAAAGAGCAGGGGGTGTTGGGGAAAGGCAGCAAAAGGGGAATTTGGAGGGAAAACATCAAAAGAATTACAGGTGGGAAGACAAGGTATTAATGACTGGAGGGTCTGGTTAGGGGATTAATGCAGATCCATGGGTTATGTGACATACCATTATCAGAGAGATATCATATCAGGGAGGGAGTATAAACTATTTGGAGCAAGGACGGTCTTTTTGTCCTTTGTACAGCACCTGGAACAATGAGGTCCTGGTCACTGACCAGGATACCTAGGCAATACTAATAATTCATATAAAGATGACAGCCCCACCCCATCCCAATCAGTGAGTTCAGACAATAGCAGACCCATAGCCCATCTTAAGTTCAAGCCTTAAGTTCTCTGTGGTCATGGGTTTCAGGGATCCTCAAAGCCATTATCAGATATTATCATACTTGTTTGGTTTCCAGTCCTTGTCATTTACTGTTAGCCAAACCTGTATTTTATTACATCAAAGCAAAAATCATTTGAGGGAATTGGTAGATGCATGTGTGTATTTATGTAGCTTTAGTCTGAATATCATTCTGGGCTTTACTAAGGAAAGGTAGACCTCTGCTGGAAGAAAGAAATACTGAGACTCTTGACATACTCTTATATCTGTATAAAATAAAATGCTGCTGCAGATTACAGGTAGCCATTTTTCAAACAAAAACATGTTTTTATTGGAAAATGGCTTGTTTTCAGAAGTAACATATAATTAAATAATTGTTGACATTGTCAATTTTTCCAAAAAAGAAGAGGCCTCTTTTTAAAAAAAAATATCAAGATTTCTCATTTACCAAAGACCAATTTTTTGGTAAACACAAAATGTCTAGAACTAGTTCACTAACATTTGCAATACAAATGGTGACAATTAAAAAAAACACTCAAATATTTTGAAGAAAATAACTATTTGTTGTTCCATTTCAAACATTTTAAATAAAAACAACTTTGAAGTGTTGATACATATGATTAAAACAGCCACTAAATTCTCAAAAGGCTGTATTCATTGTTTCAAACATAGAGAACAGAGGTTGCATGATTGCTACTTGACTTGGAAATAGCTTTGATTCTAGTCAAGTGTGTTGACTTTAATAATTTATTTGTCCCATTTTGATTCTCTTTAACCAGGAACCAATATTTTCCTTGGTCTTTTGTTTTTATTTTTTGTGTTAAACTATTTCACTAATAATCCAAGAAAAAGAACTAATTAATGACAATTAATTGCACTTACAACTACAGGTGAAGAAACAGAACTATTCAACATGTAAAAGAGTTGGCAAAAATATTTTGTAAATGGTTAATTTCCCTCTGCCTGTCTGATCTCTAGTCTTTTTGTCTGTCAAAATGCTTACATGGGTTCTGTCTAAGCACTTGGGACAAGAATTCTACAACAAAGCTTTACGCTCTCTCTTTCAGAGTGAGTAGGATTTATGTCAGTGTTCCCAAACTGTGATTATCTACAGACAAGTGTAATTTCCACTGTGCCATGAGCACTCAAGTGCTGTGCATGCTGCTTACCAGCTTATCCCAGGTGCAATGCATTGCTTTGGGAGCATTCTCCATTTCACTCACCTTTCTAGAATAAAAGTGGAGTCCTCTTCAACTCTGGAGCACAGAAAGGCTACTTGGTTAGAAAATACATTTCCCTGTGAGGCTCCAATGAAGTAATTCAAGCCCCCTGGGACAGGCTTGTTTCCTTATCAAACCCCCAGCCCCAAATGCTAAGTCACTTTGGCTTCATGCAACGATAGGATCACAGTTAGAGGAAAGGCAGGGGAATGTGGAAGTCTGTGCCTTGCTGGTGCACTCAGCTCCTTTATTGGCACCAGCCGGTCCCAGCACTGGGAAGGATACACTAGCCCTTTTGGAGGGAGAGGAGCAAAGAGGTGACTAACGGTGTTTTCAGTGGAGAGAGGGCAGTACTTGCTTCTGTGCATTTGCTATATAGTGTCTACAGGATGGGGTAGGCTGGGTGGAGAAGTGAGGGTGGGGGCAATGGAAGAAGGCTGTCTGTGCTATTTACCAAGATCCTTCTAGGACTTGCTAGTCACGACTGTCTAGATCCACAACTGTTAAGCTCTGTGCAGCTCATCAAGTGACCTATTTCATAGATGTGAGTGAATGGGAGAAGAGGAACATCTTTTGCTTTGGCCCAGTTACCACCAGTTGGCTCTTACCATCACTCTGTTTCCTGCTCTCCTATTATTCCAATTCCTCTCTCCCTCTCCCCAGCCCACTTCCTGCTGCCCACCCTCAATTTCCTGCCAGCCATTCCATTCTCTTTGCCCCACCATTTTCACCCCCATCCTTCTGGTCTACTTCAGATATTCCAGTTAATAGACAAAGTATCTGGCTATGAGTAAGACCTAAACCTGAGTCCCCCATACTGGCTGTAACTTTGTGAACTCATTAATTGGCACAGGTGTCTGTTTGTTTAACAAAGTGTATGACATCTGCTGTATATGGAAAAAATGTCCCCCAGTAGTGTCCATAACCAGTTTATATTGCTATTACCTAAAGTAAATGGATGAAAATTGAGTAGAAATCAAAAGTAAGCCCCTTGGGATTTGGTAGGTATTGGTGCTACTGCACATTTGAATAGGTTTCCAAATCTGTGGTGAAATTACATGTTGAACATAATGTAGTTTAAGATCTATTTATATAATTAATCCAGTGAACCTGCACTCAAGAGGCCATATTAAACTACTGTAGGGCTCTCCATTTATTTAAATCACAGTTTACAAACCAAACCAAACAGGGAGCATAGCATCTGCTTAGCTTAATAGAGATGGCTAGATCCTACTTTGTTCCCATAATTTAATTCAGAGGATAGCTAGCAGGGTGGACAGTTAAGCCTCTATTGCAAGTTCCTGCTCTAGGGAAATAATTATTTCACCAATCAGTAATGATAACTATTCATGTATAAAATGGTTCTATATGTACAGGTGTCATTGCCCATTATTGATGTGTGGCCATCTCTGGAATGGAAGGGGGCAGCTCTTTGCCAGTACACAGCAATACGACACAATGGCTAAAGATGAGGAGAAAAGCTTATCTGATTGAAAGTGCAGGAGAATTTAGTTAGCCAGAATCTAACTACCTGTAGTGAAATCTGTCTACAGAACTCACTTACTCTCATGACTCTTGTGATAAGGGCCATGGACAGCAAGACTAGATGGGGTCAAGATTTTGATGTAGCCGGCGTCTCATCTGGGAGATGATCTCACAAACATATCAGTTCCTTTACTGCCATACTGGAATGGTGGATCAGTAAGAAGAGTTGAAAAGGACTACACCAGTTCCTGCTGCAGCATCTTGCAGCATCTGTGGTGGTCTCCCAGCCAAGTGCCAACAAGCCCTAATAGTGATTAGTCTGTGAGAAATGATGTGACATTGGTCCTAGCTGGCTAGAGAAATAGGTGGGTGAGCAGGGGACGGGAAGTGCACGAGGCCTGGGCTGGGGGCAGGGAGGAGTCACATGGAAGGTCATGTGAGGAGGTCATGTGCTCCCCTTCTCCTCTCCCTGTGCTGATAAGAAATGGATTCCATTTGCATCACTGCTGACACCAGACCTGCTGCAATAGCTTTGGTTCTTGGTTAGAGCTGAGATCAGAAGAGATCTATTTTCTGTATCTGGTGCTGCTGAAGTCACATGAGAAACTCAGCCAAAGATGGCAGAACCAAAAATAGTTGAACTCTTATGATTTCTATTATTTTGGGCCAGAGTCTTGCAAGATTTTTGTGACATTAGACTCTTCCCGTAGCCCAGATTTGGCTTTGAACATGCCCTGTCCTAAACCTAATTTGTGTCTGTACCCTGTCTTCTCCATGCATCTCAAGCAAAGTCCTTCTTAGGTACTCGATATTATGGAATAGGAGCATCACTCAGATTTCTCTCAGCCTCAGTGTGGATGGAATTCTCTCTCATACAGGATATATACACAATATTTACAGAACCACAATACATGTAACCTTGTACACTTGAACTTTGAAATGCTGATTGTACATGTCTTCGTGTTCTCAAAAAAACAAACTAGTAAATTATATGTTTGATTTATTAGCAATTAAAATTTATTGCACAATTAAAAGGAAAGCTAAGAGTTGACCTCCAAGTAACAGAATTCGGGTTCTAGGATGCAAGAGGTTATTTTCAAAAATTCATTGTATATGCCACTAAAATAAAACATACTTGGGTGATGCAAAGCAAAGTGTACGTCAGGCTTCTTTTTTTCTATTGTTTCCATTTCTCTAAATGGATAGGATTTATTTACTATTCACAGTTGTTTTGAAAGATTAAGAATAGCAAAAAATTAACAGATAATTCCTCCACTTCCAAACATTAGGTGCTGAACTGCAATTTGCATGTAAACACATCAGTGCAAAAGCACAAGGACCATATTTTCCCAATGACCAATACATACAAAAGATTTTCACAGCTGGCATTTCATGAGGCTAGATTGTCCCCTGGATAATGAGGCTTACAGAGATGTAGGTAGAAGCAAAGAATCCCTTTCTCATTGTTCCACCCCAGGGCTGTGTTAATTGCCATGCTCGTCCTTGGGTGGAGTGCAGAGGCTGTCCGCCAAGGAGCAATTGAGAGGGGTGTGGGAAGGAGCAGGTGAAGCTATGGCTCTGCTCATCCCTATATGCCAGTCGATGGAGCTGGTTTGCCCCTAGAATGGTGCACTCTGCACAAATTACTCCCTCCCCTTTACAGTGAGGGTGCGCCACAAGGCAATATGTCTTTGAGCATAGCGCCCCTGCTCGGTGGTATGCTTGTGCACTGCCCCTTACTATGGATGGTAAGCTGAAAGAATGATCTAGCCCTAATATTAAACTTCAAAATGGGTGGAAGAGCATTCCGAATGCTGGGCTTTACATTTAAAAAATAATAAAAACCAATTGGAGTGTAAGCAAACCTTCCTAGCTAGGCTGATGTCTCGATCGCTAGTGGGAATGTTTCCCCCACTTTCTAGGAATGTGTCATTTTTAACTCCATAATCTTTCAGAATAACAATAGATTCGATTCATTTTTTTCCTTCCTTTAGATCAAAATCTTAACTCATTGCTGAGCTCCAGCAGCTGAATTCCATGCATTTGCAGAGGTGTATACACCAGTAATGTTCTACTTAAGCTTCCAGAGCCTCATGTTGGCAAACTTCACTCTCGAATGAATGTTCCATGGATGGAACTTTCATAAATACGGAGTTCTGCACTGGGTTCAAGCAAACACTAATCTATAGAGATATATAGTGTGGGTGTGAAAGATGGATTTTGACTTTTCAGTGTTGATAACATGAACATCAGGCTGAGAGATATGGCAAAACAGGATGCAATACATCTCAAAACAAACCATTATGTATATTCGACAGTTGCATGGTGAGAGACCTCATTATACACAAAGTTCTTAACAATGGAATGGAAAATAAATTAATAAAGAAAATTCCTGCCCTAAAGCAACGTTTGTGTATTGTTGGAAATGTGCATTTCAATTCACCCCTGTACGTGGCAGGAACTACTAACATGCAAAACCTGCACATAAATAACCCGATATTGGTGCAGCTAATGAGAATGGAATTACGGGATCAGAAATTCACAAATATATCTTTTGACAGTACGGCAGACTTCATCCCCCCACTTGCCTTGAGATGACTGGGAAAACAAGACACAGTTTTCACGCTTTCCCCCATTTGGTTGGGAGCGATCCCAGTTGAAATAGTTTAGAGGCATCCCATTGACATCAACAAATCTCCCTTCGTTTACCATGTCCGTGATACCCAGCCAAAAGTCTGCAATCCCTGGCAGACTTTTCTTGCCATAATCTCGAAGGGAGTTGATTTCATCATTATCTCTGGGGATAGCCAATGTCCCTCCTTTGGCTATGCAGTCTTCATTGGCTTCATGGAAATGCTTGGCACCTTCCGAAGTCAGGTAGCACTTCTTATAGATCTTTGTTCCACGAAGACAGACTGTGAATAGATATGATTGAGCATGTTGATTAACAAATGGAGTCACATATTAGAATAGGGTCTGGACCGGTTCTAGAGGCAGGTGAGCAGGGCAGGGCCCCATGGCTTTTATTTTTTTATTTTGTGCATTTGGCTGCTCGTGGGCAGGTTTGTGGGGATGGGCAGAGCACCAAGAACATCTTCCGCCCTGGCTGGCAAAATGGCTAGGGCTGTTCCAGAACAGAATTGAAATTTTAGTGGGAGATTTTCAAAAGCCTTCAAGGAAGCAAGGTCTAAAGTCAAGCCGACTTTCAGTGGGACTTGTGATCTTAATTCCAGAAGTGCTATTGAAAATCCCACTTGTAAGCTTTTTATATTAACTTACTTTGGTCACCCTTCTCAGCCAGGAACGTAATTTCCTCACGCATTATTTATGCTGCTGCATGAGAGCACACATACACACAAAGATGATGTAGGCCTGTTGTTTGTTTAATTTCATTTTTTTTGTAAATAGTCCCTATTGCCAACTTCACACATTTGGCTTCACCTCATCAGGTTCATAACGTACACTGAGGAGAAATGGATGTTTATATTGTTGGCAGAGCTGGTTGAGTTGTCAGGAAGTAGGTGTATTCTTGGCTTCACACCAACGACAAAGATCTAAAGGTCTTTTCATACTTGTGACATTTAAGTGTCAAAGTAAAGTGTGTTATGCATTAGCTAAGCCTAATCCCTAGAAAATAAATGGAAGACAGAAAGTGCTAAAGGGCTAGTTTTACAGTATGTCCTCATCATCATATCTTGATTGGAAATGCATAATTCAACTCTTTGTTTGGGCAATTGATACATAAATATTGCCACTGGCAGGATAACATACAGAACACATAAAATTCTTTAGGGCTTCATTTCCAGCCACTTTTTCCACAAACCTCCTCCCTTCAAATGCTAATTTCAAGTGACCCAAGGTGATTTAAAACTGGAAAAGAGAGATTATATTCAATGCCTGGTTTGCACAACAGTCTCATTTATTAAATCTTATTTAGTTTGGTCTATCCTTCCCCATGAGGTACTAGACCACAAGGCAGGCCAGCATGGCTCTGCCAAAGTCCAGATCATTGCTGGCTTCATCAAGTGGAAGATGTTGGCAACATCTCAGTGCCATGTTGCTAAGGAATCCATCCCACTTGTCAAAGAAACATGATTCCGCATTTAACAGGATAGTGGGGGCAGGGGAATGTTTGGTTTCACTGATAAAATGTTTAGTGACATTTCCTAGTAAAAAAAGACTTAATAAAATATGTTTTACCAGTCTGAAGAGCCTGCATTTCTTTCAGGGAGTTTACTTCTAGCCACAGCTTGTCAATCTGAGTCTTTAAATCACCGTCCTTCTCTTAAAAGAATGAATAATGAATAAATAAATAAATAAATATACAAACTGAAGAATATCTTTAAATCAGAAGCTCTGTTAAAATATCATGGGCTTCTGCATGCATGATATTTGCATAATGCTTTAGTTGGGAGAAAAATCATAGTAATGACAATATTCAGAGACAATCAAAATGTGATAATGCAACAAAATTAAGTAGCAATCATTTAAATCCCATAAAAAATCGCTATATCAAAGCAATGAAATTCTAGTAATAATTATAAACCAAATGAAATGTTCATCTGGGTCAGACTGTGAAACTCGTGCACCTTCTTCCATTGAAATCAGCGAGATTATACCAACACAAAATTTATGCAGGCTGAGAATAAAGCAAAAAATATGCAATTTATTTGTTTGTGAATATTTTAGTATTTGGAAATACATAGGGTTAGTAAAATTAATTTCCCAATATTAAGTATAGTATTAATATGACAGCTTGCTATTTTGCTCATTGGTTTCTAATGAATTGCGTTTTGGGCTCTCTTTAGGTGAATAGACATGAAATTCCAATGCACTCTCAAGGTAGTTCACTTATTCCAACTTTTGAATGTGTTACTGAATTATAAATTAGACTATTAGAGATCAGTCATCATTGTACTAGGGTTGCTGAAGAGATTTTTGCTGTACATTTGAGGCCCGGTCTATGCTACATGGTTAGGTCAATGTAAACTGCATTGCATCAACCTTGCTGTGAAAGTGTCTTCACTTAAATTTGGCTCCCCCCCAACATAAGCGCCTCTCTACACCAATTTTAAAGTAATATCACTTCCCCAAATGGGGTAGAGTCAAGGTCAATGAAATTAGGTCAATGCAGTGTCAATGTAGTCACTGCATTACTTCCATCAACTGTTAGTGACTTTCAAAAGCCATCCCACAGTGCCCTACTCTGACAATTCAATTGGTACAAGAACTCCTGGTGAGGACATGCACTGCTGACACAAGGAGCCAGGTGTGCACATACACAAGTGATTTAATAACTACGTTGGCTGTATGCATACGTAAGTTAGGTCAACATAATTTCGTAGTGTAGACATGGCCTAATTTAACTATTAGATAGGGTGGAGATGTTGAGAGTTTTTTTCCTTGGAATTTTCGCTTTGAAAACGATATTGAGTGATTGGGCTACAACCCGCTTGATATACTTTTCTTAGCAAAAGAACCCCATACAATCCCAAAAGATGCTATGGCAGACATTTTCAATTTTGGATGTCAAAAGTTAATCACCTAAATAAGAGGCCCAATGTTCAGATTTACTTTGGTACTGCACAAACACACACCTGGGTTACAATAGGACTCAGGGCTTCCAGATACCATGGTAATGAGCATGGTGTAAAACCCTCAAAACTGAACAGATAGATTCGTGAGAAGGGGATACAAATGCCATATAGCCTCTGGACTTTTAGAGCAGTTTGATCATAGTAAGAAATGGACTTCTGTAAGCAGCTTACTTTTCACTGACTAACAAGTAAATATTCACCAACTGTGTAGTCTACATTATGCTTTCTAAAAAATGGGAAGTAAGTTTAGTTTAAATACACATATTTCCCAACAACATTCAAGGTTTTTGTCTTTGCTCTGCATATTTTTATTGGGAAACTACAGTTTTCCTCACAAATTCTTTCTGGCTTCTTTTGTCCATCATTGTACAACACTCCCTAAATAATTAGAACAGAAAGAATATCCTACAAATATCCCATTAAAAAATTACAAAACTTTGAAAATCATGGAAAATAAATCAACAAAAATTCTTAGGAGTCTGTTAGTTTATTAACTTGTTTTGACCAGATGCACATTATATTCCATTCTTTGTGATATCCATTATAATATACATCACTGAAGATCATGGGCCAAACTGTGATCTCATTTACAACTCAGAATCCCAAATACAGTCAGTGGAGCTGAGAGGAGACTATTTGTCTTTCTACCTTACATTTATCTAATTCAATTTGGCACATTACACTTCACTTTACTAGTACTTGTAACCCAAATAACCTATACAAACTCTTCTCTCTAGGCAGAGTAAATATAGGCACAAATATCCTTTGATCATACATTTTAAAAATAACATTAACCACTAGTTCAAATAATATTTAAGCATATTGCAAATGCCCATGGTATACACGTCCCCAAATTGAACTGATTACCTTTCACTCTACGTTTACTGTGCTTTCTGGCTTTGAATTTGGAAGCCTGGCCAGTAGCTTGATCCAGCAGTAGTATGCTAATGAGGAGAAAAATTAGAAGTCCAGTTTGTGCCATGGCTCTTTTCAAAAGCTAATAAGAAGCTTCCAGAGAGTCTCTATAGCAGCTAAGAGAGCAAATCACACAGCCACAGCTCAATATGAACTGACTGAGGTCAGCTTTATAAAACTGGAGTGATAGTGTTAGCTGTACTCCTCGCTTACGAAATGTGTTTGATGCTTCAGCTGGCTTCAGCATAAGGTACCCCCTTGTTCTCATTCCGCGTTATTTCCATTGGGACAAATCCATTTTACATAGCGTAGACTAGAACTGAACCATTTATTTGTTTTGTCGTCAGTGAACTCCATTTTTCAGGAGTAATATTTTAAACTTTGAGGATGAATATCATGGAAAAGCTATGGGTATTCAAGAAACATTCATCCGCGCATTGTTATTTTCAAGAAGATACAGTCAGACGACTTACATAAAGAGTAAATAAAAGAATTTTGCAATGTCTCCATCCAGCTTCTTGAAAATGGATCTGGCCTAAGCCAATTAAAGCTAGACAATGGACGTGATCCTCCTTCCATTGAGGTCAATGGGAGTTTTGCCACTCAGTTCTTGGCAGCAGGCCTGAGCTCTGTAGCTCTCCAAAGGGTTTTGGTCATTTTCTATGAAGGGTACATCTATCAACAGCTTATAGAGGGTTAATAAGTGACTAACAGATGTTACAATTTTACCAACATGAGCAGTATGTGTTATAGATTGGGGTAGGATGCAGGGGATGGGGTGGAGAAGTGCTGGTACTCTTCCAGCATCCTCCCACATTATAAGCACTTCTCAGTTGAATCATTGAAATCTGATGTCTCTGAGTTAATTGAGATCCACTGGGCTCTTTGAATCAGGCTTCCCTGAGTGGGGATTGACTATGCCCAAGGACTCTGCTGTCCTCCTTGGGCCTGGATCCTTCTTGCTTGGAAGGGAAAAAAATTCACACCTGTCAGAGCTGTTCCAGACACACCTAGACATCTTATGCACTGTACAGGCACTTCTCTGAAACTATTATCTTGTTCTCCTGAACCTCAGCTTTTTTTCCCACTCTCCCCCTCCCTCAGCTGTTCTGGTTGTGAATTAAACTTCTCAGAGGGAAATGGAATGTAGCCGGTGCAAAGTCAGTACTGGCTGTTCCCAAGCCCTGGTTATCAGACATCAGTAGAAGGTGTTCTGGATTGATTCTAACAATCCATAACACTTGATTGATCATTAAAACATCAATTAACTAACCCTTTTAAAACTATTTATATATTAATATAAAGTATGAGTGCGTCTCTCTAGCATCTCTTGTCAGAATCTAGGCACTTTCCAGTTGTGTTAGATCAACATAATGAAGTCTCTGTAACAGTAATGTTAACTCTAGGGCGCTCATACAGCTAATATGAAAAATTGGGACATTGGGTGGAGGGTGGTGTTAGAAGCCTAAACATGAAAAAGACCCAAACATTGGGACTGTCCCTATAAAATCGAGACATCTGGTCACCCTAGTGAACTCCTTTGTGTTGTTCTTAAATATCACAGCACAATAGGGTTCTGCAGTAGTGGGCATTCTGACATACTGCTGACGTGTATGTAAATGTATAGTCTGCCTTGAAAACATAGTAGGTAAGTGTGATGGCTGCCATGTAAACTGTCACACCAGAGGCTGAACTGTGAACCACGACAGCCGAAAGCGCAAAGTACCATACTTGGGAAAGAAAAAAAATATCAAATGTACAACTACAAAATGAGGACTGACTAGCTAGGCAGTGGTATTTCAGAAAAGGATCCTGGAGTTATACTGGAACACAAATTGAATGTGAGTCAACAATGTCATGCAGATGCAAAAAAGACTAATATTATTCTAGGGTGTATTACCAGGAGTGTCCTATGTAAAATACTGAGATCAAGGTTCTGCTCTATTTGGCACTGGTGAGACCTCAGCTGGAATATGGTGTCCAATTTTGGGCACCCTACTTTAAGAAAGTTGTGGACAAATTGAAGAGAATATACCCATAGTGTGGATGCAGTTATATCAGTGTAAATGTACCTTATGCCTATATAATTTATTTCCCTTCCCCTATAAGAATACAGTATACTGGTACAAATACTTTTATGTTGGTATAACTGCATCCATGGGGAAGGGGGCATGTATGGCAAAAGCCATAGTCTACAAGATTGCTCAGTGACCCAGGTGGGTTTTTAGAAGCCGTTTTCTCAGTTTGTCCACACTTGCTTTCCAATAAGAGGGTCATTCCGAAAATGAGATCACTTTAGGTACCTGCACGTTGGTCCATGGAGGCTGCTCAAAGTAGAAAGTATGACCTATTGACAGTCGGATCATGATCAGCTGCTGCAAACTGGCTTTGAACTACCCTTTCCTAGCCTCCACTGTGTATATAATGGGTTTGTGGAAACATCATGCCATTACACGTTGAGTACTAAGAGATCTATGTGGAACTGGACTTGGATGCTGAGCTGAGCTCCTGAAATAGGTAATCGATGCACAAAGCATTTCCTGTCACATGGAATAAGAAGATTCCAGTAAAGGATGGTCATGTCATTCACTTATCTCCTGAGTTGGTAGCACTGCAAATAAAACGCAGCTGGTGAATAGACCTTTTAAGACGCTGAATGCATTGATCTGTTCAAAGGAAAGCTGTTCAAATATTGGTTTTTGACCAACTATGTTTTACTGAGGTTTACCACCTCCTCCAAGTTTTGGAGCTAATAGATTACTATTTGTGTCATGTCATGCTTGGACAAAATGTGAAACTGACATGTTATTGCACTAGCTATTTCTGGAGTTACAGTAAGTTGTTTTCCAGAGTTTCATACTCTGACAAATGGGACCAGTCTAGGCTTAGGTAGAAAAGCTCTTGATTTGTGGCTTATTGTCTGTTGTAGAGAGAATCTGAAAGCTGTCAAGAATTACACTGAATCACCTGTGGAATTTCAAGTGGCACAACCTGAGGAACTAACATGATAGACAAAAGTAGATAATATAAAGCTGAGAGTGAGGTCTCTTTCCCTATCACTGTTCTCTCTCCAACTGTCACGTTATGACTGTCCAAGGTGGAAAGCATGGAGTACACTGGACAATATACATTTGTTTCAGTGAAATATAACAGCGTTGCAAACTCTTCAAATCACTGAATATGGCGTGCTAGGAAAATTGCTGTATGGTTCAATTTTCTCAGTCCCCAAAAGCCTTGTAAGTGCCTTTTTTTAAAGGATCTGAGCTCAGACCAAGCAGGCAAAGGGAGAGATTATGGCTGAAATCCCAGAACTAGGAAGCAGCACATAGATACTGACTAAATGAAGTTGTATGTCTGGAAAAGGGATGGATCAACCTCCTAGCATGTGAGATTTTGTAAATGTGATTAGCCATATTCTGGGTTTGTTCAGGAAGGATGAGATGGCTAATTTTCCTTCCTGTCATATTAACCCATTCTTTCCAAGTGAAATTTTCTAGTTAAAAGGAAGACTGTGCTATGTATTAGAGATAGAGGAGGAGCAGGATTTTTACTACACAAGGTAGGATGCATAACAGGAGACTAGACTTCTTTGACACCTGGTTCAAAGAATAACTAATAGGTTAAGGGGAAGTGTCATGAGTGTGAAGTGCCTTGGAGTGCTGTTTACCTGTTGGGAGTTAACTGAGGGGGGGTGATGTCAGAGTAGTCCACCTGGAGGAAAAACCAGGAAGTCAGTTCAGTTCATCCCGGAGCTTTTGGGCTAGCTCGACCGCTTTTCCAGCTATGGAAGCTCTTCTCCCCTCTCCCAGCTTTGGGAGAGATGGAGCACCCTTCTATTTCTAAGATTAGACTAACTGTATGTAGCATTTTCATCTCATAAATTTTGTACCTGATTTAGAGTGTCACTAACCTTCTCGGAGGGAGGGGTTAGAAAGCTTTATATCTGTGAAGTTGTATTAGCTGTAAGTTGTTCTCTTTTCTTTATTAAACCTTTTTGTTATAAAAAGCATTTGGTTATTCCCTTAAAGTTGTCCTAGCTTTGGATTTGACCCAGTTCCCGGATAAGGGGGGGGGGGTGTCTGGGTGTCAGAATCTCTCTTCCCTTGGTAACCAGAGGGGGATCAGTGTCTCCTAGGTTGAAAGGGGAAGCTGGAGTTAAGTCTCTGTGTTTTTTTATCTCCCAGACAGAAAGGGAGGGGTCGGGAGGGTTACTGTCAGGGGGGAGTCAAGGTGCCCCTACCCCATAGTCTTGGGGTAATCACTGAGTGGTGGCAGCAGAACCCCAATTCCCAACTGGTAGAGTGTGGGTTTTGGGGGTGGAAAAGACAATTTAGGATGGGGAAGCAGCTTATAGTTAAGGGGCCATAGGAGAGACCCCCTCTGTTACCCCAGTGTTTAGAGAGGGGGGAGGTTTTCTCTTCACAGGAAGTTTGTGAAAAGAAGGCATGTGACCAACAGGGGTGGCTGCAAATGGTTTTAAATTAGACAAGGAGAATCTGTCTTCAAATAAACCAGCATAGTCCTTCCAACCTACATGCCGCTGTTGCAGCCTATGTGAACTAGGTGCAATGGAAAAACTATTGGTCAGTAAGAAGGAGGGGTGGAAAGGCCTTGAGAAGAAAGGAAGTTGTAAATTTTATCTGGATTAAGACTGATAATAAGGGTGAACTGTCTCCAGTTGGTTTTAAACTGAAGTCAGTATCTGGGAACATCACTTTTTTTATACCCTGCAACAAACATGTAAACTCTTAAAAGGTTTATTGCTAATACCTGCCTGACCACTCTGGAGTGCACCAGAATGGGTCTAAGTACACGTCGGTTTAGCCCACTTGTATCTTGATCAAATGCTTGTAAATGTTGTGTCACTTTTTGCATGTAGTAAAAAGCTTAATATTTAGGCTTTTTAAAGGCATGTTTAGAGCAACTGTCTAAAATATGACTTGGCCTTTGGTCCTTAAGAAATTTATATGGTTAAATTAGTATTGTGGTAATACCCTGCATAAATAATTCCACCACTTTCCAAACATTTTTAGGCTAAGTCCTGTAGTGTAATGACAGAAAGGACATATTTTAGTACATCATGTTCCAAAAGAGATTTCACTCAAATAAAAAGAATATTTTTGCCATATAAAATGCATTCAGTTATTTCCATAGAACTTGCTGAAATCTTCAATCAATAGCTTCCATTTTCTACTTCAGCCAGTTTTAAGGCACTAAATATTTTTTTTCCTGGTTGCAGCAAACATTTTAGTGGTTAAGTCAACCAACTCATTTCTCATTGGGGCCCTGATTACACAATTAAGTGACCATTCTGCAGACTGTCCCTGAACTCTTGTGCTTTGTATTTGGAGAGGAAAAATACCAGGAGTAATTTTCCATCAAAACATTTCTCCACTGATTAATATGTGAAGTATTCAAATGGAGCTGACCACCCAAACAAACTCCCAGAGACTAGAGACCTTACGCACAGGATGTGGTTTGGGTTTTCTGTCCCAAACCCCCAATTTTTACATCCTGCATTTTTGGGAAAGGGTGAATTATACCCTCTTTGTTTGTTAAAGATAAAAAGGAACTTTATTTTGTCTTCTTCAAGGAGAGTTCGGATTAAAAGTAAAGCCTCTGTTTCTTTACATTCCAGGTGCAGTGAAGAAGCTGAATGGAGTCTTTTAAAAGGCTGCCTCTTTGGATTTGGCAAAAATTCCAGGCCTAACTTGGGAATTACTGGCAGCACCACAGTTTGTTTAGACCTAGGTTTGGGTTGGGTTTTTTTTTTAATTCGCATTTTAAATAAGCAAGGACGATCCATTGTGTTAATTTCTCCCCTGTAATTCATGGTGCTTTCTTTCCCTTCCAGGAAATGATCTGAGAATTTCAGACTCATGAAGGTTTGCTTTTTCTGTATGAAGATTATCCCGGCCTGGCATTGCAGCTATTCCTCCACAGACAGGCAACTTCCAGGAACGAACACTTAGCTTCAGTAAGTGAGACAGAGGACAGCCACATTACATATGCACATGTTCATCATAAAGACTGGTGGGATATTATCCTTGTGAACTTCCCTTCATTAACAACTTATTTAACAGTGCAGCTTTCCTCTTGCCTGTAGGTCCAGATCTACAAAGGTATTTAGGCTCCCAATTTGCCTTGAACTCAATGGAAAGGAGAGCCTAATGGCCCATCCAATACCCACTGATGATTGTAGGGAGATGCCATTCCAGGGTATCCTAGTATGGATTGAGGTGGCCCTGCAGGCATTCTGCTGCAGTTTCCCTCGGAGGTTCTCAGAAACAAGCCACTCAAGAGATGAGGGATTGCCCTCTCATGGGATCTAATTTATTCAATATACTCCATCCCCCTGTCACCCTTTGCTAGGCACAGGATTTCCATAGAGCTCTTTTTGGAATGTGCTATTTTAGTCCTGGCTGCCCCACCCATCAAACTCACCCCTTTAGATCACTGCTTTAGTCTTCCTCCCAGGGCTGGGTGTTAGCTGCCTCGGTCTCTTTCCAGGCTCCCAACCACAGCTTTGTCTAGCAACTCCTTGACTGAGCTTGGAGCCTCCTTTTAAGTTACCTGCCTGGTCACCTGCCCAACTTTAATCCTTCCCAGGTGGGGCTATTAACACCAAACATCTGTTTGTGTTGCCTTGGAGATGGATGAGTCTTGTCCCTCCCACTGTATAAGGATTATGGTACTGGGGCTCTTAAAAGAACAGTGGTCTGGGTTTTCCTCCAGCTTTCCCATCAAGACATTAACTGTTCCCCAGATCCAACTTCCTGTCTCCCAGAGACTGCTGCATTCACTTTCCTGGACACATGGAATGGGGCAGCTGACTTCTCAAGCTATCTCCTCTGACTTTATATGGCCAGTCTCACGTTATAATGCCAATGAGGGTGGGGGAGACATCACTGGGCATTGAGTCAGACCCTTAGCAATACATTCTTTATTCGAGAACTCTGGCAATTGTGACTGCAAAATTCTAGAATGCTGACAAACAGATCAGTGAAACATCAAGCATCACATTCCCATTTACCCTAAGGCCCCTGTACACCACTCTGTCAGGGAGAACAGGGGAATGGATGTAAATGTAATCTACTCCCATTTCAAGGTCCCTTCACGTGGACAGAATGGTGTAAAGGAGCTCAGTATAAAGGAGAATCTAGCCTGTGATTTGTTCCACCTTCTTTTTATAGCTGTTGTTTGGGCTTTGTATAGTGGCAAATGAGGGTGGGTGCTGTGTGGGTGAGTTTGTTTGTGTGGAATTATGTATGCTGATTGTGCTTAGGGTGGGTGGTTGTGTTGATTTAAGTCAGGGGGCGTTGCTAGGAGATCTGTGTGGGAGGCAGTTGGATCTAGTAACTCCGCATCGGTGTAGTAATCCCACATCTCCCTCATATAACCAATGCAATTGTTGCAAGAAAATCAGGTGTAGAGGAATGATGGTGATACATTGAGTTATCTCTGATAACAGAATGGTCAAGGACTCTTAGCAAGACTCAGTGGATATTCTGGGCTAGGCTTCAGAGTGACCCAGTGCCATTCCTGGAATCTTATTATGTAGCTTACTAGAGCTCTCACTGATAGTCCAATTTGTCTATTTAGAAATCACATTCCTTTTCAGAAATGCTGCCATCTCATGGAAGCTCAGGTCTATAACATTCCTTCCAATTTTCACATCTGCTATAGTCACTGTGGACTTTTCTGGCAATCTTTACAAGTTTATTTTAAATGCACGGGTATATGGACGGTTCCCAGAAGATTCATGTGGTATAAAATATCACATCAGAAGCACACCCTCAATTTTCCTGATTATCCTCCTGATACAAAAATCTTTGAGGGCCTTTTCAAAATCTTGGTGATTTCCCTTTGCTTAATCTCACTTGGGCATTTAGTTATCATACTGGATAACTGGGACAGCACTGCTGGTAGCTCATTGTGTGGTTGGATTTAAAGACCTTAGCATTTATGACAACTCTAGAATTTAAAAAAATGGTGGCTGGAGAAATCTTTGCGACAGTGAATGCAATTGTACGTGATAGGAAAAATTCATCTGAAGTTTTAGGAAAACTAGATTTACTCTCAGACAAAAGAGTGATGACTGACAGACAAATAATCCCCTCGGAATGCTAACTAAAATGTGCCCAAGCAAGCACCAGGCAGAAATAGCTGCTAGCCGGGAAAGGAGGCATGAAAGCTGCCTTATCCCTAGCTCCTTCGCCCTTGAAACATCTGTAGTTTGGTCTCTGTGGTAGAGCTGGAGGAATCCTGTAACGGCCCATTATTCAGCCATGTCCATTCGCACACAAGAGGGGCTGCTCAGTGGGCTCTTAAGGGGATAGGTTTGGGCTGTAGGGATTTCACCAGGCAAGACAAGAATGCAACTAACTCAACGTTTTGTTGGCTGCTTCGGCGTACTTCAAGCAGTAGCTACGTGGTCCACTTTTCTCATTTATTCCTGGGCGCCTTGCACTTCAGATATAATGTAACTCAAACCATATTATACGTTGTGACATGCTCTTCTGCATTGCAATTTATGCTTATTTCCAGTAGATGGCTTAAGAGACCTAGGAATAACTGAGTACTCAGTCCATGGTTTTGTGTTAGTAAACCCACCAAACTGAAGAGAAAAGGCCTGATCCTTTTCTCACTGGTTTAGCACCAGGGTAATTCCACTGATGTTTATGGACCCACCCCAGATTTATACTAGTGTCAGTAAGTGGAGCGTGGGGGTTATGCTGTATTGTATATTCTCCAGACAGTTCTTCAGTGCATGATCTCTAGTTGCAGAGATAGCCAGAGGGATGAACACCTTCATTTCGCATGGGATCCAGGAATATTTCACACATGGGAATATAAAATAGGTGGGCAATGCTTTTTGTTGTTGTTAATCATAGAATATCAGGGATGGAAGGGACCTCAGGAGGTCATCTAGTCCAACTCCCTGCTCGAAGCAGAACCAATCCCCAACTAAGTCATCTCAGCCAGGGCTTTGTCTAGCCTGACTTTAAAAACCTCTAAGGAAGAAGATTCCACCACCTCCCTAGGTAACCCATTCCAGTGCTTCATCACCCTCCCAGAGAAAAAGTTTTTCCTAATATCCAACCTAAACCTCCCCCACTGCAACTTGAGGCCATTACTCCTTGTTCGGTCATCTGCTACCACTGAGAACAGTCTAGATCCATCCTCTTTGGAACCCCCTTTCAGGTAGTTGAAAGCAGCTATCAAATACACAAACATCAAATATCAATACTGTTCCCCAAATGAATGCTTTGATTTCAGTGCTAGTTAATCAATGCTGTGACATGACTTCAAGAGTGCTCACGTGTGCTGCAAGTATATGGCAAAATGACAAGGCCTTCCCCTAGAACCTAGCCAAGCTGTTGGGCTGGATGCTGGGGCCTACCTTGGAGGAAGTAGGACTCCTTAAGCAAAACCAAGAGGTGGCTGGAGCAGCTTCCCTGGCCCTGGAGTAGGGAAGGAGCTGGAGGAGGCATGCAGCTAGACCCCTTGGTGCTGCCACTCTTTTGGCCCAGCCCCAAAGCCAGTCCCAAATGCCTTGTGTGCATGGCCAGGCTCCATACCAAAAAAGGCCACACTGCTCCTGCATGGCTTTCCCCTCCCTGCTATTAGCCTTAGGTGGTGGTACCATCCCTGCTGTGCTGCAAGAAGGCCTCTCATACCCAAAGGGTTGCATGGAGGAAGGGTTTGCTCTGATGAGCGAAATCCTTACTGAAGTCAACAGGGGTTTTGGCTGAGTGAGGCCAGCAGGATTTAACCCTCTAGTCTTACTCTTTGGAAACATCTGTGTCAGACAGGAGTGGTTTTTCTCAAGAGTGTCCCTTTGCAAAACATACAATTCCAAGAAACAAACCAATTATTCTAGGGAAGGGCTAGTGAATTCATACTCTCAGCACTGAACCTATACCATAAATATTTGCTCATGAGCTTTATATAGCTAATGCCTTTTACACTTGGGAGCTTAATGCAGCTGGCTTGGTTGGTATTTCTGCAGTCTCTGACAGAGCAGAGTTTTGTGAGTCTCTTTAGCACATAGGAACCAGTGCAGCAACAATTGCAAAGTAACAGCTGTATTCTCCATACAGGGATTTTTTGTTTCATATATCACTTACTTCACAATTTGCTCCTGTGGCTCCTCAAAAACCAATACCTACTAGTCCAGGAAAAGAAGTAGCTTTTGCCAACATCAGGATTTGACCTTAACACACATTTTACTGAAAAACAGAGAATTAAATAAAATCAAGCCAATGCAATGTTGACTATTTTACAGTAATTATTAATCCCTGAATTACAAATACTATAGCTACAACAACCGCTACTTAAAGTAGCAATTGTAAGATCTTTGGGGTAGTAATTATCTTTATGTTCTGTGTTTATACAGTGCCTAACACAATGACAGGTGCTCCTAGGCACTATAATAATACAAATAAATAATAATAAAACACAATAATGATTCTCGAGCAAAATCAGTAGCAAAACTCTCATTTATTTCAGTAGGAGCAAGACTAGGCCTAATTTACCATCTTATTGGGGATAAAGCAGGAAGCTTAATAATTATTATGATAATTAACTATCTTTTTATTAGGTCTGTGTTTGCTCTGCTGGCTCAATGATTAATAAACAGAGCGCTATGAACATTAATCAGTGATGGAATGTTGAGCTAGAAGAAAACTCCACCATCTCCACGAGTCATATTAAATATTATATGTTATTCAGTTAAAGCCACAGTGCCCGCACAAATGCTGCTGCCTAGACAGCGCTGAAATAACACCTGTGTCCTGCAAGTGAACGGTGTGCCACTGACTCACTGTGTGACCCTGGCCAAGTCCCTTAGCCACCCCATAATGAACTGCCATGGAGTGACTATGCAGAGGGATTCCCAGCTCCTATGTGGGCACAGGGCAGTGCTCTGGTGTGACTCTGCCCATAGCCAAGCAGAGGTGAGATGTGGCTACAGCTCCACCTGTCAAACCTTCAGTGTCTAGTGTGGAGTGGCAGCCACAGCTGGTCTAAAAGTCATGGCTGCAGCAGCACCTTTAGTGTTATGCACCATTTTGTGGCAGGGGGAAGGATGTTTCCCATTACCACTTCAGAGATCTCCTGCATGAGGCCTGTTTACTCAGGCTTTTCTCCCTGGAGCATTACTGAAGTGTTACATACATCTTGTTTTGCCTCACTGGCATGCTGATGGCATGCTCTGCAGCCTCTTTGGAAATGCTGCTCCTTTGGGGAAAAAAACCAAGAGAAATAGAGTGAGAGAAAGTCAGTTAAACGCCCTTGCAAGAGCTGAATGCTCTCCCTGGAGATGAGGTGAGTCAGGTCTCTAGTGCTACTGTGAAGGAGATGAGGACAGAATGACTCCGCACCTGCACTGGAGCAGAACAGCCTGGCAGAGATTAAAGGAGACAAAGCCAAACCTCCTCAGAAAATTGCCCTGCTGCCTCCATTCCCCTGCTGCCTTTGGTTTTCAGGAATGAGCACTGGCCGGTTTAGTTCACACAGATTCACATCCCCTTTAAACATCCCATAACTTGCCATTTTAAAACAATGAGGCGTGCTATCCTGCTTTGAAAGCCATGGGACCCCCTCACATATAGGAGCCAGATGTTCTATCAGGATCTCCATTACTGCATGGTGCAGTCTGGGGGCATCTCAGGCTCCCAATTAGGGTGACTCTAGCGGTGGATGAAGAATCCTTTCTGGTAGCTGTTCTGCAGAAAGGTTGGGAGAGGATGGATAGAAATCCTGCACTTCATCACACACCTGCCAATGGAAATTGTGGGGGGCACAGCCTTGTGTTTTACAGCCCTCCCTACTGGCAGAATCCAGCCTGGAGACATGACATGGCCAATAGGTCACCCACTGAAATTCCAGGCTCAGGGAAGGAAGTTACTCAACAAGGAAGCGAGTGGACAAGTTGGTTAGCAGGCTACTGGAATCACTGCAAATAACTACAGGAAGTGGTGTGGGGGCGAGGGGGTGCAAGTGCACATTATGGCCATTGGGGAAGGGGATAGTGTAAAGAATGGGTTCCATTTTTTAGTGGTTTTACTCTTTGGTCGACAACCAGAACCCGTGGAGAAAGAGATCCCTGGCTTTAATTCTAAGCATCCAAAGGAATTCTTCTCCATCCTTGGGGTTTACTTTCTCCAAATACCCACACAGGATTACATCCCTCCTTAGCAGAGGTGGGTGAATGCTATAAACACTTATTCATCAAATAACCCATCCAACGAATAATGGCAAGATTTATGAAATAATTCAACAAATGACAGGCAACCAGCTCCACGCTCCTCAGGTGTTGATCTGCCATGATGAACGTAATAAATGTCATCTTTGTTCCTACATCACACCTTCTCGTCTCTTAAGCATCGGTATTTTTCTCTTTAAGACCTTCCAGTTCTGAACAACTTCTGGCCCTGTGCACAGAGTTGTTCCAGTTGGCAGGGATCCAGCCAGCATGCAGATAACCACACGATTTGTAATAGAAGTAATTGATACAGTAGAGATACTGCAGGTATGGCTTAGTTAAAATCAATCAACATGACAACTCAGACTAAGAAGATAAAGTCGCATTCACACAAACTCTAACCTGTTCCCTCAAAGGAAAACATTTGCTGAGGAATGTCAGCCTGGATATTAAAAATGACTTGGAACAAAGATGTCTTGTTCGAATACTGGGGATGCAGATGTCAATTATAGCTGGATGATCGTTTCAGCTCTTGTCTTTGTGAAAAGGGTGTTAACACCAGGGATAAGGCTGGCTCATGCTGCGGGATTTACAGGCTGCCAGCGTAAGAAATATCCCCCCTTGATTCCTAGGAGCTGGAAGTGTTTTGTACACTGTATGTGTTGGCAGTTATGTCAATAACCAGAAGAATCTATTCTTGGGATGACCACCAGAAATAATCACTAAACTCAAAGAGAATGAGGACTTTAAGGGGAAATATTAAACTCCCATCCTATCCACTTTATGTACTGCAAGATGAACTTGTATTTCGTTTGGCTTGATGGGATAGATATACTCCCACAATTCTGTTGTAGTGTAGCAAGTCCTTGTCTGTTGCAGAATAAGATAATTGAGTACAGATGACAGAGCAGAAAAGCTGGAAAGAGGCAGAGCTTTGCTGGTAATCACAAATGTTTACAAAGGGCTAAGGCTGCTTGCTTCTGGCCTACACTTGTCCCCACAATTAGCAATGGACTGATCATTATTTGCTTCTTAAGACTGGAAATCAGAGAGCAGAAATTTGACATGCTTGCCTTCAAGTTGGCATATGTGCTTTTGGATTATGGGACGTATCCAAAGCCTACTGAAGTCAACAGAAATTCTTTCAATCACTTTAATGTGTTTTGGATCCAGCCCCGTGTGACTGAAATTAACCAAAGATAGCCCTACTGCTTTGATTATATATCAAGGTGAACAGTACTGAATCATTTTCTCCCCCCATGCACTAAAGAAGAGAACTTTAAGGCCTATATCCAAATGGCAAGGCATCCCAGTATGAATTTGACAAGACCACTAGACTTATTTTCTGACAAAATAGTGGTGGGTTCTTCACAGAACAAGGTTCAAGACCACTTTTGATCCCCAGGGACTTTCCTTAGACAGAACTAAAGGAAATCCATCCAAGGTACAGCTGACTGGACCAGTGCACTAAAAGACCGTGAAAATAGAGTCCGTTACTCACCGTTAAATACATTCCATATTCATGAATAGACACTGGAGGCTTTCATTGATCTATACTGTACGAGAACTGAACATAGAGCGTGGGGAATCCTGAGGCTATGTCTCTCTTTAGAACTATTTTTCATGCTCTTTGGAATAAAATATGTGATATTTCCTCTTGTAGATTACTCCACAATCCTCATAGAATATTTCCTGATGATTATTTGGTATGGGAAGTTTCATTTTGTCTTTTGTTGTTATGTACAAATTCACTACAAAACAGAAACTACTTGTGTTAGTTGCTCACCTTACAGTTCAATATAGAAATTGGTAAGGTCTACATACCCTTACATAAACTTACCCTATATAAACAATACAGTTCAGAACACCAAACAGATTGTTTGTTCATTCATTAAAATATTATTCTACCCCATCCATACACCAAACTATATAAAACATATATTTCTGACATTAGAAGCCTGTGATTATTTTCCTTTCCAAATCTTTATTACACTTATTAAATTATATATAAAAACAACAGTATATACTCCTAGCAGGTTATTTACATTACAGCACAAAATAAGGCAAGAGAATTGAGGTTGAACGTAGAGAAGAGTTTAAAAAAAAAAATCTGCAAATATCCATTTAATTTTTTTTCAAATGAATTCACTTAGAATGGCTTCATGTTCCTTTGATGTTTAATTTCTAGGAAGAGTCCAGAAAATGAGTTTACTGGCAGGACTATTAATGAAAATAGAGAATTTTAAACCAACATGGGAGAAGCATTATGAATTAATAAACTTGAGTATTCACATGCTTTTAAGAATGAGGTGGAATGAGCGAATCACGTGACCTATTCATCCACTCAGAACTAAGCAAGACAGCTCAAAATTTGACTATTAAATATTCACAGTGAACTGCTGACACCCAATCTCCAGACCAAGGCTATTCAGTCAAAATTGTTTGGCAAATAATTTAGAATAATGAATGATTATTTTAAATGCAGCAAGTCAAAACCAAGGAGATGTAAAATTCACTAAATAAATAATTTACCATGATGGATTAATTTAGCTCTGAGTCTCGTAATTGCTGCCCTCATGCCTCCATAGTACGATAGTTCGCTCCCTTTGAAGTCAATATGAGCTTTGCCTACGGCAGGTCCGAAGGACTGGCTCTTCTATATTTGCCTAGATATCTGTAACCTCCTCAGAGATACCTCCAAACTTCAGTAATTAAAGCTTTGGAGCAAGACGGTGGGATTGTCATAGTGGGTGTGGGGATGGAGTCCGATGATCTACTCTGCTTGAGGGAGAGAGGAAACTGAGTTCCTTTTTTCTGTTTCCCCATGGCCTTCAAATGTCTCTGAAATAAGGCACTATGCATCTTTTCATACTCTGCTTAAATGCTCTTTAAATGAGTGTCCTTCAGTGCCACATACAATTGCCTCGTCGCTTTTATTTTCTTTCCGAAGGCTGCCTTCAGTCCTTGCTCACATTTAATTATTCCAAGTCACTGCCTTATCCCAGGTCCTTTGTTCCCCATCTGATTCCATTACGTGTTACTCTCAAGTCCTGTCAGTAGAACTCTTTTCTCAGATGAGTTAGCAAAACTTTTTCTGCTGTGATGCTCTGTAGGCTTAATTCCATTATTTGATCTGAGAATGTGCAGTTTGGATCTTTTGAATATCATCTCACCTAAGTGGTGAGAGTCAATATTTTAGAAACGGTAACTTGCAATGTGAAGACTAGCAGCTCTGCTTACCTTTAGAAGTCACTGCACAAGATATGACATATCACTTCAATAGGTGTGCTGAGAGGATATATGTGCATAAAGTTATCACTGGTTTATATTTAAAATATTGTGAAAGCCATTAGATCAATAGCACTGGTGTGTGGGTGCAGGTGTGTGTGGGTGTGTGTGTTGTACTAATACACACACACACCAGTGCTAATGATCTGATGGCTTTCACAATAATTAAAAGCACACCCAATCTTTAGGATGTGAATCAAAGACATAACCATAGCGCTCGTAAGAATGCGTTCAGAAGATTATATAGTCTAATCAACACATCTGGAGTGGATGGAACTTGCCTGTGAGATGTTTCATGTCCTTAGGGACACCATGCATAATAATAATACATAGCACTTACGTAGTCCTAGTTTGTTAAAGCACTCTACAAATATGGTAGAGTTAATACTTACAACATTCCTGTGATGTGAAGGAGGCGTCAACTACAAACATACCCTTGACTAACTTTTCAGTTTCCTGGCTTTTGCAGGTTTAAGTTACAATACAGTTTTAAAGAGTCCTGTGGCACCTTAAAGACTAACTAAAGTATTGAAGCATAAGCTTTCATGGGCTAATACCCAGTTCATCGGATGCAAACAGTGGAAGTCCAGGTACCTGCCCCTGGACACTTCCACTGCTTGCATCCGACGAAGTGGGTATTAGCCCATGAAAGCTTATGCTTCAGTACTTTAGTTAGTCTTTAAGGTGCCACAGGACTCTTTGTTACCTCTGCTATTCCAGACTAACACGGCTACCTCTCTGATTCAATACAGTTTTAGCTCATTGTGTCAGATTCATTCACTGGCCTCACAGTGGAGAGCATAGTATGCCACTATTCTGCTAGGTCCTGAATGCTTTGGAGAGGTGCTCAGCACCCTCAACTCTCAGGGGGGTTTGAAAAATGATGAGCATCCTTGAGCTTATGTTAGAGTCAGGACTCAATGGCCAGTTTTTTAAAGATGTAATTTGGAGCCTGTTTAGATTTTCAAATGCACCTTGGTGTCTAACACTCATTGGGAGTATCTTGAGTATATACCTTTGAAAATCTAAGCCTAAATGCCTAGATAACTGGTTTAGATGCATCTGAGGGCAGAATATGGCCCAGTATCAATATATGGTAAGGCTCCCTTACCACTATATTGGTTATTTTTCTAAATCAGGGTCTGATGAGGAAACTGAGGAAGGGAGCTGCTAAGTGACTTGGCCAAGGTCATATAGAAAGTTAGTTGCAGAGCTGCAAATAGAAGTCAGGTCTTTACTCCCAATACTATGCACAGAGCCACATGACCTCCCTTCCAATCAGTCCATCCTGATGGTTTCAGATCATAACCACGTTCGTGGTTCTTACCCAAGTTGGCTTGATGGACTTAAATAGAGCTCCAGTGTGTAAATTAGGAAGGAGGGTAAAAAACCAGAGCCCATTAGCTAAAAATATATTACTGTACTTTCTGAAGGGAAAAAAATGCCTCTGATGTTAATGTGCATGCTTAGATTTATCTCACTGCAATCTGAGGGAGAATATTCTGAAAGTTGGTGTTTACATGCCATGAAAGCCACTGATTCCTTCCCATAGCACTTCAGGAAAATGCTGCTGTGATAGTCTGACCTTTCTCACATAGCCTGTTAAAAATACCAATTCTTTGTAATATTATAGAACATTTTATGTCTCAGTTGTTCTGTAAGGCAGTGTTTTCAGCTGGTTTTAATGACCCTGATCTAGTGTATTTTGCAATAAAAATGTTCTTTTTTTTAAACCTACCTTAACCTGCTCCCAAACAGAAGCAGTATACTAGAATGAGTGACACCAGTCCAGGGTAATGCTATGCGTAATATTTTATTTATATTTTTATGTAAACATAATTTGCTTTGTAGGCACAATATAACAAAAGCTCTAAAGCAACAAGACAATTAAACAATGTTTCAGTTCACTTCAATCAGACTTAAGTTAAGAGAAGGTTTCACAGTTCCTTAAGGCAAAATTGAGAAATAATTTAGTTTAAACCAATCAATTATCTAGAGAGCAGTTGTTTAACTGACCGAGTTAGCAAGTGGTTAATGCAAATATGAGAGGGTTTTGTTCAGTAACAACAACCTTACTATCATTTTCTTCTGAATGGCCTGTTACATGCCAGACAAAAGAGATGCCACCTTTTGTGAAGTTTCAGTAAACTCTTAGGGCTAGTGGGTCAAATTCTGCTCTCAGAGCCCAATCATGCTTCCACTGAAGGTAACCGCAAAACTCCCATTCATTTCAATGGAAGCAGGACAGGATCTTCACTTCGTCCAGATTTACACCAGTGTAATGGAGAGTAGAAGTTCTCCCCTAATGTGGGCTAATAGATCTGGAGGAAATTCATTGTGTCCAGAGGAATTTCTCCTGCCCTTTAAGGTGATGTTTTGGAGCTCAGAACCTACTCTTAAATTGGCATGGGTTGCATCAGAAGTATTTTTGCCTCACTAAAATAACCAGAAAGAATGAGAAAAATGGTTTATTTTGATCATTATCCTCTACTGTTTCTGCAGACACTCTAGGAACGTTAATTTTTATTTGACTTGAAAGGAAATTTAAGTGCAGTCCCACCATTACTGTGGTATTGACTGAAGAACCGGTTTGTTACTCTGCTTGCCCTAGTTATCTAAGGCCTTGGGAATGCCACTTTACTGCCAGCTCAGGGTTACTAGCAATATTGCTCAGTTTGGAATCAAATGAAAACTCATGAATTATGTTTTAAGTGTGTTACAGGACAAAATGGCTACAGTAACTTTTAAACAAACATAGCCAACCATTTTTCTTACTGTTGTCATCTTATGTTAAATGACAATTCCTTTAAAGGCCCAATTTAGCAGTTCCAATGCATATAAAAGTCTCACTGAATTCATTTGGTCTGTATTTTGATGGCAAACTTGGGTCTAATGTGGCACTAATACCTTAGGTAAACACTGATATGACAAGGTGATACAATTATTCTGAAGTTCTGCATTAAATTCTATAAAAAACTGAAATTCTGTTTTGTATTTCAACAGCAGCTTTTTCTGTGGCATTTTTCTGTAGAAATTGACTATTTGGCTTTTTTTTTTGTTATTTGTAATTTTTTGTCAACCCACGGAAAACTCATTTAAAATTAACATTCTGCACAATTAACAACTATTAGAGCAGCAACTGCATGAACACAGAGTAAGGAGATGGACACTGCTACTCAGCATGGATTAAACAGGAAAAGAGGAAGGGGGGGGGGGAAGAGACAGAATCTTCTAAAATCACACACACACACACACGTCATCCAGACCTATCTTTTCCATCACATTGAGAAATCCTGAGAAACCCATTTTCACTTCCATCACTAAATAACACTGCTAAGTTTAGGAGATCAGCTAACTTGGCATTTGGGAGAAGTGTTTTCTTTTGTGAAAAAGATATTACTGTAAATCCAAAAGGGACCTGTCAGAATATGAAATTTTGGACATTCCTTTACTGCTTCTACTGTGAGTGGCTGCAGTCATTTTTTTTTTTTTAAAAGGACCATGGAAGAACTGACTAGCTGCTACTTGGTTAAATGGAATATAGGAACAAGCATATTTATTTCAGTGTCATGTTTTGTTTTTGTTTCCATTACTGGGAGGTAGATAAGCTAAATGTTCTTAAGGGCTCGATCCTGCAAACATTCCACAAGTGACTAACTTTAGGCAAGGGAAGAGATCTGCAATGGGATTACTCACCTGTGTAAAATTATTCATGTGCATAAGTGCTGAAGGAATGGAGGCCTAAGAGTTGTGAGCAAATTAAGTAGGAGTTTGGCACCATTACTCAGCTTTATTTGTCCATTAGTGATTTCAGAAGTGTAAACTCAGCCAACAAAATAACATCTATTCCATGTGCTGAACCATGATCCTTACTGTTAACCAGCTTTTAAATATCACTAAGAATATGCTTGCTTCGGCTTTTGGACACAGCCAGCTCAAATTTGGGAAGAGGTGCTGTTGAATCAACAGTAAATTTGGTAATAGTTTCATATGGTTAAGCAGCACTAGGCAGAAAAAGTGGCCCATTGAGTGTTCTTTGCAAGTAATATAAGGGAATGGTACATAGGGGGATCAACAGCAAGTGTGACACTTGGCACCATGCATCAATTTCCATTTAAATTGTAGTGCTGATGACTAAGGTGGTTATACAACACTAATCGAAGCTGCTTCGTAATGACTTCCGGCATATTTTCTTTCAGACTCTACCACAGATTATCTAGGTTTACAAATGAGGTATTTTTTAAAACTTAAGACAGAACTGTTTATGAGATGAAATAGCATGATTCAGGGAAACAGAATTTGTCTTTGCAGCCTCTTATTTGCGTCTCATAAAGAAATGCTATGTTTTGGCCTTCTTTACTGAAAGTCCACAAACTGAGAGCCCTCCCTCTGATTACTGGAGAATACCAGATGATGGGCAGGGAATTAAAAAAACAAATCTCCAAATTGAAAAAAAAACATTACACAAATTCACATGAAGAAAGATGCCCATCTAAAATTACGCAGTACGTTAATAAGGCTTTTTGATAGGAAAAGAAAATCAATGGGACTCCTACAGACTGGCCGTCACACTATGGAATGTCATAATACTGCACTGGATGAGAATGGCACTTGAGTTCAAAACAACAATGATCAACAATTTATAGCTCAGCTGGCTGCAGACAAATACAACACACACTGTACTACAGCATTTGTTCACTGATGCACAGAATAGATTTCCCAGTCTTGTTCCCTTCTACTCGATCTTTCTGTTTTCCCCCATCCCCCATTCCTAAGGGTTACTGGATGAATGGCATGCGTTCCTTATTCTCATTATCTCCTTCATGGTCCTCCTCCTCTTCTCCTGCTTCGCTTGTCTCTGTGCTGTCATTGGCCATCTGTGGACAAAATGAAGGAAATCATGATGTTTATGGTGGTTTTTCAGCTATTTTTATTTTAGCTTGACTCACCTGATAAAGTGACATTAAAAAAAGAAAAAGAAAACTTTGTTAAAAACTGAAAATGCACATTCTAGCTGTGCAAAAGATTTGTCTGTTGTATATCAATTTCAGTGTAAGATCATAAACCATCCTCCAAAGGATTACACAGCTGAATTATTTATCAGGAGCTGCTATGTACGACAGTTGTACAACTGGGTTTGATGTGTGTATTGGTAGCAAAATAACATTAAGGCTCCCATATATGAAAGAAAAATGTGTGGGAGGTTCACAAAGTACATCCAACCTGTGTTTTATGAATCCTTTAGCATCAGTTGTCTCACAAAAACAAGCAGCAACATACTTTGGTGAGTGTTAATAGATGGCATCCGATCCAAGGCACAATGTCTTGGGAACCCACAGAATGGTTATTTGTTTTGTATAAAAACAAATTTGGTCCTAATTTGTTTTGTATAAAAACAAATTAGGACCAAATTTTTATAGGACCACTGGGCATGTGAATGTGTGTATACTTGCTGCCATAGGATAAGTAGGTACTGAATCAACATCATGACAGTGAAAATACAAAGTGAACAAACCAGCTGGGCCCGCCAAGGGTACTTACCCTGGGGGGGCTGCATGCCAAGGTTGCTGATCCCTGCTCTATTGTTATGAATTAGAACAGAACCATGAAATACTCTAATGTTCATACTGCAGTTTGGTCCCCTAACTAAGGTCAATGAATAACTATAAGCTCTGGAGAGAGGGGAAAAAAAAGGAGTCCAGCCAAAATTATAGTTGCTTGCTCTTGAAACTCCATGGAAATGAAATGACAAATAAATAAACGCAACCTTATTTTAATGGACACGCAAGTGACATTATGAAATGACTCATATTTCTGAATGAATTCCCTTCAGTGTTTGTGAAAATATATCACATATCCTCTCACTTTCTAAGTCTGTAGCTTCCACAGTCACTAATGGCAATTAGGTATGTGCATTATCAAGAGAATAGATGGCTTAATATGTATTAATGCAGTGTTGAAGACTCCTCCTCTTTTCTCCCTCTTTATTGCTCTGCTGTGTTTTACAGTTTTAGGACTCAGTTGAGTGTCTGGTGTCAAATAGTGTCTGGTTTCCATGTGTGAGACTCCAATAGCCTCTAAGTCAAGCTTCCTGCTGCCTTGTGAGGGTTATACAGTATTAAGTAACTTGTGGTCAATTTTAGAGCACATCCAAATCTTCTCTCTCCAAATGGGGAGAACTTCAGATCTGAATCCAAACTATGCATTTTAGGCCCATCTCTAGTTAATTTGTTCCTGCTTTTCTTCTATTACTCTCTCCAATGTAAACAGCCAAAGTTTGGGCTTGATCCTTCTCTGACTTCCGTCTATGCTCTCTTCCCAAATGCTCTCTGTAATCTTTCACTCTCAGCATCTTGAGACGCTGGGCTCAGTCTGAACACAAGATTTAGTTTCAGTAGATCTATCATGTTCCTTCTCTCTCAGGCGCTGCCCAGTAACAAGTACAATTATCATTACATTAAAGCTTACAAAGCGTGTTTTTACCCCAAATATCAGCATACCTGTCATTTTCAACAGTTTAAAGAAATCACTCGCTGATTCCTACCCAAGACTCATCCTGTCCTTCATATGGCACTGGAAAGGCAATTCTACAGATATGCAGGTTTTAAGGGGAGTATTCTCTCATGTTTATAGGTAAAGATAAGTTGATTTGGTCTGTTTGGCTTCGATCCATTGTATTATCTCCACTAATGTAGCAATCTAGTATTGCATGGAACAGCTATTTGTTTTCCATTAGTGACAGAACTAGATGCTGTGGGTAGTTTTCCCCAATCAAAGTAATCCAATAAAATTTTCCAGAGGCAATACTGGCTTATATTTTGAGAGACAGAGATGGCCATTTTACCTGTGAAATGAACGGCTGTGGCTACTTACTGAAAATCTCTTTCAGAACATAAGAATGGCCATACTGGGTCAGACCAAAGGTCCATCCAGCCCAGGATCCTGTCTACCAACAATGGCCAATGCCATGTGCCTCAGAGGAAGTGAACCTAATAGGAAATGATCAAGTAATCTCTCTCCTGACATCCATCACCACCCTCTGACAAACAGAGGCTAGGGACAACATCCTGGCTAATATGTAAGAACTACAATTTGTACTGTACCTTACGATACAATTATCTGGCAGAAAACCACAGGCAAAATAATTAACTCTAAGAGTTGTTGACACATTATAATTTGTATGGTAACAGTTGTTTTATACACATATATACACACACACACACACACACACACACACATATATACACATATACATACATACACCCACCCACCCACAGTCAGACCCCGGAATACCGCGCCCCTATATATATATATATATATATATATATATATATATATAATACTTTTCACTCACCAGTGGGGTGGGTGCCTTCTCCACATCCAGAATAAGTTTTCCTATATTGCCCCTGTCATGGATTCTCTGCATGGCCTCCTTCACCTGCAAGACAAAAAATGATAAAACCCAATGATTAGTAATACAGAAACCAGAATTTTATATTCGTACTAAAGTGACAGCTATTCTCCATGATGCTCAAGTTGTCCCTCAAAGAAAAATGAGAACTAAACAGGAAATAGTTTTCCCATCCTGTGACTTCATAAACTGTTCTTCATTGGGACAAAACAGAGACCTGTCAATTTTTTAATTAAAAAACCAGAGAGACACCTCTGCCATAATAGTCAATAGCCCAGGGTTCAAGGCACTCACCAGGGATGTAGGAGGGTTCAACTCCCTTCTCCAAATCAGGTAGAACATGGATTTGAAAACAGGTCTCCTACAGCCTAGCCAGTGGGCCATTAGCTATTCTGTAGTGACCTTTTCTCTCACTGGCTGTCCCCTCTGGTTTTGAACAGAAATTCCATCATGGACCAGAAAAGATCTTCTGATTAAAATTTCATCAAACCCAGTACATCCCAGTAAAAAGTTTTAATGAATTGACATAACAAACAACACCAACAAAAACCAAACGTGTTTTTCAAAAAGTTCCTGGCCAGCTCTAAAAAAATTACACATTTGGCACTGTCTATTTAGATTATAAATACTTGGGTCCAGGGATTCTCTTTTGTATAGCACCTAACACAGTGGGATCTCTGACTTGATCAGGGTGTCTAGGTGCTAGTTTAATACAAATAACACCTGAACTGCAAACTAATAGCTACAAGTAGTGATCAGCCAATAATTCCTGCCTCTTTTTCTCTTTACCGAATATCTGTGAGCAATTTTTTTTCACTGAATGTATTCATTATAGGAATATATTCAACTACTATATTTTCAATTAACCTGTCATGGGTTTCAATGAATACCTTTTTTTGCATGCAGGAGCTACATATACTATACCGGATGTGGCTAATGTCAGTTTAACCTCTCAGTGTATGAGCAATGTGCATTTCCAATTTTTTTTTAAGTGTCCTTCAGATACCACTGAAAAAAGACATTTAACAGCTGAATGTAACTAGTACGTGTGAGAAAGGAACAAAAAACCCTCAGTTCACCAGTGTGTTGGAGAGGAGTTTATTTTGATGTATGAAGTTTCAGAACTCATGGGAGCTGAGTGTTGATGAAATGGAATACTCTGTCTGTGTGTGTATGTTTTACTGGCTATTTTATTCATAAAATGTAGACATTATTTAATAGTCGAGGATTGGAAGAGGAGTAGACACTTGCCTCACTTTAATGCTGGGAAACTTCAGTAACTGTGAACATTGCATATAAAGGGTGTTTCATATCATTGTCACTTCATTTTTTTTTGACCAGAACAATGGGATGTGTTGAGTCAAGAAAGTAACACACATAATTATATATTAATAAGACCTACCACCTATGACATAGCTTTATTACATTATTAAGCAGGCTAGCATGGAAGGTTGAAGCTAAACATTGCTCCATGAACAAATAAACCCTGTACTTTGTTTAAAGGCATAAATCAGGACCTGGATATTTAGCGTGGTCAATTAGGGACCAAATATGGATGCAGATACTTAACTTTAGACATCTTGGCATAGCTCTTTAAAAGTGCCCTAGAGAATAAGGCTACCAACTTCTACTGAAATCCAATGAGAGCTGGAGCCCTACATCTCTTATTAAATCCAAGCCCTATGTTTAAAAATCGGAACCAGTGAACCCTCAGTTCTGCAACCCAAGTGTTGCCCAATGGTGCCCTACATTAGAAAATGCTGTACTTTAAAAAACTGCAAGAACATGAATGAATATGTACATTTATAATGTAAACAAATATATTACCAATATGAAAGGCTTTCTAATCAATGACACTGCTGCAACTTAATTTTGGAAATTTTCCCTCTTTTCAACAATCCCAGATGCTTTCACCAAAAGGTAGACAGTTGACTTTTTAATGGTGTACATAGAACCACATTGACTTTTATGAAATAACTGTATGGTGATCAGTAAGCCCAGTTGCCCTGTTAAGCTTTCGGTATTGAGCAGGATCCGTTCTGTGAGCCTAGGAACTGTTTTCAGAAAATATTCTTTTAAGAACAACCAACAGAAGAAGCAGTTTCTTATTTTTTTTAAAAAAAAACAACAACAACTTTTCAGCTAAATCTAGTCTTTAAAAGGATACAGAACAATATAAATAATCCAAACAAATAGGACAGAACTGATGAAACTAGCAAACACATTTGCCCACCAGTTGAAGCTTATCACCAGAAACATCATGCTGAAAGCAACGGCACACATCATCTGCACCACCTCACATTAAGAGAGGCAAATGTACTTGCCCAATATTTTTTTCATGCACAGTATCATGTTTAAGACTCTGGAGAAAGGTTCAGGTGTGTTTCCAGGATACCCTTAAGTAGCTTGCAAATGCAAACAGCAGGCAAGAGGAGAAGGGAATGGTACAATTTCTAAAAACAATATTGGATATGGGATCCAGGTGGAGTAATTAAGAATATATAAAAAAAAATATGACAGAAAGTTTGAAAGAGCCGCTACAATTTCACACTCCAAAATCTGTACATGAGAATGTCATTTGTAACTTGCTTGCCTGGCCAATGGACCTAGTTCTGCCCTTAGCTGTATCCATATTCCATTTGCTACCCAGTATCTGAATCACGCTGCTGTAAAATGCATGTAAGTAGAATACTTTGTAGTGTATGGGTGCTATTTGTTAAATAAGTCTGCGGCAGCTTGTTTCCTCAAGGTGCTAGGAAAAGAAAAACCAAACCGTTCTTTGCCACTGGATCTCACTGCTGTTGATATTTATTATAACAGTTATTCAAATGAGAGCAATCTGTACCAATGGCTCTATTGTGCATTAGTGCATCCTGGTGACCATTCACTCCAAAACAGAGGCCCCAAGCCTTATTTATCACATCACCCCATTTGAGTTGAGTCAAGTCCTCTGGGCTTGAGTTTACGTGGGGCTTAAATGATAAAGAGAATGGAATGCAGATTCTCTGAACTCTGGTTGAATTTCATCCACAGGGCCTGTACCAGTAGCTCCAGCAAGGAGCTGCTGGAGTTGTGTAGCATGCAGATGCTAGGCAGACTTTCCTGTCCCAAAAATACTGGTCACTGATCATGCTGTGTGTTTCTGAGTTGACAAATTCAAACAGCAAAGTCAAAATAGACAAATAAGGTTCACTTTAGTTTTTGTGGTTTAGTCAATTTCATTAGCACAGTGATTGAGTGTTTGGGCTGCAGACACTGCAAGGGAATGTTTACTTTAGGGTGACCAGATGTCCCAGTATTATAGGGACAGTCTTGATTTTGGGGTCTTTTTCTTATATAGGCTCCTATTACCCCCCACTTCCTGTCCCGATTTTTCACACTTGCGGTTTGGTCACCCTAGTTTTCTTACATAAAAATGGTTTTCATTGAACTAAGGACGCCATAGAAACATTCTGGTAGCCTTGCTTTCATACAACCTACACTTTGGTGCTAAAAGGGTGGCATTGATTTTAGCCCCGAGTGGCTCAAAAGAGACACAATGACCATCACAGAGGCATTACACAGCTCAGAACTGGCCCCAAACATTCCCACACTCTTAAGGAGAAGAAGAAAAGGCTGCTATGGCCAGTGCTGCTGTAAAGAAGTATGTGACTATGAAGCATGTTCTCCTGTGTAGCAAGAAGAAATGCTGATGGGTAGGAAATGGCAATAGAATGAATCCCTGGAGTTCTCTCACATCTGTCCAGCTTGATGGAGACCCATTTCCCTCTTGCTCCCCACTCCAAGAACTATAGCTGGGAGAGAGCAGAGGGAGGATGAACGTGCATCGTGGGATGGTAGATGTAGGCAAGGTAGTGTACTGAAGGCTAAATCAGGGTTGTGGGGGGGGGGGGTGAGAAGGGCTCTGTTGATGGTAATATGCATGTGAGCAACCATAACGGTTTTTACCAAAAGATTTTGTTTAATTTATACACACAAAAGTCATCTCATATCATCCTCTTTAAAGCAGAATTCCTTAACGAGGCCTAGATAGGAACAATTAAAAATAAATCCCCCAATCTGCCTAAGAGATATCCTGTGATGAAGGAGCCTACCCCAGCATGTTCTCCTGTGGGGGATGTTATGGTTGGGAGCTTAGAGCTGCTGCTGTTGGATCAAAGCCATTTCTGTACATCTTTATTGTGTAGCATGCTGAGAAGAGCAACACTTACTGCCAATGACCCTTGGTAGAAGAGGAAGGGCAGAAATACATTTACATTAAAGGTCAGAGGATGTTCTGAAATAGGTTTCATGACAGCGGTGTTCTTTGGAGGTTTTGGGTTTGACAGCTGCATCAAGTCTTCTCCAAGACCACCATGTTGTCTCTGTTAGGATACTCCATAAAAACACAAAGCTGTTTGATTTGGTGTCCTCTTTACTGTTTGTTATTATCCTTTTCTTTTTAATAAAACTTCACGTCCCCCCAAATCTTTTCACTATGAATTATACCCACCACAGCCAAACAATCAGTCCAGAATTTGGGACCTCTTTACTCATCCAAGTCAAGGCAATTATCTTAATCAACAACCGCAGCTTGTGGAAAACCGCCTAATTTAATACTCATCTTCTGCCAAATTGAATTTCCTCTTTCCTTTTGTGAAGAAGTTCAGCAACATGTTATGTCACTGAGTCCTCAGACATTATTTATACAAAGAAGCATGCCAAAAAAAAGAAATGAGACACCACCCAAATTGAAAGCAGAAAAATGAATGGAAAATCTAGACTGGCCAGATGTCTTAGGTCCTGGAGTTTTGGGATTGACCAGTAGACATTGGTTTATGATTTTGAATAGCTAAGCTCTCCATTTCTTCCAAAGAGAACCTGGATGATGCTACATTTTAAAAATACGATTCCTAATTTAGAAAATCCATTTGGTGGATAGGTTTGCTCTTTGACACATTTAAAAAACTAGACTTCACCAAGTGCTGGAAAAATGTCCTCTAGTGAAGAATCTAGCATGACGGGAGGTTAGATTAGATCAGCAACTGCTCTTTTTCCCTCTCTAATGTCTATGATTACATACAAAACCAAACAGCTAATATTATTTTCTATATATACAGTGCTCCTGTAATACTGGTTCATAGCTGTCAGACTTTCTTAGTGGACTGCTGATCACTGTGGGTCATTAATGCTTCATTTTGCTTCCAATTATCATTTTGCTGACAATTATTGACTGTGTCAACAGCAGTATGCAAACACAGAAGTTATGCTGCACCACATGAAAACTGCAAGTAGGGTGACCAGGCAGCAAGTGTGAAAAATCAGAATAGGGGGTTGGGGGGAGGGGGGTAATAGGAGCCTAAGAAAAAGGTCCAAAATCAGGACTATCCCTATAAAATTGGGACATCTGGTCACCCTGACTGCAAGCAGGATGCTGCTCAGCTTCCCTGTGTCAAAAAACAAACCCCTTTAATTAATAAAACCCTTATATTGCACATGGTGACCATCTTTGATCCCTTACATGAGCAAGAATAATTACACACAGATCCACTATGTCCCAGGCCAAATCCCATGCGTAGGCCTTTATGTGGTTGATTTTTTGGATGAACATTGGCCAATCAATTCACCTGTTTTAGTATGCTCCGAAATTATAGGGAAAAGATTAGCTTGATTCAAAGAATTACTCTAACATTTGACTATCTTATGAAAGCTAAAAGTTCAGCATGTGCTCATGCCTTAAGATTTGAGGATCTTGAGATTGTTTGGGGAGTAATTAATCAGGTATCTTGTCGACATTAATAGGGTTAACACATCCTTGGGAGCTAATGCCAGAATAGACCACAGTGGAATGTGCAATAATTAATCAGCTCTCACTTCAAAACCTCCACAGGAGGTTTTAAAAGTATATATATTTTAAAACACAGTTATAATTACAATACTGGCAAATTTTCAACTGTGCCACATTTGACAGAGCCAAGCAGATTGTCTAATGACAATAAATACACATTTTACATACAGCTCTTTAAAGATGTGCAGAAAAGCAGTAGAAATGCCAAGTATTGTTGGTTACTGTACATTTCCTTCTAACAATGATACTTTGAATTTGTTGGATTACCTGTTCGCACAAAGGGAAGATTATTACTGTATCTCATTAGCTGTGCTAAAGTCCACTGGCAAAGCAGACTCTTACTTTTGAATTGTAATAGTTCTTTTTCATTAAAAGAGGCACACTACTACATAATAACCACACATTATTTGTCTCCAGTGATTAGGGTAGTGATGTGTATTATGGGGATCTGGGATAGTTTTATTGTAATCACTTTTTAATTAGTGCCTTGAAAGCAATTATACATGAAAACAAATTAAGAACTTAGCAAAAAAAAATTACAATTAAAACTAAAATGTCAGAATTTAGGAGGTGACGGACAACTACCTAACTGGTTATTTAAAGGCACTCCCATAAATAAATAGCTTGAGTATGACCATTTACAATTCCTATATCTAGCATTTCTTTACATGAATAAAAATGTGGAATTCATTTCTCCTTAGAAATAAATGACTTTTTAAAAGGCTACTGAAGTAATAATTTTGTTCTATGTTATTGCTATCCGTTCTAAAATGAGACTGTAATGCAACTAAGGAGCCAACTGCCTTGTATTCATTCCACCTCTTTTAGGAATTGTGCTATGTCAGTGTTGCTGCCTAAGTATGATTTTATTAATAGGGTCCATCTGCAATTAACAAGGCCTGCAGAACTGTAGCACCTGATTTATTTGGAATACATATCTTCATCGGAAGAAGTGCAAGGTTAAATATGATGATTGGTTAGGTGCAGTCACTCAAATTAGACAATTAGTAGTTTCATTTTCTGATTTTTAAGTAGTAGTTGCAACAATATACATAAATCATTCATTTCAGCAACTCTACAATCATGGAAAACCAAGAACGTCACCAATGGAGAAAGTAACTTTTTTATTTACTATCTAATTATGAGAATTGCACATACTATGATCAGTCTGTAACTTAATTTAGATTTAACCTTGCATTCTCAGGGTCCTTAGAAGGGCTGGTTGAAAATATTCCACTGAAATTCAGTGAAAACCCGTTTGTCTGTGTAATCAAACATTTTGCAAAAATTGTTTGCTTTACCTGAAAATTTTGCATTTTTATTGGAAAACTGTTAGGGGGTTTTGGAGCATTTTTCAGCTGCAAAATTTCAGTTTTTGGTTTCCTCAGTGTAGTTTTTTGATGAAAAGCTGAAATTTTCCACTGACAAATTTGACAAAATTTGTTAACTTATTTTAGTTAATATCAGGTTGGTTTTTTTATAGAACCAGCTCCGTGCCCCAATCCCACATTTTCCATCCAGTTCTAGACTTTGGTTCTATCCTCGTACTTATGCATCAATCCTTCAGTGTGCTAAACTCCTCCAACTACTACTAATTCAGTGGGAAGTGAGGGTGCTGTGTACCTTGCAGATAATGCACTTTGGTGAGATCTCAATTCAGGAAAGCGCTTAAGCTCCTGCTTAAATCTCAATTTCAAGCACATGCTTAAGCAGCCTTCCTGAATAGGGATGCTTTCCTGCATCTCCTTCTAATAGTTTAAGGAGCAAATAATCCAAAATTATCGTTCAACTGTCTATTGTTTTATTCCATCTCTACTTCTTTATTTTCTGTCCCCTCAAACCTGTCAGCTATTCTCCAGTTTGAAAACAAGGCCCAGCAGTAATCTCTGTTGAGGTGCTCATTGAGGTTTGCTTCGGTTATACTGTAATGGCTGTGTGCACTTAATGAAATTCCAAAGGAAACTGAATATTGGCAATTAACTTGCTACATATATAGCAAATGTTTAATAATTTGCTATCCAAATGGGAAAAAATATATTTCTAATTATCTTCTGTATCATTTCACACTGTGGAAATTAAATGCAGCTTTCCCATGAAACAATGAGTAATGCAACATAATTATCAAGTGTGTCTTCAAAATCCTCTGTTGAATATTATTTGAATCAATAGGCTCCGTTTCCGCTACACAGCTCAAATTAGGAAACAAGCCTTTGGGAAGTTCAAAAAGAAATCTCAGTGTAGCTGAATGCAGACACATATTCAAGTCAAAGTAGTACCAGGCACCATTCGAACATTAAACTGCTCCCTGTGACAATATAACACCTGTGGGAGCTTTATTTCCATGTCAATAATGTGGAAGCTCAGTGCAGAGACAACAAATGCAACATACCACGGGGGGGGGGGGGGGGATTACCTGTGGGAACATCAAAATAAAATGGTTTCATCATCCTAAAAAAGATGATCAGCTCAGCAATAGCATGTATTGTCTAAAACTTATTTTTGGGGATGTCTACACTGCATCTGGGAACTCAGGCTCTGAAGCCTGGTGGTTGAGTTTGAGAGCCCAAGCTCCCACCCAAGCTGCAATGTTGAAGCACTGTCTACACAGCTGTTCTTAGAGGGCTAGCGCAAGCTCTGTGGATCGGGGCTGGGACACTTTTTCCCAGATACAGTGTAGACATGCCACTCAGACCATGTATACATTTATGAAAATAGAATCCAGGACAGGAGGCTACTGGTACAGAGGAATGATTCAATATGCTTTTCCCTCCATCTGGGCAAACCCCAGTCAATGGCATCTATAGGTTATAAGTTTCTATCTTTAAACCTTTCATGTGCCTCCCCTCCATACACACCTCTTCCTACAAGAAGGCCTGGTTACTTTGGGTTGGTGGAGGCCTTTTGTGCTGGTTGTCTATATTGGTGCTTTCATTCCCTGGGTCCCCCGGGTGTAGGTTATTATTTGGGAGGTGGCTGGAGAGAAACCCAAGTGGAGGACAGGAATCCCTCTTTCCTCTTGTAAGTGGCAACAGCTGCAGTGTGAGTAACCCAGTAACCCCTTCCCTAATACTTGTCAGTAGCACCGTGTCTTTCCCCAGTATTTGTGCTCCAGTGTGAACTATAAGCCTCACTTAGGAAGCTGCTCGATACCACCACCTAGCTCCTGCTGCTGCCTCCTTTAATCCCTTAAGGTGATCGTGCTGGGTCAAGGAACAGACTACACATTCACACACAAGTGATAACCTTCCACCAGGAGAGAGTCCAAGCTTCCCAAAGGCAGACTTGTGCCAAAGGGTGGTGAATGGCCAGCCACCCAGTCCCCTCTCAGAAATCCAAGATGCACAGAAAGTAGGTACGTATTCGGGAATGAGGGGCGGGGGGACTGTGGTGGGACTCTGAGCTTTCCCTAGTTTGAATTTGGCCCAGTCAACAAGTGCAATTAGTTAAGAACATAGGATTAGAAGGAACCATTTGGGTCCCCAAATCCAGTCTCCTCCTATTGCTGGTGCCCCCCATCATATAATCTCTTCCATAAACCTATAAAGCTTGATCTTAAAACCAGTCAGGTTTCTTGGCCCCACTACTATTGAGAGACTGTTCCAGAACCTCACTCCTCTGATTGTTAGAAACTTTCTACTTTCCAGCCTAAATGTACTTCTGGCCAGTTCAGACCCATTTGTTCAGTAGTCTCAAAATAGCCTGGGATCCTGGACAACAGCTCTGCTGGTGTAACCACTGATTTCACATTGCAGTGAGATGGCAGTCACCACCTCCAGCAGGACAGAAGAAAATGCAAAGTTCGAAACTCTCCTTCATCCCCTCCAAGAGGGCACTGTGGAACACACTACTATTTATTTTGTGACCTAGCACCCGAACCTGGCCCTCTGTTTAGACCCATACCTCTAGGCTGCATGTAAACATTGCTGTTTGTCTAAGATCCAGCCTTTCCCCTCTGTTTCCACAGCTAAAATTCTCATCCAAACCCTCATCTTGTCATGTCTTGACTACTACAACATCCACCTGTCTGGCCTAGATAAATGCCATCTCGAACCCATCCTTTTTCAATCATTCTAAACTTTCCTGCAAAGAACATTTGCAAGGCTCACCATCCCAGCCACTTCACTTTGCTTCCCTCTTTCACCATTCTTTCACCAACTCCCCCTGCTCCTTGCAGCAAACACAAACAACTTGTCCTCACTTTTAAGGACTGTGATGGCTCACCCCTACACTACTAATAACCTCTTCAATGGCACTGAGTCATCAACTACCACCTCTGCTCTCACAAGGCCAGCCTTCATCACCTAGCCATCCAATCTTCCCTTAAACACTTTCATGCTTTCTCCCATGCTGCCAGTTGGCCATAAGTGGATCTCCCCAGAAAAATACGCAAAGCCACCAATCTAGTGACCACTAATACTGGCTCTCATAATGGTCTTCAAATTTCTCCGTCAGTCACTTCTGTTGTTATGCCTACAAGACATTTGACAATGGCTAGGTAGCCATGAGTCAGAACTGTTGCTTGGTACAACAATCATAATCATCTCACCATTGCATAGTAGTCTCCCATCTGCTTGCTGTTGTCTCCTTTCAAATACTAAGCTTGTAAACTTTTTGAGACTGGAGCTGTCTTTTTGTTTTATTTATTTCGTTTCGTATGGCGTAATGGGACCCTAAATGTGGCCGTTAGACATTACTGCATTACAGATAAACAACAGTAATATCCCCATTTTATATCACACATCAATACAGCCTCTGACACAAAACCAGAAAAGAATAAGACAAGGTACTAAGCTTTGTGCAAATGCTAATGTCTGTCTTGAGACTCCCCTTGAAGAACATGGCAGGAAATCAGCCAGAATAAACACAACCTTTGGAAGTATTTTACAACAGTATAAAGCGAAACCATTTAGCCATCTGAGGCAGACAATGTTTTTGCTCAAAAGTTAAATAGTTCTCTTTGATTAGTGACAGCAGATTCAGGACTGCTTCAGGATCTCAGGAGAGAGTGTGAGGAAGAGGATATTTTAAAATATTCTACATAATATATAGTCTGGCCAAGAGACAAATGAACTTTGCTAAAAGTAACAGATTAAATGTCAACTTTAACAGATATGTATATTTTCAATTATGGTTATTATTAAAAAACAAACCAACCAACAAAACCCAAATCCAAATTGCAGTCCAGAATAAGAGAACAATAGTCTTGTGGCTAAAATACTGAAGGAATCCAGAGATCTGGGTTAATTTCTTGACTCTGTCACCGACTTCTTGGGTGATCATGGGTGAGTCATTTAACCTCTCTGTGCCTCAGTTCCTCATCAGCAAATGAGAAATAGTAGTTCTCTGCCTCAGTAGCTCTCAACCTTTCCAGACTGC
The DNA here is from genome assembly GCA_032164245.1 of Sternotherus odoratus. Lineage (NCBI taxonomy): Eukaryota > Metazoa > Chordata > Testudines > Kinosternidae > Sternotherus > Sternotherus odoratus. Next base: position 10,638,183 of record JAVMKO010000014.1, read on the forward strand.
TTTACCCCTTTCAGGAGTCTGATTTGTCTTGTGTACTCCCAAGTTTCACCTCACTTAAAAACTACTTGCTTACAAACTCAGACATAAAAATACAAACATGTGTCACATCACACGAATACTGAAAAATTGCTTATTTTCTCATTCTTACCATAGAAATTATAAAATGAATCAACCGGAATATAAATATTGTATTTATTATTCAGTGCATAATACATAGAGCCATATGAACCTTGTCTGAATGCAATTTTAGTTTGTACTGACTTCGCCATTTCTTTATGTAACCTATTGTAAAATTAGGCAAATATCTAGATGAGTTGACGTAACCCCTGGAAGACCTTGGCACATCCACAGGGCTACATGTATCTATGCTTGAGAACCACTTCTTTACCTCACCCAGGAGTTGTGGGAACAAATCGTGTGCGTCAATCTGATCCTATGGTGATGGGCATCATCTAAAGCATCTAGCCAGATGAGTGTGTGCTACAGAACTAAAAAGTGTGTTACAAGGAACTAAGAAGCCACAGGTCACAGACTGTGTAGTTACAGAAACTACCAGGAAAAGTGAAAAAATAGAAGAATATGTCATGATCTCATTCTAAGGTGTGCGGGTTGGCTAGTGGAGAAGCACTAGAGGGGGGACTCAGGAGCTGCTCCATTCTTAGCACTGCCACTGGATTGTTAGGCAAATAACTTCAGTGCCCTCTGCCTCAGTTTCCCCCTCTGTAAGCCAGAACTAACAATACCGACCTCTTTTTTAAAGGATGTTGAGATCCACAGATGAAAAGTGCATTGTGGGAATTATTGCTCTGTGGAATGGGAGTTCTGCTATGTCGTTAGAGAAGGCGCCTGGGACAGTTTCCAGGTCTGTCACTGATTCACTAGGGGATTCATTAGTGGTCATTTAACCACTCCGAAACTCATTCTGTAGAATGGATATAGTATTTACCTACTTCAGAATGGCACTTTGAGGCTTTACTAAGGTTTATAAGGATCTCCAGGACAGTGGTATGGATGTATTACGTGAAGAGGGGGAAATGCCAGATGTTTGACTTGGGGAGGTCCATATATTTAATGTATAGGGACAAATTCTGCTCCCACTTACACCCATCCAATTTCAGTGACCTTCAGGCCACATGGATGTGACAGAAGGAAAGGAAGTAGAAGAGGGTAAGAAGTTAATGAGTCTCTGGACTGATGCAAAGGTTGCCATCTGGTATGTTTAGATTATACTTGCAGGGCTATTGGGCTAATAAATATTATGCCTCGAGTGTACCTCTCAGAGGACATATACTGAGATGAACTTGCTTGCCATTCCCGATAACCCAATCAGGCAAAAGCTATTCACTAGGAGGATTTAAAAAGCCTCCCCCTCTTCATTAAGCTCTTCCTCATCATCTGTCTGTAGCAAAAGAGTAAGGCAGCGCAAGCTTATGCTTCCTATGCTTCTGTCATAGGAATCAATGCAGGCTCCTTCTAGCACAGAAAAAAGAATGGGAAGATCATTCCTTACCCATAATTATTTCCTCTGCCTACCCTGGCGTGGTGTGTCTGAGGAGCCAGCAGCTTAACCATGTCTGCAAATCACATGGATAGATCTCCATGGTGACAGGATCATGTGGTACGTAAATATGAGCTGGATGGCTGAGGTTACTTTGGCAACACGAGTGACACAGGTAATGATCCAGATCTTGTTCAGATTTATGAAGGGATAATCTGAATAAAACTTGTCCATTTTATATTCTAGGGCTGGTCCTATTTGGTTGCTGTTAATATCAGTCACTATTTGGGCCGGACCAGAGCTATCACTGTTAGAATTACACAAATATCACTAATATTTAGTTAAGCATCATTTATATGCAGCAGTGAAGAAAAACCCTGCTGCACCTTTTATTTGAGCAGAGATACTCTAGTCTTGCTTAAGGGGTACTATAGCTTTCAGGAGCATCATAAAGCACCCTGATTTTTTTTTTGGATCAGACAAGCTGCCCATGTCTATTACAGACGTATGTTGCCCTTATTAAGAGTTGCAGATTGCATTATAACTGCAGATGCTCTGCTCAGGCCAGAAAGGGAGTTTTCTCTTCATTTCGTTATCTTGGAAAGAGTCTAAGGTTTTGACTAGAAAGGTTAGTGGTTCAGTGTTTTGATCAACATTGGGGATCACGGACCATGTTTTAACAAGCAGCTACCGTAAGCATGAGAAAGGAGCCATCACTTGTGGTTCCTGTCTTACATCTGGCTGTGCTGGCCCCAGGGCTGAACGTTTAGGGGTTTAGCTCTGTAAGATCAACAAGAGGCTCGCAAAAAGCCAGAGGACAGTGCTGCCTTCTTTTCATTACGCCCACTGGCTTCAGTGAGGGACAGTGCAGAGCTCACTGGTCCGGGGCACTTGTGGGAAGGCTGGGGCAATGGGCATGCCTAAGGAATGTTCAGTCTACTCTCCTGCTTAGTAGGGTGGGGCAGGACCTGGTCCCTTTCAGAGAGTGCTGCCTGGCCTCAGCGGGATGCTCAGCATGCACTACACTCCTTGGGGTAAAAGGACTATTTTCTTGTGCCTGTGCCCTCCCAGCCATTTCCCATAGTCCTCCAGCCCTTTGTTTTTGTGTATTCCCTGCCTCATGGATTTTGATGGGCACCTTCCACATTTGTGCAACAAGAAGCATCAAATTAATATTCTATTAGCTTGTCATCTTAGTTATATACATACACATATAGTTATATACACACGTACACACACACGAATATGAGAAGCTTTTCATTTATCTTGGTTGTTCCCAGGAATGCTCAACTTTCTTAGGCCAGGTCTTCACTATAGACTCTTATTGGCATAGTGCTGTTGAGCAGGGATGTGATCTTTCTGAGCAGAATCGCAATGGCAGCAAAATCCCCTAGTGCAGATGCAGTTCTGCTGGCAGAACCATTTCCTCAACCATGGCAGTAGTTCTAAGGAGCACCCTCCTATCCCATTAGCTCCACTGGGAGATGAAGGCACTCAGCACCTCATAAGATTGATGGGGGTGGGGATGGTTAAAAAAAAAGCAGGAAAAGAAATTCAAGCTAACTGGGGCTTACACATATGGCTTCAAGATGCAAATCAAAGATGGTGCACCATCATTGCACTTTCACTTGTGCACATATTCTTGGGGGGCTTTAGAAACTTTTGCCCTGAGTTTACATATATATTCATTTTTACAAATTCTGGCACATGAATCCTCTCTCTCTCTCTCTCCACACACACACACACTTGCAGTGGATTTTGTTTTCTGTGTGATGCTAGTAGGTATCTTTTAAATAAAAATGATCCTGTAAATGAATGTATGACATCCAAGATTATTTTATATGCTATGTAATAACTTTCCCTGATCCCCTTGTTTTAATTAGGGTTAGAGTTACACAGATCTGTTACTCTGAACTTTTACACCGATGGTTTGGCCCATGTGCGCAAGAATATAAAGTCATTTTAAAATCACCTGCACTCGTGTATCGCCATTTATGGCTGCAAATGAACAGATCTGGCCTCTTCTCCTTATACCTGTCAATTAGGAGAGCACTTTTCTCTCAGGATTGAGGAACATCTTTCAACCTCGCATTGCCATGACAGCAAGACTAAAAACAGGCCCAAGATGAGAAAAATGTCAAGAGACTAGACACTGATGCTACTGTCAATTTCTGAGTCTCCAATTCTTCCCTCAGTTACTAAAGCCATCTATTAAAGTGACACATCTTCCAGCTACTGCGTTAAATCCTGAGAGCTTTATTCTTCTTTTACTCTCTCCTTACTACCATAAGTGGGTGTTTGCTTGAGAATATCCAGAGGAAACACAGAGTAAAGGGTTTTAATTATACAATAATAGAGCTGTCACAGAGCCCAAACCTGAAAATCTTTACTAAGGCAACTTGAAGTCAATGGGACAACCTGTGTGAGCAACACAAAGGTGGCAGGATTTGACACCTAGTTAGCCATTTGGTTCATTAATTTAAAAGGAATTTGCCTGACTACCACCAAGGAAAAAATGGGAAAGGATCTCAAGATTTGACTCGCTGTCTTCAGTAAGAGAGAGTAGCATCCCTCAGAAGGCATTCAACACTTTGGAGAGTTAGGTCCTAGCAATTTGGTAGACGTACAGTATGTCTATACTGAAACTTGAGGTGCAGTTACCAGTGTAGACAGACATAACCACACTAGCTCTGATTGAGCTGGAACACTAAAAATAGCAGTGTAGCCATGGTGGCATTAGTGTCAGGAGGGAGAGGCTAGCTGACTACATACCTAGGATCTTGGATGGGACTGTAATTGGCATGGTTAGCCCATCCTGCCAATCATGTTGCTACAACTACTCTGTTATTTTTAGGTTTAAGATTAAAAATAACAATAATAAAAATAGCACTAGAGTGTGCTAGTTTGATCAGAGCTAATATTGGCATGTCTACCCACAATGGAAATTACACCTCTAGCTTCAATATAGGCCTACCATGACTGCTATTTAGAGAACACTCTTAGATGAGACCCTGTGTGTTATCTTGGCTTCCCATCATGGAAAATCCTGACACAAAACGAGAAGGGCAACTCATTTGATTTTCAGTCTGGGTTAAAGATAGCATAACTTCCTTGGGAATTCAGTGGAGAAGAGAAAGCTTTCCCAGCATTATTTTTAATCTGAGTATCATGTGTACCATTGCAGTACAAGTTGTTAACATACATTTGGAAAAGACAGAGTCTATTTTTGTTAAAATGCATTGCTAATTAATACAATACATATGTATTTATGCCTTTCTTAGTGTAGAGGCTGTGGAAGATAGGAGAACCCCTAAAACACCTGAGAGATGTGTGGCCATGAAAACCATCATCTCATGAACCAGGATGAAGTTTTGAAGGACTCCAAGCTGCAAGCTCCTGCAGGACAGGAGCAGCCATGCAAGCTCCTCGTTAAGATTAATGATCTTTTAGAATCCAGAACCCATAGAGTCCAGATTGTCCCCTGCAGTATGGCAGCCTGATGCCACACGATTAGTGCTAAACACTCTTTGCAATCTAATACAGTAAGTAAATTCAGGAGTCAACCACTGAACCTGCCTCCTTGTCTGCATAGATCTTGGCCCAGGCTCAATAGGTTACCCCCTATCTTGACCAGAGTTCCTCAACCAATGTGCTGGCTTGACCTGGTTTACTCTCCACACTGACTGCAGGGCAGCATCACAGACAATAGCTCATGTGGAGGAGCAGCACCCAACCCAAAATCAGGACGGCGGTCTATAAGGCCTAGCCTTGATACAGAGGCAATCCTGTGGTTACAGATCTGGATGTCCAGCAGCAACATCTGCATATGAGAGAACGAGTGAGTGCACAACGCAGCCCTAGAGCAGATAGAGCCGGCCTGAGGAGGGTCAACTCTGTTCGAGGCAGATAACCAGTGGTGTTGGTAGAGCTGTTACAGTGGTTCCTACAGCACCATTCCTCTTGTACCAGGAGGTGTGCCTGGGACATCCCAGTGTGCTGATAAGTTCATGCTGTATGCTTTGGTGTTGTTGGCAGCTGGCATGTTAGACCAGCCCTAATTCACACCAAGAGTCCACCTTCAAGCATAGCATCCCCAGGATGTAGAGAGCTCAGAGTTGGCTTAAAGTCATTGTTGGACCTTCCTTACCATTCTGCTGTGGTGAACACTTCTCAGTGGTAGTCAAGTATATGGACCATGAAGTCCAAACACTCCTGGACTTTGGAATGTTCAACAAGTTAGTTCATAGGTTGTGATTCAGATCCATCTCCAACGATAATTTATTTAGGGTTGAACCATAGATGAAACTCCTGTTGACCTCAGTAGGAGTTTTGGTGGCACACACCCTGAAGGAACAGGATCTTTGTATTTAGTAAACATGAACTAATCCTTGCAGCTAAAGTAAATGCATATTTGAAGCACCATTTAGACTATTGCTATGGAATCTACATCACAACTGTTAGGAGGATTTATAGGAGGAAATAAAGTTTGTTATTTTGATGAATTAACATGCAGATGGTATCAGAAGATGGTACAGTGTAATTAAAATAAAACATTTTATGCTGTTATTGACTAGCAAAACCTATGACATCAGGTTTTTTTAAAAATATTGCCTAAACAATGTATCCTTGTGATCTTGCAATAAAAATACGCATCATGCCACAAATACAGGGTACCATAATATTGTTTCATGTAAACATGTTCTAATAGTTAAAGTCCTTAAATAAAAAACAAACAGAAATCCTACTCAAACTAAACCAAACCAAAACTGCCATTTAATAGTAAGCATCCCTTGCTTTTCCTATTCTTTTTATTCTGTTGTACCATCCTACAGATTACTACTGATTTCTAATTAGGATACTCGGGTGATAGAAGATGAATGCTGTTGATTTCCCCTTTTCCTCTCCATCTTCTCTCCCCACCCCCAAACCTTGCAGTGGTAATTCTGTCTGGTAACGTCTCTGTGGGAATCTGGCAAGTAGTGATCCCTCTTTACAAAGAAGAAGTGAAAGATCAGAAACAGCCTTTCTTGAATCATATTGTTTGGCAACCACTTGAGAGCTCCAAGTCTGAAGCACTTCCAGAATCATAGCTTTTCACACACAGCATCTAGACACTTGCAGGACACTTTTTAAAGACAATAAAACCTTTTCTCTGACCATCTATTCTGAATTCCCTCTCAAATCTGACCCATTGAAGGCATTCTGAGTTCATGAATAGTCTGTTTCTAAGCAAACATTCTAAACGGGAAGAAATGAACTTCTAACTATGACCCTCACACTCTTTAGCTGGTGAATTTTCATTATTGTCTTGTCAAATAGGAATATTAATCCCACACAGTTTCTTGGTGTGCACTCAGATGTAGCAGAATATAATCTCAGTACTTCGATTGTAAATTGCTCAGGGCAGGGACTTTTCGTTCTTTGTTTATATAGCATCTAGCAGTACAACGGGGTCCTCATCCACTGGGATTCTTATGTGTTACCACGATACAAATAATAATATTGTAGAGGTAGGGTAGTGTAGTGGTAGAACATGAAACTGTTATTCGGAACTCATGAATTCTACTTGTGGTTTCAGCATTGACTCAGTGCGTGACCTTAGGCAAGCTATTTAATGCCTCTGCCTCAGCTTCTTTATTTTTGGTAGGATCATGTTTACCTACCTCACAGAAGTGTTGAACATAATTAACTTAATATATTGCATTGCGCTGCCATGCTTTAGTTGTGCTTGGCTGTTCGTGCTTTGGCTTTTAAAACTATGTGAAGTTTGACTAAAGCATATGGGATAGGCACTTGTATTATCCAATCTAAATAAATAAATATAATCTAATGAGTGTAAAGCAACCTCAGATCCCCCTATGAAAGATGGTATCAACGTGTGAAGTACTGTTAAAAAGTCAGAGCATAAAGAAATTTCTGACAATGGATGTTTTACTTATTTTATTAATTATGTTGGTTAGTCAGTTTTGCCCAAGGATACAAACCCACACATTTCCCTTTGGCTTATGGTGCATGCTCATATGGGGAGGGATTTGTAGAGTTATTTTATGCTGCGATGATGACAATGAATCGTTTATTTTTACAATTGTATATTTCAACTGCAAGCTTCTGCAAGAGGCCGGTTGAAAACCCCAAAGTCATTTCCTCACTCCTACCTAAATTTTTCATCACTGGCCATTTGTTCAGAGTTTTGCTTATTTGACAGCAAAGGGATTTCTTTGGCATCGAAGAGAAAGTTCCTTATGTGTTGATCAGCTGAGGGGGTTTGGTCTGGTTTAAGAACGACAGAGCTCTTCAGAAAGAACTCTCCTCTCTTCCCATCTGATACACGTTCAACTACAGTTTGACAGTGATGACTTGTCCAGCCTCTTGGCCCCAGCGCAGGAAAATGCTTAAGTCCTTACTTAAGCGCTTTACTGACTCAGAACGGTCATCTTTAAGTGAAAAGGATTTAATTGCTCTCACTGTACAGACATACGATTGATTATTCAAACATGAAAATTAAAGAAAACAAAAAGCACAGGCAAAATTTCTCATGGTAAGAATTGGGCCTGGAACTTACTGTACCTTACAATTTTGGAAAGAACATTGAGGAAAAAGGGAGGGGGGGGAGAAAAAGCCCAGTCTGCCTCCTTTCTTGCTATCTCTGAAGCATTGATCATATATATTTCTGCCCCTTAGCTCAGTGGGATGGGAACTAACAGTCATTCTGGTAAGTGGTCTCCTTCATATTTGCTTTGCTTCAGAAACATTTCCACTGTAAGTATGCAAGGCATTTAATAAGCCAAAGAAAGAAACTAGAGGAAAGGTCAGTCAGTTACTTATCATATACTGTGAAGCTGAGTAAATCCAAGTGAAAGTTCTCCACCTGCATCCAAACTAAGGCTAATGCATACCTTATCAAGTAGAAAGCTGACCTCCTTCTTGGGGTCTGGCTTTGTTACCAAAGTAACTTAGAATAAACACAAGATAAATCACAACCTAAGCCTCTTCCTTGGCTAGACTGCCCTAGAGCTCCTGCCATAAGCTCTGATCTAGCAGAGTATGGGAGCATGTGCTTCACTTTAAGCATTTGAACGGTAGTTGAATTCAATGGGAGTATTCACATGCCTGAAGTGAACACTGCATTGGCACCTTAATTTATGGCTCCCAGATCATTACTATTCTGCCAGACTGCTACTCTCACTCTCCTTATATCTAGGGTCGGGATTAGTGAGCCACAGCAGCCCAATAAGATAAAAGTTAACCAGCAGCTTCTTGCAGGGATCCAACAAGGTGGGGCAATATCAGAATCCTTCCATACTGCTACACTGAATTCATATTGAAACCAAGCAGGAATGGATGAGTGGCTCTACAGTACATTTGGATTCCCATGGATCTTGCGACAGAGTAAACCAGACTGGAGTTGAGCACCACTGTTTAGAAATCTCAGCAGGTCCACTGGCCAAAATACAATGGAAACATTCAAACAGACTCTTTCCTGTGATATTTCCAGTACCATGTGTCTGGCAGGAAAAGCAGTGAAAAGGAAAGAGAAAAATAATGAGTGATGTCTTGGGCACAGAACTGTGAAATGCCAATGCTGATCTGTAGGCAATGGATTCTCCAGGTGGAGAAATGCAAACAGACAGTAATTTTGTTAAGGCCTGTAAGCGGGCCTCTGACTGCCCTCTTCAAAATACAGGCAGGAGACTGCTTTTGGCTTCACCAGTGTCTTTATTTTGCTCACACACAGTGCAAAAACCCCACCACCTATGTACAGCTTTCTATACAAGTACAGCTTAGGCTCAGCCCTCAGTCTACTAGCTGGCCTCAGGACTAGCTAGCTCCTGCAGGCTTTCAGCCTCAGCTAGCTTCCTCCCCTTCAGCTTCCTCCCCTGCACCTTCTCTCTCTCTCTGTCTCTGTCTCTTTCTCTTTCTCCTTCCTACCTCTTCCCTCTGGCTTCCTCCCTGGCAGGCTTTATATCCTCTGGAGGCTGCCAGGTGGAGCACATTAAGCCCTCTGCAGCCCAGGGTTACCCCCAGGTGGCTGATTAGCCTTCCCTAGCAGGGAGGGCTTGCAGAGGCTTCTGCCTGTTGCTGGGCTTGGAGGGAGCAGGGGCTGACTCAGCAGGCGCTGAGTCAGCTGCCCGCTACAAGGCCAAAGAAGTGATGCATATTTTACTGAAGTGCCATAATGTTGTCTTACTTCTGCCCCAGAACTCCAGGGGTTACGCCTGCTAAGAGCTGCGACAGCAATGATTTGTCTAAGCTATCATCACCCTATTCTAAATTTCATTGTTCCACCCACGCTTGAATGTGAGCTCTTACTTATTCCTCCAGGGAAGTGTCTAGAGGCCCTTTCCCCTCATTCCAGCAAAGCTCCCACTAAAGTTGATGGAAATGGTAAGGTCCTCTAGGACTCAGCCCAGAGTCAAGTACAGGTGAGCGCTCAGCACCTATTGAAGGAGTTTCTTGCTAATTTAATGTGATCTTCATTTCAAAATACAGATGAGCAAGGACTTGGAACGGTATTAAGAAGGCAGGCCTAATTCAACATACCCACATTTCCAAATTGCTAGTGTTTTAATAGCATATCCAAATCCTGCCACTGGATGCTCAAACTGGCATGGACAGCAAATGTACAGAGTAGGGATTAGCACATCTACCCTACATGTTCATTTTAGGTATCTTGTTAAGATGCTCAGGTTTGAAAATTGTGCTTTGTATGGGAGTTTTAGTTCTAAAACATTTTAGAAATCACCATAAAACTATTTAGATTTCTATGTCTGCTATTTTCTCTGATTGCCCTACAAAACATCTTCGTTTGTACTCAGTCAAAGCAGAATATACAAATAGGAACCTTTTAGTATTGATAATACATCAGATGTTAATGTATGTCATTATCTGTAATGAACAATAACATCATTCCAACACTACAGCATCACATAAAAATCTCAATCATCATCTTAGTCTGATTATATTAGCCTAAGTGATGCCCAAGAGTAATTTTGCTTTCAAAACTATTCTTGGCACAAAATTAGTTGTGGGAATGATACGAGCCATTTAGTTAGGTAAGGACAATGAATTTAACTAACAGTTGTTATACAAGACTAGAATACTGCATCATATGAAGGGAAATACCCTGAGATCCCGCTAGTACTCTGCTCTATGGAATGCAGGCAGTGTTTGTTCCTCATGATCTCTTTTCCAGAATGACTGCAGTCTCCTTATTACTGTCAGAGTCATTTGGGGGCTCCTCAGCTGCAGGAAGATGTTCCCATGCTCCCTATTGTGATGGTCTAGCTTACTCCCGAGAAGGGTGAGGTGTGGCACTACAAGACAGACTGGAATTCATTTGAAGCTACAGGGTTTAATCTGCATCTATGCTTCCCAATTACAATATCACTACAGCTGATTGCAGAGTTCATGTAACACTTCTGAGTTAAGTACCATTGATCAAGTATTCAGGTGTGCATTGCTATTTCTTGAGTGCAATTTTTGCAAGCGTCAAGATAATTACAGTGAAACCTCGATATAACGGACTAATTCGGGCGGGGGGTGTCCGTTAAAACCGAAAGTCCGTTATTTAATAATTTTTTTAAATCATTAAATAACGGACTTTCGGGTGACAACGGACACCCCCCGCCCGAATTAGTCCGTTATATAGAGCGAGCCGTGAGTTAGCCCACCCCACCCCCTCCCCCCGCCCGGCTTCCCGCTGGGGGGAGCCGAGCGGGATCGGTCAACCCCCCCCCCCCCCCCGGCTTCCCGCTGCGGGGAGCCGAACGGGATCTGTCAAACCCCCCGCCCGGCTTCCCGCTGCGGGGAGCCGAGCGGGGGCTCTCAAACGCCCCCCCCCCCCGCCCGGCTCCCCGTTGCGGGGAGCCGGTAGGGGGGGTGGGGGGTGGGTTGACAGCTCCCGCAGGGGTCCCCGCTGCGGGGAGCCGGGCGGGAGCTGTCAACCCAGCCGGCTCCCTGGGGCGGGAGCCGGCAGCCCCCAAAACGGATTTCGGATGCATCGGAAATTTTGTCCGTTGCATCCGAAGTCCGTTAAATCGGGGTCCGTAAAATCGAGGGTTTACTGTATATGGAACAGAAGTCTGCCCCCTTTCTACAACACAAAAAAACTACTATCTACATCACTGAGCCAGTATGAAAGTGCAAAAAGCAGAGAAAAAATTCTGCACTACTGCTCTAGAGACTTCCCTCTAGTTACACCAGCCGGCCTAAACCAGTCATCAGTGTGATTGCCCTTGAGAGACAGCAACTCATTCTTGCTGATGTAGCTAGCAACATACTTCTGCTTGGACTGCTGTTGCCCTGAGACACTGACAACTGATCCTAGGGAAACAGCTAACTCTACTGCTGTTGTTATTTTAGAAAGGCATTTCTTAAAGGGTCTGATCCCTTTGCTTTATTTCTGCTGACAAAAAAAAAGTCTCTACAGTACAGTGTGTGAGATCCTCATCCCCATAGTATCTGAGCAAATGGAACTCAGAGGGCAGGGCACAACATTGTGACTCTAGAAGAAAAAACCCTTAAGATATCCTAGCTAGTATTGTTTCCCACCATAGCCATTTTACATCCTCCTCGAAGACTTTGCATTTTGTTCCACTCTATTAACTTTCTATCACACAATACTTGGTTAGGACCACTCTCCTTTTTAAGCCATACCTGATGCCTTACCAGATACTGATCTGGTTTAGCGGCCTGTTTTCAGTCATTTAGAATTTTAGATGGGCACAGAGTATATCAATACTAGTATGGCGTATTCTAGGCACACTATGACTAGGGACCTGTTATCTTTTTCTCTCAGTCAGATCTCCCAATGCCTTGTGGGTCTTTCATAATTCCTCAGATAGCATGATGAATAGAGCTAAGCCATGGCCGCATCATGAATATTAAATTAGTGGATTCATTTTTTAATGGCCAGAGAGACAATTATGATCAGCTAGTCTGACTTTCTGCATAACACAGGCCAAAGAACTTCACTCAGTCATCTCAAAGTCAATTGACTCAAGTGACCTCAATGGAATATAGCTCAGTTATATCAAGAGTCCCTAGTCTGAAAAAGGAAAGATTGGGTCCTGACAGAACTGGATTACTTCTATGACTACGGAATATCTTAATACTTGGAGGATGCTTTTGTAGTCAGTTCTTCCCATACCACCAGTTAGACTCCACCATTACTACCCCAATTTATTAAGCTCTAAATGCCCAATCTTCTTAGGAGCTGGCATCTCTCCTCCATGACACACTGAGAGAACAGCTGGATTTGTTGAATTAAGAGTCCCTGCCAGTCCAACCTGAACAATCGAGGGCTCTCTCTCTGAGCCAGTCAACTAATTAACAAAGAAGCATGAGTGGAATTTTTGGACACAGGAAAGTCCTGCATTTCATCTATGGGCTGTGTGGCTTAAAGAGCGCATATTGATGCAGCATAGCACAAGAGTCCAACTGCATCCCTGAAACTCTTAAAAGACCATTTGAAACGCATCTTAAAGATTTTTCCTTGGTAGCTGCCTTAACCTGTTCAATTACAGTCCTGTTCCAGTAACTGTTGTGCTAGGTTGCACAAGAGACTTGGACGTGGTAATTTTTAAAAGTTCCTCTGATGGCAAATGAGTGCCACTGCAGTTCTATAGAGTGGAGGGAAAGAAATCAATAAAAGTTGATCTCTTTATCTTGGGTCTATCTGACAATTCTTTTTACAAGATGGATCAAATTGATTGTACCATATTTAATCAAGAACTATGGAAAATCGGGATAAGAAACACAGTTAGCTGCATTACCAGGTTGAAAGAAGGAGATGAATGGATCTCCGCATGCTTGCATTGGGAGCACAAAATATGCAGTTTGTTAGTTTGCTGGCTACAGAGCATTAAAGGGGTAACAGCCAAGGGCAAGACTAGCTATTCAAAGTCTTCTCCTTTAACTTCCCCAAACGCAGGGATCTGCAGTGATCTTCAGACATCTTAATTGTAGGAGACGTTTACAATTATTTCCTGAAAGAGTCTTGTCCTTTTCCCCTTCTCTTGCTACTAATTTTTTCTCACTGGCAGCAGCAGCAAAATGAGTGACTAGATGAGCTGTCTTGAAGGTGTACTTCACTTATTCCCTCTACCACTTGGTGTAGGGTCTGAGCACAAAGACACAGACTTAAGTGGTAGTTGTGGCATCCAGGGGCCTCTGCATGGCTCAGGAAAGGGCCTCAAATTCTTCATAAAATAGAAAGCTTAAAAGCGGTTATCAAAGGGGGAAGGACTCCATGAAATATTTTGTTTCCTTAATTTTTGTGAAGTTAAATTTAATGGCACAAATAAAAATGAAGAGTAAACTTTAGAGTCACTGGAGTCAGTTTCCCAACTACAGCACAATGGCTACCCTCTTCTTCCCCCCATTTTCCTGCACTCAAGTCTGCTTTTTTACCTATGTTTATCAGGTTTCCTGTGGTAATCTTCGCCAAAAACCCAGTCTCTCTCGGATTTTATCCAGGAGGCTGTTCTTGGGTGCTGTCATCACTCTCTATTTAACACAGAGGGGAAACATGCCAATTTACTTAAAGCTGTATCACCTTAGTACCCTGGGCTCCTTTTGTTTAGTGTTGTTTCCTCACAGTAACTAATCAGCAGCTCCCACCATAAAACAGGTTTGTTCTGATTTTCTAATGAATTACAAATTGGTCTAATTAATCTATCTCCGTTTGATCTCCTCTAGGTAATTTCATTAATTGACAGGATAGAACTGACTTCCCTTTCACACAGCTCATTTTTTCCAGTGGAATCTATTAGTGCCAACTATTTTATTTTTATTTTTTACGTATCTTTCTTGTTCTCCTTCATATTATCAACCCAGACACCAAATCTGCATGCTGCTGTGATGTGGCCTGCCGTAACTGGAAGCTGCTATTGCCATGGATAAACAATGGCAATCAGAGTGACAATCATCTCATTACCTTAAAGTTAAACACATAGAAGAATAGACAAAAACCTGCATTTTTCAGCTAGTGCAATAAATTTTAACAATGCCTAAGCACCTCTAGGAAACACTCTCTTGCCAGGTCCTTTAAAATGAAGAAATCATCTTACTCATGTTCTGTTTTCATCCATTTAGAATTTATGCTCATTATGCTACTGAAGTAAAACTTCAAATGGAATGCAAGCTTTGCATCCATCTTCCACAAAATCCAGAGAGAAATTGGTCTTTAGATTCATCTAGGCTTAGGAGATTGTTTTTGGCAGGTTATTCCCACGGTTGTGTTCTTTTTTTCCTGTTTCTCAGTCTCCCCCCTCCCCCCAACACACACATTGCACTACCAAAACATACTCAGTTAACGGATTGTAGCTTCTTGGTGTTTTGTTAGCTTTGATATCTGCATGAGATGTACCTTGTAACATTAAACAGTATCTGTACACAGACAAACAGCAGCGACTTACAGGATAAGCAATGTAAATAGACTTTGAATTGCTGATTTTTATTTTATGCAGTCATCAAAGCAAGCAGAATGTTACACTTCAAGAAAACAGTAAATCATCTCTCTGGCAGAACAGTGTACACCAGCGTTTTATAACGTTGGATTAGGAAAACCCTCTGCATGACCAACTGCCCATCAAGTACCATCAGGGCAATATTCCCGGTGACAGAAAAGCAGAGACCATTCTCTAGCGCTAGAGGGATGGACATTAGGAATAGGAAAGGAAGCATTTATATTATAATGACCTGAAATATTTTCCTATTCTTTAAATGTAATACCGCAGTATGATTATTTTTAAATCAAGACATGGTCAATGACTATTTTAATGTCTTCTATAGTGTAAGTAATCTGAGGAGAGAAGTTGTAGTGAACTTTCATTTCCAGTTAGGGTGATCAGACAGCGAGTGTAAAAAAATCAGGACAGGGGTGGGGGATAATAGAAGCCTATATAGGGAAAAAGCCCCCAAAATCGGGACTGTCCCTATAAAATCAGGACAGCTGGTCACCCTATTTCCAGTGCTTGGCATGTTTTAGTCCCTTGGCACATCTTCAAGGACAAATACAAGGATCAAACTGCTTCTACTGAAGCCCATAGCAAAACTCTCATTGATTTTAAATGTTGGCAGGAAAGTTCTGTAGTGTCTTCAGCTGGGGAGGCTGCTTCCATACAGCAGGAAGACTTACCATCTATGCTGAACTATACACGTTTTCCTGTGAATCTTACTTAACTGAAGTACAAATGGTCCTTCTGACCTCACAGCTAAGACCGATGATAGACAGAGAAAGGTTTTGTTGAAATTGTAGCCCCCTTTTTGGAGGTTTTCCTCTTTCATTATTCTACAACATCAATTACAGGAGCTTTTCCCTTAGAACAGTTTTGATATCTAACTACCCGCACTGATAAGGTCATTTACGCCAGAGGATGTTTTCAGTGGAAAAGCAGTGAGATTTACAACAGAGGAGTTCTTTGAAGCCATACAATACTGCCTAAAACACTAATATACTTTGATGCCTTTAACCTCTCCAGCACACAGTTCAAATTTCTGCATCAGGGTTGCTGTTCTAGTTGGAAAGTGTTCTCCATGCCCCATCTCACCAGCAGCTCTGGAACTCTCATCACTGGGTCCTAAAGGTTTGATTCCTGTGGGAAGAAAGTTGCTACTGTATGCCACTGTAGCTGGCTAAAAAGCACAAAAACTGGTGCAGAGATGGGAAAGTGAATAAAACTGGGAATATACAAAACTGTCCCTTTTAAAATAAATTATGATACTAGCATGGATTCTGTAATTCTATTAAACTATCTTAATGCATTTGTTGCAGTGCTAGGCTCCCAAAGACAGTTTGATTCAGGATGTTTCAGGACAAATGAACTAAATGCTGCAAGAGATTCATGGAGACAACAAGGTGGCCCCATATGTTCCTTTCACCTTAACATGATTGTAAGTACCTCCCACCTTATTCATAACACTCACTAGCCTCGGATGTCAGCACCTAACATTTCCACCTCATGAGGATAAAATCTAAACACACAATTACTGCATTATCACTTGGTAACTAACATGTTACAAAAGGCATTATCATACTGTTATTTTGTAGCAACAGGTATTACCTGAGGTGAAATAGTAAATTCAAATCAACAATATAGGTAGCAAGGTATCAAGACTTACTGCACAGCACTACATTTTCTCATGATGTTCTAGTACTTCTATCACTTCTTTTCTTCCAGTGCTGAGCCTAATTAAAGCCCTAAATAAAGCAATCCTCCTTGAGAGACAACGCTCTTGTGCCCTACATTAGTAAGGGTTACTAGATGCTGCGGCTACACAAGATAAAGGTGAAAATTTTTGCAGACTAATCAAAATGGGGGAAAAGCAACTTAATGAAACCAACTCAGAGGCTTGATCATTAGTTACCAATGAAGACAACTACGTAGCTCAGCAAGTAACTGATTAATTGGGACTCTGATCTAAAAGTTACAGTTTACACTGGAGTGCCGTCTTGCCACACAATCAACCCTTTGCTGCATTTTAAGTATGCACCAGCAGCAAATTTACCTGCTCTCTTAAATACTCCACGGCATAGGCAAATAACTGCAAAATACTTGGAGGAACCAATTCATCATTCGGCTCTGCTTAGTTAGTGATTAATAATTCCAACTACCACTTCCATTTTACAAACTGTGGGTTTTGTTGGAGTCTCTTTTGGCTAAACCTCTACGTACAAATCATAAAATGTTGCTAATCTGAACCACTTGAGAACAGGCTTTTAACTCGGATTTATGGATGGGGATTTGCAATAAAGAATTAATCTTTCATGAATCAGCATCAACATATATTACAGCAGTAAAAATACACTCCTACAGTCAGTGACCTAGAAACTAATTGCACTCCCATCTGTATAATCTAGTTTAACTCCACTGAAGAGAATGGAGTCATTCCAGATTTACATCAGTATAACTGAGATCAGAATCCAGCCTACTCTTCAATAGTCTGTTTTATTCATGAGACTTGGTAATCTCCCAAGTTTCTCCAGAGAAAACTTTTTTGGTCCAGAAATTTTACAAGTGAATGATCTGAATAGAGTCCTACTTTTTTTTTGGCCTCACTATTTAGCAAGCCAGTCGCCACGAACTAAGGGTTTCACTTACACATACACGGCCTCACCACAGACATAGGCCACATGTCTAAAGTTACAATTAAACAGGAGGAGGAGTAATTCTCCTTATTGGTCACAACCTTCTCCAAGTATGCTAGGAAAAGCCAAGCTCTATCTCAACATCTATCATGAATTACCAGTCCTCTGCCCAGCCTGCTTCAAGGTCTCCTCACTTCCACCTCTAGGGAGGCAAGTCGGGGGCAGTGTGCTATCCTGATGCCCAGCCCACCGGCATCCTCCCTCCCTCTCGGCTTCATCTTTATTGCCACCTCCCCCAATTCTGTTGCGTTTCTTTGGCTTGCTCCCTATTCCGATAGCAGGCTGCTCATATCAATAGAAAGCCACCACCTTAAAGCTTATTGCTCCCATCCTGCAGGTGTATGCACCCCTGCAGCTCCTGTGGACCAATAAGTTTCACCCACAGGAGTCCTGGGGTGTTAACTTTTATCAGAATAGGGCTTCTCTCTGGAGAACAACAGGAGAGCTGCCAGATAAAGGAAGTACTTCCATAGTGCAGCTACAAGTATTGCTTAACCAGTAACTCTGCCTGCAAGTCAACCCTCTCCTTAGACCGCATTTCTGTTAGAGGCTTGCCACAAGGCAGGAGGGGACAAGGATAGGTATTTTTTCCATGCCATATTAAGAACCCAGAGTAAACTGAGCATGTGTCCATACAAATGGTGACTAGTGCATAAATATACATTTTAAAATCATGACTGAATTTAATTGAGCTTCTGAATTCAGCCTGTGAGGTTCTGCATCAAGGTTACCAGTACGGATGAGAAAGGAGACGCAATCAAAATAAGTTCATGATGCATTCCAGGAAGGGTCAGATCCATGAAGTTCAGAGACAAAAACAAAACAAAATCAAAAACCACTTTCCCATAGTCCAAGAGTGATGAATCTAGGGCTCATCTCTAGGTCCATCATATTGATTTTGCTCAGGAAAACGGACCTGGGCATATTTCCTCATGTTTAGAATGAAGACTAATTCTTTATAATCAATTAAAAACTGCAAACAACCCCAGGATCATTAGATGCCAGCCAGTAACACATTTTGTAAATTGCCTCCTAGATCATGCAAACTGAGCAGGATTGATAAATGAGCTATATTTTGCAGGCTGCAGTCTTGAACAGATGGCTTTACACATTCCACAAACTAATGTCAGAGAGACAAACTAATGTTCATGTACTACCAAATGCTATATGAAATGTTACAAAACAAATGAAAGAATATTGCTTAAAGTCTCCCAGTAAATTCCCATCATGTTGACTAGAAGATTAACCTGCCATGTATAACCTTTTTTACACTGTTTTCTCTTGGTTCAAAATTGCTTAGGCTCATAATTGTCATTTTTAAGTGCCTCCTTATTTTAATGCCTATATATCACAAATAAATCTACAGTGACACAGTAGCATGCTCAGTTCCATCATTTTTACACCCTCATATCATTCAGGAGTTTTTAAAATATTGTGTAATGCCATTTAATATAAAGCAAACCCAGGAGGAGGAACATTTACCCGTAACCACACTTTGAGTTCTGCTGGAGAGTAACAACTGGAGCCATTGTGGTGCTAAGCTAAGTACTCCTGCTAAGTCACATAGGTGGGTTAGAACTGCCTTGTGGCCCATTGAGCCAATGGCTGCAGAGAGATCCAGCAGTGTGAACATGGAGGATCTAACCAGTGACCATAGCCTGAGGAGGGAGTCTTTTAGCGCTGCTAGAGCAGCCCCTGTGCTATGCCCTATCTGAACTCTGATTATGAGGCATCCCGGATTTTGGCTGATATCACACATTGATGAAACTTGGAGGTTACTACTTTCTTGCGGATGCCAGGTAATACCAGCTCAATCACAGCCTGTAAGTGCCAGTACCTTTTGAATAGCAACCATACAACTAAAATTCACAGTTAGCAGAGCTGGGGGAAGCAATCATCTTAGCTGTATTTCAAACTTTGTATATTTCACAAACAAATTCAGGGCAAAATTAAACCTCCAGGTGTTACTGTAATAAAAAATAATAATAAAAAATGCCTGGTGTTCAGACTGCTAAGACCACCAGAGTTATTTTTCTAACAACATTTTAGGGACAGCAGAGTTTTCAGAAAGCAGTGGCTTGGTTAAGAAGGAGTGTGTAACTATCCTAGTGTCAGCAGACTAGATTGATTACAATCCTTTAAACAGAGCTGAACAAGCAATAGAAAAAATTGTCCCGGAATATTCATTCAAATCAGAAGAGAATTCTGATCTGCCCAGATCAGCAACATTTGTGCATTCACTTTCTGCAAACACTTGAGAGGTTAGACTGATGTAGCACAAATGTAGGCAAGAAATAAATCTCATTCTAATGTATTGGACTATTCACTGGAGGCATATTTTGAGTTGTATTCAACTATAACATTTGCAATTCATGCTGCAAGAGCTAGTTTGACAATTCACCCAAATCATGAAATAGAAATACCACCATGTGACTATCCATTACTTCATACATTATGAGTAATTGCAAAAAACTGGGAAAACATCCTATGCAAACCAAAAATTATTCATTGTAGAAGTGCGTACATAACTCTTGATAACAAAGAAATGTGACACTGTCAGGGTTTTTGGAAACAATTTGTGCACAGAAGTAAAAGCAAAATGTGCTGGATAAAATTAATTACTGTAAATAGTTTACTCACTCTGATTTCACATTTCAAAATAACCGTTTACTATATGAATTTAAGAAATAAGAAGGGGAGAGCCATTTTCCTACCTCTTCCAGGGCCCATAACGAATCAACCAGAGGTTTGATCTTCTTCTCATTGTACAGTGTTAGGAGTTTGTCCATTATACCCTTAATTAGGCCACTTCGGCCCTGTTTGAAAAGTAGATTTAGCAGAGAAAATCCAGCAATGACTTTATTCTCTTCATACAGCTTGATAGGGTTCACTTTCTCAACCTGCCACCACTGGAGAGGAACAAATGGCATGAAGGTTACAAGACCAAACTAACACATAAGCAAAAGGGTTCACAATGCTACGATATATGCAAAGAGCTTATCGGGGATCTAGATGAGATTACATATCCCATGGGAGAACAAACACACACAGAATAAAGGTTCTCTGCAAACAGGACACAGCACTTGTTCAAAAGCCCATTAACCACAAGGATTTTAAGAAAAAAACAAAGCAAAAATACAGAGGCACTGTTTTGCTGACCGCTCAAGGGCTAGGGTGGAGGAGAAAGGATTCATGAAATAAAAGTGCAAACAGCAGCAGCAGAAAGACACAGTATGAGGAAATAGCTGCATGGAAAACTGAATTGTTGGATGTAGAGAAATGGGCATAATACGTCCTTGTTTGTTTTTTGTGTCCAAATTCCAAAGATTTCTAGAGCTTTATCTTAGCCACAAGGTTTGCACACAAAAAAAATGGGGTAGACAGACATGTAGCTACTTGATTTGTATGTGAAGGTCAAAGGCAGGGTTTTGGGGGCAAATGTAGACAATTGGGAGGATGGATAATCCTGTGACTAAGGTGCAGGATTTAGGAGTCTTGAATTCTATTTGTGACTCTGCCACAGTCTTCATTTGTTACTTTTGGGAAACCATGTAACCCCTTTGTAAAACCCCTTAACCCTACTCCCTCCCTATAACCCATCCCACCAAAAATACCATGTAAACCTTACTGCTGCTCTAGTCTCTCTGTCTAGCTCCTAGCTGAAGTCTTGTACATGAATACATTTGGGAGTCTTGTATTATCCCTAATGAAGGTATTTTGTGTATTGTAGCCCCAGGGCAACCTTGTAAGTGAGAGCTCACATCTCAGTGAGTTTTATTCTAGTGGGCAAAATTTTAATTAAAAGAATTCTTATGGTTTTTGGCAACTTAATTTTCACAGGGTTAAATTAGATTAGTATAAAAAAGCAGTTTACATTTTTATGAACAATTCAATGCACTACTTAATATTTTGATTAAATATTCCCTTTGATTGCCTTTTCAGTTCCCAGAGGTGGCATTATTCCCTCCAGTATCCATTACAAAGCAGCTATTGACTCATTCTGGTTTAAGGCTTTTTAACATAGGCCTGGACATGTTGATAGAGGCTTTTGTTTTAGCCTATAACTTCAATACAGCTAGTTACCATACAAGCTCCAGGGAACATGGTTTCAAGACAATTGCAAGATGCAGCACACTTAGATTAAAACCTTGGTATCTGTTTATGGAACAGGTTAGCCCCCACTAGTGGACTGCATTAGTATCCTTCAACAAGTCTCATTCTCCAGGCCTCTCGGTTTCAGATGGAGAAGCAGGAGTTCAAGCATAGGCGTGTGCAGCACCTTTCATTAGGGTGTGCACCCAGAGAATTGGATTTATTTATTTTACTATGCACTGAAAGCCACTACTGTTGTTTTTTTGAGACATTAGGATGTGCCTGGGCACACCTAGCACACCCTGTGTGCACGCCTAGGAGTTTAAGGAACCAATGTAAATGTTGCTCTCTTCCAAAACCTACAATAGTTTCTCCAGATGGGACCAGTGGAGCCAATTTCAATTTCTACCAGGGCTGTCTACACTACCAAATGAAAAACATGTGGTGACCTGCCTCCTTGACTTATTTACATGTGCAGGGTGAAGCTTGCCTAGTCTTAGGCTCAAAAACAAACCAAGGCAGCATCAGAGACAATAGAATAACTTAATGGATATGTTGGTCTTGCATTTCCCAATTGTCCCCATTATGTTCAACTTTGTTTCAGCACCCACAATATCTTTTTTCTGTATGTTCACATGTAGATATTTTCGAAGATAATATAGATTTTAACGGTGTCAAGAATTTCTTCTGACTATTTCAGCTCTATGTTTGTATCTATTTACAAGGATCTTTGCACATTTTAGCCCTTGCCATTATGTGAGATAGAACAAGTTGGAGGTAAAGTCTCTGGGTGTCTCTCATTGGGGACTTTGATGTATCCACATTTTAGCTGCAGAGAGATATATGAAGTTAATTTCTTCTGGGAAAAGGGGTTGCTGGTATGAGGTGTTGATGAATTTTTAGCAGATAAATTGTGTGGGGGTGGATCTCTGATTAGTACCTTGTGTTCTTGTTTCTCATACCTGAAGGAATCACTTTTTGAGCTGGTTGAACATTTCCTTGCAAACAATTTATGACAGATTTGGCTTTTTTTATGCTTGTGAATTGTCTGAACAGTTTGGTTCATTACTTGTAACGGGCCAGGGAATAGTTGATTAATACTTCAACTTTTAGTCTGTGCACATCAGTGAAAAGGGTAAGAGAGCACCATAAGAATTGAAGCATACATTTGAATGGGTGTCTATCCTGCAATCATGGGTCGTGAGTGCAGCTTGCAGAGACACACCCAAGCTAGCATTAATCTAGTTAGTTGGAGGTACCAAAACAGTGAAGCCATAGTACTGCATGCTTCAGTGTGGATTTAACAAGTCCACCCAGAAGCCAGGTAGTTACTCGTGCACTGCTGTGGCTTCACTACTCTGGTGTCTGAGTAGGCTAGATTAAAACTACCATGGGTAAATTTACATGAGCTGTAATCACAGTTCAGTGTAGAAATACCCTGTAGGGTTCAATTCATTTCTAAGACTCTTCTGTAAACCTGGAGATAACTCATAGGGCTCAGCTGATGTTCCATCAAATATATTCTTGAATTCACATCATTGTACATCCACATTACAGAAGGAAAGAACCCCGTGGGAATACAGTTGTATAGTGGATATGAACATACTTCTATCAGGTCAGAAAATAAACTGATGGTTTAGTTTTGTCTAAGATATAAAATGACTTTACACAGATTATTGGCAACTCAAAAATTTATTGCATACAGAGCAGACTCCTGTCTAGCTGTCGCATCAAAAGAAAAACATCAGGCCACGCTACATTTACCACTCTTCATTTGCACTAGTACGATGTTATATTTTGGAGTTAGTAAACAATGGAATGGAGACATTTTAGGTTAGTGTTGTAAAGATGAACTAAACTGCTAAAAATAATAGATTTCGGAGATAAATGCTAATAAGTGTTGTATAACAGAACCACAGAAGTACTATACTTACTGATTTTGCAAAGCTAAAGAAGCTTTTTGTTTCCCCAGTAACCATATTAGATGAACCTGAAAAAGAGAGACCACATACATGTAAACACCCCTTATAACATGCCAATGAATAAGGCCATTTAATTGTCTGCATTAAAATAAAAAATAAAAACATTTCTATTCATGCTTTGGAAAAATTATTTCATTTTTTTTACTCCCCAAATTGCAGAAGGCTTAATGATACCCTCCTTTTTATCATTGGTACAGCAATCAAAGAAGTCAAGTTGATAGCATCCTACACATTTCAGGAACAAAAGAAAGATTTGTTCCTATCAAATGACAGTTAAGCTTTTATTATTTCTGAGATCAGAAAAGCCACCAATTCAGCCTCTCAGACAGAGGTTCATAGACAAGCAGAATAGATAATATTAGGTATTTTGATAGCAAATCTCTTCCTCCCCATTACAGTTTCCTCTCCACCACTATAGTTTAGCAGCTAGGTGGTCGCTGTAAGCATATAGACTTCCCCTCTCTCTCAGTCTTCAGAGATATGTAGTCTCTAACTCTCCTCTCACAGAGGCTGGGGATGTTGCTGTTTCATTAGCAGCAAGATATATGGCAGGTAGGTAGCATTGTAGAGAAGCAATTTCTATTATTAAATATACTGAGTGGCCAGTAATACATGCTGAAGCTCTAAAAGAAGTCAGGATTCAGCTTGAACTCATTGCTTGGTGTCAGACCAAATGAAATCATTCCTGAATGACTCTCTTTCTATAGTTCATGCATCGTACTACGGTTACTTCTGCCAAACTGCTAGCTTCTGTGGCCTGAGGAATAAGAGATCCAAAGTCACCTTCCAAGTGATGTTCACTATCTGAACCATATAGCCACTTCCACCTTTGGATATTTTAAAGAAGAAGAAAAAGAAGGAAAAAACAAAAAAAACAAAAAACCAACAACACGGGCTTTGTAGCAACTACCTTCTCCTAATTTTGTAGCCTATGAATCAAATCCTCAGAAACGCTTAATTAGAAATTATTGAACTGACAAAGTGTAACATGACAGGTACATCATTCATACTCCCCAGGGAGAACTTAATAGCTTGGATGTTTTAAAGGGTGCCCGCATGCTGCTAGAAGAGGTTGGAAAATTGGTATTTTTGAAATAAAACTTCTAATTGTTTTGTTTTTACTCACCATATAAAATGTAAGTCCCCAGTGGTTTGAGAAGACCGAGGCCTTTTCCAGTATTTTCTCCACACAGACAATCCAGAACGATATCTACTCCTTCTGCTGAGATTCTAAGACACAAGGAGGACAAATTTCACATTGCAACAGGACTCAAGACTTCCTTTCTTTTAACCGGTCTACTACAGGATTATTGTTTACATAGCACTCACAATCTGAAAGGCACTTTAGAGAGGAGTTGGAAGAGTTTATTATCTAATGTTAAGATTTTCAAAAGCAACCAGTGATTTTGAGCATCTCAGTTACAAAGTACACAACTGGAGCCATTTTAAGAACACTCAATTATCTGAAAGTGCTTAGCATTGACCCTCTGAAAACCAGGTATCTCCACTTGGGTATGCAACAATGGAGACACCCAAGATCAATGGTCACTTTCGAAAAACTTGGCCTAGAGTCATGTTAAGTTGTATCTTACTCTACAATCCATCTCATTGAAGACCACTGTGCTAACTCACTTTTACACAGCTAACCCCACGATTCAACAGTTTTGACTCTGGCTCCATAGGTCTTAAGTGTTTTCAATTGATGGTTAAACATAGGCCTACCAGGATCCTACGATAATTTGGCCAGCTAGTATAGATCGTTATAACAACCATGCTCTAGCCTGGATAAGAATAGAGGTTGAAGCTGAGGTTTTTTAAACAGTGATGTAATGTCATACTCTAGTTTACATAACATCCTTATCGATCAAATAACGCTTGTTCAAACATGGCTCAATCTAGGTCCACTGGCCCAGTCATGTTGGAATTCCATTTAGCTACAACCATGTTTAAGAGAATTGTCCATTTGGTAGAAGAACAACTGACCTCCTCCTCAAAGGCAATACTGAATCGGAGTCCTAGAGTTGGTGCTCATTTGGGCTTTGCTGCACAGACTTGAACAGCATACGTTCTTCAGCCTGGCAAGGGCTGAATAGCCAAGTTGGTCCTTCTATGGAAGGGCCTACACAAAAATTGAAGCATACCAAATAGATTTGTGGATATGGATTGGAGTGTGACCGGGTGTCACTTGGCAGGGATGGGCTGCTTCTGCATTCATCAGGCAAAGAAAAAAAGGGGAAATGGGTCATTTTCTATCTCACTTCTCCTCAGATAGTTTGTTTTTAAGTGTCAGAACATGGAAAGAATTCCGCTTGGGATCTTTGATCTAGGAGGTCCCTGCATTGAATCAAACCAAGCTTGGAGAGAAGTCGATAGGAGCCATCCATATGACTCCAAGGGCAGAATATGGCTACAATTTGTGCAGTGGAGGAGTTGAAATTTTATATGGTTCCAATAAATAACCTTGCTTGCATGCATTTCTGAACTATAGCTCAGTATTTACTGGCCAAAAAAACCACTATCTTTTTTCAGGCGCAAAATATAACCCAACAATGTTCAGAGCTTTTCTCTTTAAAAAAAAAAAAAAAAAAAAAAGTTAGTTACTCTAATGTTGCCAGTAACAAGGTCTGATTTCACATTTCTCTGCACTAACTAAATCTGTGAGCTCCTGCCTCCAGTTTGACTAAAATATGCTATTCAACTTTATAACCAAGTAAATCACCCTAGTAGTTGTAAATTTACCAGTTCTCTTTAATTAAACAATTAAGCAAACCACCAGTACATTATTCTAGGATAATTATACCCTTGGGACTATTAAAGTCATAAGGTGCAGTCAACAGTTTCTAATCCCCAAAAGCAACTATTAGCTTGTGATAACCAGACCGCTTGCAATTGCCTAACTGCAATTAGACAAAGTCAGAGAACAGGGAAAGCATTATGACCTATAAAGAATCTTTCATTTCCCTCAGAAAACAGAGAAAAAGACCGCTCCCAAATGTTTGCCAGAAACACATTACAAAGAGCCACAAAACATGAGACTTCTTCCCTTAGTAGTGGTCAGGAATTTTCCATCAAAATGTTTTTTCAATGGAAAATCCAGTTTCTGCAAGATCAGCATTTTCCATTTCCTGATTTGAGACAAAACCAACAATTCAAAATATTAGAATTTCCCATGGGATGGACATTTTGATTTTCCACAGCTCTACCACCTACATTTCAGTCACACAGTCAGCACCAGGCCATCATAGTCATGGCAAACCTAAAAAGAAAAGGTGTCATATTTTGCATGTATGTTTTACCTTCCATTCCCAATGGCCCCAAATCATACACCCTGTGGACTGATCATAGGGGAAAACCCACTAGTAGTAAACCATAAATAAAAAAATAAATATAAATAAATGGCGATATACCAATCTCCTAGAACTGGAAAGACCATGGGGAAAGCTACAAATTGCTGCCATGCATTTTAATGGACCCCATGTAGCAAAGTTTCTCTCCACTATAATTGGGTTCCACTGTAATAATCCCTTGGACTATAACAGTGATCACCTACCACCATAGGGAGTGGGGCATTCCGTGGAGACTTTAATCTTCCTCTGGTCGAGCAGAGGAGAAGTCAGCATCCCCTGAGTAAGGAGCAGGGGCTAGCTTTGAATTCTTGAAGAAAATTTTCATCAAATGTCAAAGAGTGAAAAATTTCCCCCTTTCCCCAATTTGTTCAAATGGCCCTAGTACAGTGGGAGCTAGCTGACTCCTGGTCTGCTGCAGCTGTTCCCAGAGGGAAGTGAAGAGGAGCTGAACCATCATGCTACAGCAGCTCCCCGCTTGCAATGCAAATTCATCCCCTGCAGCTTCCAGTGGAGGTGAAGTGTCCACCGTCCAGGGCTGAAGTGGTGGTGCAGAGCAGATATCCTTTGACAGACAGCTCTTCTCCTCATCTATTGTAACTTCATTTCGAGTGACATTTTCTTCTGATGTAAAAAGGCCTTTGTTATGGTCCTGCTTCAACTCCCTCTGAAATCAGGGACAGTCTTGCCACTGAACTTTATGCAGGGTGAAAAGGGTGTTAAGGGGATGATACAGAGTGTTCACAGACACACCGCAGCGTACCAAGTGCAGGTGCCACAGGGGTGTTTAATAGACGGTCAGCCTACTCAACCCATGTAGGATGAAAGAGTGATGAATACTGTATCCAGCTGACAATGCAGAGAATACTTGTGGGAAGCAGTGCAATTACTCACACTAGAATTACATCAGGCTATGGGGCTAAACACCCTGATCCTACAGAGAAGTGTCACAGGATCTTCAACAGCCATGAATGATGAAGACTCCTCCAAAAGTTCCCAGGGTTTTTCCCCAACACCAAGCTAGGACAGCAATGACTGAGAAGGAAGCACGCCACCAACCAAATACCCAATACCACTTTTTGTGGCCTGTGTTCTTTTTGGGGACATTTCTTTACGCGCCAAGCCTGCTTAGCTTATGAGATCCACTCTGATCCCAACCCGAGGTGGTATAAGCTACAAATGTTGCATATGTTTTGATGCATGACTGGGGTGCATACAAGTGCAATAGACGTAGAAATTCCTGTTGCTCCCTCCGGCTGACTGAGGTAGTGTGTGAACGCAGCCAAGACTTATGTGACAACCAATCATCTTTATTTTTAAATTGCACCAGATCTACTAGAAACAACTTAGTGAGCAGCAACAATGAAAGGCTATCAGCCTACAGGAAAATAATATGAGATTAGATCCCCCAATCAATTGTTTTGTTCTCTTTTGTTTAATTCCTTTGGCTTGCAGCAGGCATTTAAGTGAACATGATCAATCAAACCAATGTTGGAGCGTAAAAGAAGGAGGAGATACTGATTTGCTATAATTTTCATTGGAAAGACAGAGAATATCTAGATTAGATCTGTGATTATTCCAAAACCAACCTGTTCAATCAGTTCTCATAGATATGCTTAACTCACTGTTTCCATAGTAATTTGCTAGCTACTACTTGATAATCAAAATAAAATCCTTACCTCTTTACTTCTTGAACATAGTCTGCATTTCTGTCAAACAGGTGAGTTACTGAATCTTTGATTGCTTCATGCTTGAAAGAGGAAGCTGTTCCAAAAACAGTAACATTGGGGATTGTTGAGCAGAGCTGAGCAACGGCTTGACCCTGCAAATATATTGTTATATCAGTTCCACTGACATAGTCAGTTACTTGATTCCTGCCTGTCGATTCACTCACACTACAATAAAATCCCAGGCTGGCCATATGCAGTTTTTAAAACTTTATATCCTGGTCAGACATTTCACAGTTGCACAGTAAAACAGATGTAAACCCACACATTTCCAGAACATGATATTCTTTGGGGATAAAATTAGTTTAACAAGTGAAAAATTTTACTGGAAAAACTACCACACATACATCCCTTTCACAATGGTGTTTTGAAGTGAATTCCATTATTGTAAAATGTTCCAATTAAAGGGACAGCATCCACTTAAAATGATACTTTCACATGAAAGTCATTTATATACTGCTGTGATAGATAACACCTAAAATGATTATTGTTGAAGGATTACCAGAAAAATATTTGTGTTTTTTCCAGTTTGTTTACTATGAGCATTTGCCAGCATCTTAGGCCAGATTTTTGAGTGTACGTTGGGGGGATAGCCACAATGATCAGTGTATCCTATGCTCACCTGTATGAAGTGCAGCTTTAGGCTTTGAAAGCTATTAAACAGGTTTTTAACTTGTGTCACTATAAGCATCTGAGCAGTGGAGAACTCATTTACTTAAACTTATGTTGGGTGCATTGAATAAGAGCTAAAGTCTCACTGAGAGTCAATGAGTCTTAGGATTCTACGGCTCAGATCCTCACAAGGTATTTAGGTTCCTACCTTCCATTGATTTAATTAAGACCGGTGGGAGTAGGGCACCTAAATACCTTCGGGATCTGGGCCTTTATGAACAAGCAAGATATCACGACAGGTTTAAGAATAGCAGCTGTGTTAGTCTGGTTTTCCTGGTACAGTCATTTTCCTCCATTTGGGTGGGTTTTTCCACATAGCAACAAAACAAAGGATGGTTATTATTAGAATAGGATATGAAATTGTAAGTGATAGTGTAGTACCTGAAATTCCTTAACTCATGTATGAAGAAATTAACATTGTTTTAAGTTAATGGTATCTCTTAATAAAGAAAGGAGGGTTAGAGGATGCAGTAGAGCTTTTCAGAATTTTGACTTTCTTCTTCCAATGTTGGTCTTTTTGTCAAAAACAACAATTTTAAGAAAAACTGTAGACATTACAAATATTTCTCATTTATGCAACATTTTCTGATTTCTTTTTTAAACAGAACTTTTTACTGAATATTTTTAATCAACATTGTTTATAAGGTTATATTTCTTGCATTTACAGAAAATACATTTTCTTACTGAAAACTGAGTATTGAGAAACAAAAACTTTCGAATATGACTGACAACAGTTTCAGGGATAATTTTGCTGAACTTTTCCAGTTTCATGGAAAATGCAAAACAGAAAACTTCAAACTGTTGACTTTTTTTCCCCCCCAAAAAAATCTTCCCATTTTCAGCCAGCTTTCTGCACAAAGTATGCTCTTTTTCTTATTATATGCATCATTCATCATGGATAGCTCTCTGACAATAACTACTCAAAGTTCAACAGCAGCCAAAAATAAGCTAACAGAATGTTAGGAACCATTAGGAAAGTGATACATAGGAAGGCAGTAAATATCATAATGGCACTATATAAATCCATGGTACAACCACACCTTGAATACTTTGTGCAGTTCTAGTCACCTCATCTCAAAAAAGATACATTAGAAATGGAAAAGGTCCAGAGAAGGGCAACAAAAATGATTAAGGGTATGGAATAGTTTCCATATAAAGAGATTAAAAAGACTGATTTTTCAGCTTGGAAAAAAGACGACTAAGCGGGGATATGACGGAAGTCTATAAAATCCACAAACGGTGAAGAGAAAGTAAGTGTTATTTAGACCTGCATATACCACAAGTAATAGGAGTCACCCAATTAAATTAATAGGCAGCAGGTTTAAAAACAAATAAAAGGAAGTACTTCACACAATGCAGTCAGCCTAGGGAACTCGTTGCCAGGGAATGTTGTGAAGACCAAAACTATAATTGGATTAAAAAAAAAATTAGATAAATTCATGGAGATAGGTCCATTAATGGCTATTAGCCAAGACTCGCCTCTGTACTCAGACCTCTTCAATCACCCCTCAATTTGCTGGTCTTCTAAATGCCCTTTATGGTCACTTTTGCCACCACAGGCCATGATGATGGAATCTGCTTGACATAACGAGTGGTCAGCAATGACAGTCATTCATCACCATCTCATCACTGACCCAACCATCTGCCCACTAGGTTTTGACCTGCCAAGGCACCTGTGGTCATCCTTGAACCGGGGAAAATGGTTTTCAGTGGCACGCCTGTGGCAGCTCAACAATCTTACCTCCTTGGTGGAGCTACCACAGGCGTGCCACTGAGAGCTGCTTTTCCCTCTTCGGCGGCGCGTCTGGGGCAGCTCAACGCTCTTCCCTCTTGAGCTGCTTGGGGTGGCACAGAAGACAGAGCCAGCCTTGGGTGCAGGAGTCTGGTTGTGGGGTGCTATTTGCAGGATCTGTGCCTTAAACTGTCTAACTTTTACATCTTTAGGAACAGAGGGCTTTAAATGCTCTGCATTAACATGGAAAAATTGTATTTTCTTGAGACTTGGGGAAGGAGATAAACACTGAACTGCTTACATTGGGAAGAGAATATAGGTTATCCCAACAGTTATTTTGTTAAAACAGATGCACAGAAGACATATTTATAAGCCACATTCAATCTCTGATTGCGCCAGTGTAATCTCACTGAGACCTGGAGGCAAGAACTGGCACTGGGATTCTAATGATGATGTCTGGCTGGGTTTAGCAAACCTGTGCTATATTTCTAGCCAAAGGTTGGCATTTGTAAACTGCCTGCATGATTAGTAAGATCATTCATGGTAAACACACTTATTGTTCATTCCAACCAGAACTCCTGGTGATATATAAGTAAATATCAGCAATCAGTGCTTTTATTTACACTAGGATAACTAGATAGCCCTGTGAGCCATGGCATCTTTGCACATAACAATGAATGTAATTTTCACTGGAAGTCCTTCCTGAAAAACTCCACTGAAAAGGACGTTTTTACTACTTATACTATGGTAATGCCTAGAAGCTTCAAGATGGGGACCCTGTTGTGTTAGGTATTGTATAAATATACAGCAAGAGATTGTAAACTCTGGGACTGGTGCTAACTAAGCAGATAGTGAAGCAAAGGATGGGAGAAATGGAGGATGAAACTGAAATGGAGTGATTAAACGATGTGTCTGAATGTAACATATGAAAACTGTGCAAGTTTCTCTTATCCCCCTATTTCTCCTTTCTCAGGACAATATCCCTTCTCTCTTCTTTTGGAGATGTAATTCACACATACAGCTGCAACCCTCACAGACCAAGATATAGGGCCAGATCCTGATAGGAGACCCTACATGCTTTTCCCAATGAAGTCAAGTACCTGTGGACTCAAATACTTAACTAAACATATGTAGAATTTGGTTGCATGCCAAAACAGTGCTGTGGATATGCAAATTTTAAATCTCCTTTCTAATCCCTTAATTCATTTAGTTACCTGCTAGCATAGTTAAGATTAAGAGTTCATGTTTATGAGGTTACACATTTTAATTACAAATACCTGAGGGTCCAGTCCTGGGCCCCTTGCAGAACTTCAGGAAATGGGATGTGCATGGAGGACTTCTACAAAGACTGGAGAGAACAGAGTCCTCCGCTCTCCTGCACTGGAGCAGCAGTGGAGCTACTTGGCAACTAACCCTGATGACTAACTGCTGCACATTCTCTACAAGAAACCTAGTTTGGCCAGATGAGTCACCCGGTTGAGGATATGCCAACCACAGCCCATATCTGCTGCTTGCTAGGATAGTTCCACTGGAGAAAACATCTTTGTAATGGATGCAGACCAGAGAAGGCTTCCAGTGTCCTACCTGCCCCTTGCAAAGCAGAACCACATCAGCAGCTCCACTGCTGACTAGCCTTCTGCCTGTACCTGAATGTTGTGGGGGTGGGGAAATAGGCAGGATTTTATCAGAAGTAATCACTTATGCTCTGCTAAACCAGTCTAGCACTTGTGTGATTAAAAATGTATGACTACAATACATCCTCCCAAAAAACACCCTATTCCAGCAACAACAACAAAACAAACCCACCAACCACTCTTCCACCCCAACCCCCATAGAACTGTTCATATTTGGAAATAAATCTCCACACATAACCACAAAAAAGGTTCTTGCTTTCTGAAACTGAGAAAATAAAACATTAAAATCCAAATCTCATTTGACAACTAATTTTACCTTTAATAAGATTTAGCAGCCTTTGGATAAAGTAATCACCTGTTTCATTGAAATAATCAATGTTATGATGAAGTATTTTCTTGAAACAGAATTAATCTTATTTCCAAAACCTGTAATTTTTATACTGCCGATCATGCAGAACACCACAGTAAAAGTCTTCAGAGAAATAAATGACTCAGATTAAAGTGCTTCTATGGAAATCTCTCATAATATTGTACTTGGCATACAAGCAAGTTTCAAAGACTGTTTGATGGATTTTATTTACATGAATGTCAAATCATAGAACCCAATATGTTGGGTAGCTAAAAATTTAAATTAAATAGAAATATTGTGCATGAATGTTTTAAAGTCCAGTTGGAAGGCCTAGGTTTTTGAAAGTTCAGCTACTCACCTGCAGAGTTGGAAACCTGTACTGTTTTGCTAGTCATAGAGGAGAAGCAAAAAATTGAAATTTAAGAAACATAAAATTGAAATTGACAATCTAGTTCCATTGTTCATGAGTTTCACTCAATTTAGAGAAAAAACATACATGATGAAAAGTAAATTATATTTTAAGTAAGTTTATTTTAACAATCTAAGGTGTTCCCAGGACTACGGGAAAGTTGTTTAAAAAATAGATTTTTATCTTGACAACCTCCCTTTTTATCAAAATGGGACAGATTTGCAGCGTGTATAAGCTGGCATAGTTACATTGACTTGCTAACTTACCCTAGCTGTGACTCTGACCCAAAATACCTTTAGCAAGGTTTCTGTGTAGAAAATTTGTTTATTTGATAAGATATAAATTGAGTCCAGCTTTAAAACCTGAGACAACAAATCATCTAAAAAAGATAGCGCACAGTACTTCTAATATCTCAGAATGGGCAGCATCAAAAAACAAAATAGCCTTTCATTAGTCTTATTTTTGATAAGCCCAGAGACACTGCTCAAGTCTTAATTCTTTTCTAAAATCATTCAGATTCAACCTTGTATTAGCTTCCTGCTAGGAACGGAATGTGGATAGAACCTATCATTCATTATCAGATTCCCCCCCCCCCCCCAGTATATTCATATTTAAAGGTGGACATGAAGCAATGCCTTTATTCAGGATAGGTTACAGGATACATGTGCTAGACATACTGAATAGGAGGACTGTGGGTGAGGATTGTGTAACAGCCTCTCAGCATCTAGAATGAGATATCCGAGGTGCAAGGAGACATCAACCTACACAATAACCCACTTCCTGAACAGGGAAATTGGAAGCCAGTAGAAAAGGCAAACATTGCTGAGTAGTGAAATGGAATAGGAGAAATTAAAACACTTGAACAGCTTTGGGGTACAAGTCTGATTTTAGTTACCCCAGAAGAAAGTTTTTTGATCAAAACAGGGATCAGAGTGATAATGGACTCTTTTTACCCAAAAGCAGGTCTATTTTTCCAGCAGAAATTTGCAAAAATGTTTTCCCCCCCTCTGCAAAACTGGACAGTTTTGTTTAATTTGAACCAAAGTGTGTTAATCAGTACCGCTCTATTAACACCAAGGGAACTATACCATTTTACTCCAGAACAAAAATGCAAGCCCCTATGTGACAGGATACAAATAAATAAAAATAAGGGCTGCCTGCCTTTTGCATGACTCAGCAGGGGATTTAAGGAAAGGACTTGTCCTCTGGGGAGGTGTGGCTGAAAAGGGCTTTTTCTGTGGCCACCTGGGACTACAGCCTGCTATGGGCAGGGGGATTGCTTTGTTTTGTTACCCTTCTTGAGTTTGTGCGTTTGAATAAACTGTGCACTGAGGCAAGGGCCTCAGACAGACTTTTGCATGGCACTGGTTCTTTTCTGGGCTGGTGACATGCTTCCTCACACTTTAATTGGGGTTTGCCATTTCTTCATGAATATTTTGCACAATTTCTGTTGCTAAGAATATGCCACTGCTTATGTTTGCCATCTACTTCTCGCTCTGCTTCTGTCTTCTCACTTATTTAAAAATAGGAGTCCTCCTTTCCCTCTCAAAAAAATAAAACCTTGCAGATTTGCACTAATGTTACGGAGGAGCTGTTATCAATAGCTAAACCAAAAAAAATGTGATAATTGCTCACTCAGATTGGTTTATTTGCAAACACGTGCTGCGATGTCTGCAAATTAAAATAAAGAGTACCTGACAAGAGTAAACAGTGCTGTCAATTATGACCTTACAGAGACGTCCTACCAGTTTTATCCTTTAAGTTCAAACGTATGAGATCACGTCTGGAACCTACTCATGCTGCTTGCACATCCTCTGATGTTGAACCTGAAAGTGAAGGTCACATCACAGCTATAGAGTTGCAATCAATGCCTCTGCAGGAGCATAAGTTTAATTTTAGCTCATGTGAAAACTGAAAGACCCGTGCAAGAGAGTCACTAAATATTACAGTACTGTAGCTCCTAATAGTACCTGTAGGTTCAGTGATGAAGTGGTGCCATTTACACCCTTATGGCTTTCAGCAGTGTGGAAAACTTGGGCAACACACACACAGAAGATGGAAGGGGAGGATAAAAACCCAGAAATATAAGACTATATAGTAATGCAGGGTCCTGCCCTTCTGCTTCCTTCTCTTTACTCCACCCACAACCTCTTAGTAAACATACAAAACTAGTGTAACTGGTATACAGAATGCCAAATTATGGCCAAGTACACTTTTTCTCCACTAACACTGTCCTAGTCCCTGGGTTTCACAGGGGCCCTGATGAAATATATGGATTTTTTTAAAGCTGTGTCTTGTAGCGTTGTGCAAGTCGCTACCAGACTCTTCTTCCAGGCTGTTCCATGAGTCTCTTCCCCCTGGATCCTCTGACAGTAAGTTTCAGGGTGGCAGGGGAGGATTCTGGGAAAAGCAAAGAGCAGGGTTGGGACCCAGCCGTATCTATTTTCTCCATAGGCCAGGAGAGGAAATGGAGGAAAAAACACAACCCTCCTGCCAATAGGATTGACCCTGCTCCACTGTAGTCAATGAAAGTTTTGTTATGGACTTCATTGGGAGCAGGATCAAGCCCAATGGGAGGACGATCCCTGTCTACCTGTTGGCATCCACAGCAGAAGAGGCTTGCTGCTCCCTGACCTTTGAGAAAGGGTGGAGAAGACCTCAGCCTTCCTAGAGAACAGAATCACCTGAGAGACGGTGAAGAGCCAGGGGAAACAACAGAGAGAATGGGCTGTAAACTTTTGTCTCAGGCCCCATACATCTTGGCTTGAAGCTCTTTCACACCTACTGGAAGAATGTACATATTACACCAGCATTTGTAAGTAACTCAGAGAGATTTTCATGGGAGCAGCTCTTGCTTTAAATAAGTCTGCTGGAACAATCCTTTGCCTTACTGAAAAAACTTCCTGCGGTAATACCCAAAAGATCACCATGGTCACATTGTGCAGCTCTTTCTATGGGGTGCAGAGGATGAAATGCTGTACTTTGAAGTCTGACCATTCTAATCTAGGTAATAGAACAAGGAAATGATTTAATAAACAGTTATAGGACGAGTTTACCCTGAAAAATGACCAAATGTTCTGAAAGGCCCGCTGGGATCATAATGTATCAATTTAAAAAGATTTCCCAACTGTCTATAACTGAGTCAACTAAGATTTGTTATCATGGAAGCATTTTTATATTTATCTGGGCAAACTGAGTTTCTAGCATACCATCACAGCAGAGTACAAGCACCTATTATGTCAAGTATCTGAAGGTAATAAATTCATCACACAGATGAAATTCAAGTTTAGAAAAAAGGGGCATAGTTTCTTCCAATGGATAGAAATCAGATCAACATTGTTTTTTTTAATCTCTGAACATTAAATTGATTTCTGCATTTAATATATACTGGCTTCCTTCCAGATTGTGTCCTGATTGGCTGAGAGAGGAGACAGTGCTGCCTTGTTTTATGCTACAAAGCTCCTGGTTCCAGGCCCTAGAAAGATTAGTAACCTTACATTTTTCAAGAAACCAATTTTTAACCTGTGACCACTTGCTGTCTTCCAGTATTTGCCTGGAATGGGGGTTACCTAGCCCCCAAGCTTCCTCCTCTGACTTTAAAGAGATAGTTTACCCAATCACAGTGAGCACATCCCCAAACAGATATTAGCAAAGGGCAGCTGCTATACTAAATGTCAGATGGATTTCTTTAAAAACAAATAATAAAACACAAACAAACAGGCAATATAGACACAGAGGCCAGTGGGAGTTTTCTCTGGCTCCTGTCCGTGAAAGGGCTGCAGGATTTATCCCAGAGGGAAATCCAAAAACGAACAGGCAAAAACTTAACAATCAACAAGTTCTTACATAAAATGCCCAAAGTAACTAGAATAATGAACTAGCATTGCGGAGAGAGGAACAATTGCAAAGATCGTGTACCACAGGGGTCTATTGTCGCATTAAATTATTCAGGAATTTCTATGACATTTAGAAGCTAACTGGCCAATCTTTTCACTTGCTGTCAACGTTAATGGGCTTTGCATCTGTTAATACAAGAGCACAGAAAATATCTTTTCTTAAAGTGATTTGAATGCTGGTTTTCCTGTATAATTACATGAGGAACTTCCTGGGAATCATCTGCTCAATGGATACTGTTAAATTTTCAGTGGTTTAAATACATGGAGTATTAGAGGTGGGCCAACTAGAATCTGGGTTCATCAATCAGCACATTCACTGTAAGATTCAGCTTCAGTTAGTGAGGTGGAAAACTCCCCACTAACCTCCACAATGAAGTTTTTCCCTGTAAGATCTGGAGAGGCATGGTCTGGATATGGGACTGGGAGTCAGGCAAGTCAATTATTTTCCAGTTGTAATCCTCCATGCCCTGCCACCAACAGAACTGGCTGGCTATAGGGGGAAATGCACAACACAGCACCTGTGGAGATATAGTAACCAGACCCCTTCCCTGCAGGCCAGCTAGCTGTGGAAATCACCATGTGCCTTGGAGGTGCAGTATCTCCTGGAGCTCCCACTGGCCCAGTGAAGATCTGTAAAGTCCTGCTTAACCTCTGGCCTCCTTGCCTGGTATTTGGGTGGTGATAGAGTCCTTCCCTCCCCTCATAACAGCAAGTCAGCATCTTCCCTGCCCTTAGCTTCTGTAGTGATAGGCCCAGAGAACACTGAGTAACTGTCAGGAGAAGGACAGGCAAGTAGTCACCTGCCTAACAGGAGCAGACACTCTCAGGAGAACGCAGCATGCAGACCACATATATGGGAGAAGACGCCTCTGTGTGAGGAATAAGGGAGAGTTAATGGAGAAAAGGAGAGAGAGAGAGAAAGAGAACACGAACTCACTGGAGGGTGGGGGAAGAAGGCAAGGAGGAACTGGAAAATTGATAGAATGTAGCAGGAAGGATTTCTACATCTGCACTGGGGTAACGAAGGGTGTAGGAGGAGATAATGGATTGTTGTTTCTGAGAGACCACACTTTATAAATTAATATGCAAATTTGCATAGAATCCCACAGAAATGTCTACATGAAAATTTCTTTCAGGCTTTTTGCTCAGCCCCAGTAGGCAGCTCTGGTTCTGTCTCCTCCTCCCCATTGGCCTGCAAAACCCAGGGTTGTGAGTTCAATCCTTGAGGGGATAATCCTTGAGGGGACCATTTGGGGATCTGGGGCAGAAATGTGTGGATGAGATTGTGGCCTGCATTGTGCAGGAGGTCAGACTAGATCAGGGGTGGGGAACCTTTTTCTTGCCAAGGGCCATTTGAAGATTTACAATGTCATTCGGGGGCCGCTCCTCCCCTTCCCCCCCCGGAAGCCCAGTCTCCGCCCCGCCCGCCTACCTACCTACCTGCCTGCCTGGCGGCCCCGTGCGCATCCCTGGCCGGCGGCTCCCCAAGGCGCTTCCCAGCCTCTTCGCCGAGCGCGGAGCCGCCCCGGGTGGGGGCGGCTCGGCGAAGGAGCCGGGAAGCGCCTCGGGGAGCTGCCGGCCAGGGACGCGCGCGGGCTGGACGGAAGGCTTTGGCGGGCCGTATAAGGCCCCCGGGCCGGAGGTTCCCCACCCCTGGACTAGATGATCATAATGGTCCCTTCTGACCTTAAAGTCTATGAATCGAAGTACGATCTAGTGCCTTAACTGAAAACCTCAGTCATAAGTTATTACAGTGTCAGCAAAGTCCACAGTTTCCCTGAATTTGCAGTCCCATGTTATTTTAACAGTTCCAAATTCCACACCAAAGATTAATATTAAACAAAGTATGCCATAATTCCTTAGTCTGTGCTGCAGTGACCTGTAATAAGATTATAAATTCCAGTCATTAACTGAGTATTCCAAGAGGGCTGTTCATTGCAAGCAGGATTATCTTTGGCTACAAATATTTTGTGAAAAAGAACTGATGAATTTATTCCTTTAATTTCGGCCTATCTTTTAGAAGACTCTGGAAGAGGAGGTAAAGGCATAAAATCAAGGATAAGGTGTTTGAGGACTGCCAGATGGTAGAAGACTACGGAATATTAATTTAGAATAAATAAGACAATTTTGAATGATAAAGGAAAGAACTCCGGTTGAGAAGGCAGAGGTCCTGCAGCTCCTGAGTCTATCTTAATTTTAAGCACATACTTTGGGGCTTTCCTGAATGAGAGCCTACATGATTTGTCATACAGATCTGCGGACTCCTTGTTAGCTAGTGTCGTGTTCCCCTGAATCCAACCAGCTAGTGCTTTGCTCAGGCAATGGGTACTTTGTTGCAGGTGTCAGACTAACACTCAGTAGCCACTGCTCCCTCCAACTTTGCTTATCTTTTGTAATTACAGTATTGACTTCAGGCCTGGCCTTAGAAAGTCCTGCAATGTTTGTTGCTTTTTGTTTTTTGCTGTGGAAGATGTAGCACCCCTTTTCCAGGTTGCACGCAGAAGCAGAAAGAACACAGATCAACAGGCAAAATGTCTATCCCTTAATCAATATCTGCTGTTTGAATTCTGCCTTCCCACTTCATTTTGTTCGTTTGTTTATTGGGATAGCCTGTTATTTGGCTTAGAGCTCCTAGCTAATCAATCCTTGAATACATTTAATATTAGAGATGGGAAATAGATAAAAACCCTCACAACACCTGGGGAAGTTTAGATCCGAATCCAAACTTTGAGACTCAGATCCTTTTTGAGGATTCATATACACATCAGACCATTTCAGTTATTCATACGACAAGAAGAGTTAAATGCACCAACTTACCACCCCACCTCCTGCAGAGTGAACCAGCACAGACATGCCTTCTCTTAGGTTGGCCACTTCAAAGAGCATCATGTAGGCAGTTACAAAGTTCACAGGAAAGGCAGCAGCTTCAGAAAAACTCATGTCATCAGGAATCTTGTAGACAAATTCTACTGGGGTGCATACTACTTCAGCCCATGCGTTGTAATTTACAAAAGCCATTACTCTGTCTCCGATCTGCAGTAACAGAGAGAATGACATAGGGGTTATTAGGAGAGTAAGCACCCGTCAGAATGGTTACAAAAGAATCCATGAAGAATTGTATTAGAATATAAGTGACATGACCAGAAGTTCTCCCACCAACATGTATGGATGACGGGTTGACCACAGAACAGCTTCTGCCACAATGATTATGAAGTAGCAATGCTTGTTGCAGCCCAGCCTTGGGCTCTTTAGGACTTCCAGAGCCTTTTTGGACCAATTAAACTTTTACTTAAAAACAAAAACACAACTCTGCTTTAGATCTTTCTTCGCTGGTTTTCTTTGGTAAACATTTAATCAGGAGTACATGTTCAGGTAAAAGTTTTCAACTAGCAATAATCACGCCTCGGATTAACCTCATTGGCTAACACTGCAAAGGCGCTAACACAGGAGGACCAAACTACAAAGTGACAGCAAAAGATTTGAGCAGTGGGGTGTCCAAGCTGGGCGGGGGGCTTTGCTACTAATGAAAGCAAGTCCTGCATGTGGAAGCAGGACTAGGAGAGCACCAACACAAAGTGAATGGACATGACTAAGCAACCCCATCTAAAAGGGAGTTTATTTTCACCTGGCCTTCCTAATCTTAAGAATTTTTCACAAACTACTTTTCCAGCCAAGACATTTGCTGCATGGGGAGGTGTGAATGTAAAATAGGAGTTCTTCCATTCCTAAGAAATAAACCATCATATGAAAGTTTGAGAACCAGCGATTTAGCCTTTTACTTTAATGCTAGCATTATCTGTTTAGTTTGTAGTTATATTATCCTAGGTAGCTATTTAAACTGCCTTTGCTTGCTGGAGATAATCAATATGTGACATGGATCTTACCTACCGAGGCTACATTCTGCTCTGAACTACATCAATGTATTTCCACAGTGACTCCCCTGAAATCAGTATAGCTACCATGGGTTTACACCTGTGTGACAGAACAGAGTAGGACTTCAAACATCAACCTTGTGTCCTTCGGTTCTTATGCCAGCTTCTAAATCAATCAGCTCCTGTCCACAGGAATTAAAGGAGCAATGCAATCTTCTTTTTTCCTGCAACTGAAGACTCAATTATGATATATATACCCATATACACACACACACACATATATATATACACACATACATATACACACACACATAAGTGAAAAACGCTATCAAACATAAAATGGAAGTAAGATAAATTTGAAGATGGTGTGAGATTATATTAGCCACAATAAGTGCCTCTTGGGATTGGCCTGAAGTGCAGGCACATCAATTTCATACATTTATCTAGCGGCCTTCATTGCAGTTTCAGATTCTGAGAATTCAGACAGCAATTCCCCAGAGATAGGCAAGAATAATAATATGAATGTCTGAAAATGTAAGGCAAATTCTCCTCAAGTGCACGGGTGTAGAAAAACTTCAAGAAGACTACACCAGGGTAAGCGAGAGCAGAAATTGGTCAAACGGGACAACTCATGTCACTAAAGGGAGCAAATTTTTACCCCAATGCATTTAAGTCTCCTTTGTTGTCATGCTCACAAAAGAAAACTTGATGATTAGGCAGCTGGTGTGCTGAGACAGCTGCCTGAGAAATCCTTTTTACAGTGTAAAAGCATTGTGGCCTCTTGAGAGGTTTTCATCTCTTTGGCCTTGGGATACTGTAGGTTAGTTACAATTTAAAGTGCTGGTGACAATTCTGAAAGCTTTATATCTTGTCGGATGAAGTCGGTGAACAACTGTCATTCCAATTTCACTGAAATTCCTCCTCCTTTTGAACGGGTCTTTCATATTCACGTGTCACCAGTAACAGTTCTGCTGTTTCCCTTCCACTATTAAAAAGGTGCCTACGTTTTAAACGTAGTTTTTGCATAAGATTAGGTGGCACAAGATTTTAGCACCTTACAGTGTACACTATTACCAACCCTCCCCCCCCCCAAAAAAAAATAGTTACAGAACAGACGGGGTGGAGCACATAGGTCCCTCCTGCCAGTTACCGAGGATGCTTTTACTATATTTTATAGCGTTTAATCAGCATGTCACTTCACATCTTTGCAACTGAGCACCGCCACCGGAATTAAGAGCTTTTTAAACCGGTAAGGTCCTGATGCTGTTTCCTGTGAAGTCAATTAGAATTTAGCTATTGATTTTAGTGGGAAGCAGGAACAGGCCCTTCAACCGCTGTGCTAAATGATGGTTTTTATTCAACATGGAGAACATTTTTAGAAACCTCTATCAATGAGGGTTGCCATTAGAAGCCTGGATTTGTCATATCCCCAGGCAATGAAGAGACCCATTAAATTCCAGTTTGGCTATGCCAGAGATGAAAGGCTCCATGCAGTTGCAGACTAATGATCATGGACCGAATCCCGCTCGCATTAATTCTGCACAGCATGGAGTCCCAATGACTTCATTGGCGCTGCATGGAAATGGAGTCCACTTATAGGGAGCAGTGTATAAGATTTGGGCTTTAACCTTTGGCCTTTTTGATCCTGCACACAGGGATGCCAGACTGTGACAAGTGTGGTGCAAACATCAGCTCTCTCTAATTTTCATATACTGATTTTGACCTGAATGGTACATTTCCTGATCAGCATGTTCATATACATGTGCCTCCGCTTTCTTTATGGTCTCAGGTCTCTCTATTAGATACCCCAGCCATTGCTGTAGTTATGTAAAATATATCTAAAAAATTACAAAGGCTTGTTTTAATTAGAGGATGGTTCT
The DNA here is from genome assembly GCA_032164245.1 of Sternotherus odoratus. Classification (NCBI taxonomy): domain Eukaryota; kingdom Metazoa; phylum Chordata; order Testudines; family Kinosternidae; genus Sternotherus; species Sternotherus odoratus. Next base: position 10,681,420 of record JAVMKO010000014.1, read on the forward strand.
ACCAGAGGGAGCATGATTTACCCTGTTCATATCATGCCCTTGATCACGACTTTTAAAGGACACCCAGTATAATCAGTCAGGCATAATGCAACAATGCATAATTCAAGCAAACATTCATATCCTATAGCTGTATGATTTCCATTTCAAAAGGATTAGAGAAGTTTAGACCAAAAAAATGCAGACAAAAATCTAATCCAACGCAGAATCTCATTATACTAGTTCTATACACTGGATTATTGCTCCTTTGCTTTATACAGAGTCTAACTCCCTTAAAAAACAAAACATTAAGAATGCTAGATCTGCACATCTGAGAGCACATGGTTCAGACAATGAAATTATTGTTTATAGGAAAAAGGTAGTTGAAAAGCTGTGATTCCTTAAAGGAAAAAATAGTTCTAAGCAATGCTAGCCTCATTCCTAATGAGACCTTATTAGAAACCAAATGGACTATGGTCTGTCACGTAACTGAGCACTGTTCACAAAGCTGTCAAGGAAGAACAATAATGCTGCCTAATAAAGCTCTCTTGATGCAATATCCACTTAAGAGAAAAAAATATAAGAAGGATCAAAAAAGGGGATGTGATTATTTCATTACATTGACAAAACATGTTGCAGAGAGAAGAATGATGAAATGACTGACAGATGCCCAGCAGTCCTACTTCAGGAGATTCCCATCTCCATGTTGCATGAGTTCAGCAGGATTTACACGTAAATCAAGAAAATACTGTGGGAAGTTAAAACAGAAGGTTTCAGCTAAGAGAAGTGTTTAACATAAATGATGGAAAACAGAGTGAGATGCTGTACATTTTACACATAATACAGGTGCTTTAAAATACCTGGTGCCAGGTATGGCATGAGATCGTAAGAGACCCCTGTTATTTTAATTATTTGTCATTTAACACTGTACAACTAGGGTGAGATTCATCCTTCCCTGCAGGAAGGGCGAGTAAATTATTATTAGTCTTACCGGAGTGTGTAGAGGCTCAAAGCAGAATGAGGGCTCCGTTATTTTAGTCATCATACAAACACAGCATATGAGAGACAGTCCCTGAACTTATAATCTAATTTAAGTCAAGACCCAACAATTGGGACTAAGCAGAGGGAGTGTATAGGGGAGGGAGGAGGAGTGTAACAGTGATAGGAAATATGGTTCCACAGATGGACTATGCATAAAATTAGCAGATTTCTAGTCCAATTATTTTGACTCTTTTAACATATAAATAAAAAGGGAGTATAAATGATCTCAGCCGTGTCTGCTGGCTTCCTGCCTAGTCATTACCAGTTGGCAGCATAGCATAAGCATCATGGCAGAAGTGAGTCTTTAAGAAGAATTTGGAGGAGGTGGCAGTAGTGGCTTTATGGATTAGTTCTGGCAGAGCATTTTCATGCATAAGGGACAGTAAGGAAGGAAGAAAAACAAACAAACAAACAAAAAAACCTTACCTTTGGGAGGAACAGACATGGGTGACGGAGGCTGCCATCATTGGCAGGGTAGGAAGCAGCAGGGCAGTATGGTTACATGGGTAGGTAATGAAAGAATGGTCAAATTGTGAAGATTGCTCTGCCCACTGCCTCCACAATACTATTATATCCCAGAAGGTCCCACTTGGGGCTGCTGGGCACATCAATGACTTTCACCCCGAAATAATTTGATATGCAGCGTCTCTTATTGTTTTCTATAACAGGAATTACAGCTCAGGAAAAGTGCAGTCTCATTTCTAGCATCTGTCACACTCGAGGCCAACATCAGAACAGAGAAATCTTGAAGGCCTGTGATCATATTATTAAGTAACTTTGGCTGGCTGGACCAAGGGGAAATCTAAAATGCAAGTTTCTGGAATGCAACAATGATCATTAACAAGAGTTAGCACTTGTACAAGGTCTTTCATCTTCAAGGTGCTGGGCAAACATTGAAGTCAGTTTTCCTTGCAATGGAGCTTTCAGAACAGGAAATCAGATGGTACATTAAAACTTATTTCAACTTCTGCATGTTAAAAGGATACTTGCCCCGAAGTGCCAATCTGGGCAGGTCTTTAAACACAATATAGCAATCTAAAATCTTTTTTAAAGGAATTTCGAGAAATGGGATACACCCATTAAAAATAAAAAGACTCTTGATGCACTAAAAAGCAAGAAGTAATGGAATTTTTCCCCATTAAGGAAGATTGCAGTGAGACCTTGTTGAACAGAATGCATACAAAAGATTTTGGATAAGATGGGGAACTTTTCCCATGAATTTAAATGCCCCTCTGGGGAAATTTCTCTCATTCTGATTAAATACAGTTCTTCACTAATCAACGTTCAGATAAGTGTGGTTTTATGTTAGCTTACTAGACAAGAAAATTGTTCTTATGGGAAGAGTCTGCTGCTAGTTAATGGCGCAGTTCTGCCCCTTCACTCCCTAGTGAGCTGGATAGTTTCTTACTCTGCATTGTCAATGGGACTACTTGCAGAGTAAGGGCTTGCCTATGCTGTGAATTAGTATGTGGGAAGCCAAGGTATCAATTTATAGCACACTGGCTTTCTGCACACTTAGTGGCCACGTAGCCCCTGCTCCAGCGAACTAGAAGTTCCCTAGTGGGCTTTGAGATATTCCCATTTCAAGCTACTTTTAATGTTTCAACAGGAATACAGCAAAGCCCACTGCAGAACTTCTGGTGCACTGTAGGAGGGTCCATAGGGCTAATCAGTGTGCAGTAGAGTAGTGCGCTTTAGAATCCCACCCTGGCTTGTTGACCACTGACTCTCTGGGTAGACGAGCTTTCAGATACTACTCAAAGTGAGCAAGGGTGGCAGAATCTGGCCTTAATTCTTTCTTCTCCTGTCCCAGTCAAATGCTGAGTCCTTGATCATACCACAAGATAAAGGACATATTACCTCAAATCCTGCCACACTGTCCCCAAGAGCTTCTATAATCCCAGAGCACTCAAATCCAGGAACAAGTGGTGCCTTGGGAGGGTTGTCGATATTCCCCTGACGCACCATCAGATCAATGAAGTTTAAACCACTGTAAACACAAGAAAAAAACAAAATCAAAGCATTAACATGGGATACACTCAGGACAATGAAAGATGCTAAAAGCTTCCATTGTTTTTAATGCTGCATTGTTCTTCTGCACATGGGTGGGCTGATGTGGAGCAGGTGGGCAGAGGGAATTCACATCTTCTCTCATGGAACAACTTGTCCTTATACCAGCTCTGGATGGGCTGTTTTGGAGGCAGGGCTCCTAAATCTAGGATTACACTGAGCTCCTATGCTTAGAGGTTGCACTAGAGTCATAACTACAGACCAGAGATCATTAGCACCTGGATCAGAGTCAGAGCAGTGATCTAAAGATGAAAGGTTCCTTCTCATTACTAACCCCCTGAGATATCTCGTGACCCTTTACAAGACACTTTGAATTATTGTGAATAATGCACACATCTTTCAGTATTAAAAATATGCAGCTCTGTGAAAAGCAGACTACCTCTGTAAATAAGAATGGTTAGGCTATTGAAAGTACATCTGTACATTCATGTGTGAGCCGAGGGACAGGTCTACCTGAACACTTACTGTGGGGCATGCTGGAGTGTAAATCTATAGCACTCAAACGTGCTGCACCCTAACTGTCCATGTGGATCCTGCTCATGAGCACTAAAGAAATCACTAGTATGCATTGAAAAAACGAGGTTTATTTCAGAGAAAGGACAATGCAGTGATTGGAGATATTCTTTAAGGACTTCAAAAATGCAAAAAGTGAAGTGATATTTGTTATGAGTTTGTATATAATCCACTGATATTTGCTATAGATATTTTGGGCCAGATGGAAGCTTGGTGTAACTGCATTTAAATTACTTGTGTTACACCAGGGAGGAATCTACTGTTATCTCAGCAAAGAACAGAATCGTTAGTGGGAATTTAATAAACATCAAATCAGATGTTATCATCAATAAACTATTATAGATGCTCTTGCACCTGATCATTTTTAAACGTTCTTTGCAAAAGATTGATTTAGGTCTTTGAAATCTTATGTGGGTGGCTGCTCAGAAGAATCACTGGTGACCTTTCCTTGTACAGCAGACTCTCGATTATCCAGGATGATGGGGAAAAAAATAATTCTGGTTAATAAAATCCTGGATAATCACCATCCATAGGAAATATGGGGAGTGGGGGTTGATTCACCAGCCATCCTGTACCAGGGGGAGGGGGTGTTGGTTCACTGGCTGCCCTGCGCCCTGGTAGGGGTTTTTTGTGTGTGTTCTTGGGGTGGCAGCAAAGCCAGAGCCGGCCCTGCGAGTTGCGCATATTTTTTTTTGACATCCTGGTTAATCCACATCCTGGTTAATCGAGTCTACTGTATGTTCAATTTTGTGAAAATCATGAGGCCTTCTTACCTTGTCTTCGTATCTCATCTCTTATTATTAAGAGAAAAAAAGAAGCACAGGTATTTTATTTTAAAGATACCAGGGGGGGAAAGTATTTTGTTTACCCAGGGCCCCATTGTATAGATTCCAGACACATCAAACACCATGCATACATTCTGAAGACTCCTTACATTCATAACTAGATAGAATATACTACAGCCCCAGTCTACCATTTCAGAGCACAGCCCCACAACCGCTGCCAGCCAGAAGAGATGTATACCGAGGCCCTGAATTCTGCAAAGTTATACACGAGTCATCTCTCACATGTAAATAGAACCACTGACTGGTCACACACAAAAGTCATTCATGCATAAGTGTTTGCAAGATTAGGGTTTTTATCTGGATACTAACAAAGACATGGACAAACCTGATAAAGACAAAGTGACATCATGAAACTTAGGCCTGGGCTACCCTCGGGGAGGGGTTCAAACTAAGATATGCAACTCTAGCTACGCTAGTCAAAGTATCTTAGTTTGACTTACCTGTCGTCCTCATGGCAGCGGGTTGATCGCAACAGCTCCCGTCGACTCCACTTACTCCTCTTGCAGAGATGGAGTTCCAGAGTCAACGGGGAGCATGTTCAGAGATTGATTTATCACGTCTAGATGAGAAGTGATAAATCGATCCCCGATACATCGAACACTACCCACCGATCCAGCAGGCAGTATAGATGTACCCCCAGACAATTCATGGTGAGATCTAGGTCACTGGGAACTTCAGTGGAAATTCCATCTAATGTAAACATTGCAGGTAGTTGTGGATAAAATTTTAAAAGTGCCCTCAACCCATCCTTGATTTGTACATGAGAAAGATTATGGGCCAGCTTTTGGAAAATACTCCTTTGAAAACTTAAGTTTCAGAACTGACATGTGTGTCTCATGATTGACAGAGTCACAGGGATATCATCTTCATGACATTTCAATACGAAGGTTTTTTTTTATCCCTACTGTGCCCATCTCCTCTCCTGGATCCCCATGGGAAACATTATTATAGCCTTTCTATAGAAGGGGAAATAAAGCTAATCAGCTTGCTCAAGGTTACATACGAAACCTGCAGCAGAGCATGGAAAGAACATTGGTCCTACCATCCCCTAAGCCAGTACCAAAACCACTGGGCCATCTATCCTCCCTAAAGACCCAGGGGAAAGATAAAAAGACACTTGTATACAGTGACTGCACTAAGCCTACAGTGAAAATGTTTAGCAGGAGCACAGCATACGGCAGGTTCCAGGCTTAAAAAGGATTGTTCAAAGGTTGCATCTGATCAGAAAACTATCATGCCAATTTACCTTCTCTAACGTTATATATAGGGTAGGAAAATTCTGAATGATAAAGAGCTTTGGGGACTATTTAAGAGAAAGTGAATGACATACACAATGATCACCATTTAAAAACAATATTTACATACATGGTAGGCAACACCGCTCACATATGTTGACTTCATAGGAGACCATTGTGTAGATCTTTCCACAATTCAAGTGCTTTACAAATGTTATTTAAGTAACCTTTCCTATGTTCTCCCACTAGGTAACGAGCGGTGGAGCTGCGGTGTCAGAGCAAGCAGAGGAATTGGGGTTGTGACATTAGAGCAGGCAGGGAGCACACAGACAGACATGGTTACGACTGTGGCTATTTGAAAAGGACATAGGATTTCATCTATATATCATTACTTCAGTGCACCAGCACGTATGCACCTACTCATTCTGATGGAATTACTTGCCAGACATATTTTTTGAATGGACATGCTTTCAATTATGAATCTGACTGCATAACTATAGCAAACCAATTCCTTGCCTTTTGTCTTTATCCCCAGGAAACAGCAGCAGCATTAATACAAAATTTCAAATCTATTAAAATGAACTTGTCACTAGAACAGGATTGGGAAGGAACACAAAGGTGTGGAATTTAAAAAATAATAGGGCTGTCAATCATAGTTAACTCAAGCAGTTAACGCAAAACAAATTAAGCGGATTAAAAATTTGTGATTTATTGTTTAATAATACAATTAACACTGAAATTATAGAACTTAAGTTTATTAGTATTTTTGATGTTTTTCTACATCTTCAAAAATATTTTAGTTAAAGCACAGAATACAAATTGTGCAGTGCTCATTTTATATTATTTTGTATTACAAATATTTGCATGGTAAAGAAACAAAATAAGCAGTATTTTTCAATTCTCCTCATACAAATACTGTAATGAAATTTCTTTATCATGAAAGTGCATCTTACAAATGTAGAATTTGTATTTTTTTACATAACTGCACTCAAAAAAAAACAACAATGTAAAACTTTAGACCCTACAAGTCCACTTAGTCCTACTTCTTGTTCGCCAATTGCAGAGACAAACAAATGTGTTTACATTCACAGGAGACAATGCTGCCCGCTTCTTATTTACCATGACACTTGAAAGTAAGAACAAGCATTCACATGGCACTTTTGTAGCTGGCATTGCAAACTATTCAGGTGCCAGATGTGCTAAACATTCATATGCCCCTTCATGCTTCAACTTCTAGGTCTTTTTTAAAAATCTTTTCTATAGTGCAAATATTTGTAATAAAAAAAAATAGAAAATGAGCACTATATACTTTGTATTCTGTGTTGCAATTTTAAAATCAATATATTTGAAAATGTAGAACATCCAAAAATATTTAAATTGGTATTCTATTATTGTTTAACAGGACAATTAATTACAACTATTTTTAATCTCACTATTAATTGTGATTCTTTTAAATTGCTTGACAGCCCTAAAATAATTGTGATATTGCGGCGTATAATGACAAATTTTGAGTGTATTTAATTTAATTAATAGCTCAGCAATCAAGTTTGATTTTGGCCCTGATATTTAAATACTTCAGTCACACACTATCTGACTTCTTTCCCCCTCATCACATTTTAATTCTCCTCTATATAACTTGTTCACATATATTTTTGAATGTTCCTAGCACTGTACCAGGAGAAGTAATTTGGCTACGTGTCATTTATCAAAAAGGGTGTGTATTAATATATGTCCAAATAGTGGCATCTGGGCAAAGTTTCATTTCTCTGACTTATTCTTGGCCGGATTTGAAACTCCATTTTCTATGTCCATTTCATAAGGCCACACGTACAATCTGCATCAACATCAATGAGGTAACTCAGAGCAGAACAGGGCTCAATGAGACAAGCAAACATTTTTAATTTTTAAATGAGCTTAAAATAAATTTGAACATGAGAATCCAGAGGTAAACTGCTAGTCTATTAATTATCTGTGCATCTCATGGAATCCCTCTTCAAAATTCCTTATGTCTGCTCTAATTTGAAAGGGACAGGTTGGTGTTATTGTCTAGCACAAGAGACCAGCCTCAGTCTTTTCTCTAATATTTGAAAGCTGTGACCTCCATTTTATTAGATGTGGATGCTTTTGCCATAATTTGGACAGTGTCTAAAGGGCATACTAAGAATAATCAAACAAATATATAATCACTTTCCCACTATGAACAATGGCATACTAGTACTGTTCTATATTACTACTTGTATGACAATCCCTACTTATGATATACGCAGGAAGAGAGAGGTTGTCTTGCATAAGGGGTCAGGGGAAGTGTTGCTTAGAGCTACATAGTTCAGATCCTAACTCCTCAAAAGTTGAGGAATGCAGAAAACTTTTTTTTAATTTTTTTTTAAAGCATTTAGGAGCTGACGGTAGGGTGAAATCTCTTTGGTTAAAAATCTCAGGTAAAAGGAACATTAGCCTAACTGTAGTGTAGAGAATATTACAGGAGATTGAAGACACTTCAAGTCTGCAGGGACAATTCATTATGGGCAATTTCAATTTCCCCAGTGAACTACCTGAATGGCCCACTGGGTACATGGTTTGAAGATTAACTATTGATAAATAAGCGATTGCTTTACAGAATAGCTTGCTTTGGTGTCCCGATGGAAGGACAGGACTCCTGACTTTGGCTTAAGAAATATATAGTAGTTAATAGAAGGTGGACTGTAGGTAATGCAGTGGGCAAGTGATCGGTGCATAGTTCTTTTCTGTTCTAACTGTCGCTTTCATTTTAAGTAAAATTTTAGATCCAGGAGGAGTCTGAGGAGGAGGGCATAGAATGACTCAGGTAGAATAGAGTATTCAGGCAAGGGTTCTGCTGGATTAGCCTGTGAAATAGCAGTGATATTAACAAGCATGTCAAGCTGAAGTTCGTGGGCTAAATCACCCCCTTCTCGATTGTTCCATCATTGGGCAGGAATTTTCCCACCAGAGTCAGTGGTGTGTCTGAATTCCTAACCCAGTGCCACTGCAACTACACTTAGGCTCCACCTTCATCTACTACTCTATGGGAGCGTGGCAGCTGTCAGCTCCCTAACATGGAGAGTTTTGTGGCTGTATTTCTTTTCCCTGATAATCTCTGCAATCTGGGGGTGGGGACAAAACATGTTTTCTTTACCCTTCCCCATCCAGTACAGGGCTGCCTACTCCAGGATTCTAATCACTCAGTCCCTGGCCCCTATTTAAACAAAAAGTCCATGCTGCGGAGCGCCTTCTATGTCCCAAGTTGGGCTGGTACTATCTGATGGATCTGATTTTCTTGCTTACTCTGGTGTAACTCAGGAATAACCCCATTGAAGACACTGGGTTTATATCAGTGCAAGTAAGGAGACAGTCAGGCCCTGTGGCCAGATCCTCAAAGATATGTAGGGTCCTAACTTACACTGAAATCAGTTGACATTAGTAGCCTAAAAACCTTTGAGGATCTGGACCCATATTCCTAAAAGTATTCCCCCTCCCTTTGCCTACAGTATCTAAAACAGTGGTGGGCAACCTACGACCCATCAGGGTCATCCACTGGCGGGCCGTGAGACAGTGTTTACAATGGCCATCCACAGGCATGGCTGCCCGCAGCTCCCAGTGCCCGTTGTTCGCCGTTCCCGACCTATGGGAGCTGCGGGAAGCGGCGCGGGCTGCAGGTATGTGCTGGCTACTGCTTCCCACACAGCTCCCATTGGCGGCCACTGGGAGCTGCAAATAGCAATGCCTGTGGACCGTCAATATAAACACTGTCTCGTGGGCCGGCCGCCAGAGGATTACCCCGACAGGCCATGTGCGCAGTTGCCCACCACTGATCTAAAATGCCTCCAGAAAACATGAAATCTCTCAATTGTTTTTTAAGAGGAGAGCTCATGCTTTCCTTTTATTTAGAGAAACACATGAAATATGAATAAGACTATCTCTAAGGGTATATTTGACACTATGTGCTCCTCAGTTACACATGGGATTTCTTTTACTTGCTTCTCATTTTGAAGACAGCTCTGTTCTTCCACAAATGCCAAGGCGGCAAAAAGGGTCACCTCTGCCTCCCATCTACGCATATGCATCATGAGGAGCAACAGCTACCATCTCAAAATAAATAAAGGGAGGCAATTATATGAGATCATTACCTGTCTTCTACTCACTGCTGCATTTGGGGTATGTTTGTTCTAGCGGTTGATCTGATCTCAAAAACAGTATGAACTCAGGCATTTTGTTAGACACAGGCAAAATAAACAAGTAAATACAGCAGTGCCGAGCTGCTCCATTATTACCCATCAAGAAATAATGATAGGAAATATGCAAAAGCTGTGATTCAGCTTGGGCACTAACTATTGCTCCATCTCTTCGTCACTGAATGAGGCTACCGTATGACTCATCACAAATGAAAGCAACTTTCAGGCATTGATATTTCAGGACTTCAAAGTTATTCATCTGGCTTAGTGATAATAGCAACACTACAAGTTTCTCCTATTTATAGTACTCTGAAACAGGAAGGTAAAATGGAACTGTCTTGATTCCTGACACAAGTATGTACAGACTATACAGGTACATGTGCCTCTTCTTATGTTTTCTAACTAATATTTAGCAAACGCTGTATAGTTGGTTTGATTCTCCTTCCCCTCCCCCCAAATCCCATCTATAAAATCCCTTTTGCTTGAGGCATCTATCTTTAAATTCACATCTTTAAATGTATTACTCAGAGTAGGCATTGTTAGAGAAGCTCATCCTAGGTGCATTCTGCATCTTAGAAAGAGCATGCTACACTGGCCACAGCAGGCATTGTCATAATTTCCTCAACCAATCTCCCAACCAAACCCATGCAGCCACCACCATTTCTACTCCCTGCTCTCTCTTTACCAGCTACAAACACAAGGGTCAATGACCTAATGCCTTCCCACTCATTGCTCAAAACAAGCTTTGGCCACTTGATCTCACCACCTTCTGCCCGCTTCCAGCTCAGAACAGACATTGGCTATGGTAGGCTACATGGCCTTTCACCAATCTGCATGTTCCTCTACCTTGAGCTGTGCTACAACTTCAAAAATATATGGCATAATAAGTGAACCAAGCATCTACAAAGTAGTAATTTACTTGAGTGGCTCCACTGATATAAAAACAGTGGGTGTACACCTCTAACCGTTTATTAACGGTAACAAAATCCTGGGAGTCTATTGAAAAGCTAAGTATTATTTTATAGCTAAGTATTCACTACAGAGGTAGCTACTGTTATTTGTAACACATAAAGGTCTGCTGTCTTGATGATGAGAAATTCATATGCATACATGGAAGTCCTGTCAATCACTTATGCAACACAGACACACACTACATTCAAAATTACAAATGTTAACTGTTAAATATTTAATGATTGGGGGGGGGGGGAAACAGTGAAAAGACATCACAGCTCTGATCCATATGAAGCAAACCTTGATTTTATAGACATAAACCAATCAGGTTTTACTATAGTCAATATAGTCAACATGGATTTGTTTTCATTTATTTCCCATAGTGCCCGTAATCTGCAAGACATTTTTTTTAAAAAAGAGGCAAAATCCCATCCTTCCGGTTACTGGATAGCAGACCATAATTCACTGATGCAAGGGAGGAGTAAAATATACTCTCATCAGTAATAGGCCAGCTGATCCACAAAAATTGAGTATGGAAAAGCCAGTGTCAAACTAACGGAGATCTACAGTCAATGTGTCTGTTTTGCAAACCTATCAACACAGCAGGTTCAGCTATACCTTTTGGATACACTGATAAAACAAAGTCATTGCCATAAACCAGTGTCACTTTCAGTGTCAATTGTTTCTAAAATAAACAGCTCAGCCTTCACCTTCACATTTATTTTCCACGAATGCCAGAACATTTACATAACAGCAGATTGTCACTGTGTGATCACGGTGCTCTACTCCTCTGACTGTGTGCACAGAGGACCTAACTCCCAATCACATGTGGGAAAAATTATTTGGCCTTTGTTATGCTGGAAATCAGACTAGATGATCATAATGGTCCCTTCTGGCCTGGAAAAATCCATGACTTCAAAGGAAGTTCTGTGCAAATTCTAGGTTTTGGCTTCTATTAATTGTAAATAAGAGACTTAAGAGCAAAAAAATCCAGTTGAGATTGTCTGAAAGACTGTTCTTAACAGGAAGGTTTAAACCAAACATTTCTAGATCCAGACTGGTCACTAACCACCCACCAATGCCTCATAAGAACTTTAGGGGGAGGGGAGAATTTGTCTTGATCTGATGCCAGTGCTCAAAGAGAAGCTTGAAAAAAAATGGCTATGGTAGTGTCTAGTGAGGAAAAATAATGGCAAGTATCAAAAAGAAAGGTCATCTGCTCAGCAGTCTAGTAACCAGAGGTGCACCAACATTTCTCAGATAAAAAACAACTCCCCAAAGTAGTTGGCTGAATATCTCCAATTCTCCCAATCAGCTCTGAGAAACTCAGACATTAAAAGCAATATTATTCTCTTTTTTTGGTATTCGAACTGAAACAAGAACCTCTTGCAGCACCAACACCCAGGGCTTTGCCTTTGCCTTTATCCTTGGCTTGTCTAGAGAAAATATATTTTGGTACAAACTGTTCTCAGTATAGATGTGCTCTCTGGAGCTGTCAGATGAAAATAAAATGTAAACTGTAGCTGCTGAAGGAGACAGAGAGAGAGAGAGAGAGAGAGAAACTGCCAAAGCAGCTCAGCAGTGGGATTGAGAGAAAATGGTGAATGAGGGAAGTTAATGAAATAATTAATCGCCCTTTGACTTCAGATGGGGGGGGGGGGACAAACCAAATCAAACCACCAGAGAGCTCCAATTTTCAGTTTCTGACAAAGGGAAACTTAGGACAGCCTGCAAAAGAGTAACACCTGAAGCTAAACTTTACACATTAAGGGTCAGCACAAAAACCTGCTCCACTAAACACTGCAAAGTCACAGGCCTGGGGAAGGGGTAACCAGTTTAACAGCAAGCCCCCAGGTGGATCACCACTGGCTGCCTATCTTCTCTAACAGGAACTCAAATGGGCAGGAAAAGGAGGACATCAAAATGCAGAAACCAAGACCCAGAAACATACACCTACATGCATGTCAAGTTACAAGCTACTCTGCTGCTAGAGGCTCCCTGAGACTGTCAGACCCAAGGGGGGGGGGGGGGAGAGGGATTTGGAATAAAAGTGGCTTTAAACAACATATGGAAATACCTCTTGAGCCCCCCCCCCCCTGCCCCTGGGCAAGAGGGCTGTGTGGTTATTCACCCCGCTTTAACCCCTTCCCTTCCCATGCACTGCAAGGGCAGAGCCTTCTCCCTCTCCTGCCACTGACAGGGTCCCAGACACAAATGCGACCATCGCGATAGCCCAAGGGCTGGGATGGGATGGGGAGGGGGGCGCAGCTGGTGCCGGGGGAGGGGTGGGGAGGGGGGCGCAGCTGGTGCCGGGGGAGGGGTGGGGAGGGGGGCGCAGCTGGTGCCGGGGGAGGGGTGGGGAGAGGCAGAGAGAGGCGATACTGGACCAGGCTTTGACTCGGATTTTGAGCTCCCCTTCCTGAGGCTCCGGCATGACTTTCTTGGACACCCGGAGCTTGTTGAGCCCCCCGAAGCCCGACAGCAGCACGGCTCGCATCTCCTTGGGGTCCCCTGCCCGCAGGCTGCCGCCGCCCTCGGCAGCTTCCTTGCCTCCCTCCTTCTCGATCATCTGCTCCGTCTCGTCCGCTTTCTCCGCGCCCTCCTTGGCCATGGCGCAGGGCTGCGGCGGGGGGCTGCGCTCAGCCTTCGCCGCCTGTTGAATGGGGGGCGACGCCGGGCTGTGCAATGGCTGCAGCTGGGGGAACGGGGCTCTGGTCCTTCCCGTCCTACCGCAATGCACGGAGTAGCTGCGCAGCACGAATCACCAGCCCCCGCCGGGAGCCCCCGCCAGTGAAGCTAGGGCGGCGGGTTGATCTGGTGCCGAGCGCCCGCGTATCTGGACAGCTCCCGGGCTGCAGAGTTTGACACGGGCAGAAGGGGTTGGTGGGGAACCCCTGGGCTGGGGGGGGGGGGATTATTGCCCGGAGAGTCTCTCCCCATTAGTAGGTGACCTCAGCCCAGGATATATGGGTTGACTGCGCATTTCTCAGACAGCCTGACAGTGGGCTACGTGGGGCTGGAGGTATGAGCCAGCCCGCCCTACCGACCTGCCCAGAGAGGGGCAATATTCCCATAGGATCCCTCCCCGCAGGTCACACTGCAATGAGAGCTAGAGGGGAGAAGGGGGAAGAGATTATCCTGCCCCCTTGTTGTCACCGTGATGGGTATAACACGCTGTGCTCCCTTTCCTTGCCTGCCTAAATACCTGGGAAAAAATAGAGGTCAAATACAGACCTCGACCAAATTAACCAAGCTACCCCAGGACAGTCCTTTGTGGTGAATACCCCCCCCCCCCCAGTTAGCACCTTATGCTTTTGTGACATTTCACTTATAGCTGCTCTTCATTCTGGGGGGAATCTCCAAGCTGTGTAAACCCCATTCCACCTAACATACACCTGTGCTGTACATACATATAGCAATAAAGAAACTCATCTAAGGAGAAAACGTCAGACACAAGGAACCCCTGTTAGCGGATCAGTGAGTTTTACATGGTTTATATTAAAGCCCACCAGGCATTTTTCAAACATGCCTAAGTGGCTTAGCAACCATTTTCAAAAGCATCTTAGGCCTAGCTCCTCAAAGGGGTTTCCTCGATGGAAGTTAGGAGCTTAAATACTTTTGAGGATCTGGGCCTTAGGCACCTAAGTCCCATTGACATTCAATGAGACTCAGGCTCTTACTGAAGATATCCAACATGAGACATCCACTACTCACATACTTAGAGTTATGCACATGTTTAGGTGCTTTCAGAGCCTAAAGCAACATCTCATACAGGTGAGCATATGACCCACTGATCATTGTAGATTTCCCCAATGTACTGCAAATAGAAAAACATCCATGTCTTAATACCAAAGCTACCAATTTTGTTCAGGTAGCTTCAGAATGTCTCAGTTCATACCAGTGATGGGGGTAATACTGTGGCCATATTACGGTATGAAGTTTGCCAGGACTCTGGCTTATGAATTTAAAGTACATTCATATTCCTTAACTTCTCAAATGCACATTTATGTGTCTCTGTGTATTTAGCACGCTGTAGTTAAAGGACACAAAGCAGCTTTAAAAGATTCTAATAATCAAATTATAATTAGTAATGTGTTGATATAAGATATTGGCACTCATGTTCTACAGCAATGAGTGACAATATAAGACTCTGAAACTCCAGCTCCAGAGGTATTCTTTCAAGGAAATGAAAAGAGCATTGGTAGTTAGGCTGGGTTTAGAACATCTCTGAAAGCAGGGTCCCTTTTTTCCACACTACAATATTTTAGTCTTCAAATCCACCTCAATAACTCCTCAGAGGATACTTTTCAAATAAAATATTGACTAATGTTTGCAGAGGACCTATTTAAAAATGCTCCTTTTAGAAATGCTGATCTCAAACTACTTTAGAAGGGGTGAATTAGGGTAGCTGTAATTGCAATTGATTATGCATTAATCAATTTGAATAGATGCAAATTAATGAATATACATGATATGAGCACATGACAATCATACCATATCTCAGAGGTATTTAGGAATCTAACTCACAAGACTTCAATAGGAATTAGATACCTATTATCTAATCCAAGGCCTAAATACCTTGAAGAATCTGAGTCAATGTGATTATCAGGTCACAATGAGGCTTCGTTTATATGCCTAGAAAATCATTGTATTGCATGCACAGCTTGCTCCCTTTTATCCATCATGCATTTCCCTTAAGGGACATTTTGTACAGACATTTTAAATGTATCCATATTTTTACAAGTCAATTTAACGATATGCAGGCAGGTGTATCTTTATCTATGTACTTGAGAGACCAGGAAAGGGAACATTACCAAGGGATGACAAAATGACATGCCACAGGGGAGGAAATCTGCTCATCTTGAATATCAGCACTGGGAGGCATGTAACCATGTTAGAGTTCAGGAAGCTCCCCTTTCTCCATTCTGCTCCTTTGGTTATAATTTGAATACTTCCTTTTCTATGCTAGCTATACTTGGCTGGCTAGATGTTGCAAAATAGAATACCAAGTCCTGTCACTTTAGATCTGGCCATTTTAATGAATGACCAGGCAAGTAACAGCTAAATAAAGAATATCCGACATTATAGTCCAATCGATTCATTCAGCTGACATTTTAATACAATTCTAACTCAAATGGTAAAGTGTAGGGTGATTGGAGAAAATAGAGCAGATGGTGCATGTCAATTCAGTGAAATCCAGCCTAATGGAGAGACATTTAGGGTCAGCTCCAGCTTCTTTGCATCACTCTGGTGGTCTAAAGCAACTAACTAGCAAATAGATCTGGGGCTTGCCCTTACCTGAAGGAATCGTTTGTTTGTGTAGGGCTGCAAAGCAGCACTAACTTATGCTGGGGACCACCCTGGTCCCTGGTTTGCCTGAATAATGGGAGAACATAAAGCTTCACTTTTGTCCTGTATCACAAGTAGCTTGTCCAGACTGATGGGTCTAGCCCAGGGATTCTCAAACTGTGGGTTGGGCCCTGAAAGTGGATCACAACCCCATTTTAATAGGGTCCCCAAGTCTGGTGTTTGCCCTGGGCCCAAGCAAGTCTCAAGCCCATGCCCAAGCCCCACTACTCAGGGCTAAAGCCCAAGTCCAAGCCCCCCTGCACAGAGCAGCCCTTGGGCTTCAGCTTTGGCTCCCCTTGACCAAGGTGGGGGGCTTGGGCAGCAGGGCTCAGGTGGGTTTGGTCTTCAGTTCCCCCTCCTGGGGTTGTATAGTAATTTTTGTTGTCATGATGCAACAAATGCATGTAACAAAGTTTAAGGACCACTATTGCCCTATATTGTTTGCACCTCAACACAGATTAAGGGGTATCTTATACTATGACCATTTTACAGCATCATAATGTCTGGCTTACGGTAGAACAAATGTTTTCCCCACATCAATTACATAAATCTACCTGCTCTAAGGCTTAACATAATTAAAGCTAAATAGATATTCTTGAATTATATGAAATTCTCTATTCTCTGTTACATGATTCATAACCACTTTTATAACATTAGATTGCACCATACATTATTGAGGTTTACACTAGGAAGTTATGAGTATTTATTCTGACAATTTATTATATGTCCTCTGTTAACTGGCCTGTACTGCTCCAAGCCAGTTTACACTGGTTTCATATTGGTCCTGGAGAGTGCCTATACAAATAATCAAGAGCCTGATCCAAAGCTCATTAAAATCAAAGGATATCTTTCCATTGACTTCAGTGGGCTTTGGATCAAGCCCTAAAGACACATATGTGACGGTTTGGGGCTGTACAAGAACTAGCATAAAAATTAGGGGGTGCTCAGAATTCTGCCAATTAACTAGCATTTATTCAGATAACCCCTACAAAAATTCAGATGGCTTCAAGTATCTGATGGACATAGGCATTTTGATAACATATTGGTGGGCATGGTATAAGAACCGGAACAGAACAGGCTGATTCTTTGGTCACCACCTTAACCTACAAGTCAAGTCAATGATATATTTTCCACTGTCATTCCTTGTAATAGTGGCGCTTAAAAGGTGTACTGTCAGGAAAGTACTAAAAATATGTTATCTGTGGATAAATCCCAACAGTTGGTAGTCAACCATCTCTATGCTGTATTTATTTAGGGCCATTTTCTGCTATTATTATTCATAGTGTATATACTCTGCAAACAGTCCCATTTAAATCCATTTGTTCACTCAAGGGGCAAGGTGCTATCAATCATAAATGTTATCCTGGGCTGTGGGTGAGACCTCACTGCAGTTGGTAGGCATTTCATCCAGTATACCTGTAAGAAGCAGTTAAGTTTCTTTTGGAGTAAGATAGCTGAAACAATAGGAGCCCACCCCAAAACACATGCAAGGCCATACACAAGGCCAGTCCGAATCTGAGCGAGGTGGGTGGAGGGGTTTCATTGAGAGCGGAATGAAAATGCAGAGGGCTAGGGTTCTTTTTTAGTGAAGGGGTGTGTGTATGTGATTGGACGCAGCCAGAAATACCATACAAGCAACCAGAGAAGGTAGCAGAAAGTCAAGGGCAACCAGAGACTCTCCTGTAGTGTGACTCAGAGAGAGCTTTTGGATAGAGTGCTGTCTGGAAAAAGAGGCTTGGAACTAAGCAAAGAAACTATTTCTGACTGTTTGATTCCCACTGTGTTCATAGACACAGGTCTGTATGTACAATTTTTGTAGATAAACAGGACTGCACCAAAGAAATACCTACCTTCATCATCAATTTCTCCCCATGATGGAAACAACCTGCAAGACCGTGAATATTGCTCAGGTCAAGAGGGTAACATAAGGACAGCACAATCTGGCCTTAATCCTTTGATATAATGATTGGAATGAGATCTCTTTAGTTCATGCCAATAACGTTTTCTTTGTTGCATCAATGAGTTAAATCTCATTTGCAGTCAAAGCCCAGAAAATTTTTATTTTCATGAATTGTACATTGCAAACTGTGGTCAATAATATAGAGGTCTACAGCAGACATAAATCCACTGTATGTTTGGGGGGGGGGGGCTCCTTTATTTTTTAAACCTAGACTATTTTTAACATGAACGTGCTACCAAAATATAACATTTTCTTTTACAATTTGTTTTAAATAAACTGTTCAGAGCTTGGAGACAAAGAAAAAACAACACCACACACAATTCTCTTAGCTTTTCCATTTTATTTCTAAATGGGCCAACTCTTCATTCTTCATCTTCTCTGTCCTACAAAATGTCCATTGTGCCTGATGAAAAATGCATTTTATTTATGATGCAATATGAGTCTGTCGGTGTAACACTTATTTTTGTCAATTATTATAACCCATTATCCATAATTGCATCTCTTATCAGCAAAGAGATGATCTCAGCAATTATTTCCCATCAATGTAACACATCAAAACCAAGGGAAGGCAAAAGAATCTTTAACAGTAAAGTATATCAGGTTTTGATATTGAGATTTTACATTTCATAATATTGAGTTACACTCAGAGTTGTTTTTTTATCTTAGCTGGGGGATTTTTCTTATCAGTGTAAATGTGTATGAATTCTTGTATGAATCGGAGATGCAATTAATCAATTCTCTGTAGTCACTGCAGAGAGCTATATTTCCTCCTTTAGTGTAAAAAAGCAGTTTAAAGCACCTCGGAGTCATCTGGAATAATGAAAATGTGTTGTATTTTAAATTAAGAAGAAATGAAAGCCGAGCAGTCTCACTGTGGATTTGGCAAGTCTAAGAGATGTCAGAATGACTCATCTGGTTGACTGACTGGTTATTGTATTTTCTCACTAGTTTTGTACATATTTTTTGCCCAGACAACACAGTGATGTGTATAAATTAAATTGGATAGATCACTTTTAAAAAACAAACACTCTTCTTAAATATTTTGTACGGATACTTTTGTTTAAGGAGGTAATTTATTCCCTCCTCCATATTAGTGTTTTCGGTTGCTTTTTATTCTTTACAATGGATCTACAATTGATAAGGCTGCTTTTATTTAGCAAAATATGACAGAACCAGATATCATGGTGATGGAACTCATACAAGTACATGCATAGACAGAGCTAACCCTGTTTTACCTGTTAACCTCCACTATCCAAAAGTGGGACATGCCTTTCTTTTATCCTTTGCACTGAAATATACCCATAAATCAAAACTTTACGCAGTTAAAAATATGCCACATCCTCCATTCTATTTGGCTAAATGGAAATACACTGTACAATTTTTAAGAGAGAGCACCGTATGGATAGATGGAGATGATGCACCTGCCCTTTATAGTCCTTTTGACATGATATTTCCTTTGTTTCAAACACAGATTTCCCAGCACATGGCATTGAAAGGCCTTAGAGTTATTTCCATAGGCATGCCTCTGCATGCCTTGCTGAGTCATAAGAGGTAGTCCTTGGCTCCTTTCAATGGGTTCACTGTACACGTGATGCCCTGGATGGGCCATCAAGCAGGCCTTCTGCTGATGCCATTTTGTGTGGGGGTCTCCCCCAGAAACACAGCACAAATTTGGAAACACAGATATACCCTACATATCTATAACTCATAATACAAAGGTGTTACAAACAAAAACAAGATGATCATGCTTTGTAAATCATAACATTTTCACTGACACTTACCTGGCATATCTGCTCAGATTCCTTGCAATTTTACAATAATAGTATCAATAACAAAGTGGTCCATCTATTCCATACAGAGTCACATCTCCCATGGGTATTTATGGTGCCTTACAGCCCTTATGCCCCACTGGTGAATGGGAGTCAGGCTAGAAGGGGGACAAACTTTCCTGCAATCTTTAAACAATGTTTGCCTGAGCTCTATAGTAGGCTGCTGCTTCACAATGTACCATTGGCTTTGCTACAGTAGCTGTGGATGTTGGTGTACTCTTCTTCACATCTAGATAGGAGATAAGGAGGATTTTTGTTTAGGGGATTGAATTGCTCTGAGAACTGGTAACCGGCTACCAAGTTTTTTTTTACCTTTCGGCTGCTGGGTTAGCTTTCGCCATACTAATAGAAACAAAGGCTGTCAGAGTTTGATCACAAATGAGTTGGTGGGTTCAGTTTATGACAGAATGGACTGGGGCCTACATCACTTCTAAAATTGGCATCCTTTATAGTGATTTCAGCAATCGGATAAGTTAATTGACGTGAACTAGAACTGAATGATTATGAACTACTCCTATACACAAAGGTGACCCCTTCAGGCTATGGTTAATGCATGTCGGCAAGGAATCATGTGGAAGCTTGTAGTATTTACTCCAGCGGTCGCCAACCAGTGGTCCGTGGACCACTGGTGGTCCGCGAGAAAATTTTGGTGGTCCCTGGAGAAATTTGGACATTATTTGCAATTTTAGGAAGATAAGTCCCTAGTAAAGGCTTCTTATTTGATAGCACTTCAAATCACGAAAAGTAGAAAGCCATATACGATTGGAGAAGAATTAATTAAGCCTTGCTTGTTACAAGCCTGTGAAGAGGTTTTGGGGAAACAGGCTGTCCAGAAACTGAAAGTAATTCCTATGTCTGCTAACACTGTGAAGCACAGAATTGAAGACATGGCCGAAGATATTGAAAATCAAGTGATTGAAATGGTGAAAAATTCAACTTTTTATTCAATTCAACTCAACGAATCAACAGACATAACTAACAAGGCAGTTCTCCTTTGTTTTGTGAGGTTTGAGTGTCAAGGAGAGCTCAAGGAAGAACTCCTCTGTTTGCTCAACTTGCTGGGTAGAACAACCGGCTCTGAGGTATTGAATGGAAGAAATGTGTTGGGATATGCACAGACGGTGCCGCAAGCATGACCGGGCATCGTTTAGGAGTTGTTACAGAAGTGAAAGATGTTGGACACCCAGACATCTTGTTTACTCATTGTATTATACATCACGAGCAACTTGTGGCGAAAAGAATGTCTCCAGAACTGCACGAAGTACTCTCTGATGTAATTAAAATTGTAAATGAAATTCGGCACAAAGCGCTTAATTCTCGAATATTTGAGGCACTTTGTGAAGAAATGGGCTCTCAATATACTCATCTTCTTCTTCACGCTGAGGTGAGATGGCTGTCGAGGGGCAAAATACTAACCCGATTGTTCGACCTGCGCCAAGAAGTCAAGTTATTCTTCCAGCAGCAAAATAATTCGAAATTCCAAGATCTCTTGTTCAACGATGATTGGCTAGCCAAGCTTGCATACCTGGCAGATATTTTTTCACTGTTAAACGAGCTAAACACATCCTTGCAAGGACAGCTTACGGACGTGTTCACACTGCGAGGTAAAATGGATGCATTTCAAAAGAAAATATTGCTGTGGCAAATGTGGTTGGCTGAAGAAGATCTGCAAATGTTCCCGAATCTTGATGAGTATATGAAAGAGGAGGATGTCAACCGACAGGTAATAACCATTGTTCGACAGCACTTATGGTCGCTCACAGAATCTTTCGGCCGTTATTACCCAAAGGAAGAGGACCACAGACATGGCAATATGTGGGTAATGGATCCATTTTCGGCGAAAATTGAAGATAGCAATTTGAGCATGAAAGAAAAAGAAAGCCTAATCGATCTATCATCCGACGACAGTCTCAAAGCTAAATTCCACTCGTCCTCATCAAGACATCATTTTTGGCCCTCTGTAAAAAGTGAGTACCCAGTGCTGAGTGAAAAAGCCATCAAAATTTTGATTCCATTTGCAACAACCTATCTGTGTGAAAAGACATTCTCATCTGTTACGGCAATCAAAAACAAGTACCGCTGTTGGCTTGAAATACAAACGGCTCTCCGTGTTGCAGTGACGTCATTGGAGCCAAGAATCCATAAACTTATTTCAAACAAGCAGCAACAAATATCACACTAATAATTTTGTTATAATTAAACAAGCTTTAATAATTTGTTATAATTAAACAAGTGCATTTCATATTAATGAAATGGAACTTTTATGATCATTATTTTATAGATGTTTGTACCTTTTTAAAAAAAATTATGTTAGTGGTCCGCGGGATTCAAAATTGTGAGTTTAGTGGTCCGTGAGGTCCGAAAGGTTGGCGACCACTGATTTACTCTACTTGTTTATGATGCTTCTGTGGACTGCCAGTATACATTTTGGATTTTTGTGTCTTTTATACATTGCATCTCTAGCTATATTTCACCATAGAGAAAGGTAATTGAAAACTGATGTTGTCAGAAATGGAGCTAGTTTGCTGACAGCAATGCATGCTGCACGCTGAAAGGAGAAGACTGTCACCTTTCCTGCCTCGCTGTCTTTAGGACTTAGGTGTGTTGAGGAGATGATGGGTTTAGTTACCAAGGCATGTTGACACCTGTGCTAGCCAAGTAAATGTCAGAGGATCACTGAGATGGCATTAGAGTCTAATGTTCACAGCATACACAGAGAAGTCAGATAAATACAAAGATTTCTTGTCAGAAGGTTGCAATGTAACAGTAATTTATTTCTTAGAATTCAAAAGAATACCACACAAGAACCCAATCACAAAGAGAGACAATGCAGGCTGCTCCCTAAGGCAGAGATGGGCAATTCACCCCATCACTTTCTAGGCTCCCTCCTATGCTCAGAAGGGAAGGAAGAAAATGCATAATCTTTCTTCACAGAGGGATTTACCATCTGGTGTCCTATGTCAATTTTGAATCCCCCATACAATGTGAGCCAAAGAGCTTACTGGTGTCAGAATGGTACTAAGGTAGAAGGTTATCTAATGGCAGGAGAGGAGAGCAAGGGTGACTCTGGCTGTGTGTCACTGCAACATTGTTCAGTACTGAGGACATCTTAATTGCTGAAAAAGTCAATGCCAAAAGCTTCTGCACCATGCAGACTGGAAGCATGGGCATTGGAGTTGTCAGCACTGAGTGTGTTTATATCAGTACTGAGAGGTTAGTACTAGAGGCAAGCGGACCATGGCTTCAGGCAGTACGTTGGGTACCCAATGACTGGTCTATGCTGAGGTGTAAGAAGGACTCTATTTGGACAATGAACTACCTTTTGGTTGAAGATCATGAGGGGAAACAACTGACTGACAAGGTCATCACCTAATTTGATTAGGCACCTGAGAAGGTGAACTAGCCCAGTCAAGGTGCCTTGTTTGTCTTGGAGTTGAGCCGCAGGTGAGGTGATATGGGTTCTGAGGCTGTCTTTCCGTGTCCTCTTGGAGAAGGAGCAATAGATTGAGCACTGATAAAGGATGTACTCCTCTCTGAGGCAAAAAAAGGCACCTTGACTGCCCATCATTAAGCAGGATAGCCATGTCACAAGAGGAGCAAGTTGTGAACCCTGGGGACTTTGTTTCAGCCATAGTATCTAGATCCTGGTATTGGGGGATCTGATTGAAAAATGTGATTTTTGTTTGTTTGTAAATGCCAATGAATAATATTATTATTACTAAGAAAAAATGCATTGTGCACAGCGAAGGACACTGCAGGAGTTCCATCTCACTGCTGTGGGCGTAAGATGGAACTGACTGGTGCTTTGGCTTGCTCTACAGTTTATGTCTTTGGGTGCATCCTTGGATCCTAGGGGGGATGAGGGCATGTAGGGTGCAGCACAGCTTCAATGGATACTGCTGGCCAAAAAAATCCAATCTGACATGTATGGGGCCCATATGCACTGAAGTGGAATCTAGTAGACAAGCACTCAAAGAACGATCACTAGTGACTTTTGAATAGGTGGGTCTTTATCTCCAAATGAGACACTCCTGTAAGGCATGCTAGAGACCTATAGATAGCAGGATGAGCGTTCAGATGGCCAAGATGATGCAGAGAAACTGAACAATGCTTTCTTGAGTGCTCCCCCAGGTGCAGACGGTATCAAAGAAAGTTTAGTTACCATAGCCAGTCTCTGCAAGAGACTTCAAAAGCTATATATTAATAGCTGAACAGAGCAGCTGTTACCAGGACTCCTGAATGGTCAGGCAATGGCTGAATTATGTGATGAAAATAGAGAGTGAAAAAATGAGACAACTGTCAAAATCTGCAAGGCTATGTGTACGCTACAGCTAGGAGGTGTGATTTGTAGTTCGGGCAGACAGATTGCTATTTTTAGCATGCTCAGCTTGAGCTAGTGTGCTAAAAATAGCAATCTGAATGTTACGGTGCAGGCAGTGGCCCAGGCTAGCCACCCAAGCTCAGACGCAGAAGGTTCAGTGGGCTTGGACTTGGGGGGCTAACCTGAGCTGCCAGTGCCACAACATGAACACGACTATTTTTAGTGCTCTAGCTCACGTTGAGCTAGTCAGTGCAAGTCTATCTGCTGATGCTCAGAATTTCACCTCCCAGCTGCAGTCCAGACATACTGTGAGGATTCTCAAAGAATTTAGCAAAGGTCCTAAAGGAAAGTCAAATCAATCACAGCCCATATTGCTAGTGGATGACACCAGAACTGGAATAACAAAAGTTAATGAGACAGAGAGATGATTTCTAATAACAATAAGTAATAATAACTTTTTGCCTATGCCACAGCTTCCCAGCCAAGGATCTCTTGATGCTTTACACAGAATAATTAAATAATCTTCACAACACAGTATTGCCACATCTATCTGATTTATGAGTGAGCTGAGGCAGAGAGAGATAAAGGTCCACGAGTCCCCAATTCCCAGCCTGAATATCTCAGCATGGGTTCTCTGTCAGAAGAATGGGGAGAAGAGGAATTCTCCCTCCAGGGAAGAGCAGTTCTGTGGGGAGTATGCTACTTG
This sequence comes from Sternotherus odoratus, assembly GCA_032164245.1. NCBI lineage: Eukaryota > Metazoa > Chordata > Testudines > Kinosternidae > Sternotherus > Sternotherus odoratus. The sequence goes on from JAVMKO010000014.1 coordinate 10,706,406, forward strand.
AATGACTGCAGCTTCTGTAACCCTAGCATGCACTCTGCAGGGAACAGAAGGGAAAGAACTGTAGAATATGCAGTATGACAGACCCACTGTCCTCTGCACTTGCTCTCAAATATTGCCAGGCAGAAAGCACCTGTGGAGCTGGACTTCATGCCCTGCAGAGATGTACACCTCATTTTGCACACCAGAACTGTACCAGTTCTACTGTTGATGTGACCTCCACACCCATAGATGTAGGGCAACATTTTCAGGTACATGACATAGCTACAGAGCAAGTCAGCAGCAGAGCTGGAAATGGAACCTGTGAATCCTGACTTCAGTCTTTAGTCAACAGGGAGTGCTGCTTCCGTTCACAGCCTTAACAAAGGAGTGTCCTCATCACAATTTGTAAAGCTTTCTAGTTATGGATTTGAAATGTGGATATCCAAAAGTGGGACTGAGCTTTACAAAGAATGAAAATTACAAGATATAAATACATGCCCACTTGTGCCAACACAATGATCTGTGAGTTGCATTGTATTCAATTGGAAGTGTTATCACAATAATTCCTAGTGCCCTTTAAAAGTGAAATAATATTCATTTAATGTGAACAATTATGAGATTTTATTCTTTATATCATAAATTTAAAGGCATCTATCTTCTTCAGGCTACAGTACATATAATATTGAGCAGTTATTCATATTACATACAGTAGACTCTCGATTATCCAGGATGATAGGGAAAAAAATAATTCTGGTTAATAAAATCCTGGATAATCACCATCTATAGGAAATATGGGGAGTGGGGGTTGATTCACCAGCCATCCTGTGCCGGGGGGAAAGGGTGTTAGTTCACTGACTGCCCTGTGCCCTGGTAGGGGTTTTTTGTGTGTGTGCTTGGGGCCGCAGCAAAGCCAGAGCTGGCCGTGCGAGTTGCGTGTATTTTTTTTGACATTCTGGTTAATCCACATCCTGGTTAATCCAATTCTGGATAATCGAGAGTCTACTGTACTCCAATGTCTGTCTAAGCACATCAGTCTTAAGATTCATTACTAGCTTATCTTCTTTTCAAGAACATCTCTGCTCAAGTGTTTTGTATTTCATAGGCTACACGATGAAATGTCAACTCTCCTGGATGAAATGGAAGAGTCATTCTAGCCTGAAGCCTGATGTGAAATATACTGGAAATTGGAACATGCCTAAAGAAGAGAAATCAGCTTCTGTAACAGTCATAGTGGTAAGCCTCTACACACGTTTAGTCTTGATATTCATTGAACACAGATAGAGGTGAAATGTCCTATTTAACATGACAAAATAAAAAGTTTTGGCCTGTCAAACACTTGCATTGCAAACTTTATATTAACTTTATTTCTCTAACAGCTCACATTCTCAAGGCATTTTGCCTTTAGGACTAGTCTATTATGCAGGAAGCGTACCACTGACCTTTATCTTTTTCCTTCTTCTCTTTCTTAATACTGTAATATCCTATAATTCCTTCTCCCATTGTTCTGTGTAAACACACGCTCCATTCAGGGAGCAGGAGCAGGCGCTTGTTCTGATAATATTTTATGTGAATTCAGCCTGATCCTGCAAATCATTACTTGCATGAGTAGATTTTGGGACAATTTATACCTTCAAGTCAGCGGCACTGCTATGGGTACCCACATGGCCCACAGTATGCCAACATTTTTATATCTGACTTACAACAACACTTCCTCAGCTCTCGTCCCCTTGCTCTACTTGCGCTACATTGATGACGTCTTCATCATCTGGACCCATGGGAAGGAGGCCCTTAAATAATTCTACCAGGATTTCAACAATTTCCACCCCACCATCAACCTCAGTCCGGACCAGTCCACACAAGAGATCCACTTCCTGGACACTACAATGCAAATAAGTGATGGTCACATAAACATCACCCTATACCAGAAACTTACTGACAACTAAACTTACCCACGTCTCCAGCTTTCATCCAGACCATATCACATGATCCATTGTCTACAGACAAAGTCTCAAATAAAACTGCTTTTGCTTCAGTCCCTCAGACAGAGACAAACATCTACAGAATCTCTATCAAGCGTTCTTAAAACTACAATACCCACCTGGTAAAGTGAAGAAACAGATCGTCAGAGCCATAAGGATACCCAAAAATCACCTACTACAAGGCAGGCCCTACAAAAAAAGTAACAGAATGCCACTAGTCATCACCTACAGCCCCCAACTAAAATCTCTCTAGCGCATCATCAAGGATCTACAACCTATCCTGAAGGACGATCCCTCATTCTCACAGACCCTAGGGGACAGGCCAGTCCTCACTTACAGACAGCCCCCTAACCTGAAGCAAATTCTCATCAGCGACTACACACTACACAACAAAAACACTAACCCATGAACCAAACCCTGCAAAAAAAACCCGGTGCCAATTCTGTCTGCATATCTATTCAAGGGACACCATCATAGTACCTAATCACATCAGCCACACCATCAGGGGCTCATTCGCCTGAACATCTACCAATGTGATATATGCCATCATGTGCCAGTAATGCCCCTCTGCCATGTACATTGGCCAAACTGGACAGTCTCTATGCAAAAGAATAAACGGACACAAATCGGACATCACCAATTGTCACATTCAAAACCAGTAGGAGAGTCCTTCAGTCTCCTTGGATGATCAATAACAGAGTTAAAAGTAGCAATTCTTTAAACCACAGAACTGGAATTAATTTGCCAACTGGACACCATCAAATTAGGCCTGAATCAAGTCTACAAAAAGTACCGTATTTTTCGGCGTATAAGACGCCTTTTTAACCCCCAAAATATCCTCAAAATTAGGGGGGGTGTCTTATACGCCGAATATATTACTCACCGGGCAGCTGGAGCTGGGGCGGCTGCAGGTGGCCCGGCGGGCAGGGCGGGGCGGGGCGGCGCTTCCCCCCCGAGCCCACCCGCATGTGTTCGGGGCCGGCGGGGAACGGGAGCAGCTCGGGCCCCGGGGCCCCTGGGAGCGCCCGCCCGCGCGGCGGGGACGGGAGAGCGGTGCTCCCCCAGCAGCCTGCCCGCGCGGTGGGGACGGCGCTCCCCCAGCAGCCCGCCCACGCGGCGGGGACGGCGCTCCCCCAGCAGCCCGCCCGCGCGGTGGGGACGGGAGAGCGGCGCTCCCCCAGCAGCCCGCCCGCGCGGCGGGGACGGGAGAGCGGCGCTCCCCCAGCAGCCCGCCCGCGCGGCGGGGACGGGAGAGCGGCGCACTTTTTGTGTGTGGTGGGTTTTTTTTTGTTTTTTTTTTTGTCCGGCTTTTTTACTTAAAAACTCGGGGGCGTCTAATACGCCGGAGCGTCCTATATGGCGAAAAATACGGTAATTTTTGTCACTATAAAAAGTAATTTTCTCTCTGCTGATACTCATACCTTCTTGTCGGGCGACATCCATCTTGATTGCACTGGCCTCATTAGCACTACAAAAGTAATCAACTGTTGAAAATAGATTACTTCCACCTTAATTAAAATGGCCTCGTTAGTGCTGACCTGCCACTTAGTAAGGCAATGCCCATCTTTTCATATATAATGCTTACTGCATTTTTCAGTCTATGCATCTGATGAAGTGGGTTTTAGCCCATGAAAGGTTATACCAAATTAAATTTGTTAGGCTTTAAGGTGCCACAAGGACTCTTAGTTGTTTTTGCCGATACAGACTAACATGGCTACCACTCTTAAACTTGTCACCCAAATGTGTGCAGCATTGAGTTCTTAGCGCTGTACCTTTAAAAATACCATCTTTATCTCGTGCAAAGATACAAAATCTCTCTGACTGCTGACCTTGCTAGAAAATATCAAGATTTCCTTGTATTCATCACATGCCAATGGCAACCTCTACACTGTAGCAGTTTAGTGAAGCAGTTGTCATGACAACTCAATTAACTAAATAAACATAGCTGTGTGCAGTAGCAGACCCAGTCCTGTGCATCATCTCTACCTCAGCCCAAGAGCCCTGAATAGCTGTGCACAGGAATCTGCACATTTTGCTTTGGGTGGCAGGGATATTGATGTACCATATAATGTTGCCCACTGCGAGCAAACCTGAGTCTATTTCCCCTGATATCATTAACGGGACCATAGCCAGAGGCCATCTTTGGAGGCACTGAAACCCAGCTCAGGTTATTTTCATCTTCCCGATTGCTTCCCCGACTCTGCCCTATTGACTTCAATGCAAGTTTTGCCTTAGCAAAGAGGATTGGGCAAACTGTCAGTGTCCTTTGCCTGCTGCTAGTGCAGAGTTTGTAGGACAATACTTTGCACTAGTGGGTAGTCAATGGGAAATGCAGGCATGGCCCATTGCTTCACACCAAAGAAAGGAATATCAGCATTATTTTCACACGATTTGTATTACTACAGTTAAGACGGCATCTACTTTTCCATTATAACCATATTTAGTTCAAGGGATTCCAATATCCCTGTAAAAACAATCTGAGGCTGAAATATGACATGTATTACTAGGGCTCACGCTGGGAAAATGTTTTCCTCTAAGTTTTGTGTATGTACATATACAGGCCCTGCTCCGCTTTCCACTGAAGTCAACGGCGAAAATTCAGTGGGAACGGGCCCAGGATCAGCTACACCCATGGCTAAGATTTTTTTTTTAAAAGAGTTTTTAGACTCTTGAACTCAACTTTAGCACCTAAATAAGTGGCCTGATTTTCAGAAAGTCCCAACAGTTCTGGTAGTCATTAAATAACCGCTCACAGGATGAATAAGGTGTTCACAATGTGACTTTAAATAATGCAAATGTTATGGTGCATGATAAAGCCTGTAAGCAAGGTCAAAGGCCCTCAATCCTGTAGCTGCATCCTGCAAATCTTGGAACTCATGAACCATCAGAAGGGATCCAATTGCTTAACAGACTCAGTGTCTTTTTGTTTGCAGGAGGATTTGACTCTTCCTTAATCACTGTCTGAATTTTTTTTAAACATAGAAATTATGGATTTATAGGACCTTTTAATGAGTAACCTCTAAGTTTGCCCCTTTAAGGAAAGAAGGTCATTAAAACTCTGAACTGGGAGTCAGAAAAATCTGAGTTTAATTTGTGGTTCTGCTTCCTGCATTGCCTTGGGCAAGCCATTCAACCTCTTTCTGTCTTTCTCTTTCCATATGAGAAATAAGGATAATACTTCACTTCTCCCACATTTTGACTGTCTTTTCCATTTAGATTGTAAGCTCTTTTCAGCCAGGACTGTCTCCTACATGTTTGTACGGTGCCAAGTACAATGGGATCAAATCTCAGCATGGGCCTCTAGGCTTAATAAAAAATAGTATAATAATTATAAATTATAAATAAGTATAAAATAAATAAATGGGCCTCTAGCTTAATAAATAATAGTAAATTACACTGGCAAATTAAATATCTTCTATTGTTGTTTGAAGTGTTGGTGTAGCTGTGTTGGTCCCAGGAGTTGAGAGACAGAAGAGTGCAAATAAATGCACTTACCAGTTTGCCCTCACAAATATAATCTGTGCACCCATAGGGAGATGAGTGTGAAAATAGACAACTGTACACCTAACTTCCTGGTGACATGAAATTTGGTGTTTGTGCAAATCTTGCACACTCAAATGTAGAAGCCAGTTTGAGGCTGGCTGAAAATTTGGCCTGGATTATTCAGGAGAGTCTTCTGAGAACACATAACACAGCAACCTACAGGACTGAGTATGTGGCTGTGTCAGTTACTTTGGGGATTATGCACCTCTGTAAAATGGAACTGAATTGGCGTTTAGGCCACAGCGATCCAAAAAAAAAAATAAAAAAATCCTAGTTTCACAAAGTGAATGTAATATTTCTCCATAAAAATCAAAACACTGAAGAGAAAGGATGGACAAAAAAGAAAAAAGGGAAGGCAAATTACTTAGCAGAAAACCTTCCCACTGGAGTACCCATAACAGCTAAGTTCCATATAAAGTCAGACAACATCCACCCTGCTATCACTTGTCATGAATGGCCTTTTATTGAATTCAGAATATCCATTTTCATGTTTTCCAAACTTCAGCTACTGTACATTTATCTGTCAAAGAAAATTACTGTTAGAGACTTAATAATAGCAAACAGATCCAAGACAAGTTGGGCACACAAAAGGACAGAAACAAAAGGTCAAAAAAACTTGTTATATTTTGGACATTACTAGCTAATCTGTAGACTGCACTGGACTGTACCATCAAAAGAGGTTTAGAACACTTTAGACCCGGTGGGTCTCTTCCTATTTGTTTTGCTATTAACTTCTTGGAAGGAGCTTCCTCTCTGTGAAATTTATGCCAGTGCAGAAGATCCACGCTCTGCCGAATGCCTTGTTTAAATTTTAACATGAGGTCTAAGTGGGCCTCCTTTGGTGCACAGGACCTTAGGCAGAACAGCTGCACTGAGATGAATTGCACTCCTGTTGGATCTGGAAGCACATTTACTTTGTGGTTTATGAGACAGGTACTCTGTAGGATCTTAAAAAATATTTCCCTATTGAGGTCCTGATTCAGTAAAGCACTTACAGATGTGCTTCAATGGGACTTAAGCAGTGCTTAATTTTAAGCACATGCTTGTATGCTTTTGTTTTGAATAGCAATGCTTTCTTGAATCTGGACCCCAGTGCTTCGCAGTGTAAGGCTACCACAGAGAGGATGCACAGGGAGTAAGAGTGGCATACCTAGGTGTGTGCATCTTTCTTTTTATTAAAGGAAAATATTTTTTAAAGTTCAATATTTTTCCTTCTTTAAAAAGCACACAAATGAGGTTAAATGTTAGAATAATCAAAAAAGATTTTTTGAGAGGGAAGATAGGATAACTCAGGGGATTGGACAACGGGATAAGAAGGTTACTGGTTCAAATCCAGCCCAGGTCACAATTCCCCTCAAGTAGTTGGCATTTATTTGAGGATTCTCGCAGAAAGGCATGGGATTACCTTAGGCCTTGAAACAAAGCAAGTTTCATGCTCTGAATGAAACTGGAACTTGATGTGCCTCTTTTTTGATGTGCAAAATAGGGAAAAAACCCTCAATATCAGCGGAGCTGTGCTGATTTACATCAGCTGTAGATCTGATTGACAGTGCTTTATGGTGATTAAAACATCTCCGTAGACCAGCATGATTGCCAAATACAACACAGCATCAGGAATCACATGGAAACTCAATAAGAAAATGTGAACCAGTTGTTTATCTTGCTTAACAAAGAGTAGAACTTTAATGTTTAATATGCAAATAAAATATTTAAAGTTTACAAAAACTCGGTTGCTGGCTGACTAGCTGACAAATACAAAATGGCATACCTAAAATAACATTTATGCCTTTGTAACCCATGTGCAGAACTCTCCAGAATTCTGAAGTTTATAAGATTTTGGGGCCAGAGTGTCTTCATGTCTTCATCTGTCTAATGGGTCTGATCCCAATTGGGGACTGTGAATGCTACTGTAATATAAACTATAAAATAATAATAGGGAGATCAATGACGGAGCTCCTGAGAAACAACATTGTTATCTCTTTCACTGCTCATTTCTCTCTCTCTTCATCAGTTCCAAGTTTGCTTTAAATCTTCCATGTGACCATCATGGTAATTTCTAGTAAAATAGCATCTGTTTTCACTTAGGGCTTTCATTTTTGAGTAATCATTTGAGATACGTAACCAAGAGGCTGATTGATAGCAGACAGTTTTCTTCTTCTGTGCTTCAGTATTTAGAGGGTGCCCAGACATTGCATGTGTTTTGATACCACTCCAATCATTAGTTTTCATTTACATGACGGATTTTTGACTCAACATTAAATTAAACATATTTCAAGTCATCACAAAACAGACTGCCCTCCTACTTTAATCACATCAGACTGAATTATTCTTATTAAATTCACTTTCAAGAGAAGTCTCCATGGAGAGGGTACTTCCTATTGAAATATGATTTATATACTACAGTATTGTAAGAGTACTGTGCAACCTTGCTTAACTCCTTGGAAATTGTGGATAGATGGATACAGAAAGACAGGCCAGACCCTCAATGGTTGTAAACAGACATGGCTTCATTGACTTGAAAGAAGCTACACTGTTTTGCAACACCTGAGAACCTGACTCAGATTTAAATCTATTTAATGCTCTTGAAAACAGGCACAGAGATAAATGTAACTGCTTTCCTCCAGGTGCCCTTAGTCTCATGCTATCTTATGAACATCACTGAGTGGTATGAATGGAGGATTGCAGCAGACTGAATGACCTGGAACACAGTGGGAAGGGGACAGAAATTAAAAAGATAAACAAGCCTAAAATATGACCATGCTTGTATTGAAACGTTTATCCCATGTTTTGTGTTAGCCTGAAGTTCTTGAGGACAGTGACTTACTTTCTTCCACGTTTTGTAAAATAAAGATAGACTTACAGACCTAAGCACAGGTTCACAAATGCACGCCTCCCTCACAGTATACCATGTGATAAATTGTATTCATTATGTGCCTTTGATCCCCTTTTTCACTCTCCCCACTATTCCACCTCCACAGGTACTACTTTTGACCTGCCAAACCTCGGGGGACTTGCCCTGAAAACTGGACAGTTTACAGAAAGAAAAAGGGTAGCAGAGGGAACAGTGCAAGTCACTATACTCCTGTGCCTAAGTCACACAGCAGGTTAGTGGCAGAGCTGGGATCAGAATCCAGGTCAGAATCCCTGTCTAGTGCCCTACTGCCAGGGCTGGCGCAAGGTATTTTGCTGCCCCTAGGTGGTATTTATTTTTCAGCCCGTAGTTGCAAGCGCAGGAGGGGGCGCCAGCGGCCAAACAGCAGCATCCTAGTGTCTGCCAAATTCTCGCGGACAGCAAGTCTGTGTGTGTGTGTGTGTGTGTGTGTGTGTGTGTGTGTGTGTGTGTGTGTGTGTGTGTGTGTGTGTGTGTGTGTGTGTGTGTGTATGAGTATATATATGTATATGTATTTCAGTGTCACTGCTACTTTACACTTTGAGGGCAAGAAATTTGGTTTTGAGAAATGTAATTCTGACCACAAGCTCCAATACTCACAAACTAAAACAAAAAAACAAGTTGTTAAAGTCCTGCCACCTTATTATTGTATTACAATAGTATCCAGGAACCCCAATCAATATTAGAGCCCCATCATGCTAGGTGCTGTACAAAACATAGTAAGATATACGCTCTTTCCTCAACTGTTTGTTCTTTGATTTAGAATATAAAGGTTGGGAAGAATTTTATCTACATTTTACACAGAGGAACTGAAGCACCGAGGGTAAGTAACTTATCCGAGGTCACAGAGGAAATTCATGACAGTCTGAAACTGAACCTCCGTCTTCTGAGTCCCAGTCCAATGCCTCAACCACAAAGGCCATGAAAAATACAATGAACCATTAAATACATATAAAATAAATACAAAATTAGTCTATTTAGGGCTCATTAATTTATCAGCACTTTATTTTCTGTAATCCAATAAAGGCATTAAAACGGGACAATTTCTGATTCAGAAAATCAAATAGTAAAGTTTGAAAAATAATTTAAACCAACTGTTTATACTCATGTGCCAGTCCCACAGATCATAGTTTGCTGCTTTTTCCCTCGTATAGCGACATATACTGCTCCATGAAACTCTTCTCAGAGGATGAAATTAAGTTATCAAGATCATACTGAATGTCAAATGTGGGTTTCTTTTCAAAAATTACAAGAGCAAGAAATACAGCAAAGTGTGCAGTGAGTCCCCATATCGTAAGTGATGTTTTACACTCAGGGTCATCATATACAAAACTGTGCAGCCAACTTGCAACACCATCTGCTCTTTTATATGGTATTGCCGTGTACTTTAATGGATTAATAAAGTACTCTAATGGCACCAAAAACACATAACTCACTTCATCTGGATTAGGTCTGGCCTGGAATGTGTCCTCTATAAATCCTACAACTGGTGTTACCAAAGAACCCATCTGAAAGGAAGAAAAAACATCAACTTGTTTGAAATACTTAAAAGAAAGTCTTGTATTTTTCAAATGTTTTAGAAATAATTATCGACGGTATTACAAAATCAACACTACTGATAACCAATTAAACAATCATACCTGTCAAGCACTTTCAGGCCCTAATTCAAAAATTAAATACTTACGCATGTATGCACTTTTTAGAATTGATATCAATGGAACTACTTATGTGTTTCAACTTACGCAGTGCTTATGCATCTTGGTTCTTTGGGACACACATCAATACAGGGCAACAATCAATCACACACATAAGTGAGTCTGATATTCCATACAATAGAGGTCACTGATAAACTGTAAGGCATTCACAAACAGCCTATTCAAAACAGCTTATAAATATGAAAACCTGACACATATTGTTACAATGAAAGCCAACCATCATCACTTGAAAAGTCAGCAAGGAAATGTCAGTGTTCAAACCACAAGGGTCACAATCTGGTCTCAGTTACTTTAGTGTAAATCTGGATAAACGATTTAAATCAAATCACTCTGGATTTATATCAACTTAACAGATCAGAATAAGACAGCTAAGGGTGTTTGTAGACCAAGATCCACCAGGTAATTAAGTATATTATTATTCAACTGATTAAATCAAAACATTTTTTGTATCATCCTTAAGAATTCTCAAAATGAAATAGGCTGAGACACACTACAAAAATAGATAGTGCTGTAACAGAGAGCATTAAAAGTTAACATTTTGGTATACTCATATATATATATATATATATTTCAAATTATTATAATGCATAATGATATACTGAATGATGTACTAAGCAGGAAAATAAGAAAACTGTCGTAACAGCTAGATTTATCCTTCTATGAATTTTGGTGGTTTAAAGTTATCTTTACTTGAATATTTCAAGTTCCAAAATATTAGACAATGCATGTCTCCACTGTACTCCTAGAACAGGGTTTCTCAACCTGGGGGTTGCGACCCCCTGGGGGGTCACCGTGGTGGGGACAGGGGACCAGGGCGCAGCCAGCAGCCCGCCCGCGGTGGGGACAGGGGACCAGGGCGCAGCCAGCAGCCCGCCCGCCACGGGGACGGGGGTGCACGAGCGGGTTTTTTTTTTTTGATGGTGGTGTTTTTTTTTTGTGGTAATTTGGCGGCTTTTCAGCTGAGGGGTCGCGTCGCGCCGTGCCGCCGGATCACAAAAAGGGGTCGCGGTCTCAACTAGTTTGAGAACCGCTGTCCTAGAAGATACTACTTTCATTTTCTTATCTGGCAGGATAAAACTAAACAGTAAAGAGATTAATGTATAAATAGAGAAACAAAAATTAGACCATTAATAAAAGAGAACTGTTACCTATATATAAAAATATGAAAAAACTTGCTTTGAAAATGTAGCACTCTATATCTTTTCTCCAATATGTGAAAACTGTTCCCTTGAGAGATATAGCTAGAGCCTGATTTACACCTCAAAAGACATCTCTAGAACAGAGGAAGTATACTGGCTACATTCCTGTTACAAAGTAAAAGGTCACTCATTGCTACAGGTTTGAAATGTCAGTGATAAGCTTCTAGAAATGAAATGCAATTTTCAGCTTGATTCCTAATAATATTCAGATTTCTTTGATTATTTTATTTTTTTTGGTACACCTTACTTTATCAATTCCAGGTACAAGCCTACAGATGACCTCCACCTGCTCTGGATAGAGTCCCACTTCTTCCTTGGCTTCTCGGAGAGCAGTGGCTATTTCATCTCTATCTGTTGGCTCATTTTTACCTCCTGGAAAGCACACTTCCCCTGGTGATCTTCTCAACTGGAAATTAAAGAAGTATTATTATTAAGTATCATGAGTTTGCTAATTTCATCTTAAATCCTTGTGTCCACAAGATAACTCCAAATTATCGTAGATCCTATTAATCAAAAAGGCTGAGAACTGGAACAAGAGCTCTATGGGTGAGAAGAGAAATGCAGTCAGAGCTGTATGAGGAAGCTGTCTCAACATCTGAACATGGTGTCTATATCTACCCAGTCTAGGCCCCTCATGTTCAGTATCACAAAAAAGAAGAGGCATTTCTTATAGTAACATGTTACTTTTATCATCATATGCTTTATATTGTATACTTTCTTTTAAAATTTATATCCACATTTCAAGGCCTTTTGACATCTCTCCCTCATGTAAGAGATTGAGCAAACTCTTTGGAACTCTCTCTGTCATTAAAATGGTTACTTTTGCATGGTCAAACAAAAAAATTAAATATGCAAGGTACAGAATTCATTAAAAACCCCAAATCAACAGTGGAAAAACACCTCTGAATAAGCAATGTCTCCATATTACATTTATTTGAAGTTTCACTTTAATAATAGAGTTCTATGAACAAGTCAGAGCCTTTGTTAAAAAGATCATTTACCATCAGTGTGTCTGCTCAGTTATTGTAAGCGCAGTTATTACAGTGTCTCAAGATTTAAGTAGGAACAGTGTCTCAAGATTTAAGTAGGAACATTATTATTGCATCTTTCAAGAGATGTTGCATCTCTCAGAAGCAGAAAAAGCAGCCAAGTAAATGATTTTATCAAAGAGTACATACAGTAGACCTAGGTACAATATGTAACAATAATAGCTTTAGAAAGATACCACTGAAACAAAATGGAGAGGAAGGTAGATTTGTTCTCTCACATCTAGCAGTGAAGAAAGAGACTGGAAAAGTAATGTTAGGTACAAATTTAGGAATAAAATTAGTAAAAACTTTATTGCACAGGTCAATTTTTTTAAAATTAAATTCTGTAGGAAACTGATCAATAGTTCTCTTTATTCTGACCTGGAAACTTATATCAGACTTTACAGAAACATACAAATTATTGTTGTGTATTTGGAAAGTACATATATGTTTACATGTGAAAATAAAGATGTGTGTATGGATATTTTGGTTGAATACATGTGTGAGGACTAGACTCTAAAACAAAAAGTAACAATTAAGATTTGTACAGAGACAAATACTTGTAAAAGAATATGGGTAAATGTTAGTATCAGCGGAGTGATTTACTTCCTTCGCTGTTTCTTTTCACACAGCTTTATCTTGCAACACACTTTCTCATTTTACTTGTGATGTTATGCAGTTGGCTTTGACCTTCTGGTTCACATACCTTCATTGATCTGACAGTAAATAGCACATGCAGCTTTCCATCTTTAACCATTAGAGGCATAAGAACAGATGCTTTAGCTAATGGCAAATGGGAGAATTTGTTTCCAACATCATATTTTCTTAAACTGACCTTGGCCTTATCTTTTATACTTCTGGTAAAAAAAAAAAATGCTCCATAACTGAACAGAATGCTTATCCTATTCCTTAAGAATATAGGAAAGATTATTATTTAGAATTTACAAATACCACAGCTCTCAAAAATATTATGTCATGTTTTTCAAAATTAATCAGGTAAACATAACTAAATATTGTGCCCATACAAGCCTGCAATTATTTTAAATCCAACCTATTAATCATCGTTATCTCATTCTCAAACATGGGCTGAATTTTTCTGATTCATATAAAAGCAATCAGCTCTTATTAACTGAATTAACACATACCAGATATATAATATAAATAAGCTACATACACAGAGAAACATCAACAAATATAGTATAACACTGGCATAGTGTTTTTATATTACAGCGTTTTAAAAAAACCTCTTAAATATTCATTAAAAAGTGTATATAGTGAGAATTAACTTCCTATCTTGCACTGATCATTCTAAATTGGATATGATTGTACACTTATATAATTAAAGCTTTGTGGACTCAATTTAAGATAAGACTCCACTCAGCTCAGTGTGTTTATAGGAACAATACTGCTCAACATATTTGACAGTTAATGAAATAGTAGTTACCAAAGAAAAATCTTAAAAGCTGCATGAGTGGAAGATGAGTCTGTGTTCTGCCACATCTGACAGCCTCATTTAGAAGGGAGAATGGTTCTCTGGATAGGCTATTGGATTGGGACTCAGGGGATCTGGGCTCATTTCCCCGCTCTGCCATAACTATCTTATGACATCTTCATCAAGTCACTTAATTGCTCTGCTTCAGGTTCCCATCTGCAAAATACTTCATTTTGGAGGCAGCGGGGTTCAGTGGAAAGGATACTAGATTTGGAGCCAGAAGAACTGCATTCCATTCCTGGTTCTCTCATTGCCATTGGACAGGTCACATCACCTCTCTTTTTCAATTCTGCCATATGCAAAATGGGAATAATGCCACCCTATGAGTGTTAGGTATCTTAGTTAATAGGCCTGATCCTGAATGCCTCTGAAATGAATGCCAAAACTAGGATTAGGCACATTGTACTGCACTTAACGCATACTACCTCAAGGCAACTTGACAGTCATGGAGAATGCACCTTGAATTAAGAAGAATTTATTATGCTTATGTTTTGTTAACTGTCAGCTAGGGAGCTGTTTTATAAAGCACATTACAAAAGAAAAGAAAAGAAAGCAAGCCCCAATCCTGAAAACTCAACACAAGTAACTTTATGCACCTGAGAACTCAATGGGATTACTTAAAAGCACAAAGTTATTGCTAACACAGTCTTGCCTCTCAATCAAGATGTAAATATCAAAGGAATGCAGTGCAGTCTATAATGAAGAACTTATTACTCTTGTACAAAAATAAATTACAATACTTTTATTAGTATACTATGAAGTATTTTAAATAATTTAAACTAGACTGCTCAAACTAGTCAAACACATTTTGAGTAATAATGTTTTACTTTAGACCCTCCTCCCTTCTGTTAAGAAAGGTGACTCTTCAAGCTGATTGCCCCAAAACACATTACTCAGAATTTTTTTTTAAAATTGTATTTTCATGCTTCATCCCAATTCTATGAATATTTTCACCTGCTAAAATACAGACATTTAATATTATCTTTACTGAAAAGGTTGGTGACCCAGGACACTTTTTATATTAACCTGAAGAGAGAAACCCTAATCAAGGCACATACACTAGAGCAGGGGTAATCAATAGGCAGACAGTGGGTCAAATCCAGACCAGCAGATGTTTTTGAATGGACACGTCTTTTTATTACTTATCATTACGTTTATTATTATTATTTCCTTCTCTAGAAAGAAGTCTGGACCTTGACTATAAATTGACAAATAAATGTGGACCTTGGCAAAAAACAATTGACTACCCTGCAATAGAGAATGGATGCTCCAGTGACTAATACGCTAGAAATTGGGAAAACTGGCTTCAAGTCCTTGCTCTGCCACAGACTTTCTACGTGGTCTTACATAAGATTTAGACAACAAATCCTACATCTTGGGGTTAAGACCAGATGCCTTTTGTAACCCTATAATTTTAAGTCACTTAGGGTATACCTACACTGAAGCAAGAGGTGAGATTTCCAGCTGGCACCGATGTACATAAACCAGCTTGCTAAAAAGAACAATGTAGCCATGCGCAGGTGTGGCATAAGCTAGCTGCCTAACTATGTACCTAAGGGCTTGTCTCCACGGGGGGAAGGGGGGGATCGACTGCAGATAAACAACTTCGGCTACGTGAATCACGTAGCTGAAGTTTGCGTATCTGCAGCCGACTTACCTCTCGTCCCCACGGCGGCGGCAGTCAGCGGCGCGCTCCCCCGTCAACTCCAGCTTGCGCCTCCCGGCGAGCTGGAGTTACACAGTCGACGGGGGAGCCACGAGCGATCGATTTCTCACGTCCTCATCAGACGCGAGAAATCGATCGCCAGAAGATCGATCCCGCACCGCGCGAGTGAAGACCAGCCCTAAGTCTTGGACAGGTTTTTACTGAGGCAGCTGGTCCACTGCTATTTTTCGTATGTTAATCTGCTCAAAGCTAGTGTATGTATATCTAAGGGATCTGGAAATTCCATTTTTTCCTGCAACATAGATGTACCCGTAGGCCAGGATACTGTATACTCTACACTGCAATCAGACATCTGCAGCTGGCCCCTGTCAGCTGACTCCAGCTCTTGGGTTATTTAATTGCAATGTAAAGTTCCAAGCTCAGGATGGAGCCTGAACTCTAGGACCCTGTGAGTCCCAGGTGCCCAAGTCAGCTACCGTGTTTCCCCGAAAATAAGACAGTGTCTTATATTAATTTTTGCTCCCAAAATTACATTACATTATATTACAGCAAGAGGCAAAACTGGAAGTACGTCTTATTTTCGGGGAATGTCTTACTTTCGGGGAAACAGGGTAGCTGCAGGTTTGTCTTTGCATTGTAGTCATACCCATAGTTTTTCTGTACCTCTGATCTCCATCTGTGAAATGGGGAGAACACTTCTCAACCTCACAGGGGTGAGGATAAATACATTAAAAGACTGAGGGTGGGAGGGCGTACAAGGAGCTCTACCATCGCCAAGGAACATGCCTGAAGAGCCCTCCGTCGGCAGGGCGAGGTGTGACAAGTGCCATAGAGACGGGGCACCGCAGGGATAACCCTGTATGCACGTGACCCAGACACTGGGATCAGAGTCACTACACCAGTTGTGCGGTTCACATCTTGCGCTCTTGTAGCGCGGGGGGGGGGGGGCGTCCGGCCGCACCTCGGTTTGGGCTGCAACGAGGTACAAGCCAGCCTCGATTTCGATGCCAGCGAGGCGCCTCTGGGAGTTGGGCGCCTGAGTCCCTTTAAAAACCCGGCCCTTAAGTCCCGACCTACGCTACCGTCAGGCTGATCTCGCGACATCACCGTGTCATCCCCCCCTCCCCCAAGCCCGGGGCAGACGGCGCTGAGCGGGCGGGGAGGGCGCTTAACGACAGCGCCCGGGACAAGCGCTCCCGCGCCCCAGGGGCTGGCAGCGGGGGGCTGGGGGCTCTCACGGTCTCTGAGCGGGTGATGGGAAAAAATCCGCCTCGCCCCACAGCTGCCCTGGCCCCCCTCTCGTTACGGGCCGGCGCCCCGACAGCGGGGCCTGTTACCTTCCCCGCTCCTCCTCAGCGTCTCTCAGAGCCGCCATCTTCCCTACACCCCCCCGGAGCCGGCCTGTCCGAAGGGAAAACGGCTAGGGATGGAGGTGGGATTATTTCTCAACTTTGCCGCGCAATTCGTCCACGCTCCTTGATTGGCAGCTGCGTGTTCCCAATCAGCGAGCCGAGCTGCCAAGCGCGGGCTTCTTATTGACTAGAGTCGCGGAGAGGGGCGGGTGGGACGAGTCCATGAGTGGGCGGGGGAGGTCAATAAAAGGTAGGGAGGAGAGGTTGGAATGGTTCAGGCGCCGCCCTCCCCCCCCCGGGCGGGGCTCTGCGGCTCCTCAGCTGATCAGAGCCTGGGGTTGTACCGCGCCGAGCCTACGGGCGAGCTTCCTCCCTCGTAGCCAGCCCCAGTCCTCTCAACGGGCTAGTGCCAGAAACTCCAGCGCGGTAGTCCCACGTGTGCGGAGCGGGGTCGGTTACAGGGTTTTACACTATTTTAAAGATCATCTCGTCTGGGTGCTATTGCATGATATATCACCCAGTCCCTCCAGCAGCTAATCCCACGGGTTAGGGTGACCAGATGCCCCCATTTTATAGGGACAGTCACGATAGTTAAGAGCCTATCTAAGAAAAAGTCTCATTACCCACATCCTGAATTTTCACACTTGGTCACCCTACCACTGGTTAATAAGGTACAGGCCTTGTAAGTGCTAAAACCAACACATGAGGCACCTGGTGAGAACAAGTCAGCTAGGCACTTTTGCTGCTATGCCTGTCAGCCTTGATATGGATTGGAGTCAGTGACAGTCTATCACTCGTTTAGATCAGGGGTCTCCAAACTTTTCAGCCCGAGGGCCGCATTAACTATCAAATAGCAGTTCGGGGGCCGACAACACACTCGAGGTCCAAATAAAAAAGAATCAAAACATGGATGTTGTTTTTAATTATTTATTTAATATTATTTTATTCAGTTATTATTTAATAACACATTGATACACTACACATGAACACCTGTTCACTACACCTGAACACTACACATGAACACCTGTTCACTACACATGAACACTACACATCAACCCCCCAACTGACCCACCCAGCCAGGTCTCTCCCCCCAAAACCTCCTTTCCTCCAACCCCCAACTGACCCACCCAGCCAGGTCTCTCCCCCCAAAACCTCCTTTCCTCCAACCCACCCCCCCCAACTGACCCACCCAGCCAGTTCTCTCCCCCCAAAACCTCCTTTCCTCCAACCCCCAACTGACCCACCCAGCCAGGTCTCTCCCCCCAAAACCTCCTTTCCTCCAACCCCCCCCCCCCAACTGACCCACCCAGCCAGGTCTCTCCCCCCAAAACCTCCTTTCCTCCAACCCCCAACTGACCCACCCAGCCAGGTCTCTCCCCCCAAAACCTCCTTTCCTCCACCCCCCCCCCCAACTGACCCACCCAGCCAGGTCTCTCCCCCCAAAACCTCCTTTCCTCCAACCCCCCCCCCCAACTGACCCACCCAGCCAGGTCTCTCCCCCCAAAACCTCCTTTTCTCCAACCCCCAACTGACCCACCCAGCCAGGTCTCTCCCCCCAAAACCTCCTTTCCTCCAACCCCCCCCCCCAACTGACCCACCCAGCCAGGTCTCTCCCCCCAAAACCTCCTTTCCTCCAACCCCCAACTGACCCACCCAGCCAGGTCTCTCCCCCCAAAACCTCCTTTCCTCCAACCCCCCCCCAACTGACCCACCCAGCCAGGTCTCTCCCCCCAAAACCTCCTTTCCTCCAACCCCCAACTGACCCACCCAGCCAGGTCTCTCCCCCCAAAACCTCCTTTCCTCCAACCCCCCCCCCAACTGACCCACCCAGCCAGGTCTCTCCCCCCAAAACCTCCTTTCCTCCAACCCCCCCCCCCCCAACTGACCCACCCAGCCAGGTCTCTCCCCCCAAAACCTCCTTTTCTCCAACCCCCAACTGACCCACCCAGCCAGGTCTCTCCCCCCAAAACCTCCTTTCCTCCAACCCCCCCCCCCAACTGACCCACCCAGCCAGGTATCTCCCCCCAAAACCTCCTTTCCTCCAACCCCCAACTGACCCACCCAGCCAGGTCTCTCCCCCCAAAACCTCCTTTCCTCCAACTCCCAACTGACCCACCCAGCCAGGTCTCTCCCCCCAAAACCTCCTTTCCTCCAACCCCCAACTGACCCACCCAGCCAGGTCTCTCCCCCCAAAACCTCCTTTCCTCCAACCCCCAACTGACCCACCCAGCCAGGTCTCTCCCCCCAAAACCTCCTTTCCTCCAACCCCCCCCCCAACTGACCCACCCAGCCAGGACTCTCCCCCCAAAACCTCCTTTCCTCCAACCCCCAACTGACCCACCCAGCCAGGTCTCTCCCCCCAAAACCTCCTTTCCTCCAACCCCCAACTGACCCACCCAGCCAGGTCTCTCCCCCCAAAACCTCCTTTCCTCCAACCCCCAACTGACCCACCCAGCCAGGTCTCTCCCCCAAAAACCTCCTTTCCTCCAACCCCCCCCCCCAACTGACCCGCTCAACCCGGTCTCTTCCCCCCCCAACTGACCCGCTCAACCCGGTCTCTTTCTCCCCCCCCCCAACTGACCCGCTCAACCCGGTCTCTTCCCCCCCCCCCCCCAACTGACCCGCTCAACCCGGTCTCTTCCCCCCCACCCCCCCAACTGACCCGCTCAACCCGGTCTCTCCCCACAGACCGTTTCGCCGCCTGGCAGTGGGTGGCTCCTTGTTTCGCCGCCTGTAACTGGGTGGCGGCGCGGCGCATCCCGGCCCCAGCTCTGAGCCGTCCCTGGCCGGCGGCGGCAGCTGCGGAGCACGCGGCGCGTCCCGGCCGGCGGCGGCAGCTGCGGAGCACGCGGCGCGTCCCGGCCCCGTGGCTGGTTCCCGACCCCTGCCGAAAGATCTCCACGGGCCGGATGAGAGGGCCTCGCGGGCCGCATCCGGCCCGCGGGCCGTAGTTTGGAGACCCCTGGTTTAGATGGGTGCTGCCCTAGAGTCAGCTTTGCTCTGCCACTACTAGTCCAATGCTAGTACAGTAAAACCCTGATTTAACGGACTTCGGATGCAACGGACAAAATTTCCGATGCATCCAAAATCCGTTTTTTGCAGGCTGGCTGCCGGCTCCCGCCCGGGTCCCGCCTGCGGGTTCACTGCTGGCTCCCGACTGCCGCCCGGGTCCCAGCAGCGGGCGGGCTGCCGGTTCTTGGCTCCCGCCCGAGTCCCAGCAGCCGGGACCCGGCTTCCGCCCGGGTCCCGGCAGCAGGCAGGCTGCCGGTTCTCGGCTCCCGCCCGGGGTCCCAGCAGCCGGGACCCGGGCGGGCTGGCTGAAGGCTCCCGGCTGCCGTGATAAGTAAAACCTCGATATAACAGACTAATTCAGGCGAGGGGGTGTCCGTTAAAGCCGAAAGTCCGTTATTTAATAATTTTTAAAAATTATTAAATAACGGACTTTCGGCTTTAACGGACACCCCCTCGCCCGAATTAGTCTGTTATATTGAGGTTTTACTGTACTGCTGATCTAATCCTGTAGCTGTCCCCATACAGGACACACAAGCTTGAGGTGGGGAAACCAAAGCAAAACAGGTTCCTTGGACAGATAAAGTTGGACTCTTTAGATAAAGATATATGGCCAAAATCCATTATTTGTACAGTCAGGGTGCCCCTCAGTCAGGCTTATCCTACATTCTGTTTGCCAGAAGCTGGGAATGAGCAACAGGGGATGAATCACTTGATGATTACCTGTTCTGTTCATTTTCTCTGGGGCACCTGGCACTGGCCATTGTCAGAAGATAGGATACTGGGCTAGATGGACCTTTAGTCTGACCTAGTAGGGCCATTCTTATGTTCTAATGCCTATGTCCTTTCACACATACAGTAATGACAATAATCTATTATCACATTTACTTAATAAATTCCCACCAAAGGAACAGAGCTCTTTTTCCCTTCTCCTCCAGTAGAGGGAGCAGAGATAGCCATGTTCTAAAAATCTTCTAGTCCTGGGTTTACAACAGCGGTTCTCAAACTTATTGAGACCGCGACCCTTTTCCTGCGCCGTCAGCGTGCCGCGACCCTTCCAGTCCGGCGGCTGGCTGCGGCACGACCCCCCCCCCCCAGGTCCCTGCCGTGGGCGGCCAGCTGCGGCGCGACCCCCCGCGGGCGGGATCCCGGCTGCACCCCCAGTCCCCACCGCGGGCGGGATCCCGGCTGAGCTCCGGCCCCGGTCCCCGCTGGCGCTCGGGGCTCGAGCCGCCGCCGGTTCCCGGGGATCCCGCAGCAGGGAGTTGCTGCTGTAGGGGCTTGCGACCCCCACAAAAGTGGCCCGCGACCCCTTGAGGGGTTGCGACCCCCACTTTGAGAACCCCGGGTTTACAACCTCCCAAGAGTTACAAAATAGATTTTATCATTTTCCAGTTATCCTTATGGTCTGTTCTGGGTTTTGATTGCTACACTGTGTATATACACCATTAAGATTTAGCTTCATATACTGATTAGTGATGTATAAACACTTCATTGGAAAATATTTTTTCTCTAGTAGTTCATCCTGGCTTAGAATCATAGAAGATTAGGGTTGAAAGGGACCTCAGCAGGTCATCTAGAACAAACACCTGCTCAAAGCAGGACCAACCCCAACTAAATCATCCCAGCCAGAGCTTTGTCTCCGTGTAAGGATGGAGATTCCACCACCTCCCTAGGCAACACCTTCCAGTGCTTCACCACCCTCTTGGTGAAATAGATTTTCCTAATATCCAACCTAGACTTCCCCCACTGCAATTTGAAACTATTGCTCCTTGTTCTGACATCTGCAATACAAATGACACCTCACACAAATGTGAAATAATTCTCTGAACACAAGAGTACAAATAAACCTTTAACTAGTTTGCAATGCACATTCTTTTACAATCTTGTTAAATAAATTAACATACCAGGCTTTGTTCTGTGTACTGTACACACTTTATAGAGTAGATTCAATTACCCTGCAGTCCCTAAAATGCTTGCATAAACAATTCGTTGTTTAACAATGCTTCACTGCAGCTTAAATAAAATGCACATTACATAGAAGTCGAAAGTAATACTTTTGGGTAAGACTGCCTCTGCATGCATTCTCAGGAAGTTAGGGAGTATAAAGTAAGCCCACTCTCCTTGGACTGATTGTCTGCATCACAAGGAACAGTGTGGGAGACTGACTAGCTATGCGGCTCCTAACCACCCCTTCCTGTGGTAATGGGTTGGGTATGGTTGAGCACTGGCTGTGCCCCCATCACACTGGCCCAAAGCATGCAGAGGGATGTTACTTATACCAAGTACTGGGTGCGCACAGCTTACTTTCACTCAGGGAGAAAAGGAAAACCAGGGACCAGATTGTGGCAGCTCCTGGGGCAAGGCAACTACTCCCTGCCTCTTATTCAGGGCTTGTGGCAAAGCTACAACTGAGTCTGGTGGTGGTAAGTACTTGCAGGGTAGAATGAGTATGTTCTGATGAAGCTGGCAATTTATCAAAAGTAGGTAAATACTAAAATGGTCTGTATTGTTGCTAACATTATAGCTATCATCACATTGTTCTTACTAGAAAATAGATAAAGACAAGGATATTGCATAAAGGATTTCCTACATAAATATTCTGGAAGCAAAATTATGGGCTCTTTAGTGTCTTTATTTACATGTCCATCTAGAGAATATTTTTTAAAGATCACATTGATAATGACAATAGAATAGATTCTCCTTAGCCAAAGCCTCAGAACCAAACAATCCAAACTATGCTGATTTTTGGATTTGACTTTTGCTTCTAGGCTCAATAATTTATAACAAGGTTGAGTGTTGTGAAAGCCAAACCAAAAAGGTCATGTTTGTCAGTTTCTCATGGCCTTCTCAACTTTATCTGTGGCCATGGAAGACCAATGTCTGGCTCTCATGGAATTCATTTATCATGTTAGAAATAAATCTAAATAATGTAGAAACTAGGAAAAGAAAAACACAGACCTTTGTCTAAGTCTGATTTAATAAACTAACTGTGGGGATTGGGAAAGAGCAGGTATCTTTTTAATCAATTAACATATTTCTGAAGGCAATCTGAAGTTCAACAGAACCATTTTGCCCTATAATTTTGACTGGGAAAATTTAAAAATCTGTCTAAATATGTATTTCTGCAACATACAATAAATTCATACTCTTGTTCCAACACACTACCATTAAAAGGCAACACCAGAAAACTAACAAGAGACATGTTTAGGGTCTCACTCAAACCTACAAGATAAGGAAATTCAGAGTTAAAGCTGAAACAGGGAAGTGATGCATCTTTCCTAACACACTATACTCTGCCCAGATATTGCAGATAATCCAGCACCATCCGGGATAGTAAAGCCATTGTGTTGCATTAGAGGCTGGTTGGGTGTGGAAGTAATGCAGGATTGGGCTCAGAAATGGGCAAAATAGGCATGTGCTTATATCTAGGTGGTTTTAATTCAAAGCCTCAGCTGTAGCAATTTTGCTTTTTTAAAATGGTTAATCAGCTTTTAAGTTTTAGTAATTTGTCAGAAATTCCTGAATATTATCTAACTGGGCCTTTTATGCTTCATCTTTTTTGCTAAATTTAAAATAGAAAACAATATATTTTAGTAAAGAAAGTGAGGAACACTTGTAGCACCTTTTTAGAGACTAACTAGTTTATTTCAGCATAAGCTTTCGTGGGCTATAGCTCACTTCATCTCTAAAAAGGTGCTACAAGTGTTCCTCACTTTCTTTACGGATACAGACTAACATGGCTGCTATTCTTGAACTTGAATATATTTTAGCTAAATCTGTGTTATGACTGAAACATAATGATTTTTTTTATAGAAGCAAACATTCAATTATGCACTTACCTTTAGGTCCCTGAAGTGTTCATTATAGTCAAGAGCATATCCCACCACAAAGTTATCTGGGATTTCCAAGCCCATACCTGTAACAAAGTCTAATTCTTAATATTTCATATCTACACCATATGCTTTAACTTAAATACAAGAGACTGCATTAAATACATGCTCCTGTGGTTTCTGAGTGATGCTGAACATTGGCTTTCAGGGGACTGATGGGTGCTTAGCACTTCTCAGAGTCAGGCCCTTGAATTGCTGAAATAGGTCACAGACATATATTCTACCAATTAATGACTGTTACATATATACCATTATTGGGGGGGAAAGTAGACTATTATACAAAAAAAGTTCAAATTTTCAACACATCTATCTTCTTAAATTATTTATCTCACCAACTTTTTTAATGAATATATTATTTAACTCACCATCATTTTAATGACATACATATTTGTATTGTTCAAGAACAAGAATATCTGGGTAAAAATGGAGGCAATCCATCCCAAGCATACATAATCTCATACAAAAAAATAAACTATCTGTGCCATAGAGATGTGGATTTAATAGATGCACTGAGATTCATGGTTTGAAATTGTATTAGGTTCAGATTAGGGGATTGGGTTCAAGGCTGTACCACGGATCTAGTTTGAGTTCTGATCTGACAGTGTTAGAATCAGAGGGGGACTAACAAGATGTTAGTTCCAATAAGCCACTTTTGAATCAAATCCAGAGAAAACATACTTTCTGGAGATGAATCCAACTGAGACCAAACTTGTAAGGTACCTTTGGATATAATGACCAAAATTCAGCTATCACCCTCCTCCAACTGTATGAGCTTCCAGCATGGGACAATTTGTTGTTGAATGCAATTTTTTTCTTTGCATAAGGACAAATGCAAAGTACTACACTTAGGAAGTAATCATAAATTGCACAAATACAAAATGGGAAAGGACTGCCAAAGAAGGAGTATTACAAAAAAAGAGATCAGGATTACAGTATATCACAAACTAAATATGGGTCAGCAACATAATACTGTCTCAAAAATAAATAAATAAAGCAAACATCATTCTGGATGTATTAGCAGGAACCTTGTAAGTAAAGGGAAATAAATATAGTAATATGTATATTAACTTTTCATTTCTGTTGATATCTGAGTTTGCCATCCACCGGCATAAATATTGATCTCTGCTTTCCTCTGGGCAATACATCTTAATATTCTCTTAAACAGAAGCCATTATCTTTTTATTGAATTGCTGCCTTACTACCGTACCATTATCCCCTTTGAATTGTAATCCTTTAATTTCTTCATTGTTCTACCAATCTCAATAATGTCCTGAAAGAAGGGAAAGACATAAGTTATTCAACAATGCTGAAAATAGTCAATACAGTTTACAAAGTATTCAATAGTACCAACAACACATTATTATGATAAAATAAAACATACACACTTTAGCTGGGAGACGCATGGAAGTATAGTTTCTAGATACAATTTTAGTGATAAAAACAATTATGATTAATTCTGATATGCAAAACAATGTTTCTGCATACAGTCATGTCAATAAACCACATACCTCTACTATTAAGACATTCTGCATTGTAGTGTTCATCAAGTAGCAAAGAAGCACACGAAATTATCATGGAAATATCAACAATGTATCTATATATAGTTATTTTCACTACAAAATTCACTGAATGCTATTGATGTACGAGGGACATATTTTCACTGAAAATTTCAATTATAGGCAGGTAAGGTGGGAAAATGCAGAACAGTGTGGGGATTTTCTTAAGAGTGCAGCACCCAGCACCTCCCACTGTTCTCAATGCTCCTGTGGCCAAAAAAGGGTCTGATATTACATCAGATCTGAAATCAGAGGTCCTCTTGCAATTTTTGGTTGATAGCATAGTTTATTATGCATAAAGCAATACCACAGTGTTGAACCATTTGTTAAAGTTGGTTCAAAAATGGAACAAAACACATGGGGTGGGATTTCCAAAAGCGTTCGGCATTGGCCTAAATTTTCCCAAAGAAGTCAGTGGTAGAACTCTTATTCAGAACGGTGACATTTTTCACGCATTTTGCTTAATTGCAAATGGCTCCACCAGGCACAAGGCAGCCTAGAATCAAGCCCTAATAGTTTCATTTCCAATAGCCAACAACAGAAATAGTGTACCTTGAACTTTGGTGAGAAAAGTTAAAACCTGCTCTTTCCCTCTAATGCCGAAGAAGCAGGTTCATACTTTCCATTTAATTCAGCTGGTTCTTCTCCCACAGGATTGACTTTTTCTGTAGATGAACCATTCTAAAAGGAGATTAAGAAAATCTGACACCACATGCTTGAAAGTATTAACTTGCATTTAGCATGAATTTTGTGCTTTCTGTTACTGTATCAAATGGCAAATTCAGCTTTAAACAGGCATTGATCAGAGAAATAAGTTCTAGATTGTGGGATTTAGGAAAAAAATCTTAGTTTTCAATAGCCTAGACAGGCATTTGAATTGATACGTTTCTGGAGTACACATCAGGGCTTTCAGTCATCTCTGTTACACGTAGGTAGTGCAACAGAGTGGGTATGGTTTTGAACTTGACAGTGCATTTGCAGGTGAGTGTGAACGACTATATTTAATTCCTTATGGGACAATTTCTGACTCATGCACAGAGCTGAGTGTTTTCATGTGGGGAAACAGGAGCATAAGACACAGAATCTTCCCTCTACAAATCACAGAGCTGCTCTGTGGCAACTAGTGCAACCTTAGGGTTGCAGTGGTTTCCAGTTCCCCTTCTCTCCTCACTCCATGGGGGATTATATCCAGTAGATTCACGTGGCATGTCAGGGATTTTCAAATAAAACATTCTTAAAGTAAACCTCTCAATATAGTTTACAAGAACCAGTCCTTCAGGAGGATAGTCAATACCCACAATCAATGGACACAGACCACATGTAATCCATAACCTCGAACTCCTACCTCCTTAGCTTCTATCATGGTAATACCGTGTTTCCCCGAAAATAAGACGTACCCCAAAAATAAGACGTACCTCCAGTTTTGCCTCCCGCATTAATATAAGGCATCCCCCCGAAAATAAGGCGTCCCCCCGAAAATAAGGCGTCCCCCCCCCCGAAGCTACTGGTGCCGTAAGGAGTCACCGTAGAGGCGGGCGCCGCTGCGCAGCTCACTGATTGGCCGCAGCGCAGCTGTTCTTTAAATCAGAGAGCCCGCGTCGCCTCCAGGACAAGCTGCCGCCTGCTGCTCGCTCTGCCCTGACGGAGTCTGGCTGACTCACAGACTCACGCAGGGCCAGCGACAGGAATTTTGGGGCCCCGTACGGCAGATCGTACGGGGCCCCCTCCCCCCCGTCTCCTGCCGCCCGCGCCCCCCCCCCCCAGTCTTGGAGCACTAACCTCACTAAGCGCTCCTTTCGGGGGGCCGCAGCACCCTCCTGCCGGCAGGAGCAGGCAGCAAGTCTCACTGCCCCAGGCAGAGGCTCTCTGCCACTGCACGTGGTGCAAGGAGGGGGAAGGAGGCTGCTTGCAGCCTGCACCAGCAGAGGGGGAGGGGCAGAGAGCCCCCGGCCGCCCCCCCTCCCCCACCAGGCTCCGAGTCCGGCCCCTCATCAGCCCCCTCCCCGCTCATCAAGAGTCAGGGGCAGCGGCAGGACAGCTGCAGGGGCGGGGGAAGGAGGGCTGCTTGCCTAGGAGCAGTGAGGAGGGTGGCTACAGACAGCGCCCAGCCGCGCCCCCCCCCTCCCAACCAGCCCCTGACCCACCTGCTGGCTGCCCCCCTGCCCAGCTGAGAACAGTTCCCAGGGTTAAGCAGCTGGGGCCCTGGATCCCCAACCCACGGTGGGGCTGCACCCCTGCACCAGGAGCCGGGCCCCTGCACCCCTGATCCATGGCTTCCTCAGACCCTGCCCCCATGGGTCCAGTGAGGGGGGGGGAAGCCTCTACTTCCCCTCCCCATCCCCTCTACTTCCCCCCCCTCCAGTCCCCCATTCCCCCCCCCCCCATGTGTCCAGATATTTTTTTCTTGTCATCTGGTCACCCTAGTTTGTCTGGTTATGCTGGTTTATCTGATTATGTTGGTTATGTTTGTCTGGTTATGCTGGTTTGTGATGACAACTACTACCATACCGTATACAGGTAATAAACTTCCTTTTTTTTGTTCAACAATAAATGTGTACCGTATTCTTCTTCATGGAAAAATAAGACATCCCCTGAAAATAAGACATAGCGCATCTTTGGGAGCAAAAATTAATATAAGACACTGTCTTATTTTCGGGGAAACAGGGTAGCACTTATGCAGGAGTTTAAAGTAAGTGAGTGAGAATCAAGAGACCTGGATTCTATTCCCTGATACAGTTCTTTAATATTCTCCCATGTATTCATGCTGTTCATTATATAATATGCTTCTGTTCCTTTGGGCGAGTCAGTAAATCAGTTGCTTTTCAATGTACCGTATTATAAATTAAGTTGTTTTAAAACAAGACATTTCCATAAATTCAGTGTTTTCTTCCTTTTCTTTAGTACCAGCAACATATAAACTAATAGGACTCAGAATTTAAATATATAGAAAGAGTCAATTTGAATGAAAGAGAAAACAACTCGTGCAGTAGCTTTTTAGTCTGACGACATTCACAACAATAGGCACAGATTTATCAGTGTTTCGATTTAGTGCTTTTTACATTTCAGCAAATTGGCAAAGAATTTATAGCCCCCTTTAAGGACACAGAACACAACAACTTGGTGGTCTCCTATATCTTGCATGATGTCTCTAGTCCAATGTTCTGAACTATAAGGGGGGGGGGGCACACCAAAAAACCCCCAAGCACTGTGTTTTATTGTGTGCATGTGTTTTATTTTATTTGTTTGTTGATACACTTGTAGAAATATTTAGAATGAATGAATCACCTGCTGGATTTACAAGCTAAGGCCATGATCCTGCTGCTGGCTTTGCAGGTATGGAATCCTGTCTTCCATGTGGAAACCCATTGAAGTCAATAGCCCCATTGAATATCGGGGCCTATTTGTGCGGGGTGACATGGGTTCCATTTGATATAGTTCCTCCCATAAGTGAAAATGCTACAAATCCCTAGATCCAGACACCCCAGAATGTTTTAAGGGAGTTAAGAATGTAAGACCCAAGACCTGCAGACCCAAGTCAGGAATCCATGGCTGGAGACTTTCTCTGTAATGGTCCACTCCCGTCATCTGGATCAAAGGCTGATGGAACTAGATGGCAGTGAGTAAGTTAGTGCAGCAGATCTTCTCTTTTGGAATTATGTAGCTTCATATCCTGCATAAGTGGCAGTGAAATAAAATGGTCTGATCCTAGACCTTGAAATATACTTATCCTTATAATGAAACTACTCAGTCCTGCCTCATGCTGAAATTAACCTGCTAGCAACCCCATCATTCGGCTTGACTACTGTTGCCCCCCAATTTATCATCTTTGTACCTGTCCTAGATGAGGAGGAATGAAGGTCTTTCTAGGTCTTCTTCATAATGTTTAGGGATTCAAAATAGGTTTTTATTGTAACCACTCTCTTCATCTTTTACCTTTAAGAGATGGGATTGCATTGATGAAATAACAACCCAGGTTGCTCTGCAAAAGCCTCATCTCCAGGGAGATGCAGTACAGAAAGAAGGCCAAGCCCAGTTTGGGGGTGAAAGGTTGGCTTTGACATATTTGTGCTTTCTGGATTTGTGGACTGTTCCAGGGTCTAAAATACCTGGAGCACAAAACGTCTGATCTCTTGTCTTAACCACCCAATCCTCCTCTTGCCTTCACTGCTGCCTGCCACTTCCCCTGCATGCCCCTACACCAGACATGGGCAAACTACGGCCCGCGGGCCACATACGGCCCGTTAGGCTTTTTAATCCGGCCCGCCGAACTTGTCCAAATTATAGTAAAAACCTCCTTTTTTTCCCCTTTCCCTGCAATGCCCACGTTTCCCCAATAGATGGCGCACTCAAAACACATTGACCGTTGTTGGAGTGGCGCGTATTTCTCTTTATTTCACTTTAATTTTATCCGGCCTGTGAGCTCTCGGCAGGGGAGTGGTGCCAGTGGCCCCCTCCTCCGTGCCCAGGGGCCGAGCAGCGCGGTGAGGGGCGCCGCGCTCCCGCCCGGGGGTGCCGGGCTGAGCTGCCGGGGCCAGGCGAGGAGCCAGATGAGAGCAGCAAGCCGTGGGGCCATGCCCGGTTGAGCAAAGTAAGCAAGAACGGGGGTGAGGGGCGCTCAGGGGGGCTTGGGTGGTGGTTAGGGTGGGGGGGTCTCGGGAGAGGGCAGTCAGGGAACTAAGTGCAGGGGGCTTAGATTGGGGATTCTGGGGGGCAGTTAGAGTGGGGGGTTGCTGGAAGGGGGCAATCAGGGGACAAGGAGCAGGAGGGCTTAGGTACGGGGTAGGGTCCTGCGGGGGGAAGTTAGGGAGGGGGGGGGGATCTCTGGAGGGGGCAATTGGACAAGGAGCGGGGGGGCTGGATGTCTTGGGAGCTCTGAGGGGGCAGTCAGGGGGTGGGAGGTGAGTGGGAGTCAGATGGGGGGGGCAGGCTATTTGGCGAGGCACAGCCTTCCCTACCTGGCCCTCCACACAATTTTGAACCCCAATGTGGCCCTCGGGCCAAAAAGTTTGCCCACCCCTGCCCTACACCAAGGGGTGAGGGGGATGAGTGGTATAGAGTCATCTACACAGGCCTTACTCCACTTCTGCGTTGGAGGAATTCCCCAGAGCACCATTCTGCTCCTTTACAATGCTAGAGGGATGTAAATGGGCCTGGCAAGAGACTGAATTGATCTTTTGCTCTGTAAGTGTTAAGGAGAAGAGATTGACAAGTTTGATTTTGTCAGATAAGCAAATTTCGATGGAAAATTGTTCCACTGGAAATTTTTCAATCATAGTAACAACCACAGTATTCATTTAATAAATTTTTTTGATGGGAAACAAGCAAAATGTTTTGATAAGGTCAAAATGTTTCATTTTGATGTTATCATTTAAACTTGTATATTTACAATATAACATTCAGAACAACAGTCAAAATTAAATACGTTGATCTTATTGACATGAAACTTTTTTATAAGGACATTTTGATGTTTCCAAAATGAAATATTTCAGCATTTTTGTTTCATGGTAATTTTGACTTTTTGTTCTGATTTGGGCCAAAAGCAATTTTCAAAATGTCAACACAAGCTGTGGCCCCAGCCTCAGTCCCCTCTACCCCGTCTGTGCCCCCTGCCACTCCCTAGAGCTTGGGCTGGGAACAGGGCGGTGGCTCCGCTGAGGGGGGGAGATGCAGACAGAGATAAAGGGGGGTGCAGGCTGCAGAACCCTCAATATAAAAAGTGTTCTAGCACTGCTATAAAAAGTTCTAGCACCCCTATAAAAAGTGTTCTAGCACAACACACAGTCAAGGTGGATATCATTCGATCATTTTCTATAGCAGTTTCTCAAACCCTTTAAATCTTTGAGCAATTGCCACAGACATGCATAAAAATTCCCACTTTACAATGGGCCAAATCCTGGTTGAAATCAATAATAAAACTTCCCTTGCATGCTAAAGGCTCAAAAAGCACAGGGCAGATAAAAAAAACACCAAATCTATTATTTTTACATAATCTCATGATTTGTGGTGAGCCTGACTTGTGATTTTTTGAACATTTTGGGTTGGTTTATACCAGTTGAAGATCTCACCCCAAAAATCTCACCCCAAAAATCTGCTATGTAGCAAAGTTCTTGATATTTGCTTTTGGAAAAGCCTGCTTATTATTCTGTATGAATATGAGTGGCTAGCTAACTACAGGAGCAGTTTCTCCTCTCTCGCTGTTCACACCTCCAGTTCAGCTGCTAGAGGAATACCTCACCCTCCCTGATTAGAGATAACAAGCTGGTTCAGCCTGATTGGACTAACCTTGTTATCTCTAACCTGGTTCTTGCCTACTTATTTATACCTGCCCCTGGATACTTCCACTGCATGCATCCGATGAAGTGGGTATTAGCCCACGAAAGCTTATGCTTCAATACTTTAGTTAGTCTTTAAGGTGCCACAGGACTCTTTGTCACTTCTGCAATTCCAGACTAACATGGCTACCTCTCTGATTCCTGTCAAAAGACAGGATACTGAGTTAGATGGAGGTTTTTAAGGTCAGGCTTGACAAAGCCCTGGATGGGATGATTTTTGTAGTGTGTTTTTCTTTGGTGGAGAACAGTGCCACTTGTAGAAGCAGTAGGAATACACAGCTAACTATCTAAGGTGCGCAAATACAGAGCAGCATATGACTACTGTAGTGGAAGACAAAGTTTCAGTGGTATGTTTGCTCGCAGCATCTTGCTGTGATTTGAACTCTTTTTCCCTCAGAGTTGGCACCTGTAACACTCTCCTACAAACTGTGAAACTTCCTTTGTTTTCACGAATAGGCACAGGAACCAAACATTTGGTGGCTGAATAACTGTCAGCTTGGAACTGGCAGAGCTAGAGTGCTCAGCACATTGTGTGCAAACAGATTAACACCTGCAAACTCTTTAGATAGGATTGTTTTTACTCTGCTTTTTGGCAGTCAGAGAGCTGAGTGTTTAAGAGGAAGGAAAAGTAGACCTTAGGGACCTGGAGTAGGATATTGCTTGCAAAACAAGCAGCAGCCACAGAATGAAGTAATCAATTAGCAGGTTTTGTTTTAAGTTGTTTGCAAATGGACCCCACTTCCTCTAAGGCTAGAGCTATACAACAAGGTGATAAGTATTTTTCCTTAAAATCAACACACGGATGCGAAATATAACCACTAGAGTACCCCATTTAGGGTCTTATTCTGTGCAAGTACCCACATTCAAAGCAACAGGACTGTTGGTGCGGTAGACAGAGTACTTCTCAATGTGTGAAAGAGTGGCACATTTTAGTTTCCATATGTTATTAACTGTTGCTGTCTTAGTAGCTGAAGATAGGGTGTGGGATGAAACAAAACTGGCTTCACCTTAATTTTAAATTTGTTCTGTCGAAATCTTAGAAGAGATAATGAAAGTGTCTAGCCTGTCTGATACATGCTGTACATATGGGGCCTGAGCATTATTGGGTCCTAATCAGCATAGCTCTGCTGACTTATGTGACCCATGATTTTACTAACCCGGACATACACCTGAACTGGGATATTTCTCTCAGCATGAGCTGTTGGCTGGCGAGGGTGAAGTCATACACACTTTTCTATGCATGTCCTGTGCCTTTTTTACTCCATGCCTTGCAGGTGAGGGAACAAGAGCGCATGGAACATCAGTGTTACTACTTCTCAGTGTTGAGGACTGCTGGACCTTTCTGGCACTCATGAACAGGCTGCAGGGCCGGCGACGGGGGGGTACAACAGGTACAGCTGTACCGGGCCCCGGTACACTGCTGTACCCCCTTGTCGCTGGCCGGGGGGGAGGGGGCGCGGGCGGCGGGAGACCGGCGGGGGGGCGGGCGGCGGGAGACCGGCCGGGGGGGCGCAGGCGGCGGGAGACTGGCCGGGAGACGGGGGAGGGGGGGGCGGGCGGCAGGAGACCGGCCGGGGGGGGGCCCCGCACGATCTGCATATGGGCCCCCCAAATTCCTGTCGCCGGCCCTGACAGGCTGTGCTCACATATGCGGAGGAATCAAAGAATCTTGAGCACTGTGCTGCACACCATGCAAAGACTTGTATGTTTCAATGTCTGGGAGTGCACAAGTCACATGTTTGACTAAAAAGAACAGAGAAATATACAGAGTAAAATCCTGGCTCCTTTGAAGGCAATAATCTCTCATTAACTTCTGTGAGTAAAATCCCACTAACTTTAACACTTTTGTGATTGTTTAAAATTTTGTCTAAGCAAATTCTCTGTAGCTTGCGCAGTTTTCTTATGATGCCATTGGGGCAAAGAGTGACATTTTTGCTGAATGCGCTGAAATCTTAAAAATTTACGTTTGCAATTATAATTCTGGGTTCAATTGTCTGGGGTCAGCTGGAACCATCAAGTTAAAATGTAGCCTTGTAAATGGGTATAATAAAATTGACTGTAATGAACTGCAATAGAGCTGATTCTTCTTAAATCAGGGTTGAATTTTGGCCATTTTCATTAACAAGAATGTCATTAGATTTCTGAAATTGGAACAGTATATTCAGGTATAAGTTCTGAAGTCCTTACACTAGATGCATGACTACATATAATACAGTGATTGCTGCTTATGCAGACCAACTACAGCCTTCTGTTACATTTATTTGACCAATCAACTATACTCATTCTAATTCAGAATATTGTATGTACAAGCAACCCATTTGTTCACTGGTCAACTACAGGTTTTGGGCACATGGTATATAATGGCAGACCTGGAAATGTTATGCAATGAGAGTCAGCAGACAGTTGTATTCAAAGCTACTTCAGTGGCTTTTAATCAGCCTTTTTGCATACACGTCTCTGGGACCTAGTCATAATATCCTTGGCCTCTTTTTTTGAGATGTAGGGATTTTGCAAGTCTTTAGAACCAAGCTGTGATGAACAAAATACAGCCATTCACATAAATAGCACAGCTTTTAAAAAAAATCCTCTCTGCTATATAAACATCCTATCTGGTACCTGATGATAAAATTCAAAGCATTGTTAAATGTATTAGAAGAAAAGCCCTGTGTAAGCTCAAAAGCTCTTTCACCAACAGAAGTTGGCCCAGTAAAAGATATTACCTCAACCACCTTGTCTGTCTAATATCCTGAGGCCAACACAGTTACAACTACACTCTAAAGCAGTGGTTCCCAAACTGGGGTTTGTGAGCTCCTGGGGGTTCGGGAAATGTTGCAGAGGGTTCTCAGGAAAAAATTCCCTAATGGCAGACAGAGCTGTCCATAGGGACCCTGGGCAGCATGGGGACAGCAGCCCGGAACCCCTGGACTTCCAAGAGCGAAGCAGATCAAAGCAAGCGCATCTATCCCACTGAGGAGATTTAAACTTCAAGACTGCTTATAGGAAATGGAAAGGGTGGTGGATATTTTTTTGCTGTTTTTAAAATTAAATAGGAAGCTAGTATTTTTAAAAATTATTATGAAGAACAAGTTTAAGCTTTGTTGTAACGTGCGTTGTTTGCCTGGACTGCTCAAGACCTGAATGCTTGTGTAGGAGGAATTCTTTGAGTTGGCTTCTTAAATACCTTCATGCTGTTTCACATCTGATACTGTTGCTGTTTTCATAGAGTAATAAAACACTGTAATGATAAATAATAATAATAAATAGTGTGTAATAAGCATGTCATTAAACATATTTTATATTTCCAAGATCACTGCTTTTATAATTTATGCTGAGGTAAAGGAGAAAATCCCTGGAAATATTCATTTTTAGGAGGGAGTTAGTTTGCAAGCCTTGACATTTTAGTGACAGGGGTTCACAGGCATTTAATGTTTGGGAACCACTGCTCTGAAGTAAGACACATGAACAGAGAACTCCAAGGAGCATGTAAATTTAAGTACTAGATCACCATAGCGACCTGCTGCATATACCTTACAGACCCATAAAAGCTTTTGCAGGAAGGCTAATGCTAAATAATACAGGAACCCATTACTGTAAAGTAATGTACTAAATCACCACTGCACAGACCCATTAAAGATTTAAAATCACAAGCTTATGACTTTAGGAATAAGTTGCTTAATTTGGACTCACTTCAGCTGCTGCTAATTTATTGAAGCTGGTTTCTTAAAAAATAAAGAACTGATGCATATTACATTGAGTTATAGTGAGCTCTGCAATTGTATGTGTACAAATCAAGAGGAATCTGAAAACATGTATTTTAAAATCTTCAACACAGTATACTGTTTCTCGTAAGTGGTACAAACCCTTGTTTCTTTAAGACAGTTATGCTTTTAAAACTGATTTCTCCTCTTTCAGTAAGTACATGAAACAAATTATTTGAATAGCAAATCTCGCTACAGTTTGATCATTTATTCTTTCCACTAACAAGATACAGTCTGTTGATGGCAAATAATAGTTTATTATTACCTGCAGACCACAAGCCATCACCCTGCTCCAAACTATATTGGCTGAGAATAATTCTGCAGTATTGATGCAGTTTATCTTGCTCGGTTTTCATCCGGAAATCAGCCTATGGCCTACCATTAACAGGTCTATTCTGCCAATCTTCCTGCAATAGGCGGTGCTCCCTTATGCTAGTACACTGACATCACAATCCCATGTTATTAGTTAATCAGATTAATCATAAAATGAAATAGGCATTGGAACTGCTCTAACCAATCAGCATAATGAAAACAGCTAAAGAAGGAGATATAAAAAGGAAGTATGTGAATTAAATTAGAAGCAATTGATTGGACATCAGGGTTACTATTTTTTTTTTTAACACTGGAAGCACAAAT
Source organism: Sternotherus odoratus (assembly GCA_032164245.1). NCBI lineage: Eukaryota > Metazoa > Chordata > Testudines > Kinosternidae > Sternotherus > Sternotherus odoratus. Next base: position 10,742,433 of record JAVMKO010000014.1, read on the forward strand.
TAGGTATTTGTTTTTGCAGGTGGAGGCAGGATGCTGCTAAACTGACAGATTCAGAGGCATTGCATGTCACTTGGACACACAAATTTGCATGCATATTCATGGTGTTTGTGCACATTAGTTTGATACACTATTTGCATAAGCATGTTTATATGTCTCATATTCCACTCCTTTTTGAAATTGAGGCTCTAAATTGCAGTTTGGAATCATCACTGGGACTAATTAAACAGGAGTTTTTAACCATTATTAGAAAAATAAGATTGCAGTTATTGAAACATTTAAATGCTGTGTCACCAAGTTCCATGGCATCTTATAATTTAAACAGAGCTGTAAAAATTACAGTAATATTCTCTACATTTAGTGATCATTCACTATCAAATGTCATTTGCATATCCCATTATCTGATTATCTAAGTATTCCAAACTATAATATTACCTAGGCTTTGTTTTAGACTGTTTAAAGAAAAATAAATCCTCCCTAAAATGAATTAAAGGCACTTCACATGCAACATGTTACAAATTGTTGATATTAGAATTGGGAATTTTTTAAATTTAATAATTTAGCTTTTTTTATTGGTGGGGAGGGGTGGAAAGGAGAAGGACCAAACTATTTTCCTGAATTACTTTGTTTTTCCTCAGTGATTCATCAAATCACTGCTGATGCCATTTGGGAAGATGTGGAAAGAAAAATACCACCACCCTAATAATTGGATTAATGGACCTTCATTGAAATGCAATCACTTAAACTGCGCCTGGAAACTCAGAAATCCCGCATTATTAAATAGTTATAAGACTTTGCAATAGACCACCCTTGCTAGGCAGCCTCTGGTCTATATCCCCAAATGTACTGAGTATAATGTTGTTCCACCGTTATTAGAAGGCCACTTCTGTTATGTAAATTATTTTTGTAGGTCCCTGGTGTGGTTACTTGAGACAGGTTTGACTGTATATTACACATTTAGAGATTAGGCATTGAACGCTGCATGTGTGTGTCCATTTTAGGCATTGTACTGTTTTGAATCTGATCTGAATTGGACCCAGTCCTAAAGTTCTTGTTTAATCTTATTTCAGGCAAAACTCCCACTGATTTTAATGATTTCTGAGCTTTGACTGCAATGGGATTATTGTCTGAACTAGGACTGAATATGGACTTTAGGACTGGATTCCATGTTAGGAAAGAACAGAATGCCAGTCAGAAATATATACATATATAGATAGATTATAGATAGATAGTTATGCAAAAACTAAGTATTATTATTTTATTATAATTCTGGATTCTAGCTATGATAGAAGTATCTGTGTGGGCCAGTTGTAGGAGTGAGAAATTGATTTAATCTTCTTACTTACCACACATTGGCTTCTCTTCAGTGAGACTGACAATGAAAGAGGCTATTGTGGTGCCATTGGTTTGTGATGTGGACATCTGCCCAACAGGAAACGAGATTAATCTAGGCTTGGGGAATTTGGGAAATCCCTGAAGAAGAAAAACGTGGGAATGGTTACTATGGGATCCCCAGAATCTCCAAAGGGTGTGTCTACACTGCAATTAAAACCTGCGACTGGACTGCGCCAGCTGACTCGGGGTTGCAGTGCTTGGGCAAAGGGGCTGTTTAAATGCGGTGTTGACGTTTGGGCTCAGGCTGGAGCCTGGGCGCTAGGATCCTGGAAGGTGGGAAGGTCCCAGATCTTGGGCTGCAGCGGCAATCATACAGCCCCTTAGCCTGAGTACTGTGAATCGGAGTCAGCTGGCATGGACCAGTCCCAGGTGTCTCATTGCAGTGTAAACATACCCTGAGAGTACAGAAACAGGGTCAGATCACCACATCTCATGAAAAGTATAGCAGTAGACACAGGAAACCTTGGGGATTGTGGGAGGAAAAGTTTAGTTCATGTGCTGGGGAAGGAGGACTGTTCAAAATGCATTAACCCAGGTCCTTCAAATTTCCACTGATTAGGGAAGATGTTCATAGTTCCATTTCAAACCTCTGACCACCTTCGTCTGGATGAAATCCCTAGTTAGCACCTGCAAAATTAGACCCAGAATGATCTGGAAAATGTAAACTATATAAACAAGATACAGTAAGATTTGCTCAGCCCTAATAACTAGAAATTAGGCCAAAGAGTGACTAGTCATCCCAGAGATGTGGGGCTCCTCTCACTGTACCAGTGCTCTAAACCAGCCAGTCCCCCACTCATTCTTTCGAGTTCACTGGTTACTCAAGTACCCATCTACAAGTTACTCACTATGTTAGCTGTTTTTGCAGTTTATCATAGTTTGAAGCAACAAATTTTGAATCTGATGCATAATATAAAAGGCCTTCAGGAAGTATTTTAATAGGCACTTGATGCTACATCAACTCAAGCTTCTCCTCCTAATGGTTTTGTTTTAAATTAAACTACAAACACCTAATGGGTTATAGAAAGCAACTCTGGTTCTTGCCTACTTTTCTATACCTGCCTCTGGACACTTCCACTGCTTGCATCCGACGAAGTGGGTATTAGCCCACGAAAGCTCATGCTTCAAAACTTTATAGTTAGTCTTTAAGGTGCCACAGGACTTTGTTACCTCTGCTATTCCAGACTAACACGGCTACCTCTCTGATTCTCAAATGAGATTATTAGCTTTGAAAATAAATCATCAGAGGAAATGGCCACTAGAGGGAAGCCTCCACCACAGCTGACAATACTCACTGAAGGGAAATAAAATTTAAACAAGTGTTCTAGGCTGAGAATCACTGTTCATTTGAAGAAAAGTACACAGAGCTCTCCCTGTAACTGGAATGCAATAGGGAAATTTAATACAAGCATCTTAAATACCATTGAGCAAGTTTCTCAGTTAACATATACCCGTGTTGACTACAATAGAGCTATGCAGATTTACATCAGCCGAGGGCTTGGCCTTTTGTCTGTATATTCCAAGTGATTTATAAAGTTTTGGGTTAAATATGAGCTCTGGGAGGAACGTGCAGCTGTTCAGTGGATGATCTGTTACCAGAAAAAAGGCCTGATCAATAGGCTGTGGAATGAATTTGATTTCAATAAGTCCCAGCACATCCTAAATCTGTTCTTCGTTTGGCATCAGAATTCACAGCTCAAACAAGCCCATTTGCGTATCCTAGGCAGCTTTTTGAAAACCACAATCCCCTTCCCATCGTAAATAATGCTCCTTCACACTTTGGAAATTGCTTACTTGTTTGAATTAATATACTTAGAAACATGCAATAAGTCAGTTTCAGAGTGTTAGGGCCCTATTGTCCCCTACACAGGCTACTCCTGCACAGGGAATGGAAAACATCATGAGTTTGCACATATAGAATTTTCTGGCCTTTTTTAAAAATTTGGGTTGGGGTGGGTGGGATGTGGCTTTCCCTCTGAAGAAAAAGCAAGAGATTTGGGGGCTCTACAGAATGGCTCTTTGCTTCTGTACTCCCTCTCGCTCACCTCCCACACTCTCCAGCCCTAGGCACTAAGCATGGCACTTGCAAGAGTCCCAGACTTAAATGCGATTTTATTTGCAACTGCATGTTCCATGATAGCCTGTCCATCTCTCTCTCTCTCTTCTTTTTATAAGCAATTGGGGAAAAATTGCTCACAGACATTTCCGTTGGAAACCTGGAACACAGGTACAGTGTTTGTGAATAAAGCTCTCAAAGTCAGAACTTAAGTGTTGAAAAAAACTTGTACTACTTTTGCTTTTACAGCTACTTTGTAGATAAGGAGAGGACTTCATTCTCCTGGACTTTCAATCCTGGATTCTCCTGTTGGGAAGATTGTGGGGTACAGTAGGTTAACACAGGGGTCTATGCTTCTGGGGTCCATTCTCAGCTCTAACACTGATCTGCTGTGTGATCGAAGCCAAATTGTCTACCTGAATGCTCCTGTTTTACCTCTGACCTCACCCCTGTACCTACTTTTTTCAGTAGTCTTTTGTCATCAGCTGAACCTAGTTTCCCTTTTGGTCCTCCTCTCCACAGCTGGGGAGTCCGTTGTTGTCAAGATGATGGTGCCCTTACAGGAATTCTGCCACTGTCATCAGCTAATGATCAAAGATGCCAGGATTTTTTCCTGGCAAAGAATTTGCTTAAACTTTAAAATAAAATGGTTACAATCAGTGAGCTACAGTATTAATTTAATTTCATAAATATTGTACAGTACACTGTATTTAGGCAACTTTCCTCCCACCAAACTCTCCCAAAAACTGAATGTACTGTTATAGCCGTAGAGCAATGGGTGGTCCAGAAACTGGTCTGCTCTGCTTTTTGGAGAGCTGGACTCATCATCACCACAGAGATGTTTAATAAAACTATTTGTTGAACAATGGTTTTATCTCAGTATGTGATCACAGCTGTTTTACTTTAGCAATGCAGCCATGCAAGCAATTAAATCCATATTCCTCCTTGGCTATTTATTTTCATGAAATAGTTCTCAGTGCATTGTCAAGAAAGAATTCTTTGTGAATTGGAAAGAAAAAGTTAAAATAGGATTGGACTGATGTCTATATCTATTTGTAAATTACTTTTATTAACTTTACCTTACACTGACATTTAGTGGGAAACGGAAAACAGTGTAAAAATATACCCATTATTTGTATGATTGTATTTCAAATGATTTCATTCTATTGCCCTCAGCAGATTTTTCCAATTGTGAAAAGCTGTGTTCAGTTGTTAGAAAAGTTAAGTGCTATCTTCCCCTTACAACATCTAAAGAAAAATGTAGAAAATGCATTTTGGTAAAATAAAATATAGTGTTTTTAGAGCACCAGGCAATTACCTTGTTCGACTAAATAAATAGAGCTAATCCTTAAATCTCATAATTTTATAAAACCAGCCATTTCAGCCTTCCTGCTGCTGAGCAGTTGTTTAATGAAACTGTCACTTCTGTATGCATCTGCTGAACCCGATTTTGCCACTGCAGCTTGTATTTACTTGTACACACCTTTAGTGTTCTGCAGCTTGCAGCTTCACTAATGCGAAGGCTACTGCTGGAGTGTATAAACCATGTGGGCTTGCCACCAGGGCCAGATTAACCATTTGTGGGCCTGGCACCAAACATATTTGTGGGAGCAATGGCGCATGGTGGGGAGTGGGGTGGGGGGTCAGTCCCTGGAGCAAGGGGCCAGCCAGGAGCATGGCATGGCACGAGCAGCCCCGTTCTGCCCAGCTCAGTGCAAGTGCACTATTTACAAAGGGGAACACTGTACCCCCTCAGCCCCCCTCCCCTCAACTGGCCGAGATTGGCCAGACTTCTGCACCAATCCCAAGTGGTTCAGCTCCAGGGAGACAGATGGGGCCCCACAGATGGTGGGAAGCTGAGACTGCCTGGAGCCAAAAGTGCACTGGGGAACATGGGGCCTGGGAAGTAGGGGAGGGGGGAGAGGAGCAAGTGGTGAGCACGGGGGGAGCCAGCGGGTTGGTGGGGACTCAGGACACACGGCAAGCAGAGCAGGCTGGGGCCCCTTCTGAGCATGAGCCTGGCTCCATGGCGGTGGCACTGTAAACCTGGCACTGCTTGGTACAGATAGTAAACTCAGAATCAGGGCTGGTCTCTGGCTGGCAGATGGGACAATAGAGAGCTCCTGGAAAGCTAACAATGATTCCAATTGTTCATGTTCTCCTCTTGAATCAGTATGGAGATAGCACCTGCTATTGGCCACTGTCAGTAGACAAGATACTGCGCTGGATGGACCTTTGGTCTGACCCAGTAGACCATTCTTATGTAGGATCATCACATCACTGCTCCGTATATGTGCTCTGATCCAGGTAATTGCTTTTCTTTAGTCTTGTATGACCCATATCAAAAACAGGCAGTTGTTACAAAAGCGATTTTAAATATCTGTCTATAGATATAGATTGAGATAGATCTAGCCAAAATAACCCTAAACAGGGATTGTTCATTGTACTTCACAATTACTATTGAAACAAGACAGAAAGCTGTTATGCTGGAGGCTCCTTGTGCTTAGTTTTGGATTACTTTCAAGTAAATCCTTCAGTATTAATAAAATAATGTTGGTTTTTGCACAAAAACCCTTAGGCAATTTTTTAAAAAGCAATAATTCCTGAAAAATCATAAGTTGTCAGCACCAATATTTCTGAAATTGTTTACTTTTGTGCCCTTTTAAATATTAGCCAAAGGTTGGCTAAACAAGCAAAAATATCAGTGTCAATGCAACAGAAGCAATGTTCCCAGCCCTGCTTTGCCCGTGTGTACAAAATGCCCACTAAATGCAATGCTCTACTATCTGCTTCTGTAACAGGTATGAAATGCTACTGGTAAAAACCTCCTATCAGGGAGATTCACAAGCAAAATATTAATTTATTCTAAACTGAGTTGCAGATTTTCATACATGGCCAATTCCTGCTCACCTTACTCTTGTATGCAGCTCCATCGGATGCTATGGGGCCAAGTTAGGAGTTTTAAAAGCATCTTATGGGGTGTTAGGTATCCAACTCCCATTGACTCTGACTTCAATAGCTTCCACTGACCCATAACTTCTCCAGGCTCCAGCCTAGGCCTGTAACATTTGATGGGACACTTTTTAGTAATAAGGTGAGGAGGATTTGGCCCTATATAAAATACAGTCAGTCAGAGTTGGATACCTAACTCTTTTCCAGCCCCTGGTAATAAGATGGGATTGCTCACCTGTTGTATATAGATCACTAGGACTTGTCCAATTAGTGTTAAATTTCCAGGCTGCTCATGTATTTACAGAAGAAGTTTCCTCATGAAATGCATTGATTGAAAGGCTCCCTTATGCTATTTGAATTTCTTGAGGTCTGTGAAATAATTAAGAGGTAAAGGCCTGTTTCTCAGCTGTTGTAAATCAATGAAGCTCTGGTGAAACCAGTTTGCCCCAGTGGAAGATCTAGTTTGTATACCAGATTGTCAAATGCTAGTACTGCACTGCATGTTTCTGTTTCAAACTCATTGCTGTTTGCTTAATCTTCAATTGAATGATGTGAAAATAATATTAAAATTAATTGAATAATTAAAATAAAATTACATTTAAACTGTCATGTGTTAATGACAAGCTTCTCTTTGAAACTTTTAATAAAATATCAGATTGCTAGGTTGCAAACATCTGAAGATAAAACTTGACATTTTGTGCATGTTTCTCCAATGTTGGTAGATTGTAGGAATAATTCTGCTCTCACACACTCAAAACTCTTACCTACAACATTTTCCTATTTGTTCTCAGTGACCTCAAAGAGAATTTGAGTGCATTAGCAAGCAAGATAGAGTTCCTTAAAAAGAACAATATCATCTTTATCATTCTCTCCTAGAATCCCGTGGCTAAAGGGGCAAAGTTTACACGTCATCCAAATAATCTTATAAACCTATTAATAAAGAACAGCCTTGCATACATTTTTATGGCACCATGGACACAGAAGGTGTTTGTAACCATGATAAACAGCTCACAAGTGTGTTTCATAATGATGTTAAAAACCATAACTAACTGTTACTAAAGGCTAAGAGCATAAATATTTTGCTCCTTAACTAGTCTTTGCTTTGCTTTACTTGAGGCCATTCCAAAGGTGACATGAAACTGAGATGGAAAGAGGAGAGCTATCCTATATATTCTTGCGAGATGCCCTTGTGAGACATGTCAGCTTGCTTTTCCTTTTCCTTTGATGCTGTGAACTTGGATTTTGAAAAGTGCCTACCAATATTTTCTGAAAAAGAGATGACATTGCAGAGCAAAGAAATGGCATAGTGGTAATCCAACAAAACCAGAATGCGAGACTGTGGGCTCATTCACCGGCGGGTGATCACTCAGCCTAGCCACAAATCTAACAATGCTCTGCTCCATGGTAATGCTGGAAAAATCGCTGCTAATGTCTTGGCTTTTATGAACAGAAAAGAAAAAGTTAAATCCATGGAAGGCAACTGTGATAATTAATTCATGATTTTGGTCATTTTCAGAGCTGTAAAATTTTAATTGTAAGTGATTTGAATATTTTTAATTAAGTCTCTCTCCCCAACAACCTCAATTTTAAAACAAATAAGTGCTAACATGGCAAAACATTTCTCATGCTTGGCTATTCAGAAATTATTCATTTTAATAGCAAGGACCCTGGTGCAGGAAAGCACTTATAGCATGTGTTAAAGTCTGTGCTTATTCAGGGAAGCACCTAAACATGTTTAACTTTAACCCATTGACTTCAGTCAGGGCCTAATGCAGTTAGTAAAGCAGAGCAACATTGGTTGACTCCCACAGACTTTAATACTTCAAGTTTGCTCTAGACTTGCTCCATTCTAAGTGAGGGACATAGGTTCTATGTCTGGTCTCTAGCGTCCCCAACTGGCAGCAATCTCAGCCTTTGAAGAAAGCAATGAGCATTGCTCTGCAGAGAATCTGGTGTTAGGTTTGCAAAGTAACTCCCGTCCACTTATTCTCAGCTAGAAATGTTGTTGTGATGCAGGGCCTTAAGGAAGGATGGATGGGAATGTCTCCATTGTGCACTGAGGACCAAAAAAAAAAGTTCTCCACTGAATAACAAAATAACCAAGTAAATACATATATTATTGAGGTATAATTTTGTGGTGGGAAGTATTTGATTTGGCCTTAAATTTAACTAACATTCCCTATTTCCCAAGGAGAAATGGATTTTTCATAAAATGGACAGATACGTGGGACCAAATCTTGAAGACCTTATTCAGTGTTTCTTTGGTAAAACTCCCAGTGAAGTCAGTGAAAGTTTTACCTGAATACAGTCCAAATAAAAATGGAAGGAAGTTAGGTTCAGACCTAGATTTTTTTATCTGTGACCAATATAGTCTTTCTCCAGTCTTTTTCATATTATTTAACAGAAAGCTGGGAATTTTGGATGTGAAAGATATACAAAATCAGATCTGTGCTTGGCATAGTGATTTGGCAACACTTATTCACCTTGTCATGTCATGGGAATTGACAATGACTGTCAAGCTCAGCAAGATAGGTTCAGTTCAGTCTAGAAACTACCTTTATGACATATGAGAGAGAACTGGAAAAGGGCAAATATAGTGCCCTTCTATAAAAAGGGAAATAAGGACAACCCAGGGAATTACAGACCAATCAGTTTAACTTCTGTACCCAGAAAGATAATACAGCAAATAATTAAGCAATCAATTTGCAAACACCTAGAAGATAATAAGGTGATAAATAAAAGTCATCATGGATTTGTCAAGAACAAATCATGTCAAACCAACCTGATAGCTTTCTTTGACAGGATAACAAACCTTGTGGATAGGTGGGAAGTGGTAAATGTGGTATATCTTGACTTTAGTAAGCCTTTTGATACTGTCTCACATGACGTTCTCATAAACAAACTAGGGAAATAGACCTAGATGGAGCTACTGTAAGGTGGGTTCATAACTGGTTGGAAAATTATTCCCAGAGAGTAGTTATTAGTGGTTCGCAATCATGCTGGAAGGGCATGATGAGTGGGGCCCCAAAGGGATCAATTCTGGGTCCAGTTCTGTTCAATATCTTCATCAGTGACTTAGATAATGGCATACAGAGCACACTTATAAAGTTTGCAGGTGATGCCAAGCTGGGAGGAGTTGCAAGTTCTTCGGAGGATAGGATTATAATTCAAAATGATCTGGACAAACTGGAGAAATGGTCTGAAGTAAATAGGATGAAATTCAATAAGGACAAATGTAAAGTACTCCACTTAGAAAGAAACAATCAGTTGCACACACAGAGAGTGGGAAATGGCTGCCTAGGAAGGAGTACTGCTGGAAGGGATCTAAGGGTCTTAGTGGATCAGAAGCTATATATGAGTCAACAGTTTAATGCTGTTGCAAAAAAAGCAAGCACAATTCTGCGATGTATTAGCAGGAATATTGTAAGCAAGACACGAGATGTAATTCTTCTACTTTGCACTGATTAGGCCTCAAGTGGAGTATTGTGTCTAGTTCTGGATGCCACATTTCAGGAAAGACGGACAAATTGGGGAAAGCAACAAAAATGATTAAAGATCTAGAAAACATGACCTATGAGGGAATATTGAAAAAATTGGGTTTGTTTAGTCTGAAGAAGAGAAGACTGAGAGGGGACATGATAATAGTTTTCAAGTACATAAAAGGTTGCCACAAAGAGGAGGGAGAAAAATTGTTCTACTTAACTTCTGAGGATAGGATGAGAAGCAATGGGCTTACATTGCAGCAAGGGTGGTTTAGGTTGGACCTTAGGAAAAACTTCCTAACTGTCAGGGTGGATAAGCACTGGAATACATTGCCCAGGGAGGTTGCAGAATTTCCATTATTGGAGATTTTTAGATCAGATTAGGCAAACAACTGTCAGGGATGGTCTACTCTAGATAATTCTTAGTCCTGCCTTGAGTGCAGGGGACTGGACTAGATCTCCTCTCGCGGTCCCTTCCAGTCTGATTATTCTATGTATCGGAAAGAGTATTGCAGCCTTTTTGGCTCGCGACATGCCCCTCAGTACAGTGAAAGGCATGTCACAGGCTAGGTGCTCTAATGGACTCCATATTGAAACTGACCCTACTGCACATGTGCTGGGAATGGCACAAGGGGCTTCAATGCTTCCCTCCCCTCACTGTTGTTCAATCTGTACAAAAGCAGGTAATGGTGGTGATCCTTGTGCTTGGGGGAGCAAAGGGACTTCTCCTTCTATCTGCCTCCCGGGATGCAAATGGTACCAAAGAAGGTTGGGTGTGTGTGGGAGGGGAGCCATGTAGGCATAGGAAGGCCGATGGCCTCAAACTCTATGAATGCCAGGCTGTGGAGCTACATTCAGAGTACTCGGGTACTAGGGATTGTAACTAGCTGATTGTTCCCAAATGCAGTACTGAATCTTGCTCCTAAATGCTGTGTTGAGTCTAAATTACATAGCTCAGCCTTCAAAATGCAATCCTTAGTAGCTGTACACTTGCAACAGCAAATTAGAGCTAATCAGACAGAGATGGTAGATATCATTATTCTAAAGAATGCTTCTAATTACAATGCTAGACGTTGTTTTGTCTTCTGCACAGAATTTCACAAATTCACTTGAAAATGGGTTTAAAAGTTTTGGAACAAAACCAGAAATTCATTAACAGGATATCAGATCTGCGACTAAATAGAAACTTATGAAATAGAAATAAAAACAGTTACTCCTTTTCTTCGCCAACATTTTCAGCTGTGGTTGTTCGGTTTTTCTTCTAGAGCACTCGGTACTGTGACAGAGAACCATAAATATTAAGACGAGTGCAAGGAAATCCAGCTGAAGTGCTCACTTACATCAATAGGAGGCAGTGATGGAGAAGTGTCTTCAGAGTAAACGACGTAGGGGACCTAGTGAGTCTGCCCAGAAATAAATTAGGCACCTTAAAAAAAATAAAGTTAAAATTTTGGACAGCTAGAGGGTATCACAGCGTGCAAACACAGCTGTGTCCGTGGGCTCAGAGCACAGCACTTCTGCATTAAGTTAAAATGATGATATGTTCTTATGCTTAAGCATATTAAAAAATCCATGACCTCAAGCTGTGCTTTTTAGCTGGAAGCGGGGAAGAATGGAGACACAGGCAGTGTGTGTCCATGGGGGACCTAAGCTACAGGAAATTTTTGCTTTCTTAAAAAAAGATCCTGCTAAGTCATGCCTAGAATAAACCTGAAGAGAGCGTCACAAATAAGATCCACCTGCAGTACTTTTTATTTAATATGTGCATGTTTGAAATGAATAGTTGGAACGCTAAAACAGAAGGGCAAAGGAAGTGTTATTTATTCTAGCACAGTAGTTATAGGATCACACACAAGCCATGCAAACCATAAAGGAAATACTCCTTCCAAAATCTCTCATACTACATTAAAGATTCAAGTCTAGCTTGGAATCTTTGAGTCTCCTTATAGCAGCCTAATTCATTTCTAGCTTACCCTGCCACAGTCTATCTTGAGAGGAGAACATACCTGGCATCATGTGGAATAGGCCAATAGTTCATCATCACCATATCATCTAAAGGGGCACTAGATTAGCTATACCTAGGGCTGGTCTACAGTAGGGGGAGGGATCCACCGAAGATACGCAACTTTAGCTACATAAATAACATAGCTGAAGTCGGCGCATCTTCAGCCGACTTACTTGCCATCCTCACAGCAGCAGAGGTTGGCACCCGGCTCCCCCGTTGACTCCAGCTCGTGCTTCTCGGCAAGCTGGAGTTCCGAAGACGATGGGAGCGCCTTTCGCGATTGATTTATCGCATCTTAATGAGACGTGATAAATCGATTGCCAAAAGATCGATCGCTACCTGCCGATCTGGCGTGTAGTGAAGACCTACCCCTACAGTAGATATATTTGTACTTCCTGTCATGATAGCATCACTGGTTAAGACCCCTAACCTCTGGCTGAGTTACCAAAGTCTTCAAATCATGGTTTAAAGACTTCAAGTTACTGAGAATTCACCATTTACACTAGTTTAACCCTGGAAGTGACCCATGACCCATGCTACAGAGGAAGGTGAAAACCGCCTAGGGGCTCTGCCAATCTGACCCAGGGGAAAATTTCTTCCTGACCCCAAATACGGTGATCCATTAGACGCTGAGCATATAGGCAAAGACCTGAGCATGTGGGCTGAGAAAGTGCATATCTGAATTGAAAGTGGTTGCCTCTCAGAAGTTTAACACCTCTTAAGTATGTTCTGTACCACCACTATTGTTAAAGGCCTAGTCACATGATTTTGTCTCCCCACTTCGAATGCCTTCACAGTTACTTTATTATTATTATTCTTTAACATTTGTATTCCAGTAATGCCTAAAGACCACAATCAAGTTGGTCCCATTGTGCTAGGTGCTGTACAAACATGTAATAAATGACAGTCTCTGCCCCAAAGAGCTTGCAGTTTAAAGGCGAGACATAATGGGTGGATGAGACAAACAAGGAGGCTAGGAAATGGTGGAATCACGATACACATTCAAACTGCCTTTTTACAATGATTGATTACATTGGTGGGGGGTGGGGAAGTGGTGCACATTCGTTTATTGGTGAGGAGCATGAAAAATCTTCCTTTTTCTGATGGAGAAAAGGCTGAATTACCTAACCTAGGGGGTAATTAAGCCCTGGGGAAAGCGGTTAAGTACCAGTGACTTCAATTTGCAGGGCTGAAAGGTGTACAGGGAGCTAAACTGCTTTGCAGCATCTTTAAAGGCTTTGAAGTGAGTGTGAAATTACACTGTAAACCGTTTACTAGCATGGTTTAGTGCATGTAACACTTTCATTAAGACGCCAATTTCTTCCATAATAAACTTCACTATATAAGACAAATTTGAATACTACACTAAATATTCCACATAAAATAGGAACATAACATGGAACATGTGCTAACATATCATTAAGGTGCACTGACAAACCCCACAAAATAATGCATTTTTGAGCAGAGGCCTTAACTCTGCCCTATAAAGATGGAAACACTGGAGAAAATATCTATCTCCAAAAGCAGACATGTGCTAGTAAAGATTCAGTACTAACTCTGCCTACTCCTATACTAGCTGTGCAGTATATTGACTTTGGAACTTTGGCCCTGATTCAGCAAAGCACGTAAGAACACATTTAAGTCTCATCGCAGTGCGTTGCTGAGCATACTCGTTGCTGAGCATACTCGTTGCTGTAGATGATGTTGAGTTTGGATTGAAAGAACAGGAATTTATTTTGGTTGGTGCCAATTGGCATGTGATGTATGTGATAGTGATGTCTAGCTGAAAAAGACAAATAGCAATGAATACCAATTGATTTTTTGGAGGTTTTTGCACACCAGACGGACCTGCTGTTTGCAGATTGAGATAATCTGCAGGAGTGTGTCCCACCTCCCCACCACCCTCCACACACACACCCGTTTAAGCCACAGAGGAAGGGACACTATTAACTGGGCAAGCATAGGCAGTCTATTTCAAGCAAGACACATTCTCTCTTTCTATTAAAAGTCTTTTCCCCCCTAACCCAGGAGATCTCATGTTATTTTGTTTTCTGAGAAGGTGACAAAGGGAGTTGTGTTTGCTGGGTGAGAGTTGAAATGGTACAATTTCACCCCAAATTAGTTGGGAGACATGGGACCAGAAAGACTGGGTCGGGGAAGAGACACAAATCTGCCTTGGTTGGGAATAGGAAGAAGAGAGAGAGAGAGAAAAAAATGTGATGGATGACTAAACAAAGAGCCAGACCCTTAACTGGAATAAGTCAGGGAAGCTCCATTAAAATCAGTGAAACGATGTTGGTTTACATCAGCTGAGGCTCTGGCCTTCAGACTTTCTCTGGCTTGTCTGAACTAAGCCAAGCAGTGAACCCATAAAAGTTTTTGCCATCCCTAATTATTTGGTAAGTCATAAGGGGGTGACTTTTGCTTTTTGTGGCTTTTAAGGACTATGATATCAAGAAACCACATTGATTTTGTTCAGCATTTTTAAGAGACTGATTGGTGTCAGTGGTAATGGGGTTTTCCCTTGGAGTTTTACATTGTTTCACAGTTGTGGTTTTATTGGGAATGGTCTACTCTTTAACATAGTGTTAGTGTCTACTTCTGGTGATGTTCCTTGGGGAGCATATATACATTACTAGTCAAAAGGGTATGTCTATAAGTAGCCCCCTGCAATCTAACTTTGATGGGTTGTAAGTAGGTTACCTAATTTCTACATAAATGACCTAAGTATGAGAGGGAAAACTAAATAAACTAGAGCATAGATATGAAAAATTATAAACCTGAATAGTCCATAAATCAAATGAAAAGACTCAATGAGAGGAGGAATTTATGAACAACGAGCATGGATATTTCCTAGCACTGTAAGAACCATCTTGGAATCATGCCACCTGCTTGAATCTGTAACCAAATCCACCTGTACTAGTGGTTTCTGCCTTAAATGATGTGAAACATTTTCCATCCACTGCTTAGAAGCTGGATTAGAGAAATCAAAGGAAAAGGCTTAACTACTAAGGAAAATAAAAGGAAAGAGTTGCATTTTCAGACATTTCCTTTGCAGTGAATCAATTTTTGGCCTCCTCTTTGCATCTTCTCCTCCACACTACACTCCTGGGGGCAGGGGTTACCCATTCATTTCTCCTGCCCTTTTAATCTGTAATTCAGTCACAGCCTTTCTTGAAGACAATGAGTTGTTTCTCTCCATAGAAATATTTCCTTGGGCCCAACTGCAGCCCAGGGTCCCAGTACTCCCCTCCCCCCAGAATGGGGAAAATTTGAGATCTGAGTCTGGATGAAAATTTTACTAATAGGACTAATTTATTTAATAGGCCTGAAGTGAAACTCTGAATCTGAACACTGTTGAACCTGAGAAATGTTCCAGGAGGAGGATCTAGGGGCATTGACTTCAGCGGAGTTACGATAATTTACACTGGGCGAAGATCTGCTCCAGATCCTGACCTAACTGAATGTTTGCTTGAAGCCTCTCTGTTCTCTTTAGCGTCTTGACTGTTACTTCATAATACAGTATATAAAGGTTGCTGTAAATCATACCTTATAGTTCAGTGAAATGTGACCTCTACAGTCATGCAAAATCCTGGACTAAGGCTGCTAATACAGACTTGAAGATATTGAGCATGACAGTATTCTGAAAACTTAAAAAATGAAGGTCTCCACTATTATAAAAAATGAATTGCCCTTTCAAATCAATTAATTAGTTACCTAAATAGGTGTAATTATTGGTGCAATGTAGCATTTACCATATCAGAGGGTGAATTGAAGTCCACCTAAAAAACAGGGCCAAAATATCAAAGTCTAAGGTATTGATGATATGGACTAACATTTGCCAGTGGTTAGTACAGTTATCTCCTAGTTTAATCATAAGGGTTCTCACACATCACTGTATAGTAAGTGGTAGCAATTACTGATTTTAAAATGCAGTGTCCTTGGTCACCAATGCATCTTTCATTGATTGTACCTCTAGGGCATCCCCCTCTCTGTCCCCTGGGGTGAGGGTGGGCACCTCTCTCATCCCCACTTCCCTCTCTGGCTGTAAGTTCCAGAGAAGCAGTTCTTCTCCTTCAAATCCAGACCAGTCCAAATTATTATTATTTTTAAAAAAGGCAAGCACAATAATCTTGCAGACCACAAAGCTTCACCAGTTTCACCTCACTGTTCCTCACCAGGTAACAGATAAATATTCTGTAAAGGGGTCTGGGTTCCTAAACTAGTGAAGTATCTGAGGGGCCCAGGCTCAGCATTCTGGATTCTAATTAAAAGCAAATCAAAGTAAAATAAAGATAGTCCCTCTGCCCCTCTAGAGGGACCAGGCAGCAGAGATTCTTCAGAAGCTTTCCAGGTAAGCTGTCCTTGCTTTGTGGGACTAGGGAATCCTAGCTTTGTTCCACTCTTAAGTGCTGGCCTCTGCTGTGCTTGGAATCTCCCATTTAAAGAGCCACCTCTCTCCAGATGCAACAAGCCTCACAGGAACACTGGGCCAGAGCTGATTGAGCCCAGAGGAACTATTTTAACCCCTTCCTGAGTAGGGTGGAAAGATGTCCCACCACATCCCCTCTTATTAATATAAGGTCTGAACTGGGCTAAATGCCAATTTTAGCTTCAAGTCCGTGTCCCAGTGAATGGAATGTAGCATGCTCTGTGTGTCAAGATCAGTAGAAATAGAGTAGAGGACACCAGCAAAACAGGGAATGTGGGGCGTTCCGCTGGACAGAGCAGTGCACAGGGTTTAATAAAGTTCCACTTGTTCAACTTATCCTGCATTCAGCTTCACACTTTGCTAATGAAACACCTTGAATAGGATAGAGGCAATGGAGAGGGAAGGTAATTATGGATACTCAGATACTTCTTCCATGCATTTATGTAGTGATAAGGAAAAGGACTGTCCCTTAGGTACAAAGGGAAACTTCCTTCAGGGGGGAATGACATGTCTTTCATGAGGCAATCAGGAAATAAAATGAGTGCCATTTCTACTTAGTGTCAGTGTCAATTAAAGGCCAATCACACAAATTCTTTTTCAGTGGAGCAATCCTATAGAATTCAGAGTAATTACACAAGTGAATAAAGGTTTCTATCATTAGGTCTCAAAAGTCAATTACTATTTCGCTTTGGACAGCAAAATCCTAAAGACCCTGACCCAGATCCCCAAAGGTAGTTAGGCACCTAACTCCCGCTGAGTTAAGCACGTAAATACCTTTGAGGCCATGGTGCCCATCCTCTTTTACCACCTGTCCGCTATAATACCAGGTCAGGACACTTCTTTGTGTAGATATTTTTGTCCTGTGCTCAGGCAATGTTTTGAAAAAATAATTAAATGGCAATATGGGGAAATTAGGGGGAAAGTTGTTTGCAAATCTACTAGACGAGGAAAGGAATCACATTCAGTAAACTATCTTCAGTGTTGGTACTGTGGCATTTTGTCAGACCTCTGTTGTCATTTTGGAGAAAAAAAAGATAGTCTTCCTGCAAATATTTACGGTTGGTCATTCAAAGTCTGAAGTGGCATTTAGACTGAACCAAAGACCTATAATGGATAGCCTGTTTTGTTATTACAAGGGTCAGCTGTTATCAGCTGCCTTTAGAAAGTGACAGGATATGAAGCAAAGTGAATTAGTATAAATTAATTCCCAGTCAAAAAACTAAATCAGAGCAAACCTCAAAGTGCTGAAGATTGGCTTCATGACTGCAAAATGCCAAATGCTGAATCCAAACCTGAACTATTGTTTCTTTAGTATCAATTTGCTGTGTTTTGCAGACATATTCCCCAACCATAATTTATATAATTAAGTACTGTAGATTGTACAAAAACAACACACAGCATTGTACTATGTAATTGGGGCAGGATATCACTTTCCCCTGCAATTTGCAATGTAATTTCAGGGTTGTTTATATTTGTTTCTTAGGAGAATGAAATTGATTGGGGCTCACTTGAGGGCTCAGGCTCTCCAAAGATCTCAGAGATATTACCTAAGAAAGAACCATTTCATTATAGAGGGAGCTGTTCTGGTCTCATTAGGTGGGCAAGCTGGAGTGAATCACAGCTCCAGGGTCAAGTCTATGACCTCTTTGCAAAGCCTGAGTTCACAAATTGTGCTCGGTAGTTCTCTGCAGGGCTTGAAGATGGAGCTGGGATGAAGGACTCCACTATCACCCGATGTGCTGCATGATTATTACTAAAGTCTTGGAAATTGCAGTTGTATCTGTAATCGTTGACTCCCTATGCAAGGAGTTTGGCCAACGGATTTGTGAGATCACGCTCTCCATCCTTGCTTGTCCAGTATTTTCTGCTCAAGCCCCCTTCTATGTTTTCATGGAGAGACAAAGCCACTAAGGAGCACGGCTTTTTAGCTTACCTGGGGAGTGAAATACCATTGTGCAATATGCGTCATTGTACAGCGGAACCATGCAGTTCTCCTGTGGTTATGACCATAAGGTGACCAGATATCTGTGAAAAAAACAGGGCAGATGGGTGTCTTGGGGAGGGTAATAGTTGCCTACATAAGAAAAAACAGGACATCTGGCCACACCTAACTATGCATCCTGGAGGGCAGGTATGAGAGAGTGAGTTCATAGGAGCTAGTCCCCGCAGTGAGGGTAAACACAAGACAGTTCTTTCTTTTCCTCAGCGGACAATTGTCCCTCAAAAAAAGTGGAAAGGTGGCTGGGTTTGGGGTGAGTTAAGTCACAAATGCAAAGGATACCCTGGGCTGTGTGTGTGATGTGGCAGTTTTCTTCAGTGCCAGTTCTGTTCCAGCAGCAGTTACATACTCACCTAACTCCTGCCCACAAGCCCTTTCCCTCCCTCGCAGTGTTCAATTTTAGTACCAAAATATCCCTGGCAATGTGTCAGATTGCCCACACTGCTGCTTTTTCATGAATCAGTAAAATCATCAGTGTGGTTTTAGGTCTGGCTCTGAGCGACTTGCATTAAAAGACCGAGTTGTAAAATGTTAGGTAGGAGATGCCAATGTAATATGAAGTCCATGTCTGTCACATTTTACTAGGAGCATAGGACTAGTTTACTTTTATTTTTTTTAAACAGCGGCTGCTCTACCTCACCGGTGAATGGAAGTTGCAGGACCACCTTATGTGCTGAGCTGCAGAGGATCTGTGTTGTTACAACACCAGCTACTGAGCTTTAGCTCAAGCTGTCGACGCCCCCATGTTTTGGTTGTGGAGGTGCCCGGTTCAGTCCCTGGGGAGGTGTATATCATGCTGCTTTTAGCATCTTGTCCCATTATGAGAGTCTCAGACGAGGATGAAAAGAGACAGAGCTTTAGTGCCTGCATACCAAATATGAAATGCCACCCACTGGTTCACAGGAGCTGGAAGGATCAGTTAAGCGAGCCTTTCCCCATTGAATAAGCTGCATCTCTCTCTGGAGCTCAGGATAAAGCTAGGGCCTGAACTGCTCAGCCAGCCCATGCAGCCCTAGGGGAGCATGGTCTGCTGATTGAGGGGTACCCTGCAGTTAGAGTCCAATCCAACTCTCATTGGCTTCAGCTGGATCTGGATCAGGATCCAACCCTGGGGGGTGCGGAGTTCTTCCTGGGCGGGTTGGAGCTCCCCGCAGCTCCCACTGGCTATACAACAGTGGAGTTCAAGGGACTCAGAAACTGACAGGATCAGGTCCCTAGTTTATATCCTCCAATCATCAGGGATTGCTTACTGGGTTTATGGGTTGCTTTAGATGAAACTTGCCACTTTGTAGAGAGACAGCACCTGGCCTATGCATTACCTAAAATCCTATATTTTTAAGTCTCATGCTCACTGTCTGCACCAGCCTGAAATTTGCATTTTCAAGCAACAGGAATATGGGTTTATTTCATCCCCCAAGCTCACTCAATGGAATCTTGTCCTAGCTGATAGAATTCCTAGAGTAGGGGTTGCATTAACATCTGTTAATGTTTCTAATCCC
Organism: Sternotherus odoratus; assembly: GCA_032164245.1. Taxonomy (NCBI): domain Eukaryota; kingdom Metazoa; phylum Chordata; order Testudines; family Kinosternidae; genus Sternotherus; species Sternotherus odoratus. Next base: position 10,762,250 of record JAVMKO010000014.1, read on the forward strand.
TCTGTCATCACTAGCCAAGGCGGGATTGGCCTCTAATGACTATTAGAAACATTTTTTAAGGCTTCACAGCCCGGTAGTACAGTAGATTCCTGTTTATTATAAGCTGATAAATCAGCAGCTGTCATTTAATTAATACAGGTTAACGACTGTAAAAGTAATTACTTGGGTTTACTAAGGTATTAATTCTACTGCACCTGAGGTCCTCACTCAAACAATTATGAACAAAACTGAAAATGCAGGGGCTACTTCAAGGGAACCATCCTGTGAAAGCTAAATTAAAGGCTAAATCCTGCACACATCAAACTCAATAGTAAAATGCTCACAGTCTTCAGTGTGAACAGGATCATATGTACATAATTAAGTGCACTGAGGAAAGAAATTAAGCTCATTTATTGTCCATAATGGCTTCAGCTTATTTCACAGGCTGCTGAATGATCCAGATGCAAGACATACAACAGGGTTTTTCTTTAAACTGCTGATAGGAAATAAGGAAAAGAATCAGAGTAGGGTAGAACTAGAAGCATTTTCTGTGAGGAAAAATGAATGCAGGTGTGGGCAGGTGAATAGCATTGGGCAAAGCATGAGAGCAGATAATAAGGGGTAAAGAGTCACATTTCGGTATGTTCCATAAATATCCATATTTTTTGTCTGAGCTTCAGAACTTTGTGAGGTTCCCTAAACCCTATCTTTTATTCATTGTGTAAATTAGTAAGAGCCAATCCAACTCCCATTGGCATCTGTGGGAATCTTTCTACTGACTTCAGCAGGAGGGGGCTCAGCCCCTAAATTCTTGCTTTATCAATACACCAAGGAATAAGGCATTGCATCCTATTATATCTAAGCACTACCAATCCTAAAAATCATCTCACCATCCTGTTTTGTGAGCATTCATTGCCTACGTGTTGTTTTCTCTAACGGATCTCACCGAGCTTTCTTCTTCTCTTATTCTGCATCTCAGAACATTTCTGATCGCTTTAGATGGCATGAGCTTGCAAATGAGTTCTCGTTACAATGCTGAGTCCATTTATTTGATTTTCAGCTCATCCTGTCTTCTTAAAGCACCATCTTATGTATTTCATTTCATACCATTTTAAGTGTTTGACAACTTACACGTTCAATGTCCCACCTATAGCATGATGGTCAGCTGGTTATTTTAATCATCATACATATCATTTTCTTATTTTTAATAGGGGCTTGATGCAAAGCCGTCAAAGTCAATCGGAAGACTTTTATGGTGGTCTTTAAGCAATTCTGGACTCCAAGATTTCCATGGGCTTTTGGTATGACAGTAGTAAAGGCTAAGCGTTGGTTTTATTTACCTTTGCATTTCACCCATTTTAACGTAAGCATCTTCAGAAGAAATGGAGAGAAAATTAGCTTTTTTAGTGAAGACTCTTAAGGAACATGATTGTTTTCCTTAAAAGCACAGTGTTGGTTGTGTGAAAAGCTCTAGGATAGACACATGTTTTGTAGGGTGAGTGGAGTGAATGATTATCCAGTGGTTCTACAGAGAATATTTTCTCTGGATTCAGCTTAAGAAAACATATGCTTCTTATTATATCAAATACATTTTTTTACAATAACCATTTCAGCATTATGAAAACGTTTAGATGTTTGCTTTATAATTTATATCCTTTTTAAAATGTCACCTCTTAAAACTCAATCATTTTATGAAAAATATTTCAGCTCCTCTAACAATGATTTCACTCGGAAAACAAAGGAAACGCCATCTCGTACATACCAGCTCAAATTGTGTTGGACCTAGTTCAGAATTAATGGGATATTTTAAATATTAAAAAACATTAAAGCTAAAAATGTTCATCTGACACTTGATCCCATAGTCTCCCTTAATTGTCTACTGGCATTGCTTACTGTAGTCTGTGTCTGACACTACTGCTTTGTTTTCTTGTAATATACTCCATGAGATGCAGTTTGGCCCAAACATGCATTTAATTATTGCATGAAAACAGCAGAGAAAAAAACCCAAAGAGCAAAGCTCAGCACATGATGGAGTATCATGTGCATTTTTGCTTTATTCTTAGGAAAAACAACTTAGAAGTAAACTCTAATAGAGGAAAACCTTAAAAGTTTTTGTATTTCTGATTGGCTGAATTGAGCATCCAAAATTACAGATTTGCTGTGTTGTGCAGATATATTCCCCAACCATAAATGATATAAGGTTCAGTGACACCAGCTAGATTTTTGAGGCACATGTCCAACACTTCTAGAATCAAATAAGGGGTTGATCCAGAGCTTCTGATACTCTTACTCTGGCTTAGCAATGCATTTTTTTTTAGAATTAATCCACTGATGGCAGCGTGACTATTCAGTGAGCAAGGTACTTTTTAGAATATATAATTTTGTCCTTGAATTTGGATTAAAAAAAGATCACGTTCCTATTTCTGATGGCTTTCTGTTAAATGAAAAAAAAAAGGAAAAATGGCTGAAAATAGAAATGGAGCATAACGAGCATAAGTGAATAGGCTGAAGGTGAGTGAGACAGAAAGCAAATCAAAACCTGCACAAACACAATACAGCTCGCGAATACCAGTGAAAATGAAATAACAAAAGGCCCATCTGGTGATATTAAACCAGGTAAATGGATAAAGAAGTAACCTATTTTACTAATAGAGAATGATAAGGAGAAATTACCCGGTTGTATACTATACTGTTTGACTGTTTGGGAAAAAAAGACTAAAACATATTGCCTTAAATTTTCATCCTGTATTAAGTATATTATAGGTTTAAGACACAGATCTTTTTGATAAGAAAAATAGGGGATACTGCAAAATAAAATAGCTGTTTTTAAAATGACACCCATAGAGCTTTATCTTACAACCTTTACTCACATGAGTTTAATTAATTACATGAGTCCTGGTGAAGTCAATAGGATTATACACACAATTATAACTGCTTGCATGAGTAAGGACTGAAGGATTAGGCTCAGAAATTGTCCCTTTACCAAATAACAGAGGGCATCTCATAACGGAATTTTAAAACAGCCCTTATATCTGCTCTGCAATGTGTATCTGTTTGGCGTGACTGTTCCCAGCGAACTGGACTTGACATAACTCGCAGCCATCTTGAGCACTTAGCCCCCAGGGGCTGGAAGCGAGGACACCACATAGGAATAATTTGGCCTTGCTTAGACAGTCAAAACAGCTGCGCCAATTGCAGAGTGTTACCAACAGGATAGATACAGTGAAAGGACAGATTCATGAGATGTGTGTTGGGGAAGTAGGGTGAGTGTGAAAAACTGACCGTGATTTGGATGCCTGTGTTTGTAAATTTCTTGCTGAAATTGTTTGGCCCATAAATTGGTAGGATAATGAATTATTATTCGTCATTGCTAGGGTCATTATTAGCTTGTTAGGGTCTATTATGAGTTATGTGCTTGGTCTGGAGAAAACCTATATAAAGGTTATTTTATATAACCTTTAGTTATATAAATATAACTATTTAGTTAGTGTGTGCACTGGGAGAAGCTTGGGAGAAGTTTAAGAGGATTTCTATGAGCTAGGAGACTGACACCTAACTCTCGAAAGGCTAGGAGAAAAGCTGACCACTGGAAACCTGCTGCTGAATCACTCGATACCACCACAGACTTTGGATAACTATATCTATCTGGGATGAGTCTAGAGGATTGCCAGATTTTGGTGTGTATTTAGACTCAATAAAAAAGGATTTCGGGTGGAAGCACTCTTCGGTGTACCAATAATGTATTGGATGGAGGTGCTATGTCCACCACAATTTTATTTCCTGACACTTCCTGAAAAACAGACACTAGTTACTATAGCTTTGGGTTCAGATAACGCTGGATAACATGACTACAAAATCAATATAAAGGCTCAGAATTAAAAATGGCACTTTTTCATTTGCAATAGTTAAATGACTTTTTAGTCTTAGGATCTGCAAACATTGAGGCTGGGGGGCAGAATTCACTGCTTTGTTTTTTGAAGGCAGAATTTATTTATGAGCCTCTCCCTCAGTCTTCGCGTGAAGTTTCTTACAGCTGATTTAGTTGTGATTTTCAGCATGACACATGGGGTGGCTGATCCCAAGCTTTGCCCCAACTCCATGCCGACACACTTGGTCCAAGATGTTTATATATCTCCAGCCATATGGGTTAAAATGTTCAAAAATGCTTAAGTGACTTAGGATCCTAAGTTCCAGCTTCAAAAGTGACATGAGGCCCAATTTTAAAAGGGTTTCGGCACCTAAAGATACGGATAGACACGTAGTGGCATTTTTAAAAGTGCTTAGACACCTAACTCGCATTAAATTCAATGGGAGTTAGAGACCTAATCTGTTTAGACACTATTGAAAATTCCATGAGGCACCTATCTGCATCTTTAGATGCTTAAATACCTTTGAGCAACTGGCCCTAAGTTTCCCTTTGAAAATGAGACCTAGGTTCCTAAATCACTCAGATGCTTTTGAAACTATTACCCATGATGCCTTTCTGGGGGACCTTTTGTTGGATCCTGAAGAGAATAACAAGGGGCTGCTCCCTCGTCCAGCTTCTTTGGCTCTTGACTGGTTGGTCTTTGCACTCTTTTGTTCCCCTCCAAAATGTGGAATAAGGGTGGCAAGGAAGCCCTTATAAGAAGTTAATTTATTTCATGATCTCTTGGTTATGTAACATGTAAGACTGCTTTGCAGTATTTACTCACTCCACTGCAATTGCATCCAAATGAGCAGGAAGTTGAGACAGTTTCAACTCCCAAAGAAGTTGAAAAAGTTACTACAACACACTACATGACAGAGAATGGTGGCAAGATGCTTGACCTGTGCTACAGTACCATTTTTCACTCTGCTATGCATGGAAATTGTGGAATAGCATATTACGCAATTATACACATTTGTAAATATTGATACTGATAGACTAACAAAGACTAAAAAAATAATTCTAATTTTCAGATGCCTCACTCTGATAACGTTTAGAGTGTTAACACCCATTGGGCAAAGAGTAAATCCTGTCTGTCTTCTTCCTTGCATGTTACATTTAATGCTAAGATGTACTCCAGATTGTAAAAGATTTGCGAGGGCTAAAACACTAAACAACCCACATATACTCTCTCTCTCCTTTTAAATAGGGCTATTAACCCCAGACCTCTAAGTGTTTCACAAGCTTTTATTATTCATGTCTCACACCAACCCCATGTCAGGATGGCAGTAAATCTCTGACCATAGCAATTTTAACATGGGGAATCTGAGGCCACAAGGATCAGTGACATGTATTTGGGGACACAGTGAATTATTGGATATGTTGGAATAGAGTCAATTCTCACACCCAGGCTGTGGGTACTAATGAATACTGCCATTCAAGAACACTTAGGACAAACTTCTCTCCTGTAGCTGAGCTCCACTAGGTAGGTCTTATAGGGTTCACACACAACTGGTAGTGCCTACTCCTGGTCACTCTGGGGATTAGCTCTGACCAGGCATTGCATCCTCCCCTGGCATTGTGTCTCCTGTCATCCTCTTACCCTGAGAACCCTCACTCCAGGAACTGCAGCCTCCTCTTCAAGTCTTGACCCTCTGGCCAAGTCACCATGTTCTCCCCTTTTGGGGTATCAAAGTCCTTCTTGACAAATGGGCATAGGCTGTCTTCCTGCTCGCTGCCTCACCAGTGCCACTTTGGCAGTGTGTGGTAGGGGGACCCAGGCCCACCCTCTACTTTGGGTCCTGGCTCAGGGACCCTCTTCTTGGCAGAGGTTTGATCTATCTCAAACCTTGCTGCTCTTTTCCCTGAGCCCTGCCTACCCTTAGCCCTTCCAGGGGTGCACACCCCATCACAGAAGAGTGCTTTAAACCACTTATAGTGCCCTGATTTTGTGGCTGATCTGTGCCACCCATGCCCTAGTGGTGCTCAGAGCAACAGAGGGCCCTGTTAAGTGGAAGGGTTCCAGAGCTCAGACTGAGCCCAATTTCTACACCACAATTAAACATGGGCTCTGAATTCCAGTGTAGACACACCCAGAGAGAGTGACTGCAGATCATCTTCCTGCCTTCAGCTACCTGGCTTTATACAAGTCCCATACATTGCTATCCAGGTGAACTTCATCCTTTAATTAGTCCTCAGTTCTACCTGGTTCCTTCTCCGGGTGCAGCTTAGGTGTTTAATTGGCCCCACATAGTTTCCTTAACCACTTCAGGGGCTATTGTGGGGAGAACATGCCATTACACTAAATTAATAATAGCCTATTTTTTAATATGTCAGGGAACCCCAAATTGTATGCATTGAGGCTGTATAAAGAGAATTTATTACCTAAGGGCTCTCAGATATGCTCCATATAGGTATACTGTATATTTTGTACATCCCCAAATCACATCAGTCTTTTTTGTCTCTGCAGCATTAATTAATATCAACAGGTACTTGCTCATTCTTCTCGGCATCACTATTTTCCAGCCAGTAGCCTCCATTTAATAGTTTGCTTTTTTTAAATAAAATATATTAGTTTGCATTAACATCAATTACCAATCAGCTGATCAGATCAATTTCTGACCAGTTTGCAGATCCTTCTACAGTAATTCCCTATCCTCTGCTGTTTGCAATCCTTCCAGCTTTGCATTTATAGGTTCAATATGCTGTCTCTCGTCTCACATCATAACTAAAGAGCTTCCCTCTTCTCTTTTCACTTATTAATTAGTTCAAAGTTCTCCTGAACTAAGGATGTTGATTCCCCAACTGCTCTGTCTGGGTGTAGCTAGTTAAAATATTCAAGGATGGTTGCCAAAGTCTGTCCTGAATTATTCAAATTCATAACAGATAAATATTGTAAAAGTGAATTTCACAAAGCAGCATAGGAAACTGGCTTCCAAATTCTTCATTGCAAGGTGTATGATACAACTTGGTAAAAAGTGCATGTACTTTTCGTGAATTTTTATGTGATTTCTCCCTACCATCAGATTGAGTTATTATAGGTTGCATAATGATATCTGAAAGAATGTTCTAATCCTTGTATCCATTAATGGATTAGGATAATGCTGAGGTTATATTAAAAAATGTTTGAAGACATCCTCCTTGAACAAAAAGAAGATTACCCTTAAGCAAGGCAAGATCCCATGAATTCTTTGAAATACTGTTTCAAATGGCTATCTGAAGTCTCTTCGTTTTGAAAGTGCATATTTCAAGAGCAGAATGCTTTGTACTTTGGCAATTTATTAATCGCCTGTTTTGTGAGACTAGAAACACTCAAATGCTAGTGCACTCTGTGAATGTCAAAATAGCAGTCCAATCCTGTAAACCTTGCTCATATGAGTATGAAGAATGATCTCAGGGGAGGAATGCACTGTCTTAGGAAGCAAGAGAACTGGGTTCAGTTCTTGGCTTGCCCACATGACCTTCTACCCAAGCCATCTTAAATTAGCCAAATGGGAATACGACATATACTGGAGAGGAATAAGCAATCACACACAAAGTCACATGTTGGCTGAGCCAACTCAAGTGGAATTTTTCATTGTTTGTAATGGGAGTTGTATTGCATCCATAGAGAAGATAAGTAATTTGTATTTTTCAAGAACAGTACCTTGACACTGCGTTTTTAAGATAGGGAAAGGGAGCCCCAAACTAGACAATAGCTCATTACTTCACTAGAGATTCACACTGGTTATATGGCTCTCACAGCTTCTTCCTGGTCTCCAGGTTCTTCTCCTGGGGGCTAAGGAGCGATAAACTGTACATTCTTGTCCAGGATTATTAAAAGTCAGCTGCCACTTCTACATTCCTATGTAATCACCTGTTTAATGACATGCCTTTCCTCTCTAATTAAGGCTTTTATAACTATATATTGACTTGCTCTGTGCAAAGCCAACAAGCCCCTCTCCTCAGTAATGAGAAGTATGTGAATTTGTAATCTCTTGAACTAGAAAAACATTTAAACTTCTTCTGAGAAAACGGTCTCTTTAGACTCTATTTACATAGGGATCCAGTTGCCTGTATGGGTTTTCTACATTGCATCATATCCATTAGTCAATTCACAATGGCATGGGGAAACAGAGAGAGAGATAGTCCTTCACCTGAGACTAAATGACTCATTAGTAGAGCTGGGATTAAAATTCATTCCTGGTTCTGTGTTCAAGCCACCAGATGACTTTAGTTATTATAGTTGCCATCATCAGTTAATCCACAGTATTATGTTTTCTGTAACTGTGATGTTTCAATTTATTTTCAGTACAGTTGAGGCCCATGTTCTGTGAACTATGTAATACTATAGGGAAAGTTTTGATAAGAAAACAAGTTTTGTTGAGACTTGACTAGTAAATTACAGTGTCGATCATTATCATGAGCCTCCTTAATGTATAAATAGCTACAATGTGGATGAGAGGTATGGTCTAAAGATGGTATCAGTGTTGTTTCCCAAAGCAGTCTTACACAAAAGAACCAGTAAGCACCTCTTTTGAAGCAGTAAATATTTGATTCTGGAAGACTTGAGCTCATAGAAAAGGGAAAGGGAATTCCAATTCTTTGTATAAATTACAGAATTGGAAGGTGGGGTAAAGAGGGGGCAGCAATAACCAAAGTGTCTGCTAGTTCGGTTATTGAAGGGAGGCCATCAGTAGATTTTAAAAATGTCCTCAGATTGGCTATAGGCACAAGTGCCATGGAGTTTCTGCATATCATAGGATGCCTGTGTCTCTGGAGAATAGAGTGTCAAACCTTACAATGGAGAAGTCATGGTTGAAAGCATGCAAGCGGTGTTCATGTTAGTCATGGTTACAGAATGGTAAATTGGATTTACTGTTACAGTGGGGGAAAAAACACCATCAGAACATTCTATGTGTATCTAGTAGACAGAGGAGCACTGATCTGGTATTCTGTCCTCTTCCTGCAGAGAAGCTCTAGCAGAAGCAGCTCCCTCTGCCTTTTAAGTCTTCTTCCCCAGTCATCTGGCATTAGGCAGGGCAGAATTTTGCTAAGAGGTTCAAAGACAAGCACATCACATCTTAGGGCAACATTTTACATTCTTCAGATCCATATACAAAGGTACATTTTAGAGCCATACTTCTCATGCTGAGAGTTTGACCATTCATTTTCAGTTTTAACTTATCTGGCAAATATAAAAGTAAATACGAAGGGGCCAGAGTAGAGATGCCCCTATAGATTACTCCATATATACCGTGGTCAGAATTCCTGTAGAGAAGCAAAACATTTCTTGAGCCAGGTTCACCATTCCACAACAGCTTTACATTGGCATGACTCCATTGGAGTTAGTGTTAACCGCTGAAAGTAATGGAGAGAAATGGGTTTTAAAGTGGTGTAATGAAGTGGCGAGTCAGGCTTCTCGTATAGGAGTGCTCTCTTTGTGCCTGACATTCTCACCATCTATCAAAGTGGGCATGAAAAGTTGGATTACCAAGTAATCAAAATTACACAGTTTTATTTCATGTTTCTTACCATTGCCAGAGCTGCAAGAAAATGTGAAGAGACCCAACAAGCTCTGGAGAGCAAGCAAACCGAATGAAACCTTGCTGTCCCCAGGACTGGTGCTGTAGTTCTAACGAAAATCCACAAAATGAGGCAAAAGAAAGGAATCATGCTACAAAAACAACATGCAGTTTTTGGGGGAGATTGCAATGACTGTAAAATGGGTGCATCTGTTTTAACATGGGCCAAGATACCAGTCCCTCTGTACTTCATATCCATCAGAATCTAAATTTCATTGAGCTCTGTTCACTCAACTAGAAATGTTTGTTCAGTCTGGCCTTTGGCTAACCATTGGTCTATGTCTTTGGTTTGTGCTTTTAGTGGTTGGATGTTTTAGGCCAGCTGAGTTGTATTGTTTATGAATGGTTGGAATTTAAATTGCTCTGAGTCCTTTATGTTTTTAATAATTATTGAGTAGCATCCTGGTGTACTGTTATGCAATAACATATTTTATTATATCAGACAATTAAAAAAACTTATGAAAATAGCAGTCTCTGGATTACATCTAATTTTTTTTATCACTTATTACAGCACTTTGTATTTTAATAGATCTGCTGTGATGAACCTGAACCGAGTGGAGATATTTAGACTGAGCTGATCATATAGGGCTCTACTGTAGCTTTAAAAGCCAAACACACAAGACAGAAAGGTAACTGAGTCTCTGTTTTCTGCCTGCAGGGCAATAAGATATTGAACCCAACAGAGTAAGGGCGAGACTGTGAAACCCAGACAGTATCATTTAGTTCTGTGTCGTTATTCAAGTACTTATGAAGGTTTCTTTGATGATTCATTCAGTTCCTGTCATGATCAAATGTTGCTCACATTTTGTTGTAAAGCCCATTGACACCACACAACTCAGTTGTAGAAATTATGTTCAAGTAGAGGAGAAACGTTTTATTCTGAGCTTTGATGAAAGTTTCATAGGGCCATCAGTTAGTTCCAGTGAAAGCTTACTGGCTTCACTTATATGGTGGACTCCAAAGTTTGCTCTATAGTTTCAAGTTTCGTTGCCGTCTATTCCAACAGCTCCAGCTAACAGTTGTTAAAATACCCTCTTAGAAGAAGCTACTTTCTGTATTTCCCATGGAAAGTGAAATTATAATCCAGGTCTTGTTGTGGCACAGAAAACAAAAGATTGTGGTTACATACCATACATTGCCTCTGATAGCAATGACAGCAGGACTGCAAAGCATTGTTCTCTCAGCCCTATACAACCTCCCCAGAAGAAGTGATACTTTATCAGCTTCAAAAATGAACTCCCATCAAAATGGGATGGCCTATGCAGGTAATTCCTAAATGATGTACCCTTATAATAGGACCCTCTCCAATAATCTTTTCAGCCATATATATCTTATTGCAAGCTGAGGTATTTTTAGGTCCAAATTCACCTTTTTATTTTTTTGTAGATAATCGATGGCCAAATCCAACATATTCCCCTTCCACATGTTATAGGCTAAAGCTTATCAGAACTATAATCCCTCTAGAAAAGGCTTACTTAGTTAAAAAGAATGAAACCCAGTCAACATAATCATTTCAGTATTGGAATGATGCTCATAAATTACAATTACCATAAATCCCCATAGCATAGTTCTAAGCTCCATTTTCCATCATTCCTTACCTATCAAGAAATCACAGCAGAAAATTTGGCCTGCATGAAATGTTCATATTCAGTGCCCATTAATTTCTTGATGTGTATGTTAATTTATTTTCTTTCTCTACAATCTGCTGTATTCACTACCTGTAAAACCTACTACTGTGCCTTTCTTTATTGAAGTGTATATATCAAGCATCCTTTCTTTTCTCTGTTATATGGTTGACAATTTCTTAAAATATATCTATTTTTAAATCTCATTGGGAGCAAGAGCTTCATGGCTTTACTCATGGATGGCACTCAAAGACACAAACTAATGCATCTTGGGAAGACAGCTTTTTATCCCCAATAACTTGCCTTTTTTTTGTTATGTAATAAAAACACCAACCTTGATAATCACCCAGATCCCATTGAATTGGAGTCGAGTGACTAACTCCCTTAGGCTCCTTTGAAAATCCATCCTTCGTCATTGCCACATTATTTTTTACGATGGTTGAAAACAAAAATTCCTACCACCATAGCGATCAGTATTGCGGTTGCTTTCCTTGTTCATCTTTGGATGCAACGGGGCTGAGTCTCCTCTGCATTGCACTGTGTGCACACACATTACATTCAGTTAGATAACTAATAAATCAAGACTTCTTTATCCATCGCTCTAGGCAGTATGTAAGCTGCAGTGTCTGTGTAAAGTTTGTGGTGAGTCTTATCACTTTGTACTTCCTTTTGAGGTGATTTTCCACATAGTGCAAAATAGGAATCTATAGTTACACACTCATGTACCACAGGACTAAATTTGACCCAGGAGATTTCCCATCATTAATGACAAAATCTCAATCCAGAAAAGCACCTAACCCTTAAAGTCAATAGAATTACTCATGCTCAAAATTAAGAATATACTGGATTGAGGCCCAGGCAGTGATCTCAGTAGATATGAACCTAGGCAATGGCTGAGCCATACATTAGCTTGTCCAGCTTTCTGATCGGAGTGTTGCCATAGCTGTTTTCAGCTGAAATACCATCACACACGCAAACACACACACAAAATTCTTGTGGTATTTTCAGAATAAGCAGCAGAAATACCACAAGAATTCTAATACTTAAGGTATTTGTTTTCTCATGTTATTTCCAAAGGAAATGGTGCGAGGTGCTATATTTCACCACCCGAGTTGGTCTGAAGTGCCGGGGAGTTCTAGCAACATCTCAAAGAAAACATTGCATCCATGAGAACAGACGTGCTGCTCACCGATCAGCTAGAGCAATAGCAGGAGGTGAAAATAAGATACCTGAGTGTGAATCAGAGACATGTGTTCACCATGTGGAAACTCTAGCAAAAAGAGATGTCTTTGATCTAGTCATAATAGTGCTTTAGAAGGGGTCAGGGGTATGTGTGTGTGTAGGCAGGAAGAGGGTGAGAATTTTCAAGTGACAGTGTCAAATTCATGGATGCCATAAATGGTTGCAGTGCCATTTATTCTTTTCTATTCCTTTAAGGGGAAAACCAGAGATGTAGTGTCAAGTCATTAAAGAGGATATATCCTCATGCTGGAAATCATTTCTGCTCTCCACTCTTAAGATAAAAATGGCTCAAGAATGGTGAAATTAGAAAGCATTTAAACATGTCCTGTTTGGGATAGTCAATGTTTGGGAAGCACAGATTAGTGTACTCATTATATGCCAGTGTTCTCACTAGCTTTCTTTGTCTTCAGCACTTAGCAAACTTGATCAGTCCATCTATCCACTGCTGGTACTGGGTTACCTCTCCAAAAGGCAGAAGCTCCCATGCAGGCCTTTAAAAAGAGGAATTTAAATAAATACTCTATCTTCCTGGAGGGACTTCTATCCTGGCCTAAGAATGCAAACATTAGGCATATATACTCATGGATGTTGAATTCCTATGAACAAACATCTTTAGTTTGTTGCCAGGGATACAATCCCCGGAGGCTTAAACTAGCCAGGTGTCATCAAAACTGTGCATGCACAACTGCTGGCACTGTGTCATGATGTACCTTGCAAATACATCAAAGAGACATTCATTTAACTATTTATACCCTCCAAGGCTTCATGTTCCAGCCACAAGTGACACATCATAATGGAATGGAACAGCCAGAGCATTTTTAAAACAATCCATCTTTGTTGTGGGTTGGTTTCACTGGTTTTTCTTTGAAAAATGTGGTTTTCAGCATATACATATTTATTTTACATAAAATAGACCCACATGCCATGTGAAGTTACTTTGGTTCAGCATATTGTCAAAGAATATTCTTCACTGGGGAAAATCATCTGCTGCGATCCCCTGCCCTATAAGGCCAGTTTCTATAAACATGCAATCGAAGGTAACACTGTTTATTGCTAAGGACTGTGCCCTGCCTCCACTTTATTGGGTATGTAGGTACCCTTGTGGTTCCTCTATGCAAAGTTGGAGGCTAGATTTTCGGACCTTATGTAGGCAGCATGTAACCACTCTGGAGTGTGGTCTGTTGTATGTGTGCTCCCCAGTATGCAGAGGAAACTTGGGAAATGGGGCACAGAGAGAATGTGTGATGGGCATAAGGATATGAAATCAGTGGAAGTTGTGCCTAAATAAAGGCCCTGGCATGACAGGCCTGCCCTGTCTCAGTTTCCCTTCTCAGGAAACACAAGGGTTCTATTCCAGGCTCTCTTAGTTAAATAATACCCCTCCTGGGATCCAGTTTTTTACAAAGCATAGGGCAAATCAGCCCATAGCAAAAATCTCAACATATAACCCCCTCCCCCAGAACATGTAGTCCTTAAAATCTTGGCTCTTTCCACCAGAGACCACCACGGTTTTACTCCATAGCCAGGTTATCATCACTAGCACAAATTCTTTTTATTTAAAGCACTTCTGTAATCCCCTTAGCTATATTCATACCTGGGGCACCATTTATTGTAATTAGTGTCTTTCCAGCCACGCATATGTGAAATGTTTACACAGTTTGCTTCAAGAATTTCTTGTTTTGCAAGTTCATGCAGGACCCTAGAAATGGCTCACTTAAAATTCACTTCAGAGGGTAAATTAATGCTTTTACAAACCAAGCTTGGGCCAAATTTAGCTGAAGTCAGCCTGAAGTAGAGCAGATACAGCTCCCATGGAAGTCTCTGGATGAAGCCGAGGGATCAGGATATCAAGGCTGGCATAAGTTACAGGGAAGGCTTGACCCTGCACAGAGAGGGTGTGGAATGGTGCTCTGAGAACTGCAGGTTGAACTGTGATGATCAGCACAGCAGTGGTGCCAATTAGGGGCAGCTTAGTGGGTGGTGAAAGCCCCTCCCCTAATGGTTTTTGCACTTGCTCAAAGTTCCACAGACTGCAGGGCTGGGGTGGCCGTGGTCTGACCGCTCGAAAGGGGCAGTGCTGTACTTAGTCAGCTTGGGTGCTGCCAGAGCAGTCCAGAGCGTTGCTCCAGCTGTGTGGTCACTGCTGAAATTTGACCCAGCCAGCCCTCTTTCTAGGTGGCCTGGCCTCATCCAGACGGACAGGCAGCTGGGCCAAATGGTGTTACAATCTGGTGCCTCTTGTACTGAAGAGCACAGGGGAGTCATCTGAGAACTTGACTCCTGACTCGTGCGCTGTGTGGGTAAGAGAGAAGAGAGACTCCCTGGCTGAGGGAGACTCCGGGTCCCCATAGGAAGAGAGACAGGAGCAGGGACCAGAACAGGATCCCTGGAGTGGGGGAGGCAGGGAAGACACACAGGAATTTTCTCCCCACCCCTTCAAGAAACACTACCACAGGGGAACCCAAACCTACATCACTGCGGGTGCTGCTAGACAGGCACCAGGCAATTTTTGCTTTGTAGCAAGAGTAAAGTCTCTTCAACACAAGGCAGGTTGCATTTAAGACCAGGTCTTCTCAGACATGTCCATTCTCCACCCATGCCATGACCTTTTATGCCCTGTATAGATTATTTTTCCCCCCACATAGCGACAATGTAGAATTTCATTCAATTTGAGAGGGAAGTTGATGCTTGCTTGCTATTGTACTCCAGCCTTTAGCAATATAGTAGCATGGATAGTATGGTGTATGTATTTCCTGGGAAACCCATAGAGAATATAGAGCTGTTTGTCCAACTGACCAGCAGATGTCCTCATTGTCCCAAACAAATCCAGCTGACAATGCACTTCTTTAGCAGTTAAGTAGAGGACTCTTGTTCAGAGGAACTCAAACCTCGAGATCAGACATTTATACTCACTTCCAACACTGGCAATTTTAGCAGACCAACTATGCTATAAATAGTGGGCAAAGGGAGAAACCTTGGAAATAAGGACAATTTGTTGCACAATCTACTATTATGGTCAATACCTCAATTAAAACACATTTGAATTTATATATTGGGAGAAAATGAAATCAAGCTAAACGGGATAAACTTTCTAAATTTACATTTAATAAGGCAGCTGAGGGGATGGGTGGGTTAGAGACTTGGCAATTAGATCTTAAAAATATTACATCTAGGTTTTTGTTTAGAATAATGAGACAAGAATGCAAATTTGTTACCCCTGATAATCACTGAGGGGTCCCTACATATAGTACTTGATTTTCAAGTAGTCTAATATTAGCTTAGTAATTAAACTTTTTATGAAACGAAACTTGTAGATCTGGATTGTGCCCCTACAACCCAGCCCAAGGGAGGGGCAATGCATTGTGGCATCACCACAGGAACCAAGGCTGAGATTCAAAGAGTAACAATCTGATTCTTGCTTCCCTCTTACTCCAGAGGGAGAGTAACCTGTGCCAGCCTTTTTCCTGATACAGATTATTCTCCGTCTGTGGTAGCTCTGATGTCCTTGCTGGCCCTTGCCAGAGCTTTGCCCACACCCCGACCAGCTGCCATGGAAAGGGGAGTGGCACCCTTACAGTGTCCACTCCACCCCACCCCTGCACATGCTCCAGGGATGTGGATAGCCTGCACAAGGGGTAAAAGTCTATTTTTCTCCTTAGTGCTGTGTTTAGGTTCACAGCAGGTTCATAACTGAGCCTTTCAAATCTGGTTGACTTTGTAAATTACATCCACAAATAACTGGGGAGTGAGGCTCTTCTGATTTTTCTAGTTCATCTGACAAAAGTCTCCTGTAGGAGTAAGGCAGGGCTTCTGGCATTACCATCAAGAGACACATATTCCCTGCTGGTCATGTTTTTAAACTATGCTTTTAAAAATGTCACCATTTCTGCATGAGGGAGAGAGTTGGTGGGCACCTGTTAATATGACCATTGAGGCGTATGGCAGTTAAACTTTGCACTGTATGAAGGCTAAGACAGCTGAAGCAAAGTGATAACACAGCGCCTACTCCAAAGACCAGAAGACACTACTTGCTACTGCCCTAGGATGTTAGCCAACAGGAGGAGGCAGAAGGTCCCACCACACAAAGATAGCAGCTGGCATGTTGCCTTGATGCACCAAAAAACCTCTGCAAGGATTGCAGCAGAGCTCCTTCTGTGCCAGTGTGGTCTCGTGGAGTGAGACAGCTCCCTAATGTGACCTGTATAGCGTGAGCTTGGACTAAATTCCAGGTGTCTTGGTTTGCAGACCTCACTCTCTCTAAGCCACTAGACCAAACTCCCATTCTGAAGATTGCAAAGAACGCATTATACACTGTAGTGCCCCAATCAATACAGCAAGGTGCATTGAAATCTCTTGAGCAACACGTTCTATCCACATAAATTGTTCTTCTGTAGTCTATTAAAACCTGAAAGTGAGATGAACTGTAATCCAGATGCAGCCTAAACCTATTAAACCATAGCTGTTTAATGTGACCTGAGTCCTCATTAAAAGGCTAAATTTTGTGTGTTGAAAAGGGGAAGTGTAAAGGGAAAGTACAAAAATTCAGCTGCTCTTAACCCAAATAGCTCGGTGCATCTGTTCTTGGAAAGTCTTTTCAACGTTTTTCAAGATTTTCTTTTGAAATAAGAATTTAACTCTCCTTGGAGCTGAGATGATAATTTCTGGCTTCCTTTCAAATGATGATTTGGACCAATTCTAAAAACACACCATGTGTGGAAATTCCCTGGAGTTCAATGGGCGTTGTACCCAAGGAGTGCTTGTGGGGGGGAAAAGGACCATTGAGGTTGGAAGAATCTGAATTTAATATATTTAAAGTTTTATGTCTAAAAAATCCAAATGTGATCTATTTTCTTAACTACAGGTACCAACTATGTTTCATTCCACTGTCCTGTATTTTAAGCATAATGAACAATAAAAGACAAAGAGGTGTTTGCACTTCTGTAAAGTTTGATGGGTCTCTTCCTGCTAGATGATAGACTTTTTCTGAAAATGTGTTTATTCTTAGTGCTCAAGCTATGTTCATCCCCAGTCTATTGATAAAGATGCTTCCACTAATAAGAAGTGTGAAAATAAAATACCAGCAGACCAAATTCTGCTGACTGCCAGCATCCTGAGTTTACACTGATACAATTGAATATGGAGTTGGGTCCATTTGTTTCTAGCTTTCTTCAATTGCCTCATTCACTGCCAAATTCTCAGCCACTGTGATTAAATTAAAACCCACGTTGCTTATTTCAGAAGCTTGCAAAAAAGCAAACCATTGCCTAAAACATGGAAGCTGAGGGATAACATTTCTTAGAACTAGTTTTTAAAAATAAACATTTCTACATAAACAATATCTCCAGTATGAAGTAAAGGATGAATAAACACAGCCTTTTACTAATTTCTACAGTTTATCTGTTAGTTGTGGGCTCTGATCCAACTCACACTTAAATTAATGTCAGTCTTTCTTATGATTTTACTGGGAAATGGACAGAGCTCGTAATCCTCAGTTTCATCCATCAGTTCAGCAGCCACATGAAAAATCCCAAAGTGAGATTTTTAAATATTATTTGAAAATACATTTAATAATTAAATTTAGATTTGCTGATTTATAAAATGAGTATCTTTGTTTCAATTTTAAGATGATTGGTCAGATTCTCAGTTGTACCAGTATAAATTCACAGGATTTCCAGTGACGTGATTTCAGTGAATCCTAGGTATATCGAAGGGTGAAGAAGATGGCTAGGTCATTCAATTGTCAACGACAAAACTTGTCATCCATTAAACAAAATGGAAAACTCTAATCCGAGGAGCTCAAAATAACACAAATTATATGCTGATGATAAACATTTGTGTATAATGAAAGCTTCTTAAAAGCCATTCTTCTGGAGGTTCAGTTGTGCAAAGGTTTAAATGTCTAATCTTTGCATTCTGAATTGGTCCAATAACTGAAATTAGTTTTCAGCTTTATGTTTCCTCCATAATGACATGAAGCAATTCACCTGTAAACTCCAGGCCTGTTGCAGACAAGTATGAAAACCACAGAAATACACAAAAATCAACATTTTCTAGGAAAAATTCAGATAAGGGTAATTTGCCAAGGATATTTGTAGTTGCTTAATCAGATTCAATTAAGCAAAGTAGGCCAAACTTTGATCCAGCTGACATCAATGGCAGTTTTGTCACTGATGTCAATGGAACCAGGTTTTGGCCCAGAATGCTCAGCTTCTAAATTGGCTGACATGATGAAAATGATAAATCTGTTCCCATTAACGTGAACTAAGCAAGCAAGCTTTATGTGAGTTGAATTCACATTTATCAATGAATTTCAGATAGCTGGAGTGTAATAAACAGAAATCTTAAACCATCTAGTTAATCTGACAGTAATGTTTAATGAAAGGAGGTGCTCATTTCTGCCTAGGTATCTTATAGTTGAAGTAGAGTTGATGGTCTCTCATATGATCACTTAAATGAAACTAACTACTACCCATCTAAATTATTTAACATGCCTGTTCCAATCTTGTTTTGTTTCAAGTGGACCACATGCTCTGAGCCCTTTTATAAAGGGTTGACTTTTGATACTCAGACTACAACCTCTGTTGTACTACCTTAGAAGTATTTGGTGAATGAAACCAGCATCACAATTAACGTGACAATCAATTTTTCTTTTTCCACTCCCTTTGGCCTCTTCTCCAGCTCTATCCTTCCCATCCTGCGAACTCAGATCATTGCTACATGTCCTGTTCTGTGAAGATATCCTCATTCTGGGTGTGTAGATTCTGAAGCAATCAACCAGAGATCAGATTTGGTCAGGGTGAGATCCTTTTGAAGTTATGCCTAGTTTATGGGAGAGGTGAGACTAGTTCCTGAGCAAACATGCTGAGTGGAAAAAAATCTTTGGTGACAAATTTTGCCATTTCACTGAATTTCTACATAGCAGTTAGGGGAGTTACATCAGACCGAGAACACAGGACACTCAGGCTAAAGTTTGGAAAGTGCACAGCTCAGTAAGCATTCCCCAAGTTCCTTGTCATATGTTGTCAGCATTTGGACAACCTTTCATCATTATCAATATCGTCTTCATCTGATGCCAATAGCAAGTTCTCCTCCAAACCTTCAAAAAATTATCTTGATTTAAGAAACCAGCTTACAATACTTGTCAGATAGTTCATTCCAGGTCAGCGGAGTGGTTAAATTTGACAGTGCACTTTCCTAATTTCCTTGTGTCTAGCATGCATTCGGAGCAGCTTCTCATTAAAACGTTTCTCTGGTCATGCGGCCAGGCCAAATTTGAGCAGCGTTCTGATCTGACACACTGAATCCTGCTGCTCCCAGTCTGTATCTCAGCTCTGCTCCTCCAAGGATACAGACTCTGCCAAGAGGAAAGCCCAGGCACTCCATTGACACAGGCTCCAACTCCATTCCACCCCAACCCCAGGTATTGCTACTTCCTTCCCACTGGCTGATACTTTGGGAGCTGAGAGCCAATCAATGGCCAGCCTCTCCCCCTGCCAATGGGGGGTGTTGTGTGTGGGGGGGTACTTTGGCCAGGATGCTTGGCCAGAAACTTGTCGGGTCTGTGGTCCCAAATAATCAGCCAGTAGGGAGGCAGTAACTGGAGGTGGGTGGCAATAGGCAGAGAGTCAGAGCTTGTGTTGATGGGGAAGTGGAGCTGGTATGAGGCAGCAGGAGCTTTGCAGATAGACGATGTCCCTCTGTGACCTAGCTCAGTCTTTATTTATTTTTTTTAAAAAAAATTCTGCATGGCCTGCCAAAGGGTTTGAATGGATATTGTGGCCCTCTGCTACCTTAAAGTGGCCCATCACTGCTCTATGGTTTCAGGCACAGGGGAAGCATTGGTTTGAAGTCTCTGTACTCAGAGTTGTTGCAAGGCATATTTTTAAGAGACTATGCCAGCTTTTAAATATTTATAAGAACAATCTAACTAGTATGAAATGTGAAAGCCCATAGTCCCACAAAGGCACCTGAGAAATTAATATCTTGGTTCAGCAATATGCAATGGTTTTGGTGGAATTAACATGGCTGAAGGTTGGGGAAACTGTGCCAAAACCCAGTGTTTTCATTTTAGGGACATTTAGGATTCCATGAGGGGGAGGAAAGATTCAGTAAAATTGTTTAATATCTTCCACTGATCAAAGTATCATTTTTCTTTTTCTCTTCCTCCAGGAATGTAGAGAGAAATCCAGAGAGGTTTTGTTTAATGTTATAATAGAGCTAGATGTTGGGGCACAGGACATGGAAAATTACAATAGGGTCATAGAAGCAACAAGCATTAACTCAGTGTGGGCATCTGCTCAACATCTTATATGTCTATACTCAAAAGCAAGGAGCATGGGGAATAAAAAGGAAGAACTGGAAGTATTAGTACATAAGCTAAATTCTGACTTAATTGGCATCACAGAGACTTGGTGGGATAAATCTCATGACAGGTATAGAAGGGTATTGTTTATCCAGGAAGGACAGGCAGGGGAAAAAGTGTGTGTGTGTTGCGTTGTGAATCAAGAATATGCATATACTTGTTCTGAGGTCCAGAAGGAGGTAAGAGACAGACCAACCGAAAATCTCTGGGTAAAGATAAAGGAGAAAAATTAGGAATGATATCATTGTAGGGATCTGTTATAGGCCGCCAAATCAAGAAGAGGAGGTGGATGAGGAATTTCTAGAACAAATAACAGAAATATCCAAAACACAAGACCTCATAATAATGGGGGACTTTAATTACTCAGATATCTGTTGGAAAAATATGGCAAAACACTAAATCTCCAGTAATGTATTGGATGGAATGTATTGGGGATAACTTTTTGTTTCAGAATGTGTAAGAGGTAACCAG
The DNA here is from genome assembly GCA_032164245.1 of Sternotherus odoratus. Taxonomy (NCBI): domain Eukaryota; kingdom Metazoa; phylum Chordata; order Testudines; family Kinosternidae; genus Sternotherus; species Sternotherus odoratus. The sequence continues at coordinate 10,783,400 of JAVMKO010000014.1, forward strand.
GGGGGCAGCCATTTTAGAATTGATGCTGACTAACAGGGAGGAATAGTTGTGAATTTGAAGATGGAAGGCAATTTAGGTGAACGTGATCATGAAATGGTAGATTTCATTATTCTAAGGAAAGGAAAAGGAGAAAAACAGCTAATATTTCCAGGATGTATTAATATTAGTGACATATTTCAGACATGGGAGATAATTGTCCTATTCAACAGAACACTGGCAAGACCTGAGCTGGTGTACCGTGTCCAGTTCTGGGTGCCACACTTTGGGCTGGTCTTCACTAGCGCTGCTGGAAATCGATCTTCTGGCGATCGATTTACCGCGTATCGCTAAGACGCGATAAATCGATTGCCCGGAGCTCCCCTGTCGACTCCGGAACTCCAGCTCGCCGGGAGGCGCAAGCTGGAGTCGACGGGGGAGCGCACCGCTGACTGCTGCCGCCGTGGGGATGAGAGGTAAGTCGGCGGCAGATACACAAACTTCAGCTACGTGATTCACGTAGCTGAAGTTGTGTATCTGCCGTTAATCCCCCCCCCCCCCCAGTGAGGACAAGCCCTTTAATAAAAATGTGGACAAACTGGAGTCTAGAAGAGAGCAACACAAATGATAAAAGGTTTAAAAAAACCTAATCCATTAAAGTGTGAAAGAATTGGGCATGTTTAGTCTTAAAAAAAGAAGACTCAGGGTCTTCTGAAGTCTTCCAATATGTTAAGGACTGTTATAAAGGGGATGGTCATCAATTGTTCTCCTTGTCCATTGAATGCAGGACAAGAAGTAATGGGCTGAATCTGCAGTATGGGAGATTTCTGTTAGATATTAGGACAGTGTTTCTTACTATAAGAGTAGTTAAATTCTGGAACAGGCTTCAAGGGAGGCTGTGGAATCCCCATCATGGGAGGTTAACAACAGTTTGGACAAACACCTGTCAGGGATGGTCTAGGTTTGGTTGGTCCTGCCTCAGTGCAGAGGGCTGGACTTGACCTCTCAAGAACCCTTCCAGCCCTAGATTTCTTTTAAACGGGTGTGGTTTTGGGTGCTAAATGACTAGACTGCCTTGGAATTCCAAAATGATGCATGTAATACTCTGGGCCTGATGCATGCATATATTAAACGTGGGAGCTAAGGATTTGCTTTATAAACAAGAGCACATGACAAATGCCACTCTGATTCTTTAGTCAGTTTTTGTTTGTTCTACACTGTTGTAAGTTCCTCTTAAGTCTTCCCAGGCCACACAGCCATCCCTGTTGCTATGAAAAGCCAGTTCCCCCATGCTACATTAGCTCATACGTCATCTACAACCTGTGGACTCTTGCATGATCATGTCTTCATTCTGTAGTTTATTGGGTAACATCTATAAGAAGGGAAGAAAAATTCTATATCTTCATTATTAGAGATGGCAAAATAATTTGTTGTGAATTATTTAACATTCATCCTTTTGTTGGTGCAACATTCATCCCTTTGTTGGTGGAAAGTCAGCAAGCAGACTGCAATATCCAATTTTCTAAAGCAAACACTTAACGGGGTTTCTCTTTCACTTTATGGGTTGATTGTGAGCAGTTCGCTGAGCGGCTCCAATACCCAATATGCAAAATTAGGGCAGTGTTGGTTGACAATACTGTCAAGACAGATTTGATTTGTAGGGAATGGGTCTGAGAGAAAGAGATTAATTAAATACAGTTTAGGATCTTTGTGATGAATACTTATGCCAGCTTTCTGTTGGTATGTAACATTATGAATTGTCTTGTCTATCAGTCAAAATGCACCAAGGAAAGATATGTCTAAAGCTATTGGAAAGGTGAGCATGATTCATGTGATAGTGCAGATTTGTTTAATTTCACATTCTCCATTAAAGAAGTGTCTGCAGCTGTTCAGCTTTATATATATATATTGGCAGCAAAAGATGATTTGATGAGTCTCCAGCTATGTTTCTAATTTGCTATTATTTTACTACTTTATTGTGCACATCTGCATGGGCTATGTTCAAACAGAAGTCTTATGAATTGGCTCATTCAGTATAAAGTCAACAGGCTCTGAAAGACAATGTCTAAATGTTTTTCTTTCACGTGGCACCAAGCTATAGAGTGGTGGGACCACAGGGAGAAGTGCTGATTACGTACATCATTTATTTATTGCGTGCCTGAGGACAAAGAAAACTAAGAGGCCCATCTTCAAAATCCCATGGGAGAAATATATAAAAGGGGCATATTACATCTGCAATCCATGACATACCTCTGCTTATGCAATCACATTAGATCACATTGGCCTCTTGAATTCTTATGTTTAATTATATCATAGATTTATAGATTCATTCTATATTGCATTATTGTTGGCTGTCAGATGTATGACAAATATTAAGTTCGCTGGACCTGATGCCTTTCAACACAATTTCGTCTAAGGCCTAAATCTAGTTGGCACTAAATGTAATTAGGAAGCGCTATTAGATGCTAAACCACCCTGAACATGCCCGATCCCATCTGATCTTGGAAGCTAAGCAGGGTTGGGCCTGGCTAGTACTTGGATGGGAGACCTCCTAGGAATGAATACCAGGTGCTGTAGGCTTAACATGGGGCTAGCAACTCCACCCTGTAGGGAACCAAATTGCTACCGAAACACCACCAACAGAGATGGAGTGATCTGTGGTTGGTGGCCCATACCCCGACTGGGGGGTGATGGGTAAAGAGAGAGAAATTAGACTCTAAATCAAGATGTCAAATGACTTCTTTCTGTCCACCTTTGGAAAGGGGTGTTTGAATTTGTGTGTCCTTTTTTGGGAATGGGAGAAATAAAAAGGAGCAGGTGTTTATTGGAGTCATCCAGTCTTGCATATCTTATAATTGAGCCCAATCACAAGCAAGGTATGGGACTAAACAGATACAGGGACAATAATATGACGAAATCAATAAAAATCTATAAAAAAAAAAAAAGAAAGAAAAATCCTACAATACCAGACCATGAAAAGAAAGAAATGCCAGGGATTCCTTGTTGTTTACTAGGGACTTTGATGTTGATTTTGCATGGAAAGTGCTCAGCTAGTATGGTGATAGGTGGCAAAATAAACCCTAAGGTAGGTATGTGGATCTGCAGATGGTGAAGCTAGCACTGAAATCAGTAGGATGACGTTGATTTTAAACTGTTCAAGGCGCTGGCCCACAGCTTCCATTCCAAAAGTAAGAGGCAGCCTAGCATGTCTAATATAGACGTCTAAGGACCAAAGAGTGGCATTCTTTACTTTTCACTGTGGAATGGAGATTATCTTCCTAGACTGTGGAAACAAATGGCCTTCAAGAGCCTCACTAATCAAACCATCTCCTGCTTTTAGTGAGCTCATTTATTTCTGCCATTTTCTTACTTTCTCATCCAAACTGACTCAGAACCGAAACCATTCCGACTTCTCCCTCCCTGATGTGATATTCCCTTTCCTAGCACACTAAGTCTGCAAATGCAGTAGAAGAATGCAATACCCTTGAAATTACAGCTCTCTGCCAGGAAAATCAAATTTCACCTAAAAGTATCCCTCATTACTAATAACAAAAATATATGTAGCACCATATATTTGCATCACACTTTACAAAATGATAAAAGATACTGCCCCTGCCCTGATGAACATGCAGTCTAAATTAAACAAAGCATATATGGTTTATATATTGCACATGTGTAGCCTCCATTACTGTGGTATCTAAGCACCTCACTATCCTGAATTTAAAAACAATGGGGAGTCTTTGTGGCACCTTAGAGACCAACACATTTATTTGGGCATAAACTTTTGGGGGGCTAAAACCCACTTCATCAGATGGATGGACTGGAAAATACAGCAAGCAGTATAAATATTACAGCACATGAAAAGGTGGGAGTTGCCTTACCGAGTGGGGGGTCAGTGCTAATGAGGCCAATTCAATTAAGGTGGACGTTTTCAACAGGTGACAAGAAGGTCCATCTGTTGATACTCACACCTTCTTGTCCAATTGTCCAATTCAATTAAGGTGGACATTTTCAACAGGTGACAAGAAGGTCCATCTGTTGATACTCACACCTTCTTGTCCAATTCAATTAAGGTGGACATTTTCAACAGGTGACAAGAAGGTCCATCTGTTGATACTCACACCTTCTTGTCAACAGTTGGAAACGTCCACCTTGATTGCATTGGCTTCGTTCCCACTACAAAAGTAATTTCCCCTCTCTTAATATTCACCCCTTCTTGTCACCTTTACTGAATTGGGTTTTAGCCCATGAAAGCTTATGCCCAAATAAATGTGTTAGTTCCACAAGGACTCCTTGTTGTTTTTGCTGGTACAGACTAACACAGCTACCCCTCTGAAATCTATTCTGAATGTATTTACAACTGCTGTGAGTTAGGGCAGTGCTATTATCCCCTTTTTGCAGAAAGGGAACTTAGACACAGAGAGGATAAGTGACTTGCCTTAGATATAGAAGTTTTTTGGGAAGTAGGAATTTGAACCTAGGGCTCTGAGTATGTCAGTTTTTAAGCCTAACCACACTAGATCCATAGCAATGTTAAATAAAATAGTAGATAAGGGATCCTCTTGTTTAACTCCACTATGTATAGGAATAGACCCTGTACAATCATCACCTACCCACACCTTTGTTATACAATTATTATACAAGTCCTTAATAACTTCAAGTCAGATAGAGGAAGGGTACAGAGAAAGGAAGGACCTTTATATTAGCGTATTGGCATATTGTTCAAAGTCCTGCAGGCAAAGCCCATGAGGTTTTTGTTAGGTTTTAAAGCCTAAGGAAACACCTGCTATCAAGAGAATCCTGCAGACCCACAACTTTCACCATGAATTTTCCTGACTGCCAGATTTCTATCTCTCAAAGTGGGGAGGAGAATATGGAGTATGCAGAAGGGTCATTTTATTTCCAAAAGTAGAGGCTAGAGGAGGTGCTGCTCAATGCACGATTTAAAATCATTTAGATGCTTTTCAGTGTTTATTATCCCAATTCAGTGAACTTGTTCACTACATCTTGGAAAATAGGTTTTTAAACTTACTACTAAGTATACTGCTTATTATTGTGAATGGCACTGTTAACTTCATGCAGGCTGTTGATGGTAGTGTGTACCATGCTCAATAGTAAGCGATTGTAGGGTTGGGTTCTGAGATTCAAAGCAAACAAAAATAAAAGGAAATAATTCCGTTTTATTTGGAATTCTAGAAGCATTGCCTAAGCCTTTATGTGCATTTACGTCAATAAACATAGTTGAAATGCAGCAACATATTGCCAGCAATTGGCTTCATCAAAGCACAAGTCCTGAATTTGCAATATGGAATACATATAACAGCCCCAACTAATTACCCAATTGTTCTATGAAACATATTAGCTCATCTGCATCGGGCAAAGACTGAGGAGAGATTGGCTCCCCATCATTCCAGGACTGCCAACAAAGTCAGGCTCTGATGATCTGAGCAAAGAAGTATGTATGAGAGATGTGTACCGTCCTCAGAAAATGCTCTTCCACTCAAATGGACGAATCTTATGGCTGTTAGCAGGAGCATCTGAACTGATCTCAAATGTCATGGGAGGAAACAAATAAAAGCATAATACAGAGCTTTCAGAACAGTACCGAAACCTTGAATTCTGCTCCAATATGCAGGAAATTTGCACCGAAAGTAGTAGTGAGCTCAGTATGACTCAAGTCAGGAGCCTTCTGTGCTCTGCCTCCTGGTGATCTTCTAGCATTGCCCCAAAAGACAACATACTCCAGTAGACCAGCCCAGAGGGCACAGGCATAGAGAACTGTGGTGAGGTCTAGATTCGTTGACGTCACTGGGCTTTGGAATAGGCCCTAATAGACTTCTGTGTGTGTAACTCAGAGTGAATATGTCCTGTGCACTTTAACAGCTAATACTGGACAAACTCACACTTTCTGCTAATTTTCCTCTAGGTATTGTTTATGTGCTTGAGAACATTCACATTCAATATATAATGCTAAATTTACAATGATTGGAATTTAGCTGACATCCATAGATAAGCATATGGCCATTCTCCTCTCTCTTTCTGTGGTTTCTGTTTAACTTATGATTCATACAAAACTCTTATTTTAGCATTCAAATATATCAGCCTGTTATGTCATTAATTGCCACGGGGCACTTAAAATCTGTTTCCATTTCCATCCACTACTGTTTCAGTTGTGTTTTAGTTTCTAATTGCTTTCAAATGCACACCATAAACATACATTCTTGTGAAAAATATTACTTTTAATGACAAAATGGATGTAAAAGCAAGTTTCTGTCCAAAAAATGAGCATGTATTTAGAGGTGGCTTATAGTCACAATTCATAGAAGTCTATTACGGTACAGTATTACTGCATTAAATTAAAATCAAATCAAAGTCATTTTAAATTTCCTAATGTAATAAATACCAGATATTCCATGTCAGTGAGCCAAAGTATTTGCAAAGGCCCTAACTGGTGGCTAATTTTTTTTAAAAAAAGTTGACAAATTGCATACAATGAAAAGAACAGAAAGCAGATGAGTCTGTAGGGGCAGGAGGGAAACCCACTGAATAAGCCAGAAAAGATAAAACACCTTCTTACTAAAATTTTTACATATGGCATATGTTACCCATTGTAGTTATAAAGTGGGCAGACTTTTATGTTATGTTGGTTCATTAGAAAAATATCAATTCTTTAATGTTAAAGCTTTACTATCAATTCCTTAATGTTAAAGTTCTCATTGCTAAATAAAAGCTGTCATCTCCATTCCCCATCCAACAGGAAATCTAACATGGGCTTTAATCTAGATTCTGAAATGATTTAGGGCCCATTTTAACTCCTAGTTGAGACCAAGAGCCTACCACTTCTGCAAATGAGCCCAGCTTTCAAGTACCTAAATATGGACTCTCAAGTTTGAAAATGTTGACCATCACAGCATTGTTATGACTAGTTTCACCATCAAAATCCTTATGCTTCCCTGATATGTTTGCATGACACTGGCAACTGTACTGGATGGGATTCTAGATTGTGGTTTGGGTAAAAATGGTTCGAATACCATAAATCCATGAAAACAGATTTTTTTTCAGGTCTGTGGATTAACATACTTGTGAGTCTCAGGAAAAGCACAAATCATATTTCCATCAAACATAAAATTTGTATTACTTATTTTTTTGTTTTGTCAAAAAATTCAGACATCAGACAACTTGACTCCCACAAAGGAAGACAAGTTTAGAGTAGAAAGTCGATAAAGATTAGACCTTGTAAAAGGGACCTCAGTGAAGATACCAATATTATATCAGAAGTATAGCCATATATTTTGCCATCCACAAACTATAAAGATTTCTTTGTCTTGATCTTTTATATTTATAAACCACAAAAGATTATAGCTAAGTAATTCACTTTGTAGTTTAATTATATTTGAAAGAAGCTTATATACATAAGAAATTGAGAAAAAAAGATATTTTTTCAAACAGTACGGTAGTATTGGATCTGACTAGCTTTTATATTTTTTTTTCGAAAAATGCTTTAAAATGAATGCAAAAACTCAAAGTCAAACTCAATGAGTTTCATCTACTTTTATGTGAAAACCATAATCCCTCGTGAATTGAGCCTGATTTTAATGCAGAAGTGTGAACTGGCTCAGATTTGCTTGACAGTGTTATGGAGATCAGCAAGCCATTTTAGTGTATTCAGCATCTGTCATGAACCTGATTACTGGGAGTGCTTTCTATGATTTTGAGGTCAACTGTGAACATTTCATGTAGCTCCATTGACACCAAGCCAAGGCTCTGGCCCTGTAAGCAGTTATGCAAGCTGTCATGGTTACAGTGCAAACAGTGCTTTGGACACCTCTCAGGTGGACCCCTTAGGTGAAAAGCTTGTCTTCCTTCACTTCTCTCTGGGCAGAACCACAAGGTCCAACCACTGAGGGTCAGGGTACTTGACCTCCTCCTACTTTGTTTCTCCTCCTACTTTTTTTGTACTCCTTTCTCCTATTCCTACTCCTTTCTCCTATAAGTAGAAAGGAGAAAGTAGACTGTCCTGCTTCCAGCACAGTTCCCTCTGTCTCTGGGTGTTCCCTGGCCAGTCTGTCAGCTTTCACTGACACACTCAGGGCTACCTCCACCCTTCCCTCAACCTTCACCTTTTTCTAGGCCCCAGGGGTCCTCTAATTAAATGGTTGAGTGTTTCTTTTGATCTGTCTCTTCTCAGCCTTGGCAAAACAGCTAAACCTCTGGGACCAAGGAGATGCCTCCTCATGGCTATAAACCTGACTATTGTGTTTAAGTGCTTGATGGGACATCCCTTATCTAGGTCAGTATTTTATTTTTTCTCCTTGGTTCCTCCAACAACCACTTTTGATCTAACTCCATAGCGAGTAATCCAGCATGAACAAACACACAGAAACATGCGCCATGTTCATAAAAATAATACGGATAGTGCCCAGTTAATCACAGAAATGTTTAACTCTAGTGCTTGGGCAACCCACTGGTAAGTGTATGTTACAGTTCCCCCTCTGTGCCAGTCTGCGGGGGTATGACATGCTACAGAGCCTTGTCTCTTTAACTTAAACTGTCGCAGATCCTGTTTTCAGCTCTAGATACCCCTTGTTTAATCCCTGGTGTGTGAGTCAAGAGAGTGGCTGTCTTGCACGTACATTGACTACTCCTGTTATGAAAGATTATCACTTGTACATTTGCAGGATCAGGGATTGAGAGAGCCATTGTACTATCTGACAGAAATGCAGACTTTGAGCATGAATCTGAAAGAAGCACCCACAAATTCCATTGACTTCACTGGGAGTAACAGGAGCTCAGTACGTCTAATGATCACACTCTCTATTATATCACGCTTTTCATACAGAGCTATCATATGGTCAATACAAGACTGGAATTTTGCCCTCCTTCCCCCAGTCTACACTTCTCTGGAGATTTCCCTTCATAACAGTTCATGCATCAGTAGGATGACCAGACAGCAAGTGTGAAAAATCGAGACGGGGTGGGGGGTAACAGAAGTCTATTTAAGAAAAAGACCCACAAATCGGGACTGTCCCTATAAATCGGGACATCTGGTCACCCTATGCATCAGCTTCTGGACAAGATTTTGCCCAATCTTTTAGTATGTCATTGATATAGAAAATGCATGTTTCTACCAAGTACTCTACCTAACATATAAAAATAGTGAAATATGTAACTGGAACTAAAAAAGGATTTTCCTAGGAGCTTGTTAGCTTAATTTGGTTTCAGATGGTTTATAGCTCACACTGTACTAATTTAAAACACATGCATAAAACAAACCTCTGCTAAACTTGGAGTATAATATAGCTAGTAAAGAGACATAAATACAAAGTTTGCCAAAGACTGCAAACAGAAGAAACAAATGGCACATGGGCACCAATCCTAGTCTGAGGAGTTGTACCTGTTAATATGCGTTGTAAGATTTCTTTTAGCTTGGAAAAGTTTTTTTGTGTGTGTATGAAGTTGGGCTCTCCCTTATAACATTGGTTGCTTTATTTTAGCTTTTGGGGAATCAAAGGGATACAAATTATTTTTTAAATAGAGGGTACAGTCCACTGATAATTTGCATTACCTTATATTTAAAATGCTTTCTCTGCAGTTCTCTGGTACTGAAAACTATGGCCACTTTCTTTGAGATGACTTTGCAGGGTTTTGGAATTTTTAATGAGGAGGGGGTGCATTGCCCACTCTTCACTGCACTAGGCCTGATTCACCCTTATCGTCTTATCTCATGCTGCCCCGACTTTGTTATGGGTGGTCCCTCAGTTATGGGTTAAGGAGTGTGTGTGAGGGAGGGTCCTTGCATAACTTTGACCCTTGTGTATCCATGAAGAGCCAGGCACTATCAGGTCCAAGAATTAGAGAGGGTCCCATGGTTATGTTATTCTTTTAATAAGGTTCACATAAGTCTGATAACTATAGTTAGGCAAGGAAAGCGAGGAATACTTGTAGCACCTTACAGACTAACCAGTTTATTTCAGCATAAGCTTTCGTGGACTATAGCCCACTTCATATGATGCATAGAATGGAACAGAAGTAAGATGCATTTATGCACACACAGAAAGAAGGGGGAAAAAAAGTTGTGCATTAGCATACCAATTCTAAGAGGCTGTTAAATCTGGATGGGCCATTATCAGCAGGAGAAAAAAATTCCTTTTGAAATGGATTTCTGTGTCTGCCCATCCAGATTTAACAGCCTCTTAGAATTGGTATGCTAATGTACAACTTCCCCCCCCCCCCTTCTTTCTGTGTGTATAAATGCATCTTACTTCTGTTCCATTCTATGCATCCGATGAAGGGGGCTATAGTCCATGAAAGCTTATGCTGAAATAAACTGGTTAGTCTCTAAGGTGCTACAAGTATTCCTCGCTTTCTTTACGGATACAGACTAACACGGCTGCTATTCTTGAACCTGTATAGTTAGGCAATGGTGCCTAACCATATTACATATCAATCGAAGCACAACCTTGTGTGGGCCAAACAGATTAAATGTATTTTAGTAAAGTCACCTGTATTAACTGACAGTTTAAGTTCAGCTTGTTTTGTACATATTTAGATTGTTTCTATGTACAGCATTGGCTATTTACACACTAGTGTAAACTAAAATTATGTCAACATGACAACAAAGTGTGAATGAATCAGCAATTAGTATATTGTGTTGAATCAGGCCTCCAGTTTTATGAAATGCTCTGGTGGGAAGTATATAGCCCTCAGGCTGATGATTGGCACCCCTGGCATACATGATAACAGTACTGTATGGTGTCATGGAGCAGTATTGTAAAGGCCGTATCCTCCTCTCACAATGAGAGATTTTTTTCCACTGATTTCAACGGGGGCAGGATCAGACCTAAACAATAAGGGTCCAGTCCCTCCTGATATGTTTGCTATTCATTATTCATCTCTTTGAAAAGTTCCCATTATCCAATCAGGTAGCAGGGATACCATGTTACTTGTTGTTGGTGACTCACCACACAACACAGACAATGAACAGTTGAAGTGAACAGGTCACAAATATCTTCACAAGACAAGCCGGAGTCTATGGGCCAGGGGCGCAGCTGGTGGAAATTGACATAGTTCCATCAATTCCATTAGCGCTATACCAATTTACACTAGCTGAATATCTTTCCCTAATAATCATTCTTCCAATTATTTGGTGAATACTTTTATAAATAACAAACACAACTGAAGAAATCAGAATCAATGTACTGATGATTCATGAGCAAAGATAAGGACTAAATTCATAATGAAGGTTATTCACAATGAATGCTTCAATGAGCTCTATTGAGAAGTAGGCTTTGTGTCTGCATCAGCAATGCCAAGCAATTATCCCATATTATTGTATCTCATAACAGTGCTTCTAGAAAATGTTAGCTAGAACTACCGGATAAATACACTTTCTCCATTGCTAAAAAAGAAGGAAGACTTTCCAGAGGCTGGCTTTATTTGGAAAGATTCCTTCCAGGGTATTTAATTTATAGAGTCTCTGGGAGATCCAATCTGTCTATGAAGAGACCTTTTTTTATTAACATGGGGCCCAGAAAATACATTTAAATTGTTCAAAGAAAGAATGGAATCAGCTTGACATATCTCTTCTGCTACCCAATTTCCACATAATCCAATGCTGTCAAATATAGCACATATGTTCTAGTGTAGATAATTTTTATTTTATGTCCAATCCCCTTTTAGAGTTCTATAACCTAGCTTCAGTAGTTATGGGTTGTCTGTAAATATTACAATGCGGAGGAAAGGAGTTTGAGGGATAAATGAATATAAGTAAATAAATAAATGAATGAATAATAAATGTACATTCCCTTCAAGGAAAAATGAATGCACCAACATGACACTGAATGGAAGATGACTTATAGAACAGAGCCCATAATTTTAAAATAAATCTTTAATGTGTAGCATACCTTTTCTTTTAGAACGTAGACTACTTTTATTTAGTTCACACTATGCTGTTTATATTTTGGATTATTTGCTTTAAAGTATCATGTTTGTCATGGGACTGAACATATATCTATTTTATCCTGGCACTTATTAAAATACAGGGTGTTTTTTTGGTTTTATAAAACAGGTTACCTAAAATGTGGTTTATTCTGCAAACAAAAAGAAGTGTAGAAAGCCACATTCTGATTTTCCTTTTGAGAACTGAATCTTATCAAAATCATATTTTAATATTATGAATTAGAAAATGCCACATGTATAGAAAAAATTACCTCGCTTGTTTCATTAAACTACTTCTGCTAAATGTGTTTTAAATATATTTTTAATATAGCAGTTCATATTCCTGAACATTCATTTTATATTTTAATAGATCTTGTCAGACAGAAGAAATCTATAAATATCACACATTGTACAAGCTTTGTTTGACTTCCGAATAGCTTTGAATCAGCACAGCAGACATAGATTGTTGAAAGTGGATCCTAATTTCGTTGAATGCAATGGTAGAACATGCCAAAAGATGCATAAATTCCACTATAGCCACTACATAGCTTTCTGTTTGCATTTATTACAGCACTAATTAACTATCCCGTGCTCCCACTATAGTAATGACAATCTGGGTCTAGTCCTGCTGCTTCTGAAGTCAATAACAGAATTTCCACATACTCTACATGGTATAGGGTAGGGCCTTATCAATATGGCCCTCCAATGTCACTTTTAGTGTGATGAAATGTAAATACAATTCAAAAGAAAAATATCCCCATATCCCCAGTGTAAGCGGGCCACTGCTCACCCTCTTCAAAAATGAGGCAGGAGCCCTCTGGTGCCAACAACAGTGTCCTTTTATTTTCCCTCTTGTGCAAACCCACCACCTATTTACAGTTCTGTACACAAGTCCCCTGGCTTGGCTGCCTTGGGGGAACAGCTAGCTCTAACAGCTAACTAGGAACAGCCACCCTCTGCTGCTGCTGCTGCTGCTGCTTGCTTGCTTGCTTGCTCTTGCTCTCTTGCTCTCTCTCTCTCCTTCCTTCCTTCCTGCCAGGTGGATCAATCAAGCCCCACTCACTCCAGGGCCACACCCTGCCAGCTAATTACCTCCCCTAGGGATGAGAGCTGCTAGCAGAGGCTTTGCTAGCTGAGCTAAGACGGAACAGGGGCTGGCTCAGCACTTTCTGGCCAGCACCCTGTTACACCCAGATACTGTATTTGAATTCAATAAACTCTAATCTCTATATAAATAAATGATTTGAGATTAAAAATTTCCTGATGGTGATATTAATTTGGGATTAGTGGGTTATGTCTGATCATTCTTTACTTTACTATAGTTTCAACCAATTTGCCTGGTACTGAAATTAGACCTACCAGCTTGTAATTGCTGGGATCAGCTCTTGACCATTGTTAAAAAATTGGTGTCACTTTAGTTATCCTCCAGTCATCTGGTAGAGAAGCTGATTTAAATGATAGGTCAAATACCACGGTTAGTAGTTCTGCATTTCATATTTGAGTTCCTTCAGATCTCTTGTGAATACCATCTGGTCCTGGTGACTTGTTTAATTTATCAATTTGTTCCAAAATCTCCTCTGACACCTCAAACTGGGACAGTTTCTCAGATTTATCATCTAAAGAGAATGGCTCATATATGAGAATCTCCCTCACATCCTTTGCAGTGAAGGCTGATGTAAAAAAATCATTTAGTTTTTTTCCCACAACGACCTTATCTTCCTTGAGTGCACCTTTAGCACATCCAGTGGCCCCATTGATTGTTTAACTGTCTTCCTACTTCTGATGTCCTTTAAAAATGTTGCTGTTACTTTGTGAGTCTTTGGCTAGTTGTTCTTCAAATTTTTTTTTTTTTGGTCTGCTTAATTATACCTTTACACTTGATTTGCCAGAGTTCATGCTCCTTTCTATTTTCCTCAATAGGATTTAATGTCCACATTTTGAAGGATGCCTCTTTGCCTCTAACCATTTTGTTGAGCCTTGGTGGTACCTCCTTGGTCTTCCTACTATGTTTTTTTTTTTTAATTTGTGGTATACATTTAATTTGAGGCTCTATTAGGTGTTTTTAAAAAGTGTCCATGCAGATTGCAGGAATTTCACTTTTGGGACTGTGCCTTTTAATTTCTGTTTAACTAGCATCTTCATTTTTGTATAGTTCCTCTTTCTGAAATGAAATACGACTGTGATAGGCTTCTTTGATGTCCCCTCTCCACACAGGGATGTTAAATTTAATTATGTTATCATTGCTGTTACTGAGCGGTTCAGCTATATTCACCTCTTGGACCAGATTCTATGTGCCACTTACCACTAAATCAAGAACTTCCTCTCCTCTTGTGGGTTCCAGGTCTAGCTGCTTCAAGAAACAGTCATTTTTAGTGTCAAGATACTTTATCTCTCCATTTCATCCTAAGGTGACATGTTCCCACCCAATAAGGGGATAGCTGAAATCCCCCATTATTACTGAGTTTTTTATTTTTATAGTTTCTCTCATCTCCCTGTGCATTTCACAGTCACTATCACCATCCTGGTTAGGTGGTTGGTAAAATATCCCTGCTGCTATGGTCTTATTAGTCAAGCACTTTTAAATAACATGTTTATCCATTTAAAATGTCCTTTGTGACACCTTTCACCCACTCCACACAATTTAAGATTTCAACTGAGTTCCACACAGCAGAGCACAAGAAGCAATGAATTGTATTGTCCTAATCTAGGCCCTAATGGCAGATTAGCTCCAGCTGAAAAATTACCTACCTAGGTTTATTATTATGTATCCATTTAATTTATTTATAAATGAACAAAATGCGCCTGCAGACTTGTTTGGTATTCTTTGCTCAACAGTGTTCCAGTTCATGCTTTAACAATTGCTAGAGACACACTTAAAATGTTAAAATGAGGAAGACTTGTGACACCACTTCATTGGCTGCATAGAATGCAACAGAAGTAAGATGTATTTATATACACAGAAAACAAGAAAACAAAGAAAAGGTTGTGGGCTGTAGCCCACGAAAGCTTATGCTGAAATAAACTGGTTAGTCTCTAAGGTGCTACAAAGTCTTCCTCGTCTTATTTACGGATACAGACTAACACAGCTGCTAATCTTAAACCTGTAATTTTGTTAGTTACTCCCAATTTACGTACATGTTAGTGATATGAGAAAGCAGTCCACAATATTGTCAGCTAAATGTGTGGTGCAGATTGTGGGTACTGAGAAGATTTTGCAGAATCAACTGGAGAAATTTGCAGCACTTGAATAAAATTCTATTGACGCTTGAACAGCTTCAATATAACTGGAAATGTGCATTGAGCTTGCATAATTGGAACACTTTGCTGTTGATGTCACAGAAGAAGCTCCTCCAATGTCTATCTGAAGTATCAGCAAAATCCAGCTCTCCTTATTCACCCAAGTAGTTCCATTATCTTCAGTGTAATAGTCCCATTAACTTCAAATAGAAGTACACATTTGAATGAAGCTAGTTAGATTTGGTCCTATATCTGATTCGACTATTGGTGATCTGAAGAATTTACCCCCAAATGTAAAGAAATAAATGAAAAAAAATCTAAATCTAAAGTACAAAGGCAATGAATACAGCATATTCAATAACGGGGCAAAGAAAAATGTTATATGCTTATGAGAACTTCACAATTAATAACACATATGCACATGATATTTGAGAAGAAGGAATTTATCCAAGTGATCTTGAAGTTTGTAGATTAAGCACTCAAAGAAAGCTGTCTGTGACATTAAATATAATTGTTCCTCACATAAGTTCCCATTTATATTTTCCTTTGTCTTGGAACAATGCTCTGAAGAGGACAAAAACATACGACTTTCAAACTGAACCAGATGGAAAAATCAAATCCCTATGTGTGCCCTCAGTAGGACAAATTCTGGGATCTGTGCTGGTACTGCATCCCATGGTACACTTGTCTATCTGGAAACATGACGTCTCAGATCTGCCATACAGAGGGGCATTACTGTATTTATGGTCTGTCACATAAAGAGTCAGATACTTAAATAATTTTAAGATGGCTTCCATAATGAACCAAATATTTAAAGGGATAGGCAGTGTACATTAAGGTGTGTATGTTAAGGACATATAACTATGCATAAAATTGCTGTGCATTATTTCAGTGTATGGGAGTGAGGGAGAAGCTAGATAGGTGAGAATGCCAACATCAGGATTAGAGATTAGTTGGACAAATTATTCACCAATCTACCTCTTTTTTGATTCACAAATTGACTGTGACCAGTTTGTAATTTATTTTTTTTTGCCACTGATCTGTAGCACATCACTTCATGGCTCCGTGCCTCAGTTTCCCCATCTCTACAAAACAAGGATAATGATATTTACCTTCCTTTGAAAAGTGCTTTGAGCTCTAGGGGTTAATCTAACAAGAGGTAAGAATTATTATTTGCTTCTTTTAAAGTATTGAATGAATAATTCTTTGTGGAGTGTTAAGAGTTTGTTGGGAGTATTTGATGTTCCAGCCCATTTAACTGGACACACGTCAAATGGCATGTTACTGTTTCTTGCAATCTTAACTCTTAGAATCTAAGCTTTTGGTATGATTGGTATGATTTTTGACTCATGATTAAAAATTCAAGATTCACTTTACACAAATGTGCTACAATATTTGCTTAAAATCGGTATTTTGACAAACATTCCTGCCAGCAAATTGACTTAGGTTGTGTTTACACTGCCATATGAGGTGTGATTGCAGCTTGGGTAAATAGCTTTACATAGGCTAAAAATAGCAGTGTAGATGTGGCTGTGCAGTCTTCAGCAATAGCACTAGGTACTCTGGCTCTGCTGTATGCTTGGGTGGGGGGATAGCTCAGGGGTTTGAGCATTGGCCTGCTAAACCCAGGGTTGTGAGTTCAATCCTTGAGGGGGCCATTTAGGGATCTGGGGCAAAAAATCTGTCAGGGGACAGTACTCAATCCTGCTAGTGTAGGCAGGCGGATCCTGCTAGTGTAGGCAGGGGACTGGACTCGATGACCTTCAAGGTCTTTCCAGTTCTAGGAGATTGGTATATCTCCATTTATTTTTATTTATTTTTTTTTTGTATTGCCATCACTAAAGCTCCTGCCACTGCATCTACACTGCTATTTTTAGCTATGCTAACTGTGTTAAAACTAGCATGGGTCTACCCAAGATGCAACTGTAAACCATGCCTGCTTGATGTGGTGCTCTGTCCCCCTCTAATCTCTAGATGGACTACGTGCCACTAATGAGTCTGCTATAGCCCTAGCTAAGAGCCAGAAGAGACTCATACACTAAACTTCAGAGATCCCAAGTTCAATCCCACCTGCTGATCACCAGGATCTGTCAGGGTTACACAATCACACCTCAGACAGCAGTGTAGACTTTAAACAATGGCAGAATGCAGACCCGAAAGGGGAACAAAGAAAGACACAGTGGATTTCTTTCAAAAGCCTAGACATTTTAAAAAAATATTTATTCAGCATTTCTCCAGGTCTAGTCAGAACTCAGACAGATATCTAGTGAAAATATGTATAGCTGAATCAATGTCAGACATGTATATTTGCATTTTAATGTTGCTTGTTGCAAACACAATAGTAAAAGGGATTTCTAATTTTGAATAATACACAGTCACAGAGCTAAGATGTTTTTATCCCATAGAATACATTTCCTTTAGTTTAAAAGCATGGGAACTTGTCTTTTCTCACTTGCCAAAGCCACAGAACAGAACAACCATCAGAAAGTGATTATCACTGTCTGTCTTCTCTGATTCTATTAAACAGTGGTAAGATATATGGCTAGAGTAGAGGATGAACGTAGTCAGTGAACCATGTTTATGACAATAAGGTTTATATCTTTTACCACATGAATTTGCTAGAGAAGATTTTCCTTCTTTGTTCAGAATGTTAAAACAAACACAATTGCCCCGTATTCATGGTCATTAGCGTTTCTCTCCACAGCTTTTAGAAATCACAAAGAAAGGAGAATGAACATACAACTGAAATATGGAGGGGCCAATTCAATCACACATGAATTAAATCAATGATCTCCTCATTTTCAGAAAATAAATTTCCATGGAAGTGATTGGTTTATCAGAGAGCATGGACTGATGGGTAAAATCCAGAAAGTACATCGGCATGCCATGCTTTACCTCCATAGTAGGTACCACAGGCCCTTTGGAAGGGAAAGGAGAGAGAATACCATAAGGGCTTGCACAATGGCACATTGTAAAAGTGTGATCGCTTTTCAGTACAGTTAATGGTAAAACCCCCATTGACATCACAGGGAGGAAGCTAGGCCAATGCTGAGCACTTTTGAAAATCCCACCTTTAATTCAGTGGAAAACACAGTGATGGGGATTAACAGGTTTTGCCTTAGCTACCAGAGAGTTTTGATATCTATTCAGTAGACTCTGAATAAGAGTATTCTGAAGAAAAGAAAAACAAAACAATAATTAAAATGGAATATAAGGGTTACCAGTGTTTCTGGGCATGCTCACTTTAATGGCTTAATTAATTCACTTTGCTTTGCTTTTAACAACATAAAAGAAGAGACAGAGAACAAGGATTTTCACTAATTTTTGCTGTACCTTTCTGCATGAGCGAGGTGCCTATTACAATGAATGTGTGTGTAACAATGGTCTGGTTGCAAAACCAGAGATAAAGGTTCGGTGCCTGGTATTACAAGGGCAAGACAGTCTACGCCCCTTCATGTTTAGTCCTGTGGAGATACTTAAAGACACTTCTCCCTAACATGATGTGAGTGTCTACGGTGTCTCCAGTTAATCCATGTGCACATCAAATCCCGCCCGCAAGCCTGTTTAAATTATCACTGATATTATCTTTGCAAATAAATTGCCTGAGCAGTCAGTAAAGGTTTCCCTGTTCCACTTAAACAATTAAATGCATGGTCCATCATAGATGCTCCTGGAAAAAAAGAGAATGCAATCGCACAAACCAGAACTATTTATATCCCTTCTTTGAATTATATGCTGTTTGGACATATGAAAAACCATTAAACAGCAATAAGCGCCAAAGTCTCTTTACTGTCACATTTTCAGTGAGATTTAGCATTTCTGCTTAAACATCCATTAAATTAATATCACACAGTAGCTGCCATGAGTTATAATTCATTACAACTTTTGTGTAAAGCTATTGAGCCTGCTTCTTTATGCCACGGCTCGTGTGAGACATTTATTTCCAAGCAGTGCAATGCTACAAGGTTGCAGCTTTCGCGGAATGATGTGAGTTCAAACTGTTAACTGGGCATTGCTAGGAGATCTGCACAGAGAGAGATGGCAGGAGCATTAATCACCCCATTAACTCCATGCTGGACACTGATATTAGGGGGGTTACCCTGTGGCCAGCTCTGGGGCTGCAAAGCAGGTTGAAAGTGGGTTTATGCAGATGGTCGGGGGTTCCCTCAGTATAATCAGCAACATGCCATTCCCTTCCCCCAGTCTCAGCATCACAGAATGGGGGTGTGCTGGGGAAAGGGATTATGGACAGATCCCTCCCTGGCTGTGCTCCAGGAATCCCTGGCTCTAGCAGTGCTCTGACCACATTTCCTCCCCCAACACGCCTCCGATGCCATTACATCAGGACTGGGGAAGGGAGGGGCATACATCTGGCTATGCTCGAGGGTCATTACAATCAGCTAGGCTCCTGGGGGGCCATTACAACCAGGCATAATTTGGCGCATCCTTAAAGCTTCAGGTTACTCCAGGGAACACTTAGGAGCCCAGCAGCTCCCAAGATTAGGGGAAAGCAATAATGACTTAAAGCCAACTTTTCTCCTCCTCCTTCAATTCAGCTGCAACAAGCAGAGTTCTCGTGAGTATGGCGCAAAGGGTTTTTAGAACTAAAATTTCATGAGGATGCTTACATTGACGAGCATTGGAAACCCTGCATGGGCGTGTGCTAATGGATAGATTCAATCCCAGCTATCCCATATGCTCCATCAGTGCAATGCGCTGGAGTGGGGGGGAGTGGGAGTTTACACTCAGATGTATACACTAATAAATGAATGGAGGCTTTTTGAAAATATGTCATTTTATGTTACTTAATCCTGTTTAGGTGTGGTTGAGGCTGGTCTATACTATATATTTCAACAGCTTATTTAGCATTCAAGTCTGTATAGACTTTTCTCTATCATAAAGGGGACGTTCCTATATCTTAATTCTAGAGGTTTGAGGGCTCCAGTTTATCTGGTAAGTATGCATTTTTCTTCCATCCCATATAAACATGCTCAGGTCTTCTGTGGTCAAAGATAATCCTGGCTTTTAAACCACTTTTTTCTTGAGGGACGTACATTTGGAATTGAAGAAACAGAATTCTATTATCTGCACCTTGGTGAGACATGAAATATAATCCAAATCCTTTTATTCAATTAACATGGCTTACTTTAAAACAAAGAAGTCTTTTGTCTTAAGTGGTTTTCAAAAAAAGAAATGATCCTACTTTAGTTTGGTACTTTTTAAAAACTGCTAAGTGACGCTCAGAAAATTTCAGTACAAAGATCTTTAGACGAAGAGGCTTCATAAAAAGTACTAAGTCTCAGTTTAGCTTGGTTTTCGATAATACTCAGTCATGCCTTTAAAAGAATAAGGAATGTAGCGCTTCTGGGTTGCTCTTCTTGCTAGCAATGATTTAAAATGGAATAATGAGAGACATTCCGTTTAAATGCTATGGGCTCCTTGCAGTAAGCGTAAGCCACATGAACAAACTTCATATTTATATTTACTTTCCTATATTACCTAGTGATTATATTTCCTTTATGCTTCTATATACTACCCCAGACAAAGATCACACTCTTTTCCTGTTGATCTCTGAGCATGAGGCGGGCAGGGGTTCTCATTTAAATTCTGTTCTGCTGTTTAGATCTGAGTATTTCTGGCCTCACTGTGGGAGGATTTTCCAAATCTGCTGTCAGCTAGCAAATAACTAGGTGTCAAACATCTGCTGTTAGTGCCATATCTGGGGTTAGGTTGAAACATGTGTCTTTGGTGCTCATCACTGTCAGAAGAACTCAATTACAGTATACAACAACTTTTACTGGTCCTTTATGGCCCAGGAACCCTGCTACATAGCTTGATCACCACCTACTGGCGCTTGATCTATTAACTAACTATTTACAGACAAAGCGCACTCTATTACCGTTTGGGGCAGGGCAGCCTGGCAGACACGAGCCTGGCACTTTAGTTCCCTTTCATCTGAACTTCCACAGATTATCGTCCCACCTGTGACTCAAGGAACACTTTCCTTTGCAGGCGCCAGAGGCAAGACATGTTCTCCCCCCCCCCACACACACACCAACCAGCTCAATCTGGAGTCCTGAGAAAACAGGTTGAGACTTCTAACAACATCAACACCCTGTGAGCAGAGAGCAGAGCGGGAGCCCAACAAGGAGTGTGATGTCTGGCTCATGGCAGAAACAGGCTGAGTAGGGAACACCAGGGAGGCCGGGAAAAGCAAACCAGATGCAAAGAAGCAACAGTTGGAAGGGGGAGGGAGTGCATGGGAGGAGCATGTTGAATCACTGAACAGAGTCCCAAGGATGCAAAGCACTACAGTGGATTTTTTCTGTGTGTAAGAGAGAGAGCTAACCTGATTATTCAGCTGAACACTTTATCTTAACTTTTTTCTTGGAGCCATCACCATCAATAGTTGAAGATTCACCCAGAAATGATCCACCACATGGGAGTCTGGATTCAGTCATACAAAA
This sequence comes from Sternotherus odoratus, assembly GCA_032164245.1. NCBI lineage: Eukaryota > Metazoa > Chordata > Testudines > Kinosternidae > Sternotherus > Sternotherus odoratus. Next base: position 10,805,017 of record JAVMKO010000014.1, read on the forward strand.
AAACCAGCCTTTATGGATTTATGAAACATTATAGGACTAAGTTATTTATGCCTAGAATTAGCTTTACTGTCAGATTGTCATGTTAGAAAATGGCTGTTAAGCACAGAAATTTCAGTTTTAAGACCTTAGTTCATTTCTGTTATACAAACACACACACAGTTTGAAGGAAGGTTTTGAAAACGAGGGGCCAAATTTTCTGCTCATGTAAATCGGTGGTGCTCCATTGAAGTCAATAGAGCTGTACCAGCTAACACCAACAAACCAAGAATTTGGCCCGATATCTCCAATTTATAAAAACATACTCAGGGCTTGATCCAATGCTTATTGAAAAAAATCCCACCAACTTCAGTTGACATTAGATGAGATCCTAAATCTGGAGGCAAAACAAAGAAGGAGGAACAATCTGTGGATATTCAAAAGGGTTTGAATTATTTAGAGAATTGGTCTGGAATGGGGCAAATGCCATTCAGCATTGAAAATACAAGATAACTTGTCTGGTCTTGGAGCATGTGCTAAGAGGGAACACACAGATGTGGGAGATACATGGAATAAACATCAAACCAGCTGTTTACTCAAAAGAACAGGTATGAAAAAAAAGGCAAACAAGATATAGAAATGCCTAGTAAAGGATCAACTTATAAAATTAGGAATTGACATTGTCGCTGAGTAGGGGACCTGTTAGATCATGTCTGGAAAACTGTGTCATAATGTCAGTGGGACTACTTATGGAGAAAGGTAGGCAGCAGAATAACTTCTAATTTGTATGTGCAATTGTAGTAACTGTACATGCAAGTTGGACATGATGTTGAAGATCAGACCGTTCATATGTTTACAAACTATATAGTTGAAGCACCATAGGCTACAGACAGTTAAAACTACCACATATATATATATATATTAAAATGCCTAACAAAAAAGAATTTGGGGAAACTGTAATACTTCCCTTGACCTAACCTTTACACAGAAACTTTTTAATTCTGACATAATGACCAGGCAGAAATGCCAAATGCTTTTAACTGACTTCAACACACAATTACCAGCCTTTGTAATTAATCAGGGCAGAAAATTGGAGACAAGAGCCTAACACAGCCTTCTCTTAGTCTTAGGGCCCACTCTGCAAAAGAATAAACTTTTCCTGTACTCTCTGGATAATTTTCAAAGGGACTCTTGGACAATTCAAAGATGACAAATACTTTTGTTATAGTTCATTCAGAAGTCCATCAGTCTTTGAAACCCTGTCTTTATTTATGTTCAAAGACAGGAAATAACAAAACTTGATTTTATTTTGTCTCCGTGAAATGACTTGCATATCATTCTCCTATCAAAATAACCTCTCCCTCTGTGCTTATTTCATGTTTTTATGTTGTAGCAACACAAACTTAAATTTAAAACAAGAGAAATCAGCAGCTAAGAAGTGGCATCCCATAAACAGTCCTTACACTGTGATACTTCTTGCCCATGACACGGCATTTCAGCCTGTCTCATGATTTATGTGGCTTCAGACAACTCTGTGTTTAATAGGATGCAAACCCAAAGAATGTAAAACCACAGATCCTGCTTAAGAAATGCTTTGGAGTCCTGGTATGATTGTACTTAGATTTAAGCATTTAATAGGTCTTCTGGGACAAGGTATAAAACAAGAGACACATTTCATATTTTTTCCCCATCACAGAATGTATTAGAATGCATCCATGTTCAAACAATAAGAGTTATGATGACAGACAATTAGAAATTCAATTAGAAATAACAAAGTGTTTTTCATTTATTGTTGTACCCACACTATTTGGAATGAAATATATTTCATGTTCTAGAGCACCTTAAATGGTTATCTAAGGTAAATATATTTTAAAGCATTTCATATATACTTAATATCATATAAGAGCCATTTTGTAACTGTTCATGAATGTGAATAAAGGGTTCAAAATCTCACTCTGAATGGGATCTCTTGCAATCTAAGAGTATGCAGTGTTGGAAGAGGACAGAGAACAGTATATTGATAAAAAAGTACTGTATGTAAATGTAAATTTAAATTACTCAGGTTGGAAATTAAACCTACTCAGATTCTTGCTTGTATAGTAATCATAATACATTTTTTGAATTTCATTTATGTAAAGCATGGAATTAGGGTGTTTTTAGTTTGATAGCTAAAGGATTTTCCATGTGGCTTGTTTTCTTGCACAGATTTTGGTTTTAAACTGGGATCAGAAGAAAATACATAATCATCTATAAGAATTAATTACAACTCTAGTGGATAAGATAACTTTAAAAGGTACAGGAAAATCTGTACTCATCAAACAGTGATTTTTTTTAAGCTTCTTTGTTGATCATCTTCGTTGTGGGAAAGTATGAGAGACATTTCAGGAATGACAACCTGATTGAAAAGATAAGTACCAGAAAAGATGTGATCATGTCATTGATATTGATGGGAAAGTGTAACTTGGGGTTTCATGGGGATTGACTTGAGAGGCAAGCTAAAGTGCCTGTGTGGGGATTAGACTTGTCAATTGAAACATTGGGACGGGTCGTCACAATTTGTACAGTTTGATCATTTACAGTATAAAGGGCCAAGCGAACAGAAACATATTTGCTGTGTTTATCAAACAAAAGGAGAAAATACTATTTCATCTATGACAATAACATAATAGATCCAATAATGAAGCAGTCACTGGCTCTGATTGAAAAATAACGGGATTTGGTCTGCCATATTGCCCATTCCAGGCATTCAAAAATCAAAAGCCAGTCACCCCAAAAGCAAACGTAAAAATAATCTGCTTGGAAAAATAAAAAAAATGGGGGGCTCCTTTATAGTGAGCAATCTGATGTTTGAGCCTTTTAGGGTTTCCTTTTTCAAGCTCCTTACATCACTAGCCACCCTAATAGCTCTTCCAGAGGTTGTGAGGTGGTCCTCAGAGGGCATCTTTATAGCTGACTCCCACAGTGCCTGCACAAGGGGAATCATCACCCGACTGGAACTGGGGTGTTTATGCCACAGCTGCTCTTTTATCCAGTGTCAAGAGGCCAAAGTGGGGGAGAGAAGCCCACTTTGAATCTACCCCTTAAAATGTTTGCTTCTGAAGTGCCTCAAGCCAGGGCGTGGATCGATTTATATAATGCAACGGTTACAGGGGAACTTTCATTCTGGGTTAATCAGTTGCAGACTTTTTATGTTTCTCAGGCTACATTACCACTGATTTTATTACAATTCTGAAAAATATAATGTTTAGATGCCATTTATATGGCCCTCAAGGGAAAAGATCCTCAGCCCAGCTATGTATGTGTGTGTGTGTGTGTGTGTGTGTGTGTCCACCACAGCAATATTCCACCAAATATTGGCTCCATTTGATATTTTTAGTTGTTCAATAGTGGCAAGAAAAATATTGATGGTTTTAAAACCCAAAACATAAAAGCCATCCCAGTACACACACACACACACACACACACACACACACACACACACACACACACACACACACACACACACACACACACACACACACACACACACACACACACACACACACACACACACACACACAGACTGAAACATCAATTCTTTATTTCCCCACAAAGATCTCTGGCTCGAAAAGGGACTGGAGCTTCTGTTGAATATGCATACAAAGATTTTGAAAGCAAAGTTTGCGAGAAAGAGGCACAGATTCCAGCTTGGGCCCAACTCTGCCACTCTCACTCAGGCAAAACTCCCATTACCATCACATTTGGGTCAATTTATTTAAACATCTCCCTCTCCAGATACTTAGGGTCAGATCCTTGGCTTTGGACTGATCGTCGGTGTACTTCCACTTATTACAGTTAATACGGTAAATGGAACTATGCTGTTTTACCCCAGCTTAGGAGCTGGAGATACACAAGCATTTACCCAGTCCCCAAGGCTAGGGCCCTGATTCAGCAAGGTATTTGGAAACGTGTGCTTAACTTTAAGTCCAGAAGTTGTCCCGTTGAAGTCAGCAGGGCTATTCATATGCTTAAAGTTAAGCACACGTTTAAGTGCCTTGATAAACTGGGATTCTGCCAAAATACCAGCAGATAATAGGTTAAGTCTCATGGGTTCTCAATCTGGGCATCCTGGCAACGCTCCCTTTATGGTAGAAGCAAAGGAGGGTAGCGGGGGGGGGGGGGGGCGAAGGGGGATGGTGGGGGTAGGATCCCAATACATTTTTTTTCTAATTGCACTATGAGATCACAGTGTGGAGAAGGCTGAGAATGAATGGGTTAACTCGGTGAGTCTGATGCTTATAGACGTGCAGGCTGATTTTTTGCTGATACCTATTATTTATGCCTTCTGCTTTTCTCCCTAAAATATTAAAACGAAAGCATTAATAGTTCTTCCCTTTAATACCAGAATTTGCAAGAGAGCGCAGCACCCACCATCAGGCCCAGATTGTCCAAAGAGCTCAGCATCCTGGAACTGCTCCTAAGTGTCACAATGGAAGCTGCTGGGTGATGAGCACTTCTGAGAATGTAGAACTTACTTAGATCCCACTGGGAGATGAGCTCTTGTTAAAAACTCCTCTTGCGAGTGTAGAGCATTTGAAAATCTGACCAAGAGCTCTTTTGAAAATTTGCCTTTCAGTGAGGAATTTATTCCTGTCTTTGTCTAGTTTTTTTTTGTTTGTTTTTTTATTACTTCTTGTATATTCACCACATTTTGGGGTGGAAAATTTTGTGTCTAGCAATAATCAGTGCATCCAGCAGCCATACAAAGAATAGGGGGAAACTATTAAAAGAACCCCCACCTTCACACATGAGAATCATGTGTAAGGAACAAAATTAAGAGGGTAACTTTGAACCTGGGGGTTTCCTGCATTGAAGCCAAATGCCTGGATAATCCAATAAACCACAGGTGCGCATCGTAAAAACAGATAAGGAGAATACAGCTAAGATTACAGCCCATGAGGCTCTCTCTGCCTAAGGTGCACTGGTTAGTAACTGGAAGCTTCTGAATTATTATTTAAAAGTTGTTTGCTCTCTTAAGCATCCAAATAGCTCTTTGGATAGAGAAGCAGTAGCATCTGTATTGCATTGCATTACAGTAGTACTTTGAAGTGATTTCCTAAGCAAGTATCTGAGGTGTTATCTTTTAAGAATTCAGCAGGGGAGGGTGAGGTTTGACAAATTCCCTGTCTCCCTCCCTCCCTATTGGACCTCAGCTCTGCTCTCTGATGTTTCCTTGCTTCTTCACTCTCTCTCTCCCGAGGCCAATCTGATAAGTCACCTTTGGAATGGGATTCTTCTCCCTAGAGCGTTAGTTATTCTGACAGGGTCTCATGAATCTGTGAGACCCCACTGGAGCAGGATTTACAGCCAATGAGGTGGGAGCCACGGCTCTGCATCTGCCAGTGAGTGGTGCCAGCAGAGGAGGGAGCATACATTGCTCCGTTCTAAAGGAGCTACTGTAGCCCAGTGGGCCAGTTTACTTGTATTGTACTCATTGCTTTGTTACTCTGTTTTATTATATTTAGCAGTACTGCAGGGAACCTACAGGCTTTTATCCTGCAAGATTTGGCTTTAGTAGATAGTGTGAGGCATAAGGCCTATAATCTTTGGTATAGATAAACTTAAGTAACTCATAAGTTATAGGGAACTAAAGTGCTATGCCAGAGGGGGGAATTGGTTCAGAATACTGACATCAGCCACCCACAGAACATTGCTGACTCCAACATCCGGAAGGTTCCGGACAGAAACTCTCACTGCAAAGCTGCCATGACAGCAAATTGACGTATATGCTAATAGGGTAACATCATACATATACTAACCTATAGAAAACGGACACCTTAAGGGAACATGTACATTAAAGTTGTTCCCCACTCTCATTCACATTACCCTTCTGGCATTTTGGCATGTAACTGACACCCCGGGAGAATACAGTTGTCATGTTGGGTTGACTGCTATTCCTATCAAAGTTAATGAGTGAAGGATCAGCCCTTTAATGCAAGAAAAGTTGGCCCAGGAAATTCTTTATAAGAAGAAATTTCCAACAGCGGGGAAGCAATTTTCCCCTCACAGGGATAAGTTAAGTTAAAAGATGTTGTTAGGACGTCTGTCACATGTTATAATGGCTATGTCAGACACATGACATTACTTATTATTACACTGCATGAGACTTTGTCTTTAATGTAAAGTGTTGGATGACTCGTATTTTTGTTTTCTTTTGTTTTGCTTGACAAGTAGCAGCTGACATTTGGGCACATAAATTTCCAAATGGAACCATTAAATACAAGGGGAGGCACGACACCTCATACTAAAGAAGTTTGGATTGTGCTTACAGGCAAAGTTTTCCACTATGGGGAGAGAAAGGGGCCGAGCTGTAGTTGTTTGCCTTCTCCCCCTATGTCTTCAAGTCCCAATAATCTTAATGCCGTCATGGATCTAGCACAGCTGTGGCTGATGCTAATTTGAAGCAATAGCACCTCTCTTTGCCCTGACCACTGGAACATGAAGAAAGGCTAGTCCCTCCACCATCTATGTTTGCACAGGGCCAACCACAATGGATTCTAAGAATGGAACTTTCCTGTTCTGTTGGCATGTGCCAGAAAACCAAAATGGTTAATAAACATGAGCCTAATCTTTCCATGTAACTACAGCAATAATATGAAGAATAAACATTTCAAATAGAAACTGTGATAGAGCTGAAGATTGGAAAGCCGACTGAGTACTGCTTGTTAGCCTTCCTGCTGACCATGCTGCAGTGGACTCAGTGAAATAGCAAAGCTCTGACAGATAGAGATTCTTGAAGGAGAAGTACAGGCAAAGAGCTTGCCAGACAATAACAGAGGATTCAGATGCTTTTCTTGAACATGCTACATGGTTCTAACAGCATCGGGGCAATAGTTGGGGGGATGAAGAAGCCCTGCACAGCTGATGCTAAAAGAAAAGAAATGTTAGAGTTTAAAACACTGAATAAATTATTCCAAAGCATTTTGAGCCAGGCGTTTCCCATGGAACCCTATCCATCTCTGTGGAGTTGCATGGACATTACAGAGAGGATAATTACCCCTTTCCTCTTTTTGAAATTATTTCTCCTACAACCATCCCCAAAACAGTAAAGGTTTTGTTCATTAATCGACCCTCTTTGATTGAGCAGACCAGTTTCCCCTTTCTGTCCTCTGTCCCTCTTTTCATCCTTGTACACATTCCCTCTGGCATTTGCATGTTCACTAATCTCTCCAATTTACATGTAGTGCAAAGCCATCCATGAGTAACCCCAAGGAAAAGCATAAACTCATTCCTAAATATTCCCGGGGGAGTGTAAACCCATTCACAACAAATAAGGCCTGCAATGTTTGCCCTTCACTAATAACCATCAGACATAGCATACAGACAACCAATTTTGCTCACAGTTAGAACAATCAAGTACGCTCCCAGCCTTTAGTGAGTCAGAGATCCAAAGTTTTCTTGAGAGAGGAGAAATGATAATCTCAGAGGGTCTCTAAATTATTCTTAAAGATGGGAAAGGGAGAGGAAGAAGAAAAAAAGGGAGAAACAAAGACAGAGAAAAGTGAGGGCAAGTGACTAATAGAAGGAAAAAGAGAAGAGGAGGGAAATAGTGGTGTAATGTTTAATCGGTTTACCTACATTTTCTTTTTCAAAACTGATGCATTAATTTTCCACAGGATATGAGTACAGTCCTGCATGCTGTACGCACATGTTGTACAAGAAACTTTACCCCCCCCCCCAAACAATTCTTTGTTAAAGCCAGTTCAGAAGCCTACAAACAAGAATACTTTTAACATTGAAACACTCTAAGTGACTTTATGTGTCTTGTGGCTAAAATCTCATGCTTGGTTGGGGTGGCTCTTTATTTTTTATTCAAAATGTTTACATCTTTGTGGTGTCGGCAATAAATACCCATCTTTATAAGACCAGCAAGAAAGAAACAGCAGTAAATCTTTGAAATGTGTTTTCAGTATGTCTCTATATCGAAAACATTTAAATACAAAACAGCCCATCTGATTGAAACTGATGGGCTGGGTCTCAGGATAAATCAAGTTTGTTTAAATAAAGATAAATCTATGATTTTTTTCCCTCCTAGTAGGTAACCTTTAAATTTAAGAGCATTGTGAAACAAAAGAGCATTTTATTAAGAGACTCTGATGGTGGGTGACCGGAGATGTACACATTCACAGTACTACAGGATTGGAGCCAAAACAATTCACAGAGAGCAAAACGCAGTTAACCCATAAAATGATGTAATGTATATAAAACAAACACAGTAGAAAAGGGTCAGCTATTTAAATGGTAAAGTTAAAAAGGGTACAAATAGGACCCCTTTCTAGGATTCATGAGCCTCAAACCTGACCTGGGATGAAGGAAACCAAGTTAGCCATAACTTGTCTGGCTTCCCTTCACCATTTAAATGAGTAACCCTTCTCTAATATAGCTGTTTGTTTTCTAAATCACTTCTTTGTGGGCCTGATGCAAAAGGCACTGAAGTCAATTAAACACTCCCATTATGTTTTGGAACAGGACCAGAAAAGGTAGATGCTCTACTCTATTTCTACCTTTGCTTGGGTTTCAACTGTTAAATCTTTTGGCTCAGATCTCATGTCTCCCTTTTGTTTGAAGGCAAATGGTAATAAAGAATTAGTTGATCCTTCCCACTGACTGCTTGATTAGTCGTATCTGTTTTTCTCCTAGTGGATGGGCAGGTGTCCATGTTATAAATGGCACTAATTGACATCCATCTTAGCAGTCTCAGCCGGGGAGTTAAGGACTGTATGCTCACAGATTTTATCCTGCCAGGTGAAGGTGGGTCAACAGATCACTGGTGAGTAGCCTGGGCAATGTGGTGGACAGAAGACTTGAGTTTTCTTCTTTATTGCGGATACTACTGCTACTATTTTAGTAGTGCCTTGAGGCCCCAAGCAGGGATCAGGGCCCCATTGTGCTAGGTCCTACACCAACAAGTAGAACAAAGACAGTGCCTATCCCAGAGCACTCAAACTGTAGATTTATGACACGACATTAACAGACAAATAGGGGTGGGGAAGTGGAGTAAAGACAGGCATGTCTGAAGATAGGTACCAGCAGTGACAGGTACCTTTGCATGAATTAGTAGTTTCAGTGGTCAAAGCAATGACAGTGGGCCACCAGCACATCCCATACCAGATAGTAGCAGCCTACAGCCATTGCAGCAGAAGTGGAGCCTGTGTGTCAATCTGCCCATGTCATGAGCTAATTAATGAGTAATTAACAGTTAATTAATGAGTAATTGGAATAATGTGGATACTGAATAAACATTTTTATAGAAACATTCTTGATAAGATTCAAATTCAAAAATCTTGTTGTTCAAGGCAGATAGCAGCCTACGCTTCCCCAGTGAGACCCAAGCCCCAGGCATTCCTCTCCTCTCTGTATCAAAAGCCACCAACCACCCCATGCCAAGCAATCAACCCTATTGTGTATTTGTTTCTCTGTGGGAAGCTTGTCCACCCCCATTTGACTCTTACGTCTCTGCTCCATTTTCTCCTCCCATCAAGAAACACCCACGCTGTCTGCCCCTATATAGTTACTGAGTTACTGAGGTCCTTGTGTCATGGTGTGCAGTTGCCTTAATCTGATTTGGGGGCGGGGGAAGGAAAGGAAAGAAAAGGTGGGAGGTGAGATGGTGTAGTGGGTATGGTACATCAGCTCCTGAATATACAGTCAATGAGATGGCACTTAAATTAATTCATCCCAATGAGAGAAATGAATCAAATAAACAAATTCATATGAGTCATGAATCAAGGTCTGGAAAAACACATTAGCAGATTGCATGCCAGCATAAACTTTTAAGTAAATCACTATGTGTTATTACAATAACCCCACATTTGAACTAAAGTTGCTAGAAATCCTCTTCAGAAATTAACTCAGCCATTCCTAATGGAATTTGTGGCTTTTTGCAACCACATTCACATTACTCCTCTTAGAAATACAAACAGTTCTAAACAGCACGATGGCAATATAAGTGAAATGGTTTGAGACTCTGGTTTAGTGGCTGGAAATGTATTGTTCTCCCTGCACTGAGAAAACTCTCTGGTGCTGCATCAGCATACAGCATGTTTGTATGTAGCAGCTTGTCGGGAGGGAGGTGCGGGGGTTGTTTTATGAACTACAGTACCTGTGCTTCTACAGTTTAGAAAAGAAGAAATGACAGGAATAAATTGTAAAAATGTATCATCTCCGTTGGGAGGTTTTTTATTACACATACATTTAGCCCAGATAATTTTAAACTTACATTTCCACCATGGCTCATCTTTGCTTTAACAAGTGTTTTTTATTAACTGAAATGATGGGTTTTTCATTGTGAACTGAAATCTCCTTCTCTTGCTTTGAAAAGGGCATTTATCTAACAGATTATTTTAAACAGCTGAAACTCGATATGTTGAAAAGGCAGTTGTGAATTCTTTGTCTGTAATTGAAAAAATATATTAGTTTTGCTTTAAAGTGTGAATAACGATACAGCTACTATCTGTGCTGACTCAGATTGACTTACTTCCATGCTGGCATGAGCTCCAAAGGGAGTTAAGAAAAAATTACTTCTGGAGAGGAGAATTTCTGTCTAGAACTGTGAAGAAAAACTATTGAAGGCTGCATGCAAAATACATAGTGGGGGGGGTGGGGTGTGTGCATCTTTTTGTGCTTAGTGCAGGTTTTTCCAACATTAATATTTCTGAAAACTGGTATCTTAAAAAAAAGTGTTCAATTTTAAAGTTGCAAGGCTTACATTTGAAAATGTAAGTAAAAATGATGCATAAAAAAGTAATGAAGCAGTAACCATTATCATAAATACTTATACTAATATTGTCCACTTCCAATTACCTCCAGCTACATGTTAATGTCCAGCTATAAGTGTCTCGAAAGAGCCACACAGGAAACAGAATGGCCAATATGTTCAAAATAGTCATAAGAGAAGGCAAAGCACACTTTATTAATTCCACAGCACTCAGCTTAATCTGTTCAGCTCAGGCTTCTGTAGCCTTCTAGTCCACACTGGGCATGCTCAGAAGACTAATTTGGCTTTGAGTTCCAGAATTTGGTTTGAAGACTACAACTCAGCCAACGATGTCTACAATACTTGCCAGTCTGAAGTGATTTTAAATGAGCTCCAAATGAGCGTTAAGAGTGAATGTAAATAAAACAGATGCCTAGCTTTTGAACAACACTTTAGTCACTTGATCACGGTTATGTTTGTTAAAATGTACAAATTACTTGGGTTGAGTAGTGCTCTTTCCACAAAACATTTAGTAAGAGTCAAGGTAAATATTCTAATGTCATGTAATAACAAAACACTTATTAATAATATGGTACATTCATATTCAATCTGAAATCTAAGTATCTCAAAAAGGATAGTACCTGATTGACACTAGTTACCTTATTATGCTAGCTGTACTGGTGAGGAAAGACAGCATTGTAGCATGATTCACTAGTTCACACATATATGTTATGCAGTAACTTGTATTGCCAAGTTAAGCCTTAAGTTGGCCACCCAGCTTTCCCTTTTCTCTCTTTTACACTACTCTGAGGCATCTTTTATTTTCCACACACAATAATAAACCACAGTGCTAGCTTTACAGTTGTGTCACTCCCCTTTGCATGCTCTTAGTTTTTATGGGTCTTTTTCAATCTTTCCCAGATGTTTTGGTACAGCCCTTATCTTCCTAGGCTGTGAAGCCTAGGTAGCAGAATTCCTTCTCTCGCACAGCTTCTTCATTACCAGTTTCTATTGTTGTTGGACTCTGCTGCTTCCCTAGATGAAGAAGAAAAAGTTCACATGCATGAGTCGTCCAGAAAAAACACTAACTTCAGCCACCCTTGTGACTAGGACCTTAACTGATTCCTCAGACTTAGCAATTAGGAAGGATATCATCATCATCATGATGCCATTCCCTAGACTGCAGCATCTGTTTCCTCAAATTCATATTCCACAATCTAACTATCAAGAGCAATGCATGTTACCATTTCATGATACAGACTGAACAGCTGAAGAGCGAGACACAATACAGCCTTGCCAAACTCCTTTCCTGATGTTAAAGCCTTCTGTTTTATGGTATCATTTTTTATTCTGACTGCAGCTTTCTGCTTATAAAAGGGAGGTGACAAAGCCATTTTACTAAAAAATGCTAAGAAAGTCCATTTCCAAGGAACTGACAAGCTACATCACAGCTACACAACTGTTTTGTAAAGTAGTTGAAGAATAGTCTCAGGGTATGGCTACACAACAACTTGACATCCATGACTGGTCTGTGCCAGCCGACTTGGGCTTGTGGGACTTGGGCTTGCAGGGCTCTTTCATTGCTGTGTAGACTTCCAGACTAGCACCTGGGATCTAGGAGCCTACAAGGTGGTTGCTGGAAGAGTCTTGGGCCTTTCCAGTGATTGCTAGTGGAGTGAACATGGCACTTACATTTCACAATCAGAGCTCTGCAAATATTTAAATGTTTGTTCTGTGGAAATCTGCACAACAATCTTGGTCATTTCAGTCGGTGGCACTGCTAGCTCACTTGGGCCACTACTCAGGAATATTTTTGGGGTCCCCCTCACATACAACTCAAATAAAAAGTGAATGGAGGCCCCTTTGAGTTGTTTGGGGCCCTCTAAGCATTTGCTTAGTCTGCTTATCCCTGGCATCCACTCCGGTTTCAGTTTTATGGGCTTATCACCATATCTGCCAATCCCCAAATTGTGCTTTGTATGAAATTTTAACAAAATGCTCATATAATATAAATAAACACCCACAATGTGGATTTCTGCCTATGTCTATCTGACAGCCCATGCTCAACATGACTAAAATGGAAATTATAATCTTTCCTCCAAACTTTTTCAGCCACCTCCTTTCTCAGTCACTGGACAACACCACCACCCTGTCCGTCACTCAAGTCCGTAACCTGATCATCATCTTCAACTTGGCCCTCTCTCTAGGTTCTAAATCATGTTGTTTCTAAATCATGCTGACTCTTTTACATACAAAAGATAGGACTTTTCTTCCCCATCCACACAGTAACATGCTCATGCAGGCTTCATTATCTCTCATCTTGATTATAGCAACATCTTTTCCTCTGGTCTTGGCAAATGCAACCTTGACCTTCTCATACCCAAAAGTCTCCTTTGCAGTCATTGGAACATACTTGTGCTATAACTACTTGGAATGTGTACTTTTAGACACAAGTAAGGGAAAAATGTAAACTCTCATTTCAAATATAAGCTGTGTAGAAACATCTACACACTTGTGTGCAGGCATTAAGTTGCCACCCATGTGTGTTATCTATATGGCCTCTTAATTGTCTGAGACTGAGAAGCAAACGAGTGGGAGTAGGTAAGCGAGGTCTAGTTTACGGCGCCCTTACTTACATAAATAGGCCCATTAGCCTCCCTATATAGTGGATTGAATAGGTATCCTCAGGAAACTGCTTGTGGAAAAACAGTCTTCCTTGGAAGTGCCAGGTGGGAAACAGAGACTCAGCATAGTCTAATAGGAAAGAAACTACGCCACTACTGAACATATTCTTGATTAGCCGGAGTATAATTCTTACTCCCTGCCCCTTCTGTCTGAGCATCCTTGTTCCCTGCTGAGTGTGGGAAGCCCTAACTGGTAGTAAACTGCTCACATTTCCTTTCTTATCTCAGGCTAAAGAAGCAGGAATGGCTCATCGCCCATTATGTAGAAGGTTCTGTGTAAACTCTCATGTTGAAAGCTTCATGCAAAGGAGTCCTAGTGTTGCATACACAAATAAAGAGAAATAGCTCTAAGATTTGAGCTGATATCAGATCGGACTGGCATATATTAATTACTGGATTGTCAGACCAAAAATATGATTTGCTCTGATGGCTGAGAGGAGGACAGGTCTCCTGTAATGAATTCATTATTAACACAGATTGAGAGAGAGAGAACCAAGCAGTCAGCCATTCACAAATCATCTGTCTTTTTACTAATATCTGTAGGTTTTGGCACCTCCCGAGCAGGCCCCATTTCCCTAGAGGGGCTCTTTCCTAATGTTCAATAATGCATCTGTTATTATGAGAAGGATGTTAAGAGTTTTGAACGCAGCAGCTCGGTTCAAGCAGCTGTTGCGATGGAGTCTGCTGAGGCAGAAAAAAAAGACACTTAAAATTGTAAATATATGCTCCCATGTGGTCTATTTCTCAGCTGAGAGAAGGGCCTTTGCGTTGCAGCTGCCACCTGTCTGCCACAGGGGAGGTTTTATAAAGGGCTCTCTTGGAGTTGCACTTGGCTGTCCATTTGAGGCCACGACCAACACCAACTGTGCAACAATATTGTAGAAACTGAATTCAGCTCTTCGTCCCTGCTTAGAATCCTCATGACCCTGATATTCTGGAGAGGTCGCCAGTTACAGTGAGTGTTGTATCACCCCTCTGTAGTTCTAACTCAGGCTTGGCTCAACTCCTCCCCCCTCCTTCCTGTTTCCTGTCCTACAGTCCCCCAGTCCTAATAATTACAAGCAGCATCTAAAACATCACAGTGAGGGACATGATAAACCTCAGCTAATGAAGTATCTTAGCCCAGAGGTTCCCAAACTCTCTTTGGAGATTCATGTCCCATGCGTACTCCCCTTTTCTAAGAAACAATATATTCATGGATGTCTGGGTCCCAGTGCTCTCCAGCCGGCAAGTATCCCAGACACGCTCTGGACAGGTGGCCCCAGCAGGACACAGTCAGCCGGGCTGTGCCTTTCTTTTGATGTCCCCAGCACTGGGACCCCCCCAAAAATCGCTCACAGGCTGCAGTTTCCTCTGCCCTTGGTGCAATCTCCAGCATGTATGCACAAGAGCCTATATGGGTACATGTCCATCAGCCCTTGGAGAGGATCTGGAATGGGGCTCCCACTACATTCTGGGTGGTGATAAACCACACCCTTTGCTCATCAGCTCTCCCTCCTCCTTGTTCTTCCAGTCATGACAGGAGCGAGAGCAAGAGATTTAGCTAGTGAGGGGATTTCTCACTTTATTAACAATATTTTGAAGAAACAAGAACAAAATTCTTAATCAGTCCCGACTCTGCAATGCCCAAGACCTCTGCATGTGTGCAGATGATCATCCCACAGACATCCAGGAGACTCCGTGTTCATGTACTTTTCTGAAGGTACCCATACAAATGTAACACAGGAACCATGTTACAAATGCACAGGTATGCATGTATAGGATCAATACTTGATTGAGGCCAGATTCTGCAACCCTTCCTCTTGTTAGGCAATGCCTCACTCAGGTTGTCCCATTAAGTTCAGTGGGACTTTTTATGGAGGGTGAAATTTGCTCCTATTGAAAGGCCTATGCACCACTTACAGGCTATTCTGTATGAAGGAGCCTCAATCGAATTCAATGTAAGTAGGTGTAGAAGAACTGGGCCCATCATTTCTAAGACTGTTTTTGTTTCTTTGTTGTCCACCGGCGGCAATTCAGCGACAGCTCAATGCCTCTTCCAGCATCTGTGGCATTTTGGCGGCAGCTCAACACCTTTTCCAGTGTCAGCAGCATTTTGACAGCAACTGTGACTTGCCGATTTTGCCGCTGGCAGCAATTTGGCAACAGCTTTTCAGCGGTAAGGTATGGTGGGTTTTTTTGCTTTGCTGCCTAGGGTGGCAAAAAAGCTGGTGCCAGTCCTGCCCTAAGGATCTTTGGGCATCTGGGCCTTAGTCTCTCTGTTCCTTATCTGTAAAATGGGGATAATAGTACTTCTGTTTCTCATAGGGGTATTGTGAGGAAAAATACATTAAAGATTGAGTGGGGCCATATAAATACCTAAAATAGACAGAGATTGTTCTTCCCCACTCAGTGGCTTATGAGACCAGCTTTATATATGATGAGACAACCTTGGAGCCATTATTTTCTAGGAAGTAAAACTGTGTTTGTGTAGAGGTCCCTTCCAACCCTGATATTCTATGATTCTATTTGTGAATTCTCTGCCTTTTATATCATTGGGTAGATGTACCACATACTAAACAGATTGGTCACAAATAGCCCCGAGGACAAGTGCGGGTGGAAAAATCAAGCAGATAATCCATACTGGACATATCAGAATAAGTAATTTGACAGCAGAAATAGTACTGGGAAAGGCAATATCTCATGCTGGCATTTTAATGCTCTAACATCTTCTCATTGAAATAATAAATTCTACCACAGTCAAGCAAGAACTCTGTATTAGTGATACAATGAAGAGACGAATGTTGAACATAAGATGGAATTCAAATCCATGCATGGGAGAAACAGCTCCTTCTGGGGAATTGGAATACTGACTGAATGATGATCTCTCAACATTTTGAGAGGAATTTCTGGAATTAAAGAACATTTCATATGGGGGGAAAAAAGAGAAATGATATTGCATAATTACATGTGGAGTGCTGTAGATTTCAAATATATATTCTTTATCTCTCCTCCTTCATGCTACTCTGCTTTCCTCCCTTCTGTCCCTTCTGAAATTCAGTTTTGTTAATTTCATATATTATATGTATAATTTGAAAAATATGAATTCCAAGTGGTCCGGTAACTCTGTGTATTTTTCCATTTTGTCTTTGCTGTTTCCTATTGTTTTGTATATTTGAGTATGTATAACATACCGTTATATGAAATGTATGTGTGTATATAAATAGTATTTGCACTGTGTATAAGTATCAGTAAACCCTGTATAAGTAAAGATCTATATTTAAAATGCAATAAATAAAATATTACTATGCAGCTTTAAAATGTTAAGCAAAAAAATTTCAGTACACTTTCTTGCAAATATTTGGGTCATACATAAATTTGTTCAGTCAAAAAACTAGGGTTCAGTTTTTTTAAATAAATCCTATGTATGGGCTTAATTTTGTTCACCATGAGTAATCCCATTACGGCCAATGAGACTAACTCCTTGCATATAGTTAACCAGGTGAATAAACCTTTATAGAATCAAGGCTCAGGAGTGTATATTAATTGATACAGAGTAAAATGCTTAATTGTGTAGATACACACTGTATTTAAAATATTCAAATTCAGTAGACCAAACTTTAGCCCAGAGTTCTGTTTTATGGCATTAGAATCCACTGGGAAAAGGCCTTATAATGGAAATACTGACATAATTCTAATGTATTCTATCATTGTTCTTCCTCTAAGAATTGTCTAGGGCTTAATCAGACTTGTTGGTATATTTCCATATCAAAGTTAAGTATTAAATATGTGATTAACAGATGGCTGCATGAAAAAAAAACCATTTTCATGCCAGTGCTTACTTAGTAATAAGAACACTCCTGTACTCCAATTATGATTAACATTGTTCTCCACCAGGAACCCACTAGTGCCCTGGTTATAAATGTTCTCCATATTTTCTCTCAGGGATAATTGTGAAACAATCAGAGCACATCTACATGGGACTCAAGGTTGAAAACTTATAAATCACACTTGTCAGCATTTTCCATCACCACGGCTGATTTATGACTTGACCCTCTGCTTATAACCATATACAACTCCTACTTTGTAATCAGCCATGTAATAGAACTCAGACTGAACAGCATAGGAGAGCAAAATCACGGGGTGAAAAACTACTTTTAGATGTTTGAAAGTATATGAATGTGTTGAAGGAAAATAGATCTCACAACCATTCAAATGTTGCAGATTGGCATTCTGTATCTCAGCACGAGGAAGAATTGATTATGTTCCATTAAAAACTGAAGTTTGAGTTAAACAAAGCAGATCTAAGCCATTAATGTTTAGGTTTTTCAATTCAGGATGGAAATCCTGGTAAGAAATACAGCATTTTTAGAGTATATTAGTCTCTCAGTGCCCTAGCATAGATTAGTTATGAGTGTCTCAGCACTAACACATTTTTGCATATGCTTATTCACAATGTTTGATCAGTGAAGTGATTTTGGATGGTGTCACCATGCCCCAGTTGGTCACAGCTAAGAAAGCCGCACTCAGCGCAGATTGCAAGAAATAGGGCAGGTAATTTCCCCAATCCAGTAGTTTACTCTATCATAAAGTTATGCCAAGCCAATAACAAAAGTGAACTTTGGTATCACCAAACTGGTTAACAAGAAGTCAAAAATGCAGTCTCCTTAGGAATTCCAGCACTTGGCTTGCCACCCAGCCATTAGACTTTATGATGAGTAGTGACTGAAAACCAATTTAATCAGATATAGGGTCCTTCCAATCCCAAGGAAGGAGCAATTTAGCTAGGTCAATATAAACCTCAGATCTCAATAATCGTGCTGATGCCAGCCCTTTAGAAACTAAACTCTAAATATTTAATAATACAAAAAAGAAAGAAGAGAGTTATTGAATGATTAAAGGGAATCATATATATACAAGTGAGTGCAAAGTCCTTATATCAGGTTTGTAGCAGTGATGGAATAAATTGCTATCTAACAAAAGTCTCTCTGGAATCACCCAAACAGATTGAGGGACATCAGTCCTTGTTTAGAGCTTCCTTGTTAGTAATCCAGTCCAGAGAAATGAAGATAAAAGAGAGATTTTGCTTGACCAAAGCCCATTAGCTCTTATTTTACTTAGTTTAAATTCCACCTAATAAGACCTGGCAATCTATAATGGAGGAAGTTGGTAGTTGCTCATCTACTTAAGAAGAGACCATCTAGTCCAATTCTCTCAAAGAAGGCATTTTGAGAACCATATGGTAAAGCTTCACATTCTTCACTTGCACTTGGCATCAAAAGGATCTCTGAAGAAATGTCTGCATGGATTCCAGCTTCAGTTCAAATCCTAAAGGTCCCTAGAGTTATCCATGATTCAATTAAGATGCACTACTCCTTATAACTGGTGCACAGCTGAAGTGCAGGGATCTGGGGGTAAGGAAGAAGCCCCCTCATAGCACTCTGACACCTGGTGGTCAGGCGGAGAGTTCTCCCTCCAACTGAACAATTCCAGGCACTTGTAACAAAGTCCAGTGATTGGTCCACTGGCATGGCATAATATGAACAAAACTAGGTCTCTTCCTGCTCCAGCCATCATCAAGGCATATACCACTCCCACTCTGCTAGTTGGCTCTTTGGTAAGAGCCTCCTAACCCTGGCCACAGGGTTTTAAGTATCAATCTATTGAAGAAGGGGGCTGGATTAGCAGAGATGCCTGAGCTTCTGTAGACTTGGTGTTATTTCATAAGGAGTCAGAGACTTGAGAGACTGTAGACTAGAGCAAGGCAGGATCCAATCAATGGTCCTTGGTTAAAATGGGCAGGTTAAACTCAGGGGATTTTAGAAGGTTTAGGATGTGAGTTTCCCGAAGAAAAAGCTGATGACAGCCCAGGGCAGATGTTGCATGCCTGCTTGCTGCCTCAAGGACAGGTTGGTTTCAGTATTAATCCTGTGTAAATTTTACTTATTAAATAAACTTGTCATCATTAGGCCAAAAATCCAGGTGTGTGTATCTATCCTTATTGGCCCCCTGCCATTCACAAAAATCATAGAATCATAGACCTGGAAGGGACCTCAAGAGGTGATCTAGTCCAGTCCCCTGCACTCAAGGCAGAAGTATTATCTAGGCTATTCCTGACAAGTCCAACCTGCTCTTAAAAATCCCCAATGCAATTCATTCCAGTGCTTAACCACTCTGACAGTTAGGAAGTTTTTCCTAATGTCCAACCTAAACCACCCTGGCTGCAATTTAAGCCCATTGCTTCTTGACCTCTCCTCAGAGGTTCAGAAGAACAATTTTTCTCCCTCCTCCTTGTAACAACCTTTTTATGTCCCTTTTCTTGGGCTTACATCACACAGACTAGTCTGGGATCCAGGAGTTTAAATAGTCATTTCATTTGATTTTTTTGTCAAGTTTAGGCTATAAGTGCAAAATTCCCTACTATTCTTCAGGACCTCTTTTCTCCTACATCCAACATATCTTAACCTCCCATGAGGGAGGTAGTACACTCAATGTGCTTCTGTTGTCATCTATTTTAACCTGCACACATTGTGCAGACCCAGATTAGGTGCTAATTCTTGAAAATTAATAACAAAATCATATAGGGACAGATTCTGCAACCCTAACTCACCTGAGTTATACTTTCCCATTCAATACTCAATGTCAGTACAGGTGTTAGAGTCAAGGTCACAATTAACAAACAAGCTTTTCTTACTCTTTGACCTTGTACCCATAATTTCTTATTTAAATGGTTTTCTTTACTGAAGTAGTGTAATGGAAGGAAATTTGGTCGACCGTACAAATCTAATGCACGTAGAAAATGTTGGACAATGCAGTTCTTTTTAGGCAGGAACAGTTTTGAGTCATGACTAGAACTGAGCAAAGCATTGCAATGTAGGAGGCAGATGCATAAATTAGATCTGCTCCTGACTAAATTAATCTTCCTTATCTCATGCTTCACAACAGTTGTAGATTGACCGTGAAAGATGCATTTTGAAAGCATGTCACGTAATCACATGGGAGGTTAATAGAATTCTTGACATATTCTCACTCCCTTGGGACAGCAACATCTGCAGTAAAAAAGTTTTTGAAGGGCAATCTCATCATACTTTATGAAAAATCTTCAGGTAGCCATAATGGACCTTCTTGCAAAAAACTCTGAAATGCAGAATGATTTTTTTGCCTCTGCCCTCTTTCAGACTGGCTAAATATTTTGGAATAAAAGTTGTAAATTACTTTAGATAAACACCTCTTTTAGGACAGGATCTATAATCTTTTGTTCTGCACACTTGTAATGACAACAAAAATGAATATAGAGGAAACAAGATTGAATATAGAAAGTCTGTGTAAAGTAGGTTATTTGGGAGCATATTCTATGGTGATGGAACATTTTGAATTTAAGTTGCTGAGCTACAATAGTGCATTTAATTTAATCTTCTTTTATCCTGCCATGACAACCCTAAATAATGCATCAATACTGAATCCTTCCTTTGAATACTTTACTGTAAAACTAACTCAGTTGCACATCCTGTTCAAGAGATTCTCTCTAGGGCATGTGGTTTAGGTGGTTAGATTAGTCTATATAAAGACCCAACTACACTGAATGGTTACAGTGTTCTAGGAGCCATGAGAAATATGGCCGTTTAATAAAAATATGACTAGATGAGAATGTATGTTAAAGAGATGATTAGTCTATGAAAAGTTGATTAACTCTGTGTGCAGAGGACAGTTTCAACAGGCAGGACAGTCCATGCTCAAGTTCCTGAGGGCACATTTATTGATCAAAAGATGCTAAGCATCAAAATAATAGAAAACACGTTAGAGCAGATATTTTCTGCCGGCTATGAAAGGGAGAGGGAGAGGGCTGACAGGCAGCTCTTTTTAATATGAACAGCTCCTCCCAGCTCCTATTCTGATGTCTCCTCTGTCACCACTAAGTGCAGGCTCTCTCTATTTATAGCAGGTGTGACTTGCATTCTGCAGTCATATGACCTCCCTGAATTCGGTCCCCTCAGTCTTAAAGGGCCAAGTCCAGTGTTGTCAAGACTTGTGATTTGGTGTTTCTCTTAGAGCCTCAGTTGCCAGAGTTGAGTCAACCCAGGAGAATCTGAGCTTTCATTTTTTTTTTTAAAAAAAAGCATGCTTCCAGTGTCCATAGTTGTGGAAAAAAGATAGAAAATAGGACCCAAGTGCACGTTAAAACACCAGCAGGCAAATAAGAAGACCCCTCCTATGTTTTTTTTTTAAAGCTCATGATTTTTAAACCAGTCCCATGATTTTTCAGTGCCCGACTCATGAGCTTTTAGCACTTTTGACCCTTGGAACAGCGCAAGGACGTGCACATATGCCCGGGATTGTCACTGTATAAGTATTATTTTAAAATACAGGAGTTATATGTAAGGCCAGAGAGTGTCTGGGCACTGTGCAGTCCAAAAGTGGCACAAGTATCCCCTCCCATTACATCCTTTACCTGCAGCCAAGCCCAGCTGACGTGCTTGTGTTCATCTCCTTACACTTAGTACTTCCACAAAGGAGGCAATGAGGGGTGTGGAGGGAGCTTGGCCACGTGCCCTGCCGGCCCCGAACCTAGTTAGTGGAGCACATAGGCTAGGAGTGCACACTGCTCTCTCTTGACTGACTCCTCACTTGCTCTACTACAAATCAGTGTCTTAAAACCATAATAGATCCTGTAGCGTTTAACAGCACCAGGTAGATAGATCATACAGAATAGAAGAGAAGCAAAGGATGCTAAAGGGAGAATGCAAAATAATTCTTTTTTCTGGTCTTGCCTCCTCCTGCCCCCACTCTGGCATACTGAAAGAGAAGCAGCAGATGACCACTTACCCCACCACTGCAGACCCACACAGCTACACACACACTGCAGCTGAAAAATGAAGCCTGTATGTATTTTGCTGTATATTTGCCAGCCCCCACCTTTGTACAATAAGCATCAAAGCTGGATGGTGGTGTATTGAAAACTGGTTGTTGAGCGTTTGCGTTCTAGATTCTAAGGAAAAACTAGTGGCCCATTGCAACCTTTCTGAAAGAGAATTTATGTTTTTCTTCTCCTTCTGTGTGTGTGTGTGTGCCATGAACATAACACTAACAAGGCATTTTGGACGGTTCATCTCAGCTTCTATCCTTTTACTGGCATTAACATTCCAGTCAGAAAGGCAGTGCATTCAGCCACCTCCGAGATCACCGTATCTGCCTATATAGCCATGCCAGCAGGGAAAACTCAGAGAGGATTATGGTTGCCGTGCCAGTTCTCCCTCTTGCTACTCTTACCACACAGACAGAGACACACACCTGGAGATCACATGCTTCGTATGTTTATTGAAGGAACAAAATAAAAATTGACAGGGGCGTTATTTCACTTTTTCCAGTCCTTGCTGCAAAGACTTGGCCCTAGCGTATTGGGAAGGCAAACGTTCTCCTCCATTGTTTTACACACACACACACACAATTAAGTGAGCTTCAGTTGACTGTATGAAAGCCCTGGGATTTACATATCACTTAAATTACACTATGGCATATATGGGCCTCTTCTCTGATAGCTTCTGCAGAACAATGCCCCGTTAGAGCACAACATGACCTCTCCTGAGATAAACCTGTCAGCATGCCAAACTCCACATTGTTCTTTTTTTCAGCATGGCATTTGGCCTAGCTTTACAGCAGGCTGCAAAACAGCTTAGGAAATGACACCAGGCTGGCTGATATGCCGAGCCCTGGGGGTGCTATTTTACACCTTTGTATCCTCTTGATGATCTGAGAGCCACCCATAGCTCACCCAGCTTGGCAGGCCTAGCTTCACAATTCATGATTAGGGAACAAAATATGTAATTTTAGATAGTGGAAGCCTGTTTCCCCTTTGGTTACAGTAGGAGTTTCAGGGCAGGACAGACTCACCCGCAATCTCCATCTCTGGTGATGCTGAGAGCAGATCCAGTCTTTCCATTGATTTCAATGGGCTTTGAATCAGGGCCCAGTGCTAACAAACTGAACCTGGCTAGTACATATTATTGTTATGACAGGTAGCTCAGGTAGTGACACACGCAATTAAGGTTGCTTGGGACTTTCCATTTATAAGACCCCATTTTCAGTTGCTTATAACTTTATAAAATGTAAACCATTTGAGTCAAAATTCTCCATACCAGGTGTCTGCCTCAGGCTGACTGTTCTTGGAAAGTTTCAGCTAAAATGGTTCAGCCATTTCCAAGAACGTGGTTAGGGGAAAAATATGTTTTGCTCAAATAAACAAAAATAACATTCTCCTTACAGTGAAGATCTACCACACTTTGGAACAGGAACTTGAAATTTGGCAGGGGGGTGTCAGGAATGTGCCTGTGAATTCTAACTGTGAAAATTCACCCAAATGTAGTAGGCAAGTTTTGAGCCTTTGAAAAATCTCAGTTCACATATGCTCGATAGAGACTTGGAAGCAAAAATTTCCAAAGACTCAGGGCACTGTAGTAAATGAGGGTGTTGGCTGTAGGACCGTTAATGTTCCAGAATTTGAAAGATGTGTAGTGAAGGAGGTAAGAAGAGAGAGAGATCGGGCTCGTGGTTCAGGCACCTGAATGTTACCCTGGAGAATTGAATTCTACCCCTGCTGCTGACACAGAGTTCCTAGATGGTGCTGGGCAAAGTCACTTAAACCAAACTTCTCACTAACGGTATGTATACACAAGGTTTTGAAACCCGTAGCAGCTTGGGTTGAGAGATTTGGGCTTGTGGGACTCATTCCTGCCTGCTATAAAAAAGTCTATAGACAGTGCTTTGATGTTGCAGCGCAGGCTCTAATGCTCACTCTGTTCCCTAGGTTTCAGTGCCTTGGCTCCAGCTGGAGCTGTAACTTCAAAACGCTGGCTCCATATCTGGTTTTAAGAGCACTAGTGCACGTCCTGCAAGTCTGATGACAGAGGCTGGGAGGCTCACTCCTGTGGGCTCCCAAGATGCTATGTAGGCACATCCTCATTCTGTGTGGGTCATTTTCTGGAGACAGCTGCCAGGTGATTTGCAGAAATACAGAGCTTTCACAACTGCAGCTGAAGTGAGCGGGAGCTTTGTTTCGTCCATATAAAAGTGCTAAGTATGCTGAAAAATCAGGCCCCTAGCTTCTCGAATTGGGCACCCAAAACCAGTCACTTTTACCAATGAAGAAGATTTTAGAAAAGTTCATGAGGAAATTAATAATTATGTATTCAGCGCAGTGTTGGAGGGTGTGCAGTAAAATAATGTCTGGAACCACACAGTGAAATGATGAGGATAATCACAATGATGATTAACTAACTACTCATTTAGTGAACACTATTAATCATGTGCACTAAATAAGACAGAGGTCCTGTGGAAAAAAAATGGCTGTATCATAATGCATTATGCACAAAGAGATGAAGTTAATGTTGCACAAGCATCCTTAGTTCTGGCATGTCCTAACTTGAATTCTTGACTTTGTAACCTTAAATTTCTTTTAATGTAGGTTTTTTTTGGATGTAATGTTATTAATTTGTATTGTGGTAGCTCCAAGAGGTTGGGGGGCTATACAATGCTAGATGCTGTACAAACTAATAACAGAGGATGGTCCCTGTCCCAAAGAACTTACAGGGAGAATATAAGAACAGCCATATTGGGTCCATCCTGTCTTCCAACAGTGACCAGTGCCAGATGCTTCAGAGAGAATTAACAGAAGGACAATTATTGAGTGATCCATCTACTGTCCAGTCTCACTATCTCGCAGTCAGAGGCTCAGGGATGCCCAGAGCATGGGATTGTGTCCATGACCATCTTGCTTAATAGCAATTTATAGACCTATCCTCCAGGAACTTTTCACCATGTCCCTTTGCAATGTGTTCCAAAGGTTGGTCTTGCGGTGAGTGAAGAAATATTTCCTTTTGTTTGTTTTAAACCTGCTGCCTATTAATTTCATTGGGTGACCCCCTGGTTTTTGTGTTTGTGAAGGGATAAAGAATACTTCTTTATTCACTTTCTCCACACTGGTCATGATTTTATAGACCTCTATCATATCTCCACCTTATTCATCTTTTCCAAATTGAACAATCACAGTCTTTTTAATGTCTCTTCATGCAGAAACCATTCCATACCCCTCATCATTTTTGTTGTCTTTTTCAGTAGCTTCTCCAATTATAATATATGGTTTTTTTTAGATGGAATGAGCAGAGCTGCATGCAATATTCAAGGTGTGGGCAGATCATGGCTTTATACAGTGGCATTATGGTATTCTCTGTCTAAGTATAAGGCTATACAGGACAGGTTAATACAACTATCAGATGTGGGGAGCACAAGGGAAAATGTTTCCCAAAACACTAGAGTGGTGGTCCATTCTTTCCTGTACATAGGATGGGTGCTCTTTATCTAATCTAAGATGATCATTAACGGTGACAGATGAATAGAGAGTATTTGGAACTACAAAAGTGGAGCACATCTCAACAGGACGATAAGCATTTTCCTCTGATGCACATACGTTACTCAGCACCAGTTTTCTTCTGGAACAGAACAGGTTAAATGGAAAGCTCCTTTTCTCTAATCATCATAGTTGTGAAGAAGAGAATCCAGTTCCCAAACTGCTGTTTTCTTTAATAAAATCTTTATTTGTCTCATATTAGAAAAACAAATCACCTTGTACCAGTCCACTGATGCAGCCAGCCACATACCATAGGGTGTCCACTACAGGAGGGCTCTGAGGCTGGAGCCACCCAAAAAGTTGAGGGAACTTCCCACTAACAACTTTGAAACCAAAGATTCTTGAGCCCTTCTTAAGTTTCCCAATGAAATTCTGTCATGCTTTTGTTAACCAAGCAAAACAACGAAGTACAAGTCCCCACATGTCAAAGTTCTGCAGGAAAACCTGGGGCCAGTTAAAAATGAAGAATTCCAATGTTGGTGGGCCCCAGAATTGTGAATGGTGTAATAATATGACCAAGCAACCCAAAAGTTCATTCATACAGGACACATAAACAGTGAACCATGTCTTCAGAAAATGGATTGGGTTCCTTCTGTGGGGCTGTTGCTTTAGCCAGACCACATATATGATAAAGTAAAACATAATCTCTCTCTTTTCTTGTCCCTGCTTCTTTCAGCAGTCAGCTTGGTATGAACCTTGACACTAGGGGGTGACAGGCATTACCAGAGACCTGCGGGCTGCCTTCTCACACATGCCGTGATTCGCTTAGACCCGCATTTGTAGTGGTTTTTTCTTAGCTTTGCTTCAAAGCTGTGAGAGACCTCTGCACTAGCCGTGATTTAAAATGCACCACAATAGAAACAGAAAAGCAAAATCACACATACCCAGGGTGTTTAAAGAAAATACACATCCATAAACTATACGTCCCCTTCTGTGGCAACAGTTCCTGCCTAGCTGGGATCAAGTTATACTGCACTGTTCTGTGAGTTGTCTCTATGGAAACAGCAGATGTTTCGGGTATCCTTGAGCAGAAATTAAGGCACATGGGACAATTCTGTGGGAAAACTCATGGAAAGGAGCCCTGAGGGAAGGACTTCCACAGGGGATTGAATGTTCAGCCCCCACACCACGGTCCTCATGAATCTTCTAGAGGTCAGAAATATTCCCGTACTTCTGCACTGGCTCCTAGATCTCTCTTCCTCCCTCTTAGCACAACTGAATTGAAGCCATAATCCCCAGGCTACAGCTCCCCCCAGAACTCCACTTTTAGGGGGACTCCACAACATGGAGGAACTCTGCAGAAAAGTTCCTTCAGATCCACCTGTAATAACTCCCCCCCCAAGGGGTTGTTGGTGTATGTGTCTCTGCTCTGACATCAATACATGCACAGTGGGCTCTATGTGCACTATGGATCACACTAATTGCCTAATATAAATATTAAATAATTAGAGATGAAATTGAATGGTTTGTACCAGTCTGCACTGCCAAATGGAGGCACTGTGTGGCTCACAGGATGGGATTTGCATTGCTAAGTGATTCTTGGTCATACCAAACATCTAGAAACCATAGATGCAGTGAGTGATACATTTAATACTAAGCAATTCACCTCTGGAACCCACCCCGCATAATGGTGATGTGTTAAGGAACAGTTCCATGCTGCTTACCCTTTCTCCCTCCCAAGAGATATCCCATTATCTTCTAAAACCCTGTGATTGACCTGCAAGAAAGAGCCACTGGGATATGTATATAGGAAAGTGATCTACTGAGTTTCACAGAGGCCTCTTCAAATGCTGAAGAGGTCAGGAGCTAACCATTGTACTATATGTCTGTTTGGCATCGCCAAAAGATTAGTAAAGACAAATTCATAGAGTGATTGTGTTTATATGTGAATTCCACTGGAATGAACCAAGTTGTGGACTCTGTACTAAGACTCACTAGGTTTCCCCTTATGATTTTAATACCACAATAAGAATATTACACTGTATTAGTTCTTTTTCTAACTATGCATTTTACGTAGCTATTAAAAAATTCTTTGAATTTATCTCCAGTCATTTGCAGGGGGATTTTAATGGTGAATGAGACATCATTTTATATCTCCTTTTGTGGTTCTTTTACCTAGGGCACAAGGAGGCAGTGCACTCTTTGCCAAAAAGCAGAGAACAATACCCCAAGGAGGCATAAACAGGCTGTTCTTCCTAGGGATGGTATTTTAAATAAAAGGCTTTTATTGTACTGCATTTTCTGACTGTTTGAGGCTTCTGCTGCGTGAGAATGGGTGAATCTGGTTTTCTGCTATTATTTTCCCAGAAATGAGTACTTTCTTTAGTGTCCTGCAGGAATATGTGGATCACACATGGTGCCTAAAGCAAGGAAGAGTTGAATGTGGCTTGGAGAGTGACAGGGTGAAATGGAGGGCACGAAAGCCTGTTTGCCTTCTAATGTGAGCTAAGGGGCAAAGTAGAGTGGGAAAAGATTCTTCCCCACTATTATGTTATATCAAACTATTTGGTGAAAGCCTGTTCCTTTTCCTTTTCTCTTTTTCTGTTGCCCACCCAAAAATCTAAACATGTAAAACCTCAGTTTGAATAGCAGAATGTGCATTGCGTTCTTCTTCTGCTTGGTGGGACAATATGTGGGATTGCTGTGGTAATTATTTATTGACCTTGAATAATTCTGGGAGCTTATTGTAGGAAATTCCAATGGAATGTATAGTGTCAAAACTTAGGTTAATATATTATTTAAATTAATTAGCAGTTTCTATCCCTCTATCAGTATTAAAGAAGCTAAGGGAATACGTGATAACAGCATATGGATTTTGAGGGCCACTCTTTTCCTCCAGTGTTTTAATAGAATTTTAAATCATGATTTTTGTTTCAGAGAGAAGAGTTTTCCCCTGCAGCAAAAGCAAGTCTCAGAAATGATGACTCGTTATAATACTAGAAAATTAAATTAAGAGATTGTATATTGCCAAAGGTAGCTGCTGCTTCTGTTGTGCTCCTTTATTGTAAATGCATAACTATCTTTTAATTTTTTCCTTACTGTGACTAAAAAACAAACAAGCCCTAAGTGAACACCCATTTGTGTAGGACACATCTTTGGCTGGAGTTTGTTCAAATTTCAATTTTCCAGCAACATTTTCCATCAAATTTTTGAACTTTGATGGAAAAATAGGAAAAACATTGACATAATTGTCTCAAAATATTTTCTTGTTTTTTTTGTCACCATTTATAGAATCATAGAAATGTAGGGCTGGGATGAACCTTGAGAGATCATCAAAGTCCAGCCCCCATTCTAAGGCAGGACCAAATATACCTAGAGTAGCCCAAACAGGTCTTTGCCAATCCCTGGATTGGACAACCTTTGGCACGTGGCCTGCCAGGATAAGCCCCCTGGCGGGTTGGGTCAGTTTGTTTACTTGCTCCATCCGCAGGTTCGGCCAATCGTGGCTCCCACTGGCCATGGTTCGTGACTCAGAACCAATGGGGTCTGTGGGAAGTGGCAGCCAGCACATTCCTCGGCCTGCGCCGCTTCCTGTGGCCCCCATTGGCATGGGACGGCAAACCGCAGCCAGTGGGAGCCATGATCGGTTGAACCTGCAGAAGCGGCATGTAAACAAACCGGCCCAGCCCACCAGGGGGCTTACCCTAGTAGGCCGCATGCCAAAGGTTGTCCATCCTTGGTCTAATCTATTCTTTAAAACCTCCAGTGATGGAGATTACAAAACTTCACATGGAAGCTAGTCCAGTACTTAACTATCCTTATAGTTAGAAAGGTTGTCCTGATATCCAGCCTACATTCCCCTTGCTGCAGATTCAGTTGATTACTTCTTGTCCTACATTCAGTGGACATGGAGAACAATTAATCACTGTATTCCTTTTAAATAGCCCTCATGCTTGTGGCTGATCTAATCAAATTTTTGAAATTTGAAAAACGGTTGTCTGTTACAGTTTTCCCCCTACTCCATTTTGTCTGTTACAGCTGTCCCCTTCTCCATTTTGTTTTTGCTCTCCTGTGGCCGCCCCTCCCTGGCTGTTAAAATTATTTACCAGGGCCACTGCCCTTCTCAAAGGGAGGACCCCTTAAGTTGTTTACAAAGAGCCATTGCCCTTCTGAAAGGGATGGCCACTTGTGCTCAAGTGGGATAACTGCCCTGTTCAAAGGGTTGGTCCTGTTATCACCTCGTTAAACCTGGGCTCGGTGTAGGGCAAGGCTCTGTCCAAGCTGTAAGATCAATGTACTTTGAAGATCCTGGGCATGAGTCATAGGCCTCATGTGCTTTTGAGTCATGAGGGGGAACTCTGTCCAGGCATGTCTCTATACTCACCTGTAGCTTTTCTCTGAACTCCTCCCCTGTGACAGAAGGAGCCTATCAGCATTACTGGCAGGGAAACTGCCTGAGTTTGCTTTTAAGAACAGGCATTTTGAAACTAGCATCAGAAAGGTTCCTGCATTGCTACCTGGCCTGATCAGGCAGGGGTTCTGGGGGGTCCTTTCTCCGCTCTCGTTTTATTATTGAGCGTACCCCCGTTTTTAAACCCCCCCCGCTCTCGTTTTATTTTTGAGCGTACCCCCGTTTTTAACCCCCCACCCCACGAAGAACGAATTGCTGCCTGAGAGACCTATTGCTGATCAAGACCGTGCTGAGCCCTCCTGGCTTCTTCTGATGTTGATTGCTGCTTCAGTCTTTGCTGCTGTCTGGGGACTGGTGAGAACCTCTCTTCTGTGAAACTTTCTATACTTAATTACTCTAGCTGCTGGCTCTGTTTCCCCAACACACAGACTTAAACTCCTTGCTCAAAACCTCTCTTAAACTCCCCTTGGTCTGTGTCTCAAAACCTCTCTTAAACTCCCCTTGGTCTGTGTCTCAAAACCTCTCTTAAACTCCCCTTGGTCTGTGTCTCAAAACCTCTCTTAAACTCCCCTTGGTCTGTGTCTCAAAACCTCTCTTAAACTCCCCTTGGTCTGTGTCTCAAAACCTCTCTTAAACTCCCCTTGGTCTGTGTCTCAAAACCTCTCTTAAACCCCCCTTGGTCTGTGCCTCAAAACCTCTCTTAAACTCCCCTTGGTCTGTGTCTTAAAACCTCTCTTAGCTAGATAAGTTGTAATTTCATTCTTCATAGCTGTAGTTAAGTTAGGTTTAGGAAATTGTTGCATTGTGTTTGATATTTGCTAATTTGTGTAGTTTGGTTAAGTTAAATCATAGATAAGATTTTGCTGTGTTTGTATAATTGTCTCTCTGCTGTCTGCTCTGTGTCTCCCTGAGTTTAAATCTCCCCCCACCACGTGCTCCTCCTCCCCCATTCCCCAACCTTTACTTCTCTGCTGTTCCAACTTACAGCCTGTCTTCTCTCTCTCTTTCTAGCATAAAACCCCATTGGTTACCCCCTTTTCTCTCTAATACACCTCACATTTTACATTTACATTGTTACCTGAAATTGTTGGTTGTTTAACACATTTTATCCATGCTGTTAGTTGATTATATGCTGCTGTGACACACTTTTTACATAGGAATTGTTAGCCACCTGTTACATTTATGCTTCAGTGTTAATTGGTTGCCTACTGAATTATACCCCACTGTATTGTACCCCACTATTGAAACCCCCTATCCCATTTACTAAACCCCCCCCCCCAATTGTCCACTTTAACAAACCCCATACCCCTCACTATTGAATCTTCCCTGTTTTCACATTTTCTTAATAAATTTATTTTGCACCCCACCTGTGTGGTAATTGCTCCCCAAGATCCCATATACCTGCTGGCAGGGACAACGGTATCATTCAATATTTCAAATTTTGATGAAAAAATGAAGACAAAACAAGAGAAAATATTCCAGAATTTCAAGACTTCTTCCCCAGTCTATCATTCCCACCACCTATACATCTGACTGGCACAGTAGAAACCTCAGACAATTCCATAATAGTGCCATATTCTGCTTTGAAGTAGACACACATGGCATCATTGAAATAAGTGAGAATTACCTCATT
Organism: Sternotherus odoratus; assembly: GCA_032164245.1. Lineage (NCBI taxonomy): Eukaryota > Metazoa > Chordata > Testudines > Kinosternidae > Sternotherus > Sternotherus odoratus. The sequence continues at coordinate 10,836,775 of JAVMKO010000014.1, forward strand.
CCTATTGCTCTTCTTTAGCAAAGTCTCCTCCAACCTGTCTTTGCCTCAGTTTCCACACTCCTGTAAGGTGGTGAGTCAACTCAATGGCCAGTGTGCCATCAATGTTCTCACCTCTACCACTATTTCATTTTCTTCCCCAAGGGATGATTTATAGTTCAAATACAACTCAGTACCAGTCAAGATAGGTCCTACTTCAGTCACTTCAGAGAAGAGAGTGAGGGGTCACCATTTTAACAATCTACCCAAAAGTTGAAAGGTTGGGAACCATTAAGAATGGTCAAGCAGGAGAATTTACTGTGATCAAATTATTGATGATTTTGAAAATGCATGTAGTCAGAGTAATTTTTTTAAACATACAAATTAGACATGATTTTAATTTGCTGTAGTACAGCAAAAAAGGAATGTAATGATTCATATGCATTCAGAGCATTACATAAATGATGTAGAAATTACATCCACATAACTTCTGTAGTACATGTGGTCAAATTTGGTAGATAATTTAAGTCATATGTTTTGTGGTCATTCTTAAACAAACAAAGACCACAAACAGGGAGAGGGGCCTAAATATACCTTAATGATTTATAAGGAAAACTTTGAGCCTACATAAGCAATACTATAAATTTGACAAAATAGACATATGTAAAAACAGACATTTTTGTCTTACAGTTTAATGTAACTGTATCCTAGAGCAACAATCTGAAAACTCTGGCAGCTGTTCTTCAAATAAAGTATTTAATGAAATATGCTTCCCAATTCTTTTAGTCTTTGGAGGGGAAACATCCTCAGCAGGATTTCCTTCTGAATCGAGACAACCCGGATACACATATAGTCGCAATGGAGTCAAAACTGTTTATGAAATAAGGTGAAAGGGAATCAGAATCTGGCCCTTTATCTCTAGAGGAAAAGGTGAAATCAACTTGTGAACTGGAAATCTGAACTTCTGTTTTGTAGGTTACCCTGTAACATGCCAATGTCTCCTCTAGGTAGAGAACAAGTGCCTGTTAGCTAAAGAAGCTAAGTCATTGCTGCTGTTAGACATATTTACCTAGGGGTAGATATCGGCTACCTCCCCAGAAGAGTACGAGCAGATGCCCCTTTGGACCTATCCCCTTAAATACTTTGAGCCCAGTGTTGTAGAGCTCATACAGATGGATTTGCAAGGGTTACGCTGCCGCAGATGGTTACACTGCCACAGAACCAACACTTTCCCACTCCTGCTCATCCCGGCCAGATCCAATGGATTTATATCTCCTCTCCACTTACAGACACAGAGGGAACAAACACACTTGGATTTTAGTTTCATTACTAGCCTAATATTAGGTGTTCAGGTGTGTAGTACAGAATTTTGTTTGAATATTGGAGTCAGTGGGCCAAATTCTGCTCTTAGTTACAACTGACTTCAGAGAGGTTGCAAGGAGGGGCAGAAAGCAGAGCCACTGTGATTAAGGGAGACATTTTCTGCATAAAAATAAAATAAAAATGAATCAGATCTGAAGACTCTAGTCTAGACAAATTAAAATTAACTTCACTACTTCTCATCAGCAAAGCTCCACAAGCCTCCTTTTCTCCACAGCTATAACTGTGACAAGCAGTAAACCATTTCCCCTTTCTTTGGTGGGTAAGGATGCAGCCCTTCAAGCCTTCAATACAAAAAAATTGAGCCATTACTAGTGGATTTAGGGCAATCCCGCAGGGAATTCTTCAGTGTCCTAACCCTGTGCATGGATTGTTGCTAGATAATTTGATAGGTGTGTCTGAAATGGCACCATCCATGGAAAGATACACATCCATGTCTGCCTCTCTGATTTCATAGTAGCAGTCGAGGCACAACAGGAGGATATACAGATCACCCTAGATATTTTCAGGGAACTATATAAAAGTTAAGAAGGGAAACATGAAGTCGCCTAATCCAATGCCCTTTGAAGTCAAAGTAATTGATTCCATTGATGTCCATGAGCTTTACTCAGATCCTAAAGGATCAATGGGCCTGAAAATTGAATAAAAATAACAAAGAGATTTAGATTGTTTTATGGATTGAGGGAAAGGAGGTGGTAAATAACCCCTTACCAGGAGGTGTTTTGTTCCATGCCCACAGAAAGAAAATCCTCCCTTGTTGACAAGAATCCACAGGACAAGATGGAGTTAACACAGTCTGAAAAGTTCTGTGTTGCGAGCCATACATCCACTCAACACCTCTCCATGCCTCCAACATTTTTTTTGAAAAGCCTCTGTGGGCAGGTGGATTTCAAGCTGAATCAGCCAACTGGGTGTGAAGCCAATTTTTCAAGACCTTGCACCCCACTGAAACTGCAAAATACTTTGGAGTCTAGTGAAGGTTTTGGTTTTTTATGTTTTTTTAACCTCAAAAATTAATAAAATGTTTACAGACTCTTAAGATTATTGGCATGTTGAGACAAGTAAGCAGTTATTTAAGCAGTCAAGTTGCAGAAAATGTTTAGTTTAACCCACCTGTTTCTTAATTACAGCCCCTTCAAATATCAAGCGGCAAATACTTTTGGGAAAGATTGTGCAGTTCAATGTTTTTTTCATTATCTGCACGTACTGAGCTTAGCACCATGTGACCCTCATCCTTGATCAGGAACTCTAGGTGCTACCAAAATGCCAATAATAATAGTGTTATTGTAGCTGTGTTTGTCCCAGGATATTAGAGGGACAAGGGGGGTGAGGATTACTTTTACTGGTCCAACTTCTGTTGGTCAGAGAGGCAGGCTTGAAGAAGCCTGAAGAAGAGCTCTGAATAATCTCAAAAGCTTGTATCTCTCAACAGAAGTTAGTTTAATGAAAGATATTACCTCACCCAACTTGTCTCAATAACAAATAATGTAGTATTATTAATTACTAAATAATATTTAGTAATAGTTTGTCAGCCACTGCAATCCATATACTGGAAATGTGGGAAATATTCAGATGAAACCCACTCCTATTATGAGGACCTAAGTGGGTCATAAATGGAATAGAGGCCTTGGCCTATGTCTCTGTGAAGGGGTGAATTTCATCTGGATTGTGTTAACGGCTAAGCAAATCTCTTGCATTACTGTTTCTAGGAGAGTATGACAGATACTATTTGTTAAGAGCTGTGTGATCTCAAAGGTATTTGCAATGCACAACAACAACCTTATTGGTCCTAAAAACTATTCACATGACTGGGCCCTAGCTGAGGGAGAAAAAAACATAGCAAAATGGATTTGTTGATAGACTTTCAGGTTCAGGCAGAGAGAATTTCAGAGATCCCTGGTCTGACTCTTGACAAGTAACAATGCAATTGCTAAATGGTAAATGTATATTTAGGCTTTCCAAAATATCAGCTTGTGGGAAAAAATTCAGAAAGCTCTAAATCCGGAAAAAATAAAACAAAACAAAAATCCAAGTTTTTTTTTTAAAGAAATGATTGTCTGTTTGGAGATGTTTATTTAATTATCAGCATTAGACATCTCTTTCCTGTTTGGCAAATGGGTACCATTTTTGATGCATTTTGATTTGATTAATTAGACCACAATGAAGACCCTGGAATAAAATTGATTGGTTGCTTCTTTTTCTTTTATTTGAAAAATAAACATTTGGTTTGAGACTACATTCTTCCACTAGAGCACATGAGACTATACTTTCAGATCCTTTGATTTTTGAAGATTTATTTGTGAAATGTCAAGCATGTTTCTGCTTAGCTTGCCTAGTTTGCAGTTGTGATTTCTTTTTTATTAACGTGTATTATCAATCCATGGCTAGTTTTCTTTAGAAGAAATGACTGAACTAAACTGTACATGAACTCTCAGCTCCTGAATGCTCTGTTGATGGGAATACATTCAACAATGTTAGCAGAAGAAAATAACAAACCCATAAAAATAAAATGCTCTTCAGAGACTTTAAACCTTTACATCTTAAAAGTTATAGCTGGCATCTCTAACCATTGTTAGGGATTTTATTTGTCTTGTCCAAAGTCTCATTTCATGCCCTGGATGAGAAAAATCACTTTTTTGCTGATTTAATAGGAGTCAGTTAGTTCCAAGGTCAGTCCTTCTATCCAAACTTTACGTGCTCATTCATATGCCACAGTGATGGTGCCCAGATACTCAGATAGTGTAGGGAAAATGCTGACTCTGTTGAAGGCAAGTGGTTACATGAGAATCTCATTTTTCATTTAACAATGAAATTTAAAAAGAAGTTTCTAGTCCTTGTACTTGTGGGAAAAAATCTTGAAAATGTGAACCCTAAAGGTTGGGAAAGCAGAGAAATCTATTTTTTTAAAAATCCTATGACTTTTAGGGCTGAATTACTGATTTTTGAATGTTTGGCATAAGTGATAATACTATAAGATAAATATGGCTTAGACCTTATGCTTGCTCTCTGCACAGGAGTGAATTTCATTCATAGAGAGTATGGATCTGTAGTTTGTAATAATGTTAAAAATTCCCAGCAACAAAATGTACCCTACATGGAAATGCTTTCATTCCCTCCAAACAGTAAGGCTTGCATCTATGTCCAAGATGGAAGCCCTGAATATCTCTGTAACAACCAGCAGATGAAGCTTCCTAAGATATCTCAGAAACATTTATTCCTAAATAAAGGAACTAGAAAGAGTGCTGGCTAGTTCAGCACATGAACTGCAACTGAATAAAAATGTTACTTAGCCATGACCCCTAACAATTCTGCTCTCTCAGAGTGTACATGAGTTCTCAGTATTTGCTCGCCCAAGGGGATTTGAAAGAAAAAACCAGAACTTTGTTCTTAAGAGTTCATCTAGCTCCTGATGGTTAGTCCCCAACAGGATGTCATGAAGCTGATTGTGACATTGCAATTAGTTTGGGGACAACTGGCCAGGCCTCCAACATATCTTCAGTCCTCTACACAAGGAAGACAATTGCCTTAGTGTCTTCTGAATTGGGCAAGGTGCTGCAGATTTCCCTACTATGTGTCCTCAGCTGTTTTGCCCTTCTATTCTTCAGGCTGGCCCTGGAGCTGGCTCAAAGTTTCAAGGTTAATCCCTTAGTTATGATACTTTGGATCCAGTCCAAATCCCAATCAGTCTTTCTACTCTGTTTCAAGAGAGTTAGTTGGGACCCATAGAGAGAAAATATGTCCATCACGATCTCCATCTACTTTCAAGTATTAATTTCTACTCTTTATGTATATTTCATTAGACTGGAAAAAACCTCAAATCATCACAGCAACCACTTACATCTCTTAACAGTGTGCTAAATATTTATTAAAATCATAAAGCCCAGTGGTCCCAGTAGCTAATTAAAAGAAGTGGATGTTTATGGAAATAAACCCAACCATGAAGATTTAATTTAAATGAGTGCTAAAACCCCCTTGACTTTGGAGATTTCTTTTTTAAAAGCACCATGTTGGTTTGTAAAGCTTCCTTGTTATTCGGGTAATATTGGCACTGTTGATAATAACAGACACTGTCTTGGACAAAGGCCAGTATTCTAAGTATGTATCTAATTTGTCCAGACAGTTTTAGGTTCTCTTGAATTAAAATTATAAATTTAACATAAAGAGTTGTAATCTAATTACAGATTACAATGCCAAAGGAGAAGACTCTAAATAAATAAATGTTGACATTAAGGCCACTGTACAAATGTAGTAAGAAATATAAATGTATACCAATAATAAAGAGATTCAAATAGAAGTTTCAAAGGATTTGGAGAAGTTCATCGACAATCATTTACTTAGGGGAAAAGGATTCAATGTTCTTTCTTAAGGACCCAATCTAAGATCATTCATTTTGCCTATACAACACATCAAAGAACTTGACAAGTAATGCTACTGGCTTCTTGGAACCTCAAAATGAAAAGAAGCTGCATACATTCTTTTGTATGACTGAGGATTGCTAGGTTTAGAAAGTTAAAGAGAGATTCTCTCTCCCTCACTGAGCAAAACTCAGCTTGGCTGGAGTAGGGCTTATGTAGCCAGCTCAAACTCCCTGATCCTAGGGGCCAATTCTGAATCTGATGCCATTTAAGGTTGCTGACAGGTAGCTTTAAGTTGTCTTTGAGTCCATTAATTGGGTCCTAAACTAGTGCAGGATTGATACAGTAGAGCAGAGCTTTGCAACATCCCATACCTGTCTTGCTAGCTTTTCTCTCCTCTGCCATGCCCCCTACACTGGGAAGAAATGGGGGAGGGGGTAGAAGTTGCTGGGCTTGGATCCTAGTGCATCTGCTGTAGCCTGAAGTTTCCCCCTGACAAAATAATTCTGGCTTTACAAATTGCAGCATGTCTCGGTCTTGTGCTTTCTGAATGGTGTACAGGTGCCAAAAAGTGATTAGAGAATCAAGCCCATTGATCTCAGTGGTGGAGGATTGGGCACTTGAATGAACAAACCATTACAAAAAATCAAAGCTCCTGCATTCCTCATCTCCATTGGTTCATTTATTTTTACAGGTGTAGTTTAAAGTTTTGGGTATTTATTTGTTACAGTGGTTCACAGCATGAAATGGATGCATTAGTAAACACTGTCACAAGGCACGACTTCTTGCCCTTCTCCAAGCCTCAAAACCCAAGTACACGCATAATTACAGTAACCTCCCAAGTGTCGCTAGCTGAAGTGGGGACAGGCAGCCTTTGCAAATGAAACTCTCTATTGCAGCACTTTTCCCCTTTCACCAATAGAGGGAGAAGAGAGCTTATTGCTCACTGGAGCTGCTGGTCATCGTGCTTATGGGTTTTTACAGGTTGCTTGTTGGTGCAGCCAATACAAGATCTCTGCCATGGATTTGAATATCCCCTTAAAGTTTGTTGAGATCCCTGGCAAACAGTATCTGCCGATTTACATTGCTCCAGCTCTGCTGAGCAAATCTGAAATTCCAGCTAGTAGATGATGGCAGTGAAATGGGACGTCAGTGGATTTGTTACAGTTCACACCAGCAGAGAATTTGGCTCCAGGTTCTCAGCAAAAAAGCTGTAAGGAATTAGGGCTCATTTGGAACTAAGGTTACAACTCCTATGGGTAGGACTCCCTAACCTAGGGTTTCAGTAATGTTGACACTCAGCCCTGCTATGAATATTAGGCACGTGAATCAACAAACCATAAATCAGGAAAATTCTCCTGCACAAGAAAACTATGTAACAAATACTGGCATCCTCTTCATACATGTATACAATCCATATTAGCAGATATTATGTGACTACAGCAAGGGGAGATTAGTGTTTCTTAGGTTATTCTTAAAGTTCTCGGACATGTATCATTGCCAACTCTTGTTTGCAAATCTCATATCTGGTGTTCTTCTTAAAGTCCAAGCTCCTGGAATCATGTTATTTCATGAAAATCCCAGCTTTCATTTATTTATATAAAAGCAAGTTCATAGCTCTTATGCTTGCAGACAAAAGCTTGAAAATGTGATTGACGTGAATTTCAAAAACTCAAAAATCAAGAGGCAAATAAAAAGAACCCCAAATGTATGTGGGAGGGTGTGAGTTGTTTGGTTGAAAAATACTGAGATTTACAAACAATCTCTTGATTTTGGGGACCTAAGTCATTAATTTTGAATTCTTAGGACTGGTCATACTGCCCTTGCCAAATTTCATGCTGATTTCAAAAGGAGTTCCAGAGTTGCAACATCTGCAGGATTGAGTCAGCTGATGCTTTGTGTTGGGTTAGACCCTAATGCCACACTTAAACACAGTGAAGTCCTACATGGTACTATAGAACTTCCATGATTCAGAGCAGTCTTACAACAGTGTGAAAATCTATAAAGCTGAACAAGCACTGAAACTATCAGCAGAACTAAGAAAACAAGACACAAAGTAAATGCTACAAGCTGAGACAGTGGTTTCAAATAGCATCCTGAGGCTTGATAGTTTCAGGTTGGAAGACAGCCAATAAAAAGGACAAAAGATCTTCTATATAATCACCCTTGCAGCTGAATATTTATTAATCTTTCAATAGAGACATTTTACTTTTGATTTTTTTATGATATGTCCATCATGGTTTTTTGGTCTCCTGCCTCTTTTATAAACTAAATGAAGTTGAGTGCCTTAAAAAGAAAGGCAGGACAACCAACAACATGTAACATAAAAACCAATGTCTAATGGTCGCCAGATGGAATTTCAGACCTGCTCAAGTGTATGAGTGTGTTGCCCTCTACTGTCTGAATCCTAGAGGCTAGAAATCCCACTTCTATGGCATGTACTGGAAAGTATCCTTTAAGTGAAGTGTAGCATGTAATATCTGGGTGGGTAGTTGTGAGTTCTTTCCATGCTGACAGCCATAAAGTCTGTACAGCCATAGGGTGCAGACGAGGTGATGAGCTAAGCTGGTTGGTTGGTTCTGATTGGTCACGTGGTTTTGGTTCTCTGAACAGGCGAGCCTACTCTCTACGGTTTGGGATGTTTAGCAGAAACTATTTCCACTTTGTTTTAGAAGGGAGAGAATACTCCATGTTGGGCCAGTCAGAAAAACATATTTACGATCATGTTGTGGCTTCTGTGCTGCTCCATGCTTTGGTGTATGTGTGAATATGAGACAGATTTTTAGGAAGCATCCCCTTGTCTGCACACTATGGCTAATATTCTAATGACCATCATAACCGGAGTATAACAAATAAGTATCAGTACTAAACTGTTGATGCCTATTTGAGATGGTATCCTTCAGCCACACATGGAGTATGTAGGGTACATCAACCATTTCAAATACATTTCTTTCTTTAACCTAACTCTGGTGCTATAGCAATGGCACACTCGTGAGAATAGATTTACTGTATAATTTACCTCCTGTTTTACAATTCACCTTTTGTGAATGGCGGTTGTACAATAGATAGAGATGTCCCAGTGAGCCAAAGATTTCAGCGGACGGGACCATGGGAGACTCTCTCTCACCTGTGGTATATTTCAACTGGCTTTAGGCTGATTCTAACTATGAATTAGTTGGGGGCATTCCTATCTTCCTTGAACATTCAACTCTTGGGGTCCATGTTTAAGCCCAAGATTTTTAAAGATACTGGATGTGAAGAACATCTATTTCCCAGTTTAGAAATAATAAGGCCCTTAGTTGTTGTTGTTTTTTTCCATGAAACCCTCACACCACATGTTTTTGTCCAGTTCTTAAACATGAAGGAAAGTGGTGCATACTTGTAATCCTTCGTCACAGAACTCCCATTGATGTAAAAGGGACTTGCCCATTGGAGACATTGTGGATTCAAGCCCCTTTGTTTTGATATGTCGAGACTGTCATCGTCAGACTTTTCATAGGGATGGTAGGATTGTGATCATGCGAGTCAGAATTAATAATAATTTGCACTAATGCATCTTAGTGAAGGGGTGGAGTCCAAATGCTATTCCCAAAGCAATACATACTTACTAGATTAATGTCTCACTCATTCAACCTCTTTGGGTTTTCCTTTATTCCTAATTTAACAACAATACCTAAGTTTCCTCCTGAGTTTTGCTGTAGTAGGGCTTTCCCTATATACCCCATTGCTCCAAGTATCTTCTGAGTCACTCCAAGCCTTCTTCTACTTGTGGGTGGGAGCTAATTGGGTCAACTTGTTCTGGATATGAGGATGAGTCATCCAAAATGTCTGCTCATTTCAACGTAGGGTCCTGGCATCTGACTACCTGTTGAAAGCAACTTTCTCAAAACTGGGCATAGATTTCCCACTCCAATATTCTTTCTCCTTTTGTAGGAAATTTGCTTTGGTATATGTTACTTACAAGTTTTAAATGTACAGCATTTAAATGAATCTAACACTTGTTCAGCAGTTTCAGATCACCACATGTGAGAGAATGGATCCAAAGAGAATTTTCTTTTGTTATATGTTGTAATAAATACTGGTCAGTTCATTCTTTTCTAGTCTATTTTAATTATACAATATTTGCAGTCACAATGAGGCTATAGGACTCAAAGAAAGTATTACAAATGTGCTGCATTTTGTGATCATCCGTTTCTTTTAAAGTTTACCTCTGCAGTGTTTATTCTCATTATAATAATCACTTATTAATGTAAAAAAGGATATTCAATGTTGCAATATAAAATCAAGGCATCTGGTAGGCATTAGTATTAGTAAAACATTGCCCTTTCTGATACCATGGAGATACAAATCGATCTGGTGGGAAGAAAGGAGGTTGAATACAATACCAATTAAACTGCTCTTGTAGCACTAAGAAATTCAGCAATGTTTTCCACTTAAATACTTTTACTTGAAAAGCAATTTGCCTCACAGGGGAAAGTTCTCACATTCACAAGTATCATACACAGCTAAAATCTCCCTTTAAAAAAAATGTTTGTGAGCAACAGAACTGTTCACATTTGGATTTTAGGTTTTTTTTTCTTTTTTCATTTGAAGCTTTGGTGTTTAACACTCTTGAAGTCCTGTAGTAGTTTAGTTTCTGGGCAGCCCATAAGCAATAGATTAGAATAATCTTACTAAAATATGAAAGCCTGAATTTTAATAAGCATTAGGATAATTCAGGGGCTAGCATATACAAGACACATTTTTTACTTAATAAAAAAGCAAGTTTTAGCCATTACTACTGGGTTGCTCCCTTTACATCTATAAAGATAGTTGCCTTAAAAGTTTAGTGTTACAGACACGTTATGAAATCTTCGAATTCACAGAAAATGTATCCTGATATGTTTTGTCAGCAACAAAAAAGCTATCACCAAAAACCTCTGAAGAACAACAAAACTCACATACTAATAAAGAGTTAAGCTCTATGTAGCGAATTGTTCTAGCAGGTTTTTCCTCACCCTAACAGGGCAAGTGTCTGCAGCTCCAAAATAAAGTGGGAAACTGAAGAAAGCTTTGGATTTCAAACATCTTTCAATAAGGAATTAGTTTTAAAAGACATGCAACAATAAGCCATGAAATGAGTCCAGACACCATAATTCAGGGATGGAATATGCTATAAAACTGGCAGGCTTCCAGCTCAGAGCCAGGTGCCTATTTTGGATTAGATTCAAGTGGCCTTAGGCCACCTAGCGAGCTTTCAGGTAGAATCTGGAAGCTGCTCACCTCAGTATGCCCTAATTTAGTTCTCTTTCAGGTACTTGTAAAGGATTCCCAGATGGCTGGCCCCCATCCAAAACAATATGCTTTCAAATCGCATCATCTATATACTGTGATGAGGCAGGGTTGAGAAAGAATGTATCTGGAAAAGAAACTAAACATGATGCTTTCTTTCTGCAGCTTGTAGTGTAGCTGGGAATGATATTGTTTACACATGATTCCAGTTTTTGTAACTCGTATGTCTGATACACTTATCATTGAGGGATTGCAAAAGAAATGCAGTTCCAGGGGAAAAAAAATATAGCTAAAGGGGCATTGATGTTAAAAAAGTAACAGATCTTTTAAAAACAAAGTATCTCTAATTTTCTTACTTATACTGCCATAGATTATTAAAAGGAAAAACATTTTTACAATCTAATTCACATATTAACATTTGTGCTCTTTCTTTACCTTTTGTTGCATATCAGTCCCCTTTGGACAATGATACAGTAGACTCTCGATTATCCAGGATGATAGGGAAAAAATAATTCTGGTTAATAAAATCCTGGATAATCACCATCTATAAGAAATATGGGAAGTGGGGATTGATTGACCAGCCATTCTGTGCCGGGGGCGGGGGATAGAAGGGTGTTGGTTCACTGGCTGCCCTGTGCCCTGGTAGGGGTTTTTTGTGTGTGTGCTTGGGGCCGCAGCAAAGCCAGAGTCGGCCGTGCAAGTTGCGTGTATTTTTTTTTGACATTCCGGTTAATCCACATCCTGGTTAATCCAATTCTGGATAATCGAGAGTCTACTGTATTAGGCTAGTCAGTTTCATGTTTGTATCTAGCCAGTTTCAATTTTTGGTTTTCAGGACTCTCCACAATGCTGGGATGCATTGTTAATGCCACAGAGAAAAGGCTTTAGCTTTGTTTTAATCCTGTTTTTGTTAAAAATGAACTGATTGCATAGATAATGAAAAAACTTCTATTAGTATTAGGCTTGTACACAGTTCATCAGCAGAGCAGAACAGTAGTGGTTCCACTGCTTTTGGGGGCTTTGCATGTTTTGCAAAGGAGAGTGAGGGGCAGGATTAGGCTATTACGTCCCAATCCCATTTATGCAGGTGCTTAAATTTAGCCATGTGCATAAGCATTTGCAAAATTAGGGTCTCATGCTGTGAGGCTGGGGTTTTCAAAGTAGCCTAAAGGGGCCCATTTGTGCCTAGCTCCTTTAAGCACATTTAAAAGATAAGTGCTGAATGGAACACTTATCTTAACATGTAAGGTCCTGAACTATCACTATAAGACCCATTCAACTCATCTGGAGAGTTGCTGTTAATTTCAGTGTTAGAGGACTGGGCTCTTAATAGTGGAAACTGATTTTATTTCTTATTCTTCTACCCTCTGCTTCTTAGGAATATTAAGATCGCAGGCTTGTTGAAATAAATATTCACCACCAAATGCCCTTGCACTAAGAAATTATTAAATACTACCATTGCAATACTGAGTTGATACAATAAATGCTCCAGTCGTCATGCCAAAAAAATTCACTTTGGAAATCAGCACTGCACAGTCACCTGATAGTTTTGTTTGCAAATTAGGAATTTAAAGAAATGCTGTGGTAAATTAGAAGCTCTTTAGGGGAAGTGGCCGTCTTTTGTTTAGTATTTCTAAAGTAACTAGCTCACTCAGATTCTGGTCCTTGACTTGGACTCCTAGATACTACAGTAATGCAAATAAGATGTTAATAATAACAATAATCATTAATAATGCTAATGACAATAACATCCATAGTGAAACAAACTTTGGCAAGAAACTCTCCTCTCCTAGAAACTAAAAATGAGCCTGGGTTAATGTAAGGTCACATAGCATTATTATTTTGGTGGAAAAGAACCAAAATAAATATTTAGAGTCTGATTCTGATTTACAGTTGGGCCCTACAATGAGTGTATAGTAGGGCAAAGGGACCTTAGTGAAAATGACAACCTGTCTTCAATTCAAAACTCTGCTTTTCCAATGTAAGTTTCTCTCCATCATAGTAGTGAAAGGCTTTGACTCTTTCGGCACACAACCAATGGAACATCTATGTAGCTGCACCAGAAAAAAACTCCCTCTCCATGTAGTAGAGGCCTAGAATCCATGGAACCTTTTCTAACTCATGGGACATAGTAGCAGTTGGAGCACAGCTCTGTGCCATGATTCATTCCCCCCTGTAGAACTTCCCTGCACAATTACTGGGAGATCAGGATTTGACTCACAATGCTTAATAAGCCAGAATTCTTCTGAAAGGACTGGGAGTTTTTTCTGAGTAAGGAAATGAGAGTGGAGAGTGCAGTCAAAATCATCTAAAAAGGACACACTGAGAACACATGAAGGCAGCGGAGGAGGAATTACATTCCTATAGGAAACAGACTGCTATTTAACTGAGCTGGGATATTACAGATTATTTGTGGTTACAGCCACTAACAAGTATCTGGGTTGGATTGAATAGACTCATGTACTTCTTTGCAATCTATGTTCCAGAAAGAAGTCTGGAAGTAACAAAGTTTCATTGATGTGAAAGAGAGGGAAATTTTTAATAGAAGAATCACAGGAGCCAGCCAAAGAAGCATTATCTTGTATTTTAAAAAAATCTGCAAATGATGAAATTCAGATGAGAGAGAGAGAAAAGCTAATTTTCTTCTTTGCCTGGCCTGTGAAATTAGTACCAAATAGAAAAACCACATGTAAAAATGTTTGGAGACTAAATTCAAATGGCGCTGCAGATTCTCCGTGCTCCTGAAAATCAAGCCACTCAAGGGCACCGAACTTTTCATCCCAGAATTCCAACACCCAAACCGCTACTCAATAGATACAAGCAGGTCCCCTGCAAGAGAGTACATCAGGCGTTCCAGTATGATTCTAGAATTCGAATATTCAGTGGTACTAGGCACTAGATCACGTGGCTATTACAAATGGAGTGGGATTGTATACACTCTGGACAGATCAGGTTAGCAAAAATGGACTTTCCAATCCGGAAATGAAATTTACTGGCAAGATGACAACAAAAATACTGGCAGAAGTGGATGGGAGAAGATTCTCTTTGGGCTTCTGTTTGTAGGAAGTACGTATATGGGCTACTCAGGGAGGATAACCATGCCCCTTTCCTGCCTTGTGCCACCCATTTTTGGGGAATGGGCTGGCCTCATACATTCAGAAAGCTCCCCTGGGGTTTTCTGTCTGGGGTGTCCTTGTCCAGGGTTTATGCTAATGTAGATACTGGATGAATGTAATTGAGGCACCGTGCCTTCTTTCTAGCCACCTTATGCTGAAGCATTTTTGGAAATGATACCAGCGTCTTACAAGTACATTGCAACATTTGAGCTGTATCATTGGGACTCCTCAGGCTGAAGAGCGTCAGTATATGATGCAAATCAGTATTTAGAAAAAGGTGTTTTCAAAGGGGACCTTTGAACCTGCTGGACTGCGTGGTTTCTCCTGTGCCATTTGGCTCCATTGTCTTAATACAGAGTTTGGCGTGTGCAGGACACTATAAACCATATAATTGTTTTTATTAGAGTTCTGTGAGTTTGGAGGTACCTGTTCTTTAATTACACTTGGAAAGCTTCCAAGAAAACTCTGCTAAAATGTACTGCTTGCAAAGCCTTAAAGTGGACCACCCACAATGACAGCTTTTATTTTCCTCCTATTAGTGATGGACATTTTTATTTAATTTTTGTCTGTGCGTACGACAGAGCCTGCGTGTACTGAATCACAGCTTCTCCCCTGTGCCTTTGCTGTCTATGGGATGTGTCAGTAGGCTAGGGCAGCAACTTGTGATATTTGGCACCAGTCCAAATGAATGGAATGGAATTTGCCCACTTTCTAGGTTGTCTTTTTTGCTTCCTTGGTTTGGAATTCCCCTTTTTTTTAAAAAAAGTGGTGACACTGGAAATGCAAGTCAGTTAATCTGTTCTAAAATCTAAGCATTACCCTTCAGCAATCACTGATAGAAAACTGCAGACGATTGCTTTGTGAAGATTCTGTTATCAGCCGCAAGGACCTAGAGGTACGGTCTTAGGCCTGGTCCTGAGCTCAGATGTCCTGTGTAGCAGGCCGCAGCAAGTACAATTCTAATGTATCAGCAGGATGACTGGAACTTTTCTCTCAGTGCCAGAAAGTAGGATGTCCAGCAAGCACAAATAAATGTGTAGAACTAATCAAATTAAAATGGACATGCTGTGCAATACAGTGAAATTCATGGGAGCAGAAAACTGCTTTTAATATTTGTAATCAAAAGCTTTTATTCTGGACAGTAACCGCCAAGTGCTACGTGCTAGTTAGACGAAAGAAAAATGTAAACACAACCTCTTTCTTCCCACTGGGAGTTTGGGGGCAGTGGGAATGTGGAATCAAGTCCCTTCTCCAGTCACCGTGATTAAAAAAATATGCATAATTAATTTAGGGGTTTATTTAAAGAGACTACTACTGTAAATGGTGGTGAAATCCTATTCCACAGAGATTGCTCTTTTCTGCTCAGAGTTTGTCAGGATTCATAGGCTGCAATGCTAGAATTGTGGGTTTAGAGCTCATTCGAGGAAATAGATTCACTTCTAACATGACATTTTTGAGGCTTCTGCACAGTGTAGAATTTAATACAGAGATTGGGGAAACAGTGGAATTTTATTCTGGGAATCTTCTGGCCAATCAGGCTCATTAATTAATAGAGGAACCATACTAATTCAACCAGTAGATATTTTTGTTACTTATCGGTTTCTATGTCAGCTGAAATATAGTTCTCTGTAAACAGAAGAGCCAGTGGCACAGTGTAGCCTGTGCAATATGTCACTAAAGAATGCAATTAGCCATAATGCAAAAGCAACATTAATACAGTGGCTCATATTATAAATGATACAATCGCAAGGACTGTGGCAATATGCTTTCTTTGTGCTTTTGTCAGTACACCAGGCTATCGTTCCCCTTTCTCGAGACTTTCATAGGTGGATTCAGACTCCATGAAAATAAAGAAGCAAACTGAAAAAAGCATCGCTTTCTGTACTGAGTACCTCTCTTAAAATTCATGGTGGGAATACAGACTAGAAATGGATGTGCACTTAACAAAGAGCAGTAGAACCGAGGGTGGAGGAAAGGGTTTCCTGCAGCTCCTGTGCTTTGGGATCATTTGGGGACCATTTGAGCCTGCCTGATGGAAGTCAGAGCAACTTTAGTGTCAATCTGACCTTGGCTGGAGGCGTTCAAAGCCTCTGAGGCTACATCTACACTGCAGTTAAAAACCTGTGGCTGGCCTGCGCCAGATGACTCAGGCTCGCAGGGCTCCGGCTGCGGAGCTGTTTAATTGCAGTGTAGACGTCTGGGCTTGGGCCGGAGGCCAGGCTCTAGGACCTTGCGAGGCAGGAGGGTCCCAGGGCTTGGGTTGCTGCCCCTGCCAGAAAGTCTGCACCACAATTAAACGGCCCCACAGCCCAAGCCAGATGACACAGGCCAGTGGTGGGCGTCTAATTGCAGTGTAGACATACCCACTAGAGGCCAGGGCAGCCAAGAATAGCCAAAAGGCAGCATGCTCCAGCCACACCCTCCTTTCATATCTAGTGTGTGCCTGCCCTCTACGTCTGGGCCTGAGAGGTAGAGCAGCATCTGTCTCTCTCTGCTAGTCGGGGAACCCCCTTATTCTGGGGACATTCCCCAGGGGAAGATGCCCTAGTCCAGATTCTCAGCGGGTATAAATCAGCACAACACTGGAGCTACGCTGATTTATATCCACTGAGCATCTGGTCTCCTGCCTTTAGCGTGGGGCATGAAATGGCCTTAGGTAACACTGAGTGTATTCCTGGCACCAGCGTTATATCACTGTGTAACTTTCCTTTCACCTCTGTGTGCCTCAGCTTACTCATCTGTTGCTGGAGTCAAATACTATTTACCTGCCCTGCAGCAGTTTTGTGTGAATAAACTACAGAGAGTTTACAAATTGCCTTGAGATTTTTGGATGAAGAGTGTGATAGAAGGGCAATGGTCAAAAAAGGAACACAATAGTTTTAGATAACAAAGTTAATACAATAATCCCACCTTCCCTCAGGGAAGCTCTGACATCTAGCACAGTGATTCACAACTAAGGATCTGGGGGCTCTAGGGGGCTGCAACCAGGTTTTATATGGTCTGCCAAGCAGGGCTGGTGCCCAGGGCAGAAAGCCAAAGCCCAACCACATGGGGCTGAAGCCTGGGGCCTCAAGACCTGCCACCCGGCTCCGAAGCCAAAGTCTGAGTAGCTTAGCTTCACGGGGCCCCTTGTGGCATGGGAAATTGCTCTGCTTCCTACCCCCTAATGCTGACTCTTGCTTTGATTTGCAGGAAAAAAGAAAAAGGCTGAGAACCCTTGGTCTAGCAGTCTTTGGTTGGGTCCGGGTCCCAGATAGGCCTTCCTTCAGTGACCTAGCACAAGAAATATGCTGTCCCCCACAGCCTCCTCTCAACTGAGCTGGCTCTCTCCTTTTAATGCCTCCCTCCAAGCCTGACAGCTCTTGCAGACAAAGCAGGATGGGGCTCACTGAACCCAGAGCATCTCATTAACCCTTCCCTAGCCAGTGTGGGGTTTGTACATTCTATATCACACGCTTGCCCCCTCTTAAAAGTTCCCAGAATCAGTTCTCGTCCCTGTGTTCCTGCGTGAAATTCTCTGTTCTGTGTTATGCAGAAGGTCAGACCAGATTATCAGAATGGTCCCTTTGGGGCTTAAAATCTATTAATGTATGAATTAATTATAAAGAGAATAATTTTCAGTCTTCAATTTCCAGGATGTCCAGGAGGATCTTGATTAACACGCTGCTCTGTGCAAATGGCTCGATTCTGCAAGTGGCTGGAGCCAAAGAATGCTCAGCACTTCATGAAAATGCCCTGCTCCCTGCAGAATCAAGCTCAAAGAGCTCTTAGAGAAACAGCCGGGAGAATACCTCAAAAAGTTCTCCTGGTATATTGCCCTTTTGAATACAAAGGCCACTTGCTTTAGCATTGCTCATGTCCTGGTTGTGTTTGACTACTAGGAATATTCCAGCCAATATGTTTCCTAATAGGAAATTATCATGAAAACAGCCGATTGTAAGTAAAATTTAAAGAATACAAATGCTGAATTAGCAAACGCCAGTCTTTGCTCTGAGTCTAATAGTTACACTCCTCCATTCAGGAAACAGAAACAATACTATGTGACTTATGGATCCAATCATAAGTCCCATTTTCATCATTGCCCCATTTGCAAATTTCATCACATCAAACTAATCACAAATGAGAAGAACAAAAACAAGTAATCCAGACAGATTCTGAACAACAAATACACAAGAAAAAAAAATCAAATTCCTAGATAAACTGCTGAAAGAGGAAGAGGCAAGGACTGTAGAATAATGGAATGTTATGAATTATCACTCAGCTCCACTCAGTAGCAACAAATGTGTTGTATGATAAAGAATTTGCTCTAACAAAGAAGCCAAAGCAAACACAATGGCACTTATAGTCAGGACATATTTGTTCTGCATGCTTGTCAGTCCTGTTACTGTTAATGTGAGTTCTGAATGTGTTTACAGCCAGTTATCATTACCCGACTGCTAGACCTCATGGCTTCTTGGGGAAAGGGTTAAATAAGCAAAACGTCAAGAAAAGGGAATATTCAAAAATGAAGAAAAAAGAACCAAACATTTAAAACAAACCAACCAACCAGCCCAATGGACTATACTGTGATTCGAACTGCCTTTGTACACAAGAAAATATTTAGGAGTAAGAATCCCCTTACATCTCTGCATTGGCTACCCAAGTTATTGGGTGTGGGTGTGCATGAGTAGATAGAAGAGCTAGTTGGAAAAGTTTCATCAAAACAGTTTTCAGTGGGTAAATTCCATTCTGACAAAACCAAAATTTTCCATGAAATTGGGCTGATTCTGATGAAATTACATTTAGAAAAAATGTACTTTTTGAATGTTTTTTATTTTTAAAATTACTTTTCATGGTGAAGGTTAATATAGTTTACTATATTATATATTATTGTGTGTGCATGTGTATATATATAAAATCACACACACACAAAATATATATTAAAAAATGAAAAGGTTCTAAATGAAACATCTCAAATTTATTGAAATGAAATGTGTTGATTTACGCAAAATTATTTCTTTTAACTTTTTTACACATTTTTTTTAAACTTCAGCTTTTAATCTGGGACAACTGTTTTCCCCAATTTTTTTTTTTTGTGAGATGGAGAATCCGTTTTCCGACTGCCTCTAGTACACATAGGTATGCATCCTCTTGTACCTGCCCAAAGCAAATAGACGAAGAGACCCATGGGGAACTGATGGAAGCTTGGCTCTACCTCCACAAGCTGTTGGCTAGAGCAGCTGAGGTGTGCGTTCTGTAGTCACTGACAGCTGGTACAGGCCAGCAGTAAACTACTGCTCCCCAGAACCAGGGAGACTTGTGCTTCCCTGAACCGTGGTATGTTCCAACACTCTGGGTTGTGTCCTTGTGCCACAATGTACCCCAAGGACAGTGCTTAATTTGTAATGAAAGCGATACTGGGGCTCAAGCAATTTTGTACGTTCATAACAGATGCAGTAAACCTGGAAAGCCCTGGCCCAAGGGGGATATTATTATATGTATTGTTGTTGTGCCTAGAGGTCACTGTACACACAGGAAACAAAAGATAGTTCCAGCCCCCAAAGCACTTACAATCTAAATAAGAGACAAGAGACAACCGGTGAAGACAACAGGGGGAAAGCAAGGTAAGAATGAGACAAAACTAGTCAGCATGAAAAGTAACAGCCCACCAGCTGCCTAAACAGAATAACAAGGTCAATAACTGATTATATCATAGTACACCACGTATAATTCAGATAGGGGCTGACGATATGTGTTGGAAATGACTGAATTGCCACTGCAAAAGTGTAGCAAAGTGATCATCAAGGGGTTAACTGAGTTACTTAGTGTATTACATGTTGGAGACATGCTCCACCCTTCCCTTATTTGAAGGTCCTGTTTAGTTAGTGGATGTTTGTAGGTCAATAAAGCAGCACATTCCCAATCTGTAGTAGTGTGTGATTCCTGTGCACTGGGTAGTTTCCCTTTCGAAAATGGAAGTGGTCTGTGTCCTTAATTTTATTATCCCAGAAAGAGGTAGGTTTAGCAAAGTGCATCGTTTTGCTACCTTGAGTCACAGTGGGAAGATTTCCTTCTCTACCTTATTATATGGTAACTCTACCATAATTCCTACTAATATTTGGGGAAATTTTACAGTCACACAAGGATTGAATCAGTTCTCTTCTTTTATTACTATTATAAACTTAATGTGCTAAATCCTCTGTCACCATTTATATAAATGACAACACTTCAATGGGGAAAGACCTTACACATAAGTGATAGTGATTATACGTTTTAATCAATTCCCCTGCTTGCTGCAACAATTGTATTTTTTAACTCTTTAAATCAAATGAATGAAATTCACAGCAACACAACCTACTGAAAACAACCAAACACACCTGTACAGCCAGAAGACATGGTAGGTAAAGGGACAGTTGTGCATAACTGGTCAAATGTATATCTTCTTCTATAGGCCCCAATTCTGCAAGGCACTTAAGCATGTTTTTTAAGTGATTTTCTGAACGGAGGTCATAGAAAACTTGCCTCCAATGATTTCTTTTGAATGTTCCCAGCGGGAATCACAGAAAGATCTTGAAGGTTCAGACAGAAGAAAAGACTGCGTGGTAATATAGTTAGCAAGGTGATAATGCAAACCACGGGGAAATATAGAAGTGAAGGGGAAATTACGTTCCCTGGCTGGGGAGTTATGTAATGTTTATAGACAGGAAACAGTTGGGAATATCCCCCTGGTCTGTGTCCCCAACCTCCTGCCCCCCAACCAATTGCAAAGCAAGCTCTGGTGAAGAGGTAGATAAACTCTTCTCAGATGTAAGTTTTCTCCTTACTATGTACTGCCAGCGCTCACCTCAGACTCCATGGTGCTCCCTACCCTGTGTGACAACCTGAGCAGATGAAATCCTCTAAGATTGGCACAGACAGCAAGTGTGAAAAATCAGGACAGGAAGTGTGTGTGTGTGTGTGTGTAATAGGAGCCTATATAAGAAAAAGCCCCAAATAATGGGGCTGTCCCTATAAAATTGGGACATCTGGTTACCCTACAAACTACCAACTGTTTATTCTCAGAGTGTGATGTCTGAACAGGGCTTGAGTGTGGTTTTGGACACCCACTGAGATACATATTGGAAAACCACCCAGCCCAAAAGGAAGATCATGAGATGAGAGATGCGTCTCAAGGTGCAAACACATCATAAACAAGTTTTGTATCAACTATGGAAGTCAGCTTCTTTCTGGAAATCAGCATTCAATATTGCAGTCCTCTCTTTCACTATTACTGTTGTGGATATCTTTCTCCTCCCCATGTATTCAATTAACATTTGCATACTGCCTTAGGAATGAATGGAAAAGAAGGGTAAATTCTCTCCAAATGAAGGAGGCTTAGAAAGCTGGATTGTTATTTCTACGCCCTTTCTCCTAAGGCTAAATCAGTCAGGCCAACCTTATGCTTGTGCACAATCCCAGTGCAATGATCCCCCCACCCCTGCTTTTTAAAATGTGGAAATAATTACAAATAGTTGTGCTGGTCAGGAATAGCCCAGTTACAACCTTCGCTGCCTTACAATACACTAGCTGCTGTGATCCAGTCATGGACCCACATTGTGCAAGGCTCTGTACAAACACAGAGCCAAAAGGCAGTCTGGGATTTGCACTGGGTGTAAGGCTAATCCTGCCTCGCACTTGTGCAGACTCCTCCGCCCGAGGCTCTGAGGATGGGGGCACAGCAGGGTAAACCGGCATGGGGCGGGTGAGGATCCAGGCCTGGCTCCCAGCCCAGGCCCTACTGAAAATCAATGGGGCGGGGGTGGGCGGGTTCCTGCTTATGCCAGAGCTAAATCCCCCGCCCCCCGAGGGTCACCCAGCAGCCCAGCGCCAGACTCCGGCGGAACCCAGGTGTCCGGGGCACCCGGCGCGGAACTCCCACGCCCCCCTCCCCGCCTCGCCCCGGCCGCTCGGAGCACACGCGGCTCCCGCAGCCGGCGAGGGCGGCTCGCTCGGCCGCCGCTGCCTCCGGATTGGTCCGCGCCCGCGCTCCCCCCTCCCAGGGCGGCTGAGCGCGGAGCTGGGGGAGCCGGAGCCGGGGCTGTCATTCGCCTGCCGCGATTTAAACCCTGCGCGCCCCTCCATGGGAGCCTCCGCCCCGGGGCACGCGGCGGGCCGGGCAGCGGCTCCGCGGTAACCCATGCGGGGCTCAGCGCCCGGGTGACCATGCGGGAGAGCCGGCCGCTCCTGCTGGGGATCTGGGGGAGCAGGTAACATGCGAGGGGCCCGGAGGATCATGGACTGGCTCCTGCTCTGCGTGTGGACGTTACCTGTGGCGGTTCTCAACAGCAGCTCCATGCAATTCCTGGCCATCCTGTGGCTTGGCGGCATTGCAAAGGCAGGTCGAGAGCGCTTTCCTCTGCAGCCGCCGTGCCAGGGCGCTGAGCCGGCTCCGGTGCCGTCTCTCTCCGGAGACTCTCGCCCAATACCCGCTTTTCTCTTCTTTTCTCTCTTGCAGACCCTTCAGCTGTGCTGCCTCTGTTGCGTGTCGTTTGCAGCAGCCTTGACCAGTGACAGCAGCAGCAGCATCAATGGACTGAATCATGGTTTGTATGGAGCGAGCTTTGAAAAGTGCATGCGAGCTTTTGTGACAGGGAACCTCCAACCTAACCCACCGATCGGTGTTGGTTCTTCTTTTCAGTGACTATAAACTGAACCCAGACATGCTACATGCAGATATAGTATCTCTGGGGCATGGGCAAAAGAACTAGGGCACAAGCTGAGAAATGAACAACAAAAGAGACTATTTGTAAATGGCAGGAAAATAACACAACATTGTAAATAAACATTTCCATTCAATTATGGAAAAAATAATACTAGAAAGCCAGGGAAAATTAAGGTCTGCAACCCAGGCTAAGGGGTTGTAGTTTGTAGTAATCCAGGAAGGGGAAAAATATTTGTATAAACAGGATTATTTTGTTGTTGTTCCCAGATTGCAAAAAATAGTGTTTTGATGTTGTTGCCTTTTGGAAGCTTGCAATCGCTCTTTCTCTAGATAGACTTGCACGTGCTGAACGTGATGAGGACAGTGCAGTACCCGCAGGTTTCAGGAAGGGAGAGTACTGTGCAATCCATGTCTGTTTGCAGGGGGATTCCCTTCTTCCAGCAGGGGCTTGCATTTTTGGCCACCAGCCTGTTTAGTGTCCTGAGCTTCTGCCACTGATTAACACCACTTCAGGAAAGTGAAAATGCATTGTTTCCACTGTCTCCAGCAAAAAGAAACCTATCACTGGCTACATTTTCAGTGCAATACGCACCCAATAAAATCTGTTCAAGGCAAAGAGATTATTAGTATGCAGCATTGGCTACTATATAAGAACATAATTTTGTTCTTTATAAGGATGTATTTCAATTTAATAAAAAAAGTTTTATTATCAAAGATATGGATAACTTTAGTCATTCTGACCAAGATTCACATCAAAAGTTAAGCAGTGTTAAGAAGCAGGCTATTTAATATATGGGTTTTAATGTAAGCCCTGCTGTCATTTGTCGGAGGACCTGCGGTCCTGATTCAGCAAAGAACATAAGTATGTTCTTAACTTCAAGGATGTAAGTAGTCATCACCCTGTGAGTAGATGAATGGGACTACTGAGGTGTTTAAAGTTAGGCACATGCTTAAACACTTCACTGAATCAGGCCCTATATTCTTCTCTTCTCCAGATATTTTGAGTTGATCGTGTTTTCCTTCTCCCAGATATGCACAAAATTTCTTTCTCATAATTTAGCCAAAACAACTGACAAGCAAAGCCACTGTGACATTCAGCTAGCAGTGATTGAACAAAGATTATGAGGTAGCATGTAATCTCTTTCTGCTGAAGGTCAGTTACGATTTGAAACCTAGTCTAATCAAGACACTACAAAAAGATGAGGTCTGACTCTGTTAAGGAATTAAATTAATCCTTTAATCCAGTTGAGCAAATGGAACAATTCTACAACATTGGTTAAACCAATACCAAGGTTATAATCTGTGCTAAATCTCTTGGGAAAAATAACAACTACAGAGAAAAGCAAACTCTTCCCATGTGACAGCAATTAATATAGGGGGAGGGGGAAAATCAACAGACTTGCTAGTGATGACAAATGTCTTCACAAGTGTGACTGTGGGAAAGTTCACAGCTATGATAGTCTATCCCACTCAGAAGGGAAACAAACACTGTATCAGAGTCTGTGATTTACACGGAACAGCTTGGAGTTGCTTTAGATGAATTTATGCATGCGTTAGACACATGTAGCCCTTAGGTTCTTGTGCCATGCCCTAAATGAGGAAACTTCATGCTACAGTGAAAGTCTGCTGCATAAATGAACACTATGTTAAAAAATGACATACATTTAAAAGGCTGATGATCTACATTTTGCCATTACAGATTATGTATTTGTGACCCCGGTTGAAGTGGATTCCAGTGGATCATACATCTCACATGATGTTTTGCACAGCATTAGGAAAAAGAGATCAACTCAAAGTTCAAAGAGTTCCTTGCACTACAAATTTTCAGCATTTGGACAGGAACTGCACTTAGAACTTAAGCCTTCCACCATATTTAGCAACAACTTTATTGTCCAGGTACTTGGGAAAGATGGAGTCACAGATTCTCAGGAACGTGAAGTTGAGCGGTGTTTCTATCAGGGATTTATAAGGAACGATAACACCTCTTCAGTAGCAATATCTACATGTGTAGGCTTGGTAAGTGTTTCGTTAAAGTAAATTTAGCATTAGATTTTCATATGCAGAAAATACCTATTTTGATTAAGTTATCAGATTTCTGAAACATACAGGATATTTTTCATGCCATGGACCATTTTGCAGATTTTCCTAACATCACATTTAACAAGAGAGCTTTAATGATAGATGATAAACTCTTTGTCACATTACTGGTGGAGGTTTTTTTTTGGGGGGGGGGGAAGGGGAGTGTCACAATTTTTAAGAAAAAAAGTTTGATGGCAGATGTGTGTAATAAATCCATGAGAATTTTCATTCATTCTAAGAGCATTTGTGATAGCTATATACACTGTCTAATCGCTCTGATAAAGTAAATGCCCTTCTTGCATTTGTGAGTAGTCCGTATTCTCGCTTCTATGTTAGGATGACTTATGCAATAATATTGGCAAGATCATAAAATTATGAGAAAAAAACATTTTTAGGATTGTTTAGGATTGTCAGGTGCCTGAGGGAGAAATCTGGCACCCAACTCTCATTGAAATCCAATAGGAGTTAGGTGCTTAGCTTCCTTCTTTTTCTTTTGAAAATTTTAACCTTCATTGATGAAAGAGTCTTAACTGGTGAACCCTATCCTGAGTGTAAGTATTTTGCTTGCAGTACTTGCTGTTTACCACTGTGTTTTCCAAAATGATGAAAAAAAATCTTACTAACAGAAACTCTTTTTCAACTCCATTCTGCATTGTTTTATCACTAAAGAAGTCTTCATTGATTCATTGGTACAATGCAAAAGAACGTCCACAGAGCTAAATAGCTCTTGTGTCCTAGGATAAAAGTCTTGCTTTCCATGCAGTTCTCCTAGAAAAAATGACTGGTGTGCAGCATGGTAAATATTTGGATTAAAGCAATAAAATTCATGGCATTACAGTATATGAGTGGGTACATGGCTTATGAGGTCAGCTAAGATGAGTTGTTGACTGACTCTCCAATCCTTATTGCAAAGATACTTGGATATATGACCATCACTACTGTATGACAAGACAGAAGAAAGGCACATTGAAAACATTCATTTACTTTGAAAATAAATAGGTTAATTTGAAATAAATATTTTTCGCATTGGATCATATTTAACTCCCTGGAAATGGTTGGGCCATAAGGAAAAGCTTTAGGATGTTGTTGAGTGCTGCTTGAAATTGGCTGGATTATACTTTGAATGCCATGTTGCTTTTTATTTGTTAGTAACAGCTACTAAACATAGTTAGCATCATCAGTGTCATCCAAGCAGCTGGGACAGAGGCTTTTACAGCAGGTGCTGGGAGCTGGAAAGAAGTTTTCTTTGTTTTTTGTTATGTTTGTAGTCCTGATGATAACAATGACTGAGCTGTTGGTTTTGTTCTATTAGAGTGGCTTCATTTCTATGATCACTAACTTCCTTCATATTTGTTTGTAAGCCACTTTCACTTCCCATCATGTTTTGTGGTTCCTTTGAGGTAGATACCATGTCTACTGACAATTTTGGATGATCCTGGTTGTTTGTTTGGGTAGGCTTTTTGTTTAACAAATGCACTATTAGAATTGTGTGGAATGGTGTTTCAGTGTGTTGATTCTTTTCTGGAGAACAAGAGTTCAAGTCTGCCTTAGGTCACAGAGAAACTGAACGTAGCAATCTTAACTTAATCTGAAATAGACGTTTGGTTTTCTACCACTGTCTTACTGTACAAGTCTTTGCTTAGGAGAGACCCAGAATTTGAACAGAAGGGAGTGAATATTGTGATTGAATTGATGTATTTTGGCAGAGCATGGGGTGCTTTCCAGTACCAGCCTGTCTCTAGCCCTGCCCATTATTTTTCTGAATTACAAGGTTCACTAGATTTGCCCGAATAATTAATAGCTATTTTAAACTGACAATTGTAATTCATCTTCACTCATAACCCACTCCTAGCATGTTATAAAAATTGCAACCTGGCTTTTTTTCAACCATGTAATACACAACAAATGAATAGTTAAACTCATCATTCTCAATATTCTCAGTTCCGGAGTTTACGGGGCTGCTTTGCATAGAAATATGCCATCCTCTGTCTGTAATGAAAACACCAAAATCTTTGCAATCCAAATTCAGTAATCATACGTTAAGTCTGGATGCTATATTGTGATCAAGGGTACCTCGTGAATAGCCTCTATATCCTCTTTGCACCAACTACTTTTGTCACTTGGTTGCCCTTCTTTCCTATTTGCTTTGTTCACTGCAATTAAACCCAAAGTGGTGTTTCTTCTATATGGTTGGTAGCACTAATCTTTCCATTGTTCCTTTCATTAGCGGTAGCTTCCCTACAATAAAACTGCAGTGACCCATTCTTTCAAGCCTGGAACACCACAATGTGATTTGGAAGCAATTGCATTTCAATAGACTACAGGGACTCTTTGATCTAATTTTTTGGATGACCTACAGTATTCAGTCATTCAGTTGTCTGTTATGTGCCATTGCCTGCAGAGTGGCAATGGACTGTTAGGTTGAGTGACCCTAGTTGAACAGTAAAAAGGAGCAAGAATCTGTTGCTTTGCTGTAGACTTGCCTAGAGAAGTTTATATTGAACTATAAGTACCTCAATGAAACCTTGGCCTACAGCTTAGCAAGATGCAGGTAATAAAATAGTAGACCCACATCTATTTTTTAATATTGTTTGTAGCCGGTGACCAAATTTTGCCTGCAGTATTAAAGTCAACTCAGGTACAGGGCAGAATTTGTACCATGATCTTGAGGAAACTCCTATGTCCCTAACTTCTTCCTCGTTGACCTCCTTTAATCCTCCCCTTTTGCTCCCAATTATGTATATACAGATTGTGGGTACTTGTTTGTAAGCTGGTTGGGACAGCAACTGTGTCTGCACACTCTGAAGAACAGGGAGTTTAAGTGATTCGTCTGAGGTCACAGAGTAGTGCAGAGTTGAAGAGAGTCCAAGTGTTGTAACGCCCAGTCATGTGGTCCAGTGTCATTCCTAGTAATCCTCTCTTTTTGTCACACATGGATTTACAGAGTAGGACACATTCCCCAGCTATGCCAGCCCCCCTTTCCCCTGTACAATCAAACCACCATAAAAGGTTTATGCTGTTGTCCAATAACGAGGCACTGAAAGTAGGGAAGGTTGTGAATGTTACTCATTTGTAATCAGTTGTCATTTATGTGGATGTTTCTTTCTCTGTTTGGAGATACTATGTAAGAAATGCAATGTAAATGCCCTTGGAAAGGAAACCTGGAGAGAGGATTTCATATTGGCATCTGACTAATAGGAGTTCTCCCACAATTGGTCATTTTGGCTGTATCCCACAGCCAGTTTAAGTCAGTAAAGAGACTGCCTTTGACTTCAGTGCGCTTTGGATCTGGACCGTATCCTTGGGCCAAATTCAGCCCTAGGCAAGTGTGACTCACTGAGGCCAGAGGAGGTGCACCTGCTTACGCCAGAGCTGAATGTATGCCTTTCTCTCCCTTTTATTTACGTACTTCAATTAGGGCAGCGATGAGCCAGCTTCATGCATTAGCCAGTGCTCTCCTTTGTTTTTGTTAAGATGTGATTGAATCTTTCGTTATGAGGGGCCTCTTTCTCTTGTCTCAAGTTCTGTTGTGTTTGCTGGTGTCTAGTCAAGGGAAGAGAACCAGGAGGGAAGGATGAATCATGTTACAATCACTGAGCTGTCAGGGGAGACTGTGAATAAAAGGGTTGGTTGTAGCACTGGGAGATAAACAGGAGATGTATTAATTCAGTGGGAGTTGTGCGTGCATGTCTGAGGGCAGGACTTCGTTCACAGTATCAATGAAGCCACAAAATGAAAGCTTCTCAGTGCAGTCTGGCCACCAAAGAGGCGCTCCGGGAGAGTCATGCACTTGTTCAGTTGCACCCCATATGAGCATTATTGAAGTGACTTTAACAACACCTGTTACTAGTAAAGCTTGCCTTTTAGGTCCAGTTACATATACTGAGAAAAATCCCATGGCACTTACTCAGTCAAACTGCCAGGGAAATCGATGGGCCAAATTCTGCTCTCACTTACGCGGGTGTCCATCGAAAATAGCCGTTGATTGCATGAAGTTGCTTTAGGCTTATACAAGTGCAAAAGGGCAGAATTTGGTCCAGTGGGAGTTTTGGATGATCAGAAACTGAGCAAGAAACTGAGGATTTGACTCATTCCCAATAGTATTATCCATGAGTCAGTAGCAGATACAGAGAAATAATTATAGTTATACGAGAGCAACATGAACAATTTGAACTGCGCCTGAAAAGTACACCGTCCCCCTGAATTCGTCCCATGCTAAAATAGCATGAAAGAGGAGGGAAAAAAATGTTCATTTTTCAGGGAAACCTTCCTGACGTTGAATAGAAGCCGCATCCTTGGAGACATTTAAAATTGCAGTGGGCAGATCATTAGACTGTGCACTGCAGTGCTGAGAGGGCTGAGCGTGGAGTCTGGGCCAGTAATTGGCCTTTTCCATCTCTGTGTACTCGACCCTGCACCCATTGATTTCAACAGGCCAGGATAAGGTACTCTCATTCTTTGACTGCTTTCACGGTGCTCATGACCAAAGTAATTGAGACTTAGGGTTGGGGTAGTGATCTGCCTTCAGTGGGCAGGAGGAAAAAATGCATACTGTGCCTTCAAGATTGGAGCACGATGGCTGGGTTACTGGTGTCATTGTACATGAATATGCCACAATGCTCCATGAAGTTCCTGTTGAGTAGGTGCAGACTCTACATAGGGCTCTACCTGGACAGAGTGGTCCTTGGATGTGGCGCAAGTCAGAGGACTCGTGCCTATAGGTACAATTTAGCCCTCTGGGCATTATCCTTTCTCCACTACCTTTGCACTGCAGAAATGGCTCAGAGAATGGAAATCAACTGCAGCTTCTCCTACATGGGGGTAGAGCAGGCATAACTAATTTCTGTGCCAATTCCCCGTCAGCTCCCCGAATGTAAGAGGCATGTTGGGGCAGGGAGAGTCCACAGCTGCAGTGCACTGAGCTTCCAGGAATCCCTGATCCTTGGGAGGGGGGGGGGGTGTAGCCCTGAGGCTTTTCTGAGTTACACCAAGGACACACTATTACCAGCCCCAAGATCAGGAAGCAGCCCTGTTTTTACCCACCCTCTCTCCCTTCAAGTGTCTGGCCCTCAGTCTTGATTTATCATTACTTCAGAATACGTGAAGGGGGTTTATATGGATCACTTTCTCTGCATAGCCTCAAAACAGCAGTGTCTCACTAGCTGTATCAAAGACGTCCCAAGTAACTTTGTTCTCACAGTTTTCCTAGCTAATTTTAAGGGAGATTACACTGAAACACCATACTAAAGGTCAGGAAAGGCCGACCTGTCTGGACAGAGACTTGACCTCGTAGTGATGGGATGTCTTTGATGTAAATAAGGAGTTTTATTTTAAGCTGCATTTTTTTGACTTGGACTATAGCACTTATTATCCATTGCTCCTGAAACTTGGGGGATGTTTTATCTGCTCTTATTGTATTAGATTTTCAGAAAAAAATAAATGCTTTGTTTGTTTTTTTTAAAAAAGTGGCAATTTCTACAGCTCACACCAATAATTGACCGATACAGCATTTCATTTTTTCCACTTTCAAACAGTGAATTTAGTGCTTGAGAAGGAGCCAGATTAATAGAATCAGAGAATAAAGCTGTCTATTTTCCCCCAAACACAATGACAGCCTGGGAAAGAGTAGTTTAAGCTGCCCCTGTCACCCATTCTCACCTCGAGGGCAGTGTGACTGAGACACGGTGGTGCATTTTCTGCAGCAGTGTATTGGAATCATGACAGAACATTGGTTCTGCTCTGTGCTCCACTTAATGAAACAGATTTAGTGTCTCAGGTATCTCAGGTCAGCCTTGGGCGTAGCCCTTCTCAAAGCAGAAGAGGGCAGTTCTTTCCCCAAAGGTATTAATTCCTTAACCTTTCTGTTAAGCCGGTTCATCAATTATGATGCTAGGTTTTTGTGATGTGGACACTTTAATTGAACCAAGAACATGACTTGGTTTCATATAAGCCACCTGAGACAGGGCATGGCCAATCTGTGCTGTGATTGGCAGTTCATTACCAACTCCCTGAGTCATCCAGTCCTTTGGGGACTTATTTCTGTGGTCTTAGTCATAGTTTATGTTTAAGAAATATTGATAATTGCCATCAAATCTTTGGATACATCATTCAAAGCTCTACATTGTTGTTAAGCTCTTTGGGACAGGAATTGTCTTTTAGTTGTATGGACAGCACTAAATACAGTGGGGATCTGATCCATGATTGGGGCATCTAGCCACGCTTAGTCTTAAATGATTTATTATTCATAAGATTTGTTTGAAATCTGCCATGTCCGGACATTGTCAGGATAAATCCTGGGACAGATGCCCAGCAGGTGTAAATCAGCATCGTCCAAAAGGTGCTGGTGACTTCCTTACCTGTGCTGCTAATCACACTTCTGACTAGTCAAACTGGCAGAATTTGAAGCACCTGATTGATTTGCCATGATTTAGACTCATTGTATGGTTTTTTTTTTTATTCTTGCTATTGAATGGAGTGGAATCATTAACAAAGTTGTTTCAACACTGTGTACATTTCATTTCACTTTCTGGGTCTCATGGGTAAACTCAATGTTGCTGGCGTTTCCAGTCACAACGTCTCAGGGGATTGTTTAACTAAAAATAAATGTTCAATTCATTTGTTTTTCATGATTTCACGAAATATTTCTTTTATTGTTGGGCCACATTCTCAGCTGGTGCAAACTGATGGCGCTCCACTGAAGTGGAGCTTGTGTTCGCTACAGAATTCACTTGAGTGGTGCCCCAAGTCGAGTTCCAGCCACACAATTGGCACTGTTCACTGGCATTGGCTGGCCCTTCGTGGGGGCATAGGCTCAACCTCAAGTTGGCACAACTCCTCAGGCGTGAACACAATCACCCTGTGGAGCTCCAGCGAGGCCTGATGGAGCTCTGCCCATTGCCATCCTATGAAGAGCTGACCCATTATATTTTGGATTGGGAGAGCTCCGTCTAGTTGACAGTACCCCTTTAAATAAAACCCTCAATCTGATTTGAACTTTTTTGGATAAAATACATTACAAGCACGGTTTTCCTCTGTCTTTCTGATTATGTCACTGGGAGCAGGAGCTTTGGTTCTTTCTTGCCTTTTCTTATCCCATTTCAATCCAAATTCTGTTGCGGCAGGTCTAGCATAAATTACAATGTGCTAAAGGCATTTCCCATTGATTTGCCCTGACAGTGATTTGACCAGCTATGTGATGGGCTGATGAAAGCAAAATTATTTTTGTTTCAAACAGTAGAGCCTTTTTGAAAATTTAGATGTAGAAATTTAAGGGAGCTTGAAATCGTAATACTTTGCATGAATAGAGTATTTGTTAAATGGGAATCTCACAGCAATTTATAACATACATTAATTAAGCCTCAATACATGCCTATGTGTTATCTAAGAAGGTAATTCTGGCATATTGTAGTTTGAAAAAAGTCATGTAACATATTGTGCGCGGTATTGTAGCTGTGTCAGTCCCAGGATATTAGAGAGACAAGGTGGATGAGGTAATAACTTTTATTGGACCAGCTCCTGTTGTTGAGAGAGACAAGTGCTTAAGCTTACACAGAGCTATTCTTCAGAAAATGGAAAAGGTATACACAGTGTCTCAGCTAACTGGAAGATGGAACAGATTGTTTGTTTAGTCCAGGGATCAGCAACCTTTGGCCCTTGGTGGGCTGGGCCAGTTTGTTTACTTGCCACAGGTATGGCTTCCTGCAGCCCCCATTGGCCTGGGATGGTGAGCTGTGACCAGTGGGAGCTGACCAAACCTGCAGATGTGGCAAATAAACAAAGCTCACCAGGGGGCTTTCCCTGGTTGGTCGCATGTCAAAGGTTGCCAATCCCCCGGTTTAACATGAGTAGTTGTAGCATGTATGCAACAAGTTAGTGATTTTTAATTTACCTCCTCAGAAGTCATTAATATTGAGGCCTGGAGAAATGCAAGACAATCAGATCATATGTTTAAAGAAGGGAATCTTGAATGGCTGCTGTTGAAAACAATTATTGCCCTATCTTGTGATTCACAATTATTTTTCCTCACCTTATAAGTGAATTTATCTTTTATAATGTTCTTTTATAAGATGGGGAAATCTTTCCAGCAGTTTATACAGTAAGATTTACATTCTAGTCTACCTGTTTGAATGATTACAACCCTGAATGTATGTATGTATGTGTGTGTGTGTGTGTGTGTATATATATATACACACAAACAACATCGACCAGAGAATATCCGATGTCAAAAAGAATTAGTATTGACTTCTATAGAAGCCAGTAAGTACTTATTATAAAACAAATGGAATGCTGCAAGTCAAGTGTAGTGTCTGAAATAGTCCACATCACACCGATTTAAATCAAACGTAGTTTGGCAATGTGCCATTGGCTGCCTTTTAAAGGCTCTTGGCTCTCAAAGCTGCCCATATTGAATTAATGATGAACTGGTACATGAGACGCTTATTGCTTAAGTATACCCATTTAGCAGATGGGCATACTGAGGCAGCAAGGTGATGTGACTGGCACAGTCACATGATAGGATGTTGGTTTTTTGCTCTTTTGTGGCATTAATGTTTACTGATGTGTGTGTCTCTCTCTCCCCCTCTTTTTCTGTAGTATTCACACAATTTTAGCACATGTGGCTTTATCCTTTGAGGTTTTGGGTCTCTCTTCCCAGTGGGACCACTTTAGTGCATCTGGTTACCCTACATATGCTTAGTGACGCCCTTCTGCATTGTAGCAGATTATTACTATTCGTAGAAATGTATTTATAAGACTTTTCAATGGATTTAGACAAAACACACTAGACCTGCACTAATGCTTTCCTTTTGTTTTTGCAAACCACAGCACACTATGGCATCCAACTCGTTTAAGACAGTAATAACACATTCTGTGGATAACAGATACACAAACAAAATATGGATCACTCCTCAGACCTGTTATCTTCCTGCCATGGGAGAGAATTGTTTTATAAAACTGAAATAAAATTAGATTTTCAAAGACATAAAATTAAAAACAGGCCTGATTTTTTTTTCTCTAGATATATAATTGTGTGAGTGACAAATATGAGTTTTAGGCATTTAAAAATAACTATGTCTGGAACAGGCTTGTTTTATGTACCACATCTTCATTCTTTCTATGCTTTTGTTTGGTAGGAAGTCATTATCAGAACCATAAGTTTTAAATTAATCTAGTCAAAACCACAGGAAACATTTAAAGTTAATACTGTAATCGGCAATGTAGGTAAAACTGAAAATGGTCATAGTGAATGGAATCTGTGAATGACGCAAAACTTTGAGAAAGTAGAGTGATAGGAAAGTTTCTGACTTAAAGGGAGCAAATTTGGGTTCACAACACTTGTTATAGTCACTTTTGACATCTAGGAGTCAGGTGGCATTCACTGGTCCCAGTGAACATATGTTTGGAGATTAGAGCCCCAGTTCTGGGATGTGTTGGAGCTGAGCTTTCTGTAGCCCAGTGGAAGTGGTAGAGGAGACAAGGGGGGACTGCATACCTTTGCACTTACCAGACTGTACTGTCTGCAATACCTCTCTATGTAGTCCTCCTACAGCCCAGGCTAACTAGAGCACTTTCTTCTGCCATCTGGGTTTTCATTGTTGGGAGGGCAACGTAGGGATGTTCTGCTGTCCCTGTGTCATCAGGGATATTGCCCAGTGTAGATAATTGCTGTCTTTATGGCTCTATAAGCCCACAGAGCTCATATTGGGTTACAGAATCAGGACACTAAATGATACGATTATGTATCCGTAATCATAATTGAATTCCTGCTTGAAATCTGGGCCATAATGCATCTTGGTCTAGCAGACAGGTCATGATATAAGACATCAGAAGATGTGGGTTGGATTCCTGGCTGTGGCACAATCTTGATGAGTAACCTCGGGCAACGTGCTTAAATCTTTATAAGCCTGATGTTCAGAGATTCTGAACACCCATGACTCCAATTGAAGGCAGTGGGAGAGCTGCAGGCACGTGCCAAACTCAGACCCTAATCTGGCTCAGATTCTCATGTGTAAGGTGGAGATAGTGATGTTTAATACTTAGACTGCTTTTCATGGGTCGCTCTCAAAGCATTTTATAAAGGAGTTGTCATGAGTGTAAAGTGCCTTGGAGTTGCTGTTTAACCTGTTAGGGGTTAACTGAACAGGAGAGGGGGTGAAGTCAGAGTAGCAGACCTAAAGACAAACCAGGAAGTTAGTCTCAGTTCGTCCAGGGTTTTTGGGCTGACTCCATCTTTCTCCAGCTATGGAGACTCATCTTCTCCTTTTCCTTCGTATATTCATAAGTTAGATGAACAGTAAGTAGAACTATTGATTGCATATGCTTTGTACTTGATCTCTGGTGTCCTTACACTGTACCGTTTAGCAGAGAGAGAGAAATCCCTGGGGAGGGGGCTAATTTATGCAAGGAGACTCAGGTTAGAAAGCTTTATACCTGTAAAGTTTGTATTAGTTGTATGCTTTGTTTCTTTCTTTATTAAACTTTTTATACCTATAAGAATAGTCTGTAGTTCCATTGAAGTGATCTGAGCTTAGAATCTGTGACAGGCTCCCAGAGAGGGGGAGACTGTGACTGTGTGTTGGAATCTCTCTCCTAGGCTGAGAAGGGAGGGGGTGGAGCGGAATCTGTGTGTCCCGATCTCCCAGGAAGAGGGAGGTGGTGTTCTCGGGGGGGTTCCAATGTGCCCCAGTCCATGGGTTTGGAATAATAGCATTGGTGGTGGCAGCTGGATCCAATCCCCAACTGGAAGAGTTTGGGTTTTGGGGGGGGGAAAGATTTAACTTAGGCAGGAAAAGTAGCTTAAAGTTAGTGGTCTGCATAAGAGACCCCCCCCCCCTCTTTTACCCTAGAGTTTAGAGTGGGGGGAAGGAAGATTATCTTACAGGAGTCTATCAGCAATGGTGGTTTTTTTGAGGTTTGCCATGAGATCTTGGATGACCTGTACTGGTCATACTAGGGTATTTTTATTCGGACAGTTCCTTAGAGGGAAACCTCCATTAGTGTGAATTTAAGTGTAAAAATACATTAGGACACAACAAACAATTAAGCAAAGCAGTCATTTTCTCTGCAGAACAAGCAAGCATGAATTACATTTCCAGAGATAGGTTAATAATTCTATTTGCAGTCATAAATATACTGCAACTATGATAATTTGGAGGTGAATTTTTTTCTTTAGCTTACTCCTGCACTGTACTTTAGGGAACAGTACTGCACTGACTATCTTTTCCTGAATTTTTAGAATTCTGTTTTTCTTGAGCAGGCTAATTCATGTACCAGTCACAGTTGTAAAAGTATCAGTAATATCATACATTTCCAAGTTAGATAATATGGTATGTAATCAACACCAGTAGGGAAAGTGCATTGGGGATATTCAATAAAAGGCAACGACAGACCAGCTGAATTCCACACATAGGAGCACACATGGGCCAGATCCCAGCTGACATAAATCAGTGTAACTCCACTGACTATCAGACCATTTGTCCATTAAGTCTGATAACCCGCCTCCAGCAGGAATAGCCAGTACTGATCACAAGAGAGGAAGGAAACTAAAAACAAAACAAAAAAACTACCAAACAAAAAGTGCATCATTTTCAAAGACTAGGGTAGGTACCGAAATAAGTTGTCTGATTTCTAGAGCTGGATGTCTACAGCAGTCATTGATGTTCCCTAATCTGTAGCCCCTTCAAGTCAGTAGCAAGACTCTTTATGATGCCATTGGACTTTGGATCAGGTACATAGGGAACAGTTTCCTTCTGACCCTGGTGTGATCACATTGCACCTTGAAGCAAGAGATATACAGTTTCGGTAGCACAGATTATTACCATTATTATTTGGTTTAGCAGAGACACATTGTGCACAGCTGAAAGGGTTGCTGACTCATGGAGAAGGTCTGGAATGCTGGTAGAAGGACCTGACACAGGAACCTTGTAAATAATCCAAGGTAGCACCTTAATGTAAAATGTAATTGAATCAGAAGTGAGACTCAGGAAAATAGCCTGTTGAGGGACAGGGAAACCGATTTTGCAGGCTGACCGTGTCCTGTTCTCATGGGCTGTCCTTACTGACTAACAGGGAGAGGTGAAACCAGGCAGGAGGTCAGCCAGCTACCCCGAGAACCAGCTTCCGCCGCTACTATTGGTAGACTACACTGAAATGTTTGGCATTTGGTGCCGGCCTTGCCAGTTACACTTCAGTGTGTTACTGTCAAGTGTATTGATGCTGCAGCCTGACTATAGTGAGAGCGGAAGGGAAAGGAAATGCACTGAGAGCCGCCAGCAACCCTAGGAAAGGAAGCCAAAGAGTAAGTATAATAGTTTACAGGGCCAGATTATGCCCAGTTCCAGTTCAAATCCCATTGAGGCCAGCACTCCTTTTGACTTCCTTGGCCTTTGAATCAATCCACAAGTGTGCCAGGGCAAGGAAGGTTTTTAGGAGTTTTGCCTCTAAACAGTTGCACTCACATGGCTACAAGGACTACACAAGGCTATTATGTGTAGCCAGCCTAAAGGGAAAATGGAGGAGGCAGGACACAGTCTCAACATCCTCCTCACTGGTCAGGAGAGCTGGATGGCTGCGGACGGGAGGGATGCCGCACTCTCTAAAGGAGTGCTGCCGCTCCGCCATTCCATGCCGGAGAGCTCTGGGTGGCTATTTCACTCCCTGAGGCACAATAGCTCCTGCAGCTTTCCGTGCCCTGGACTGTTTCCTTCAGCACGGTGCCATTCACAAAGAGCGCAGAAGTATTCTTGGCTGAGTAGCGCGCGTTCAGTGCAAGTGTCATTAAACATCAGATTGCCCCAGTCATAGGGACAAAGGGCTGCTCTCTCCATAAGCCTGTGTGACAGAATAAATACCACTGTAAGGACAGTCTGGACTGAGTCAGCGAGAGAGACTGACCGATTACAATGGTGAGCTGAATCTGGGGATCAATCAGACTTGGGACGTGATGAGCTTTACATTGCAACCCTTATGTCAACATGTTTGTGGCCTTTGGGATGAGTCATCCTGGCTGTTGCTTTGGTTCTTTTTTTTGTAATTTCCCAGCCTTTTCTTGAAACCCTGTTTTATGGTGTCCAGAATAATAACTTGACAGGAAACAGGATGGCATTTTGGAGGAGTTTAATTTGGTTGTTGTGGCCATTCAGATGTATCACTGAATAACTGTAAAGCTTACCAAGTGAAAAAGTAAACATGCCACTTTAAGAAGTGGAGAGCAAAAACAGAAGGAAAGAATATTACTACTGCCTTAACACTCAGTATATGAGTGCCCCAGAGAGAAGGGCTCTGTTATATAAACCATGATATAAATCAATATTCTGTATTTCCTTTGCCCTGTTTCCTTAGCCCAAACTGGGTTAAATTTGGGCACATTTGTGTGCAGACAAGCACAAAACATTTGGCTGTGGTGTTAGATTTCATAACCATCTCCATACATAAAAGCACCTAGCAGTCCTGCAAGATGCTACATCCTCTTAGTTACCCTCTTGGCACCCTTGATAGTGATATTCAATAAAGGTTTAAATGCTAGCCTATATATAATATGATATATTATCATGCATCTGGTATGCTAATTAATATGAATGGAGAGATATATTTAATGGCACCTAATATACCAGCTCAATGCTAATCCATTACTTTTGTTTTTGCAAACCACAGCATGGTGTTGGTATCCCACCCCTTTAAGACTGTGACATGGTCTATAGATAACTCCCATACAGTGCTTCTCAGCACTGTTATCATTTTGCCATTCAACAGAATTGGTACATCACCCGAATAAAATTAATGTTTTTTTTAAAAATATTTTTCTCTACACACATAATTATGCCCAGCAAATCACTGTTTTAACAGAGATATAAAGTGCTCCTTGTAGTACTTGCATATATGTATAGCCAATGGTTAAACATTTCAATAGCCTGTGTGCATATAAAAAAAATATTACAACTGCTATTACTACAAGGAATACTAAAATGTATATTAAATGAACCATAAAATGTCCATTAATTAGTCTTATAACACAGGTAATGGAATTTTTGAAGAATTTCACATATATTTAGGAATGGCAAATTCATATCAATTCTCAATAATAGAACATATTTTTAAAAAGAATGTGATTCTGTGACCCACCTTAATCCATTTGGTGAATTCAGTGTATAAATACACATAGGAGCACTGGAGACAGTCAAATATGGTATCTCAGGGTGAAACTTTCAACAGGATGGGGAGTGTAGTTTAAATGCTGTCTTATCTCACTCTTCTTCTACTGCATGATGATTCTCAGGGGGGAAATTTTGATTGATTCATAGCAACTGAAGTGCAGTTTAAAATTACACTGCTTTTAATTTCCTTGTTCCTGATGGATAAGGAGGGTGGGCATTTCCTGATTATATGGTATACATTCAAAGCATTTCAGTTCCCTTGGGTGCTATTTGTGACTAATTGACTTCCACAGAACTTTCACATTGCTGGTTTTGTACTGTGGGAGGAGTATATGCTGTGAAGAGAGGAAATGTTTCACAACAAGTGGTCCTTCTGGATTTTCCTCTGTTTATGTGACCACCTGGAAAGAAGAAAAGGTGGAATAAATGATGCCCCAGATGGACTGCCTGAACAGTCATATCTTTAGTCATGACACATTAAGTTGAGCAAATTCATGCTGTGAAATGGCATGATGGAACAGAATTGCCCTTTAGCTTCTAGCAGCATGAATAAAGATCACAGAACAAAACCCATGGGGGCAAATACTGTTTTGCCTGTCACATGCCAGTAGTCCCATTGAAGTAAATGAGCATGAAATTCACTTTAGCCAGATAAAGACTGAATAATCTGCCTTTGAGTAGGTGGTGTGTCGGGTATTAGACTGAGGAGGAGTTGGGCTGCTGGGCAGCTATCTCGTCGCTACTCCAACCTATAGCTTGGAGTAGCAGTGGTAGCTTCCTGCTGGTGTGTGTGGGCCATCGGATCTGTGTGGTAGCTTCCTGCTGGTGTGTGTGGGCAAACATGGATCCAGTGGCCTCTCTCCCACCTTGATCCCAACCCACCTCCATTGATACTTGTTAGGCCAGAGCAGAGACCACTCCACTCGCCACATCCATTCCACATAGGGCTTAACTGTGGCCTTGAATCTTAATTCACAGAGCCACTGAATCAACGGGACTGCCTGTGTGAGTAAGGCAAACAGGATTTGTCCACGATGACTCCAGTGCCATCGAACTACAATAGAAGGCTTGACATTGTTTTGTTACCTCAGCAATATTTTGCAGGCACCTAGGCTGGTAGTTTCAAGGGTGCCAGAGGGAGTTAAGCACTCTAGTCCCAGACTATTCCTATGAACACGATAGGTTCAATAATGATCTGTTATAATTAGAATATGTATTTGAGGTTAAGATTCAGTTTCTCCAACAAGAAATGTTACGGAAGTGTAGTATTTAGTCTGTTTTGCTCCACCCGTAAATGATACATTTTGTTTTGATTTCCTGTATTTAACATTTTAAATTAAACAAAAATTAAAGGAAATTTTGAAATAAAAAGATGTTTTGAACAAAAAACCAAAATGTTTCATTTCAAAAGTGTTGACATGATCCCCCTCCCCCAAACAAACAACTTAGTGAAATTGACACAAATTTGTGAAACTTTTCAGTTTCACTGAATCTGCATTAGTGTTGGTAGAAAAGTGCGGCCCATCTCTATCTATTAGAGAGAGAGATTCCTTGGGAAGCAATATGTTTTCCCCCAACTTTTTCCATATCATTCTCTCTCTCTCTGCACTGGAAGTCTCCTGCACCATTGCAGGTTCCACAGAGCACTGGTGGTCCATGTTTTGGGAACCCAATATACCAGACAATACATTTAGAAACACTTTACCATGTCAATGCTTTAATCAAGAAATGCAGTTTACGTTCTTGAACCAAACAATCTAACAAATCTTTGCTAGATGCAATGGGAACTAAAGACTTCCCCTCTTGGACTGGCTTGTGGACCTTTGTAGAAAAGCGGATTTCTATCTTCTCCACTCAGGTTCCTTTCCATCCTCTGTTCCTCCCATCTTCAAATCTCTGCAGGACTCAATGTGGCTGATCTCTTCAACACAGTGAAAGGAAATACATAAATGCTCCCACACCGTTTATCACACTTTTCATAACAACAGTCCCAACCAAACGATGTGTTGTAAAAGTCACAGAATATCACAGACTTATACTCAGCACAATATGTTACACTGAACATACCCTTTCATTACCATCTTAGTCTTGTGGGGCATTTAAAAAAATAGGCTATTATATGGGTCTGAATCACAACCACATGCCTGAAACCTGTAAACTTTGAGTGTTAGGAATCCGGAGATGGCTTTAAATCTGAATGATGTGGTTTCAGCCTGTCTATAGATACTCTGGGCCAGATTCTCAGCAGGGAGAGACTGTGTGGTTCAGTCGATTTCAATGAGATTACCTTGATTTTCACCAGCTGTGAATGTAGGCCAATATTAAATCTATAATATTGTTCCAATAACAAAGAGAGTTGCTGTGCAGTACTAAGCAGTTATAAATCCTTGGACAATCACCATGTGATCAAACTTCTGCCTACTACAGAAGTTGTTGCACTGGAACTTTCTTGAAACTTATTTTGTAGAGTTTTCCAGTACACTAATATTAATATTAAATACATCCTCAGAATAGGCCAAATTTACTTATGGAATAGCTCAGTTGATTATAGCAAAGTTGCACCAGCGATATATTTGGCCCATGTCATCCTGCATTTCAATTATTATGGGTCAGTTTTTTCAGAAGGTGACCTGAAGTAGCATCTGTAATTTTGCATCTGTGTTTGAATTGTGGCAGCACATCTAATTACTTGCCACAAGTAGCTACTTGATTCTGGGTAAAAATAAGGTTGAGGTGCAAGAACTTTTCTTTGTGCCCACAAAGCATTTTGTTCATAAAATTAGGAAGGTATATTTTAGGGGTGCAAATTGTTCTCTCAAAAATGAGGGTTGTTCGTGACAGAATCAAGATGAAACGTATCCAGCTTAGTTTCACAAATAACTCCCTTATTCCAATGCATGTTTTGTATTACAATCTGGATGTTATAAGATATTTATGTGACTTAACATACATCTAAAAGATACAGCTGTCATTTTACAGGTTTCTCCGTGTGAAAAGCCACGAGAAAGGGATGAAATCTTATTTTAAACTAAAAAATCTTCAGGAAAATAATGGTGCTGTGCAGTGCAGCTTTAGCACAACTTGAGTTGCATCCAAACAGAAATAAAGTTTTACCACTATTGGAATTCAAAATGAAATGGGATTCAGCTGCATCTATAGTTGTGTGCTATTTCACATGGGTGATTACACGGAAACAGAGGGAGGGAAAGTGGGGCCCCATACACAGATGACAAGTAAGTAAGCTTTGGGTGGGGGGTTATGAAGAGGAATAAGCTATCTTAGGTACATATATGGTTCCCATCATTGAAATATCTGAGCTCCCCACAATACCCTAAGAGGTAGGGAAGCACCTTTTTACAGAGGGGAACGGAGACACAGAGAGGCTAAGTGACTTGCCCAAGTCACATAGAAAGTCTATGGTAGAGCATGGACTTGAACATGATTCTCTTAAGACCCAGGCTAATGCCCTAGATACCGAACCACACTTCCCCCTCCATGTGTCCTCTGTTCCGGCGGATGGGGGGGCAGGGTGGTGGTAAACTAGGTGTGCTTGTTTTACGGGTGGTACTCCAACCCACCCTGTTTTCCACAAAGCATCTTGTGGCCACTATCTGGTATAATGAACTCATCACAAGAGGGGTTTCAGCAACAACAAAAATTAAAAGGCTGAGAACCACTAATTGAATCTCTTAGTAAGTAGTACACCCAGACACACACATACAACCTGAATCCATAGTCCGGCCTCATTGTTATCGGACCTGGTTGAACTATTCATAGAAAAATAAAATCAGGTGAGTTTAGTTGGATTTGTTTCATTGCATGGAATAGCTGCAGAGCTGACACCAGCCCGGATTCTTTTCCAACAGCTAGCAAAGTACCGCTCTGGTGCTACAGTGCCACATCTTGGAGCCTTCAGTAAAGAGGATGTAGCTGAGGAAAAGAACACGAGGCCAAAGCACCCTTGTGCTCTGGCAATCTCAGCTGCAGGAACAACCCCTTGGTGTCCTGGCAGCTGGTGCAATTTAAAGTAGCCCTGAGCCTGAGAGCTCCATTGTCTTCACGGAGAGTCCACTCTTGGAAGCCACCTTTACGCTATATCCAGGGAGATCTAGTACGAGCACCTTTCCTGGTTGCGTGTCATTGGGAGAGAGGCAGCCAAAGTCACTTCCAGTTTTGCCAAATCTCACAATTGGATCATGAGTCTCATGACAATGGCTGTCTTTCTTAAACCCCCAGCTGCTGGAATCAGGTGGTTACTTGAGAATCTGAGCAGTCATTAAAAACCAGACCAAATAATAATAATTAATATTAATAAACAAATACATTTCTAGTCCGCATGGTTGTAGATAAAAACTTGAAACATCCCCTAAAGGCTTGGGAACCAGAAGGGACATATGAAGAACCTTTTTTTTTAGTTTTAAAACATTTCATGATTTATAAGC
The DNA here is from genome assembly GCA_032164245.1 of Sternotherus odoratus. Lineage (NCBI taxonomy): Eukaryota > Metazoa > Chordata > Testudines > Kinosternidae > Sternotherus > Sternotherus odoratus. Next base: position 10,880,224 of record JAVMKO010000014.1, read on the forward strand.
CACCGTCGTGATTCTGCAGAGCCCAACTCCTGATTTTCAGTGTCTGGGGTTGCATTTCTGATGCAGAAGCACATTCCTATTTGGAAACATTAAAGCAAGCATCTAATGAATGCTATATAGTCATTATGTAAAAGTTTTGTAACTAAGGTGTGACGAAGTAGGAATACTGTGTGTGTGTGCCTCAGTTTCCCCTATGCATTTCTTGGGCGTCTATGTGGGGGGAAAGGAATGTGTAGCTGATGTAAAGCAAAGCCAAGGTGAAGCTGTAACCTGACCCCAAGTGGGGGAGGGAGGTCAGCTGAACCTGTTGGAGAAAGGTCAGGTGATGCCTCCTAGCCCGGGAAAGGGACAAAGGAGAGCAGGGAGGGGCTAGAGGGAGTTTGAGTCAGTCTGGTTTTGAGCTGGAGCCAGGCAGGAGAGGGGAGAGCAGCGATCTCACTCTCTGGCCCCAAGATGGATCCAGCTGAGGGCTCACGCTCGCTGTATGGTCTGTGATTAGAAGTCATCGAATAAACCTGTTTTACTGGCTGGCTGAGAGTCACGTTTGACTGTGGATTTGGGGTGCAGAACCCATGGGCTCCCCCAGGACCCCGCCCAGGCGGGCTCGCTGCGGGAAGCACACGGAGGGGCAGAAGGTGCTGAATGCTCCGAGGTCAGACCCAGGAAGGTGGAAGTGGGTACCCCTGAAGCTCCTGGCCTGGGAAACAGGCTGTGTACGGAGAAGGGGCCATCCTCCCGGAGTCCGGTCTGGCTTCCTAGGGAGCGGTTCCAGACCATCGCCCGGGCGCTCCGTGACATAAGGTCTTTAACATCTGCCAGCAATTCTGTAGCCTAACTTGTTCATTTTCTATTTTATTATTTTCAAGTAGTTTTTGTTACTTTTATGTCTATAACAATTATAACAAGATTAAATTCACAAAGAGAATATAACATTCATAGCGCACATCACAAAACCCATTCGTACAGATGTATTTCATTTATTTAAGAACTGTCAGCCATACACACAAAAGAAATATAATCCTAATACATTTTTGCTACACCTATTCACTGGGTTGGATTGAATAATCCATGGCAAATGCATATATACTTGTGGTGCATCAAGAAAACCAGACATCAGGATACAGGTTAGCTAAGGCCCTGATCCGGCAAACCACTCAAACATATCCATAGCTTTAAGCACATGAATAGTCCCAAATGATGTACTTATGTACATCCTTAAATGGGCTGCTGGCTCGGGGCCTTAGCTAAGGTGTATCCTGATGTCTAGTTTTCTTGATGCACCACAAGTAATTAATCAAATGCAAGACAACACATGAAAAATACTGCACTGTCTCCTTTCAGATAAAGTAGGTGAAGCATTAGTACATTCATATAATAACCCCACTGTTTCCTGTTTGCTTTGTGATGGGTTTCAGAACTGTCATAACTAATAGAATAGCTAGATTTTATCTTGTCGTCACTGGGGCCTTGCTTAAACAATCCATCCCCAACCACCTGTATAACTGTCAACCCTAACTTGGATTTGTTGCTCATAGCTAATTGACTTCTGGGTCCATTAGATTAGAACAAGCAAGAGAAACAGGTTTCAGCGGGCAAGTTTGCTTGTGTTCAGACTGCTGTGTTGGGCCACAGTGATAGAACCATTAATGATCCATATAATCTAGGATGCAACCCATCAGACTTTTTGACATTTATACAGTAGTATAATTTTTATAATATATATAATGTCATTTCTAATGTTTAGTCTTTGTTTGTAAGGCATAAGAGGTGCAGACAGATATGAGCAGGAATCCTAATTTGCATTTGCTGCAAAGCAGTAATCTTAGTATTATTTCTAGAATATGTCATCATTACCCTGCAATAAATGTCAGCTTAATATATTTAAACACTGTTGAGGCAGTTCAATTACCTTAACCAGAAAAGCAAATTAGACTATTTCAGTATTTGCTACATGTTGATAGAAGCAGGATGGCACAAAGATGTTTTAAAAAAGTTCAGTCAACTGCAAAAATACAAAGGCACTATTCAGAGATACCGGTAACTTTGCCTTTGTTCATATAGGAATAATTAAAGGCAAGCAATTTTGTTACCTTGGTTCAACAATTGCCGAACGTTCAGAATAATACTCGTTTTGTGCAGTTTAACTGAACAGAGTGGTCTTTCATGATGAACTCAGAATGGTTGTTTTATGGTCCGACTTTCTGGGGACCATTGATTTGGGATAGTAAAATGCTATGCTGTTAAAATATCTTAACATTTTAAAGTTTAAACATAGAGGCAGTAAGTCAGCTATTTATGCTTGAAGAGAGAATTCAGTATTTTTTATGATTCATCTGTATTTGAAAGAAAACTTGATTACACAATCCAGAATCGGTGGCCAGTCTCTCTCATTTTGCTTTCATGTTAAAATATTGTAATAATGCAAGTTGGACATTAAGTTAATCTAAATATTCAGAATGGGGGGAGGGTGAGTGGGGGACAGATCCCCCAAGCTACTGGAAATTAGTGTAGCTCCGCTGAGGGTATTTTCACCAGCTGAGGACTTGGCCCAAGAAAGTATCTTCTGGCCTTTTTAATTTCCTAATTCTAGTATCATCATCGACAAATGCTACCCACAGTGCAAAAATCTCAGCACTTTGTCTGAGGGATGGGTGAATTGGTTTGCATAACTAAAAACTTAGGCAAAATTTAGTTAATTTACACTCTTTGTTTTTCAATGCCCATGTGCCTTAGCATTACCTGGTTTGGCACGGAATCTAAATGAAAATTCTGAGTGTAACTCATAGAATCTCTGACCCTAGAACGACAACTGTACTCTTGGAAATCTCACCCACTCCTACAAAACCCCGGGGCAGATTTCTTGAATAAATTGTTTGGATACATTCTGAAAAATGACATATGTGGAGAAGTCTGAGTTGAGAGAGAGTTTCTGGATGCTTGGTATTTTTAAAGTAGCTCACTCACTTAGGAGCCTAAATATGTGTTTGGGAGCCTCACTTTAGCCTGCTATTTTTGGAAATCATGAGTTGGGTCCCTAACATTTAAATTTGTAACCATGTTTCAAAGCCTACTGAATCCTTCACTCTTTTCATGTCTCTTAATTGCAAAGTTCAATAGCAATGACCTCTTGTTATCACCTTTGGTGAGCCGCCCCTGCTACTTTCCTCAGGCTACTTTGCACTGGCTAAAACATGCTTCACCTAACCTACACTTTCAGCAGTTTAGGTTCCTACCTTCTGCTTTGCCAGCTATGCTACTTTTCATTTTCCACACCCGAATTTGCTGGTTGATTATGCTATCCAAAATGTTCATCAGTGGGCCCGGACCTGACAGGGGCTTAGCACCCCCCCTCACAATGCCATGCAAGAATTCCAGATCAGCTCATAATCTATTTTTGTACTGTAATTTCTTGAATGATTTCTCTTATGTCTGTAGTATGGTTTTCAGTCATGCATATTCTTCAGACTACCAATTCACCCTAACCCAAAGCATACAGTAGGGGTGAGAGTCAGCTTGATCACATACTCTCTAAAGAGAGGAGAGTTTGTTATTGGATTGCACACATAGTGTTGGGCTGCTTTAAACACCCTGGTGTTAGAGTGGCCACATACCTGTGAGGGTCAAACCCAGAAGAGGAATGCTGCATGACTCAGTGGGACTTAGCACCTCCCTGGGGCTTTCTGGGAGAGTACATGCTCCAATCATACCTTCATCCTTTAAGGGCTTGATCCAGAATCTGCTGAAGTCAATGGGAGTCTTCCCACTGACTTCAACAAGCTTTTCAGACCCCAAATGCATGCATAGTGCAGTGCCATCTCTGCATAGTCTTCTTTGCTGGCCAGGGTCCTTCCCCATCTCTGTGAGGGGGATAGCACATCTGTGGCTATAGTTTGAAGCAACAGCTCTCCTGTCTTTCACATTGCGGCTGACCACTGAACAGAGGTATGTGTTATTTTGCAGAACTCTCCTTCTGTTTGCACACAGTCTAGCATATGGGGTAGGGGACAGTGTTGGCCATAAGGCTAGTAAAAGTTGCTGGCAATTACCTTTAATTTGTGCAACTGGCTTAGGTTCGTATGGAGCTCCACCATGCCCCCATCCTGCTTCCCTCTTCCAGAAGGTAGACCAGGACCTAGACCTGTCAGATCTGAGCCAGCAGGAAGTTCACCCGAACAAGGGAATTTTCTGGTAAACAGTTGAGGCCCTTTAGGCCTCCTGAGTGTGCCAAGGGGCCAGAAACTGAGTAGAGAATCAGGCCTTAAAACTACAAGCTGAGTGACGCTAGGATGAATTGCAGCCAATAGCATTCCCCGAGCTTTCACTCCAGTCTGAGTGAGAAAGTTTGTGGGCATTCTGTGATGTGTCAATGTCCAGATAGTATTATGATGGGAATTCAAGGCATGCCTGTATCTTCCCAGCTAGATTTCTGCTCATTTTGAATAAGAAAAACTATATTTTTTAGATCATCTTTCCTCTCCGGGGGTTTCTCTTGCAGGGAAGTTCTTCATTTATCTTTTCCTTTTGCTGTAAGCACAACGGAAAGTTGTACTTTTAAGTTCAGTCTGTTTCTATTATGTGCTGTATCTCTTGTGGTGGTCAATTTGTGTTTGACTCAATATTGTTTTGTAGGAACCGTGCATTGTGGCAAATAGCACAACAAAAGGCACTGGACATAGTCCCATTGAAGTCAATCAAAGTCTTTGGACTGACCTCAGCTGGCTGTGGATCAAGCCCAAAGTCAACTGCTTTTTTGAAATATTGTGTGCAACACTGGAGAACATTTAATGGGTTCAAAAGAGCTCACGCTTAACAGTCCCGTAAGAAAGATTCTTCACACCGATTGCATCCGTCCCTATGCAATGTTAAATTGTTTATTCACAAAGTGCAGTGGTTTCTGTTAACATATCAGGATTTGCTAACAGTTAAGACAGGGTGGTATAAACTTTTTAATAGCATCTCGTGTGCACAAATATCATAACATCAAATGAGGTGTTATAGGAAATAATTAATGTAGCTTAGAAGGTATTTGTACTTATATTTTAGTACTGTGGTACCAGTCACGGTGCTCCTGTTATCACGTGAAGAGTAATTGTACTTGGCATAAGTCTGTGCTAGGTAGTTTTATTTGTTTAGCAGATACTGCCGCTGAGATGTTTGATGGTCCTTTGTGTCCTTAGTTTTGAATTTCACATTGTTTCGCTTTTTACCACATTATCTGTGTCTGGATGATGAATCTCATGTAACTCTTAATGGATATGGATGAGCTGTTGCCTGTAATTTAATTACACATAATGAAGGTGGCTCTAGGGAAATATGAAATCTGTAGCCACAATGCTTTCCTCATGTGGGGAGGGGAACAGACACCATCTCAAAATCTCAGTTTTTAAATATAGACAAGAAAACAACAGTTCTGAGAAGTCTACTCCAGGACGATGATTCTTTCAGCTCCCACTGCAGTGCATATCACTAAGGCCTGGCCTTCACCTAAATATTAGATGACCTAGCTATATCGCTCACATCTGTGAAAAGTTTTGCTCCTTTGTCACGTAGTTAGGATGTCCTAACCTCCTCTGTGGATTCAGTTCAGTCAGTGGAAGAATTCTTCTTGCAGCCTTGCTACCACATTTTGGAACGGTGGGTTAGCTACATTGACGGAAACACCCCCTTCCGTCGATGGAGGAAGTATCTACGCTGCAACAACTCAGCTGGTCCTAAAGCATCTGTGAGACAGTGACCATCCTCCACTCCCACTGATGTCACAGTGGAAGTGGAGGATGTTTGTAACCTGCAAGAAGTGTTCCATACCTTGCAAGATCAGACATTAAGGGCATAGTCAAGCTTCAATGGGAGTTGATTCAGATTCTAAGTACGGAAAGTACAAGATGTCTTGCCTGCTATTTCAATGAGATGCAAATCACCCATTCTTGGAGAGAAAACTGGATGTGATGTTCAAACACATTCAACTTTGGTCTAACTCTTCTACTGAAAACAGTGAAAGTTATACTAATGACTTTAATAGGAATGGAGTTAGACCAATGCTGAATGTTTTTGAAAATCCAACTCTTAATCTCTACATAGTAATATAATATCAGTGAAGAAATCCTAATGCAGATTTGCGTTCTATAATCATGATCTCCAACCTTTTTTTATGAGGTTCCCTTTCCTTCTGAGATTTATCAGGAAAATCTTGGACAAATGCCTCGGTGTTAATACCCCCAACAATATTAAATTTTATTAAGAAACATCTCAACTTGAAAATGTATTTAACAGATCAAAGAACTAAGCAAACAAATAACAAATAATTTATTGAATGATTGTTGCCTTTTTTGTCTCTTTGTAAATTATCTGCAAATAGACTGCAAGTTTTTGATTAAGAATTTGCTGAATCATTTCTATGAAATATCTTGGTTTTAAAGTTTGTTCACAAGCTACCGTATTTTTCGTCTTATAGGACGCTCCGTCCTATAAGACGCCCCCTCATTTTTTAATACAAAATCCGGGGAAAAAAAAAAAAAAAAAAAAAAAAAAGTGCCTCGCTCTCCCGTCCCCACCGCGCGGGCGGGCTGCCGAGGTTCCCCCCTCCCTGCCGGACCAAAAAAAAAAAAAAAAAAAAAAAAAAAAGCGCCTCGCTCTCCCGTCCCCGCCGCGCGGGCGGGCTGCCGGGAGCGTCCCGGTTCCCCCCTCCCCGCCGCGGGCGCGCTCCCGGTAGCCCGCCCGCGCGGCGGGGACGGGAGAGCGAGGCGCTTTTTTTTTTTTTTTTTTTTTTTTTGGTCCGGCGGGGAGGGGGGAACCCCGGCAGCCCGCCCGCGGCGGGGAGGGGGGAACCTCGGCAGCCCGCCCGCGCGGCGGGGACGGGAGAGCGAGGCGCTTTTTTTTTTTTTTTTTTTGCATTCGCCCTATAAGACGCACCAACTTTCCCCCCCCCGTTTTGGGGAAGAAAAAGTGCGTCTTATAGGGCGAAAAATACGGTAATACTTGAATTGATTAAATTGATAAAATTGATGCTTGAAATTTGAGTTGTTTTAATTAAGAACATAAGAACATAAGAACGGCCATACTGGGTCAGACCAAAGGTCCATCTAGCCCAGCATCCTGTCTACCGACAGTGGCCAATGCCAGGTGCCCCGGAGTGAGTGAACCTAACAGGTATGATCGAGCGATCTCTCTCCTGCCATCCATCACCCCCCTCTGACAGACAGAGGCTAGGGACACCATTCATTACCCATCCCGGCTAATAGCCATTTATGGACTTAGCCTCCATGAATTTATCCAGCTCTCTTTTAAACCCTGTTATAGTCCTAGCCTTCACAGCCTCCTCAGGTAAGGAGTTCCACAGGTTGACTGTGCGCTGTGTGAAGAAGAACTTCCTTTTATTTGTTTTAAACCTGCTGCATGCCAATTTCATTGAGTGGCCCCTAGTTCTTCTATTTTGGGAACAAGTAAATAACTTTTACTTATCTACTTCCTCCACACCACTCATAATTTTATATACCTCTATCATATCCCCCCTTAGTCTCCTCTTTTCCAAGCTAAAAAGTCCTAGCCTCTTTAATCTCTCTTCATATGGGACCCGTTCCAAACCCCTAATCATTTTAGTTGCCCTTCTCTGAACCTTTTCTAGTGCCAGTATATCCTTTTTGAGATGAGGAGACCACATTTGTACGCAGTATTCAAGATGTGGGCGCACCATGGATTTGTATAAGGGCAATAAGATATTCTCCGACTTATTCTCTATCCCTTTTTAAATGATTTCTAACATCCTGTTTGCTTTTTTGACTGCCGCTGCACACTGCGTGGATGCCTTCAGAGAACTATCCACAATGACTCCCAGGTCTTTTTCCTGATTGGTTGTAGCTAAATTAGCCCCCATCATATTGTATGTATAGTTGGGGTTATTTTTTCCAATGTGCATTACTTTACATTTATCCACATTAAATTTCATTTGCCATTTTGTTGCCCAATCACTTAGTTTAGTGAGATCTTTTTGAAGTTCTTCACAGTCTGCTTTGGTCCTTACTACTTTGAGCAGTTTAGTATCATCTGCAAACTTTGCCACATCACTGTTTACCCCTTCCTCCAAATCATTTATAAATAAGTTGAATAGGATCGGTCCCAGGACTGACCCTTGGGGAACACCACTAGTTACCCCTCTCCATTCTGAAAAAGTTCCATTTATTCCTACCCTTTGTTCCCTGTCTTTTAACCAGTTTTCAATCCATGAGAAGATCTTCCCTCTTATCCCATGGCAGCTTAATTTACGTAAGAGCCTTTGGTGAGGGACCTTGTCAAAGGCTTTCTGGAAATCTAAGTACACTATGTCCACCGGATCCCCCTTGTCCACATGTTTGTTGACCCCTTCAAAGAACTCTAATAGATTAGTAAGACACGATTTCCCTTTGCAGAAACCATGTTGACTTTTGCCCAACAATTTATGCTCTTCTATGTGTCTGACAATTTTATTCTTTACTATTGTTTCAACTAATTTTCCCGGTACGGACGTTAGACTGACTGGTCTGTAATTGCCAGGATCACCTCTAGAGCCCTGTTTAAATATTGGCGTTACATTAGCTATCTTCCAGTCACTGGGCACAGTAGCCGATTTAAAGGATAGGTTACAAACCCTCGTTAATAGTGCCGCAATTTCACATTTGAGTTCTTTCAGAACTCTTGGGTGAATGCCATCTGGTCCCGGTGACTTGTTACAGTTAAGTTTATCAATGAGTTCCAGAACCTCCTCTACTGATACTTCAATTTGTGACAATACCTCAGATTTGTCACCTACAAAAGACAGCTCAGGTTTAGGAATCTCCCTAACGTCCTCAGCCGTGAAGACGGAAGCAAAGAATTCATTTAGTTTCTCTGCAATGACTCTGTCATCTTTAATTAAACACTTAGACCAACCTTTCTGCCTTATGTATTCCATCCTAAATCCTGTAATCCACCTTTCCAAAGGTTTGAGAGAGAAGATAGGCCTTACAGTGTTTCCTGAAGGATCACAAGTTTAGGTTCCAGCAGACCAAGGTGGTAGCAAATTTCATTCAAAGACTTTTCCTGGGCCTTGCCTTGGTAAGCTTTTTTCTTCAAACTTCTCAAATGGTGCCACTCCCCTCATGACACTAACATAGATTGTCTGCTGGGATCTGTGGACTTTTCATCACTGCCTTGTTTGGACGTGGTGAAAATGTTGGCAGTTGTAACACTGCTTACTCTGGTGGAGTAAGCAGTGTTACAACTCTGGGCCTTGCCTTGGTAAGCTTTTTTCTTCAAACTTCTCAAATGGTGCCACTCCCCTCATGACACTAACATAGATTGTCTGCTGGGATCTGTGGACTTTTCATCACTGTCTTGTTTGGACGTGGTGAAAATGTTGGCAGTTGTAACACTGCTTACTCTGGTGGAGGACAGTGGGAAATTTGAAGAAAAAATGTAGTGTAGACATAACCATGAAGAATGCCCTGCCCCTTCTTGTCTTAAAGGGTTGGATCCAAAACACACTTAAGTCAATGGAAAGACTTCCCATTGATTTCAGTGAGCTATGGTTAAGCTACGATTGGGTATGCTCTTATACCGTGTTTCCCCGAAAATAAGACAGTGTCTTATATTAATTTTTGCTCCCAAAATTACATTACATTATATTACAGCGAGAGGCAAAACTGGAAGTACGTCTTATTTTTGGGGGATGTCTTACTTTCGGGGAAACAGGGTATTAACGCTGGTCCTGGCAATACAAAGACCTAGCTTCTATTTATCCCTGAGAATTTTTACTAATTAAACCCACACATCTGCTAAAGTTGCTAATGAGGGGAAACATACTGTATTTCATTCATGACTTCACTTAAACTTCATAGTTCTTTTGAAAAAGTTCCAAGCTAATAGAGAGATTGGGCTAGATTCTCTCCCCCCCCCCCCATTTCTGTCCCTTTTGCACTGCTTTGGCAGTGCAGGGTGGTCAGAACCTGCTCTTAATTAGCCCTCTGGGAATTATTCTGGCATGGGAGAGTCTCAGATGGCATAAAGCTAGCAAACCTGGCTCCCACCTTAAACCTTTTTTAGGGGATCATATCAACAGTGGGCACATCAGGGGAAGGCACCTGTGCTCATTTCTCAACTGGCATAAACCCTTTGAGGACCACAACCTGCTAACACAAGATTGAGCAGCCGATATGTGGCTCTGATTTACATCAGGTCTGAAGCTAGAGTAGTTGCCGCTTGAGAATCAAGGAGCGGTAACCACATACTTAACTGACCACCCAAAATCCAGTCCAGTTTGTGGATCTCCAAACAGGAGCGATCTGGGCCCATATTTTGTGAATTGTTCGAGATCAGTTAAATATGAATACTGGAAACTTGCTCACAAATTGTAGCAATGAACCAGCGGCCTATCTTATAAAGACTGATCCGTGCTGCAAGACTGCATGAAGCTCGATGCTGTGTCAGAAAAAAAAGAAAAAGTAGACATTATTCATCCTTCATAACACTTTCCAATTGGAATAATCCTTCCTGATTTACTTTAAAGCCCAAAGGGAGTACACACCTCATTTGAGGATTCAGCCCCGGTCTCTGCTGGAGAAAAAATTGCAAAGGCTGACTGAATAAGGTTTTTAGATCACTCACCAGGTAGTTACAGCACATGAAAATCATGCAGCAAAATGAATTCAGCACATGGGCCAGAATTCAATTCATCACACATTTCTGGAATTCTCAGTCCACTCTTGTGATGTTAAATATAGAAATTCCATTTGGGACTAAAACTTGATGTACATCAGGGACAGTTTCTTACGAGGAAAATGTAGAAAATCCTCTATTCCATATGGTTTGAATCATTTATTAAATGAATCCTGTAGGGGTAATTTCAGATGTGGAAGCCTTTAAAATGGAGAAATAAAAAACAGATTTACTATGTTTCTGTTTTCCAATAGAAGGTTGTAAAATCAGTTAGCAGATGCCTAGTTATCAGTGCTGAATAACAAATGATTGCGTGGAAGGTCTCTTCTTGCATTTGAATTGTGTTAGTTCAATATATATGACGACATAAATCATAAGGATTAAAATATCAGTTCTCTCCCCTACACAGAAGTGCTCTGCCTTGTCCTATTATGATCTGACAATTAAAGATTGACAGTCCATTGAATTGGGCAAGCAAGTGAGCTAAATTCTATATGAGAAGTTCCTCAGTCCTGATTTTTCATTGACAGACATGTTATTGTCTCTCCCTTATTCTATGTTGGGAAAATATAGGATGAATGTTTGTTGAATGTATGCTTAATTAAGGAAAGAAGAAAAATGTCTATCACAATATGATCTCTGTTGATATTCACAGCAACTTTTGAGATGAGAGATCCTAACAATTATTTATGCTGAAATAAACTAGTTAGTCTCTAAGGTGCTACAAGTATTCCTGGCTTTCTTCACAATTAGTGTTATAGGAAAGAGTTATTGTTAAAATCCTGGTTGAGTTGTCCATCTATAATAATTGGTAATTGACCACAAAGGGGGAAAGCACTTATTTTCCCTCTATTTGTAAAAAGACAGTAATGAATGTCATTCGGAGGGCTAAATAAAACAAGGAATACTTGTGGCATGTTTATTTCAGCATAAGCTTTTGTGGGCTATAGCCCACTTCATCGGATGAATAGAATGGAACACACAGAAGCTGGTGTCTGACTGGTGAGCAGTAAGGAGCCATGTAACTAAAATTCCTGAGAAATCTTTTTCTTGTGGATATGACTGATATAAGTGATAGCATTAACCCATGAATTCAGTAGCAAACATTACAGTTAAAGCAATGAGGATTTCATTTACAAATCCCATTTTCTGAAAAATTCTCCTGGAATGAAGCTCTGGAAGTGCAGAAAGGTCCACAAATCCCAAAGAAATACCCTGGTGAAACCAAGGATTGGTTGAAGTCCTTCACCTTCTTTATCCTCAAGTCCTAGTCAGTCTGCACATAGGGGCTTGTCTAAGAAAAAAACAAATCAGTTTCAAGATGTGTTAGATGGCTCATATCCAAAATGTGCAATGCTAGGAGTATAGCTCCACCATCTAACATCAGAAAGTATTTTTTGCAAGGAGAGGTAGTATCATGGGCTGAGAAAGCTAATAGTATGGTTGCACTTGTTTATCTGCACATACTTCTGGGAAGCTGTTCATAGAGCTGTGTGGTCCTCATGGGATGTCACTTTTGGCAAAAGGTACTTTCCATGGGGTACTGCCTCACTGACCCAAAATAAACTCTGTAAATAATATTATATATGTTATTCATCTAATCAAACTTTTTCCTGTCCCACTTGGTTACACACTAATATTTGCTACATCCAACTCTTGGGTTTTTACTTGGTGAAAAAGTGTGTTTATTTGAACAGTTTTTACAAAACAAGGGAATGAACAGCACAACCGGTTTATGAGTTGAAAGTACCTCATTGCTACCCACATTTCTGAGGCTGCCTCTGATCCTGGAAACACTTAAGTGTACGTGTAGCTTTATTCATAGTTAATGTACAAAAAATACAGTGTATTTCTCCCCAACCTTAACTCTGCCCTCTAGTGACAATGAAAGGAGAAAAATGTGCTAAACACAAAATGTGTTGGTAAAAATAATTTTCATCTTCTCTGGGCGCACCACACTAAAATGTCCTAATCATAATCAAACTGTTATTGAGTAGCATTTCTTCAGGGGAGTGTAAAGATTGTTCAGCCACCGTCCTTCAATCCTGGGTTTCTGTGCTGAGATTGAAAAAAAGGTGCCAATTAGTGGCAGAGACTTTTTGTATTTTAGGACAAAATTCTGCACTCTGATCCATGCTAATGACTAAACTTCTGCCATTAGAGATGAAGATTCTGAGATTCTTTGAGGGCAACTGCAGCATTGTCTCAGACTAGAGTCTTCTGGAACACAAGCATATTGCTGGGGCATGGAGTTGCATGATTAGTCAGAATGAAGTACAGCAAGTGGAACGGAAGACTAGCCACTAAGGAAATCTGTTGCTGTCAATTAGAATAGGGTATTCAGAGATTCAATTTACCTGAATCTGATGGCACAGAGAGTTGTTTCCTATGGGAAGCTGTTAATTGTATAGACCTCTTTCAAGAATCCAAATGGAATAATTTACTTTGACAATTTCCCCAGCCATGCTATTTCTATAAGGAATGTTGTGCTTCATCTTTGTTCCCTTCTTGTCTATGCAGCACAATCTCATTCTTCCTGACTCTTTTCTACTGCTGCTGATGACCATATATCCAAAAAACCAAGCTGCAAGCCTGACAATGCGCTAAAAGTCTTCTTTTTGTATAAGGGACTCTGCAATTAAGAAAATAGGATCAGCTATTTAGAAGAAACCTAGTGCTGACAAGTGGATAAATATATTGGTTGTCAAACTTCAAAATATAATGTTCTTTTTTTTAATTTGCCTTTTTTTTTAGTCAGGTTTGATAAGGATGCAGGAGAACGAATTCCTTATATCTCCATTACCTCAGCACCTAGCACAGGAACACAACTACACATCACCTGCTGGACATCACCCGCATGTATTATACAAAAGGACAGCAGAGGAGAAAGTGCACCGGTACAAAGTAGATTACAATTCCAATCACTTTTCCCCGGGTCATCACAGAAATCACGCACACCACAACTATCATGATCAGGCGAATGATTACCACCATGGAAGGTTTCAAAAGCAGCATTTTTGTGGACGTCGAAAGAAATGTATGTAAGGAAACTTTCTCTCTTTGTTTGAGATAGTAGTTCTTAGAGACTTGTAGGTGCTTCTTTTAGTGTGGTTTGTAACCACTGCTCTGATGGGGGCTGAATATGTTAAATAGTACTGCTAACAGAGGAAATGGCCAAAATGGAGCTAAGATACAGGGAGCTGGATCCTGCATTTCAGTTTATGACACTGTTCATCACTATTGTTACAACTCCACCACTAGTCAGTGAGTGACGTTTTTAGGAATGTGCTTAGAAGATCCCTTGCTCTGGTTTTCTTGAAACTGATGTATCTTTTAATGGGCCATTCCTTGTTTTGATGGTGCTTTAACATGGCCTCTTCTGTATAATTACCAGTGCCAACTCCCTGCTTTATTTTCTCTTCATCTAAGATATGCGAGTAGTCTGGAAGATGGAGGAAGGGCATTAGGAATCATTGATTTGGCAAAGGAGGGGGAATAGGTCTTTCACAATCCACCATTTGATAATGAAGTTGTCAGCAACTGAGATGATTCAACCAGAACCTCCCAAATAAATTGTTTAAATAAAATTCTGGAGTTACCTCTTAAAAATGTATTGAAACTACATTATCCTACCAAAGTCCATTGCGAGGTCTTCATTAGGCCCTCAACTTGAAGAATATTTAGGAGCTCCTCAAAGATCCTATAGCTATACTTCTTATGTTCACTTGATTCTGTTTGAATGCTGATCTGCCTCTGGTTTGAGCTTCATGACTGGATCCCCAACAATTGAATACAGTAACTGAAAAAGTTGCATCAGCCATAATACGTCCTCCCCAATTCCTATTTGAGTTTGGGGACATTTTACAAGAGGTGCAGAGGGTAGATGATTTGTCCAAAGTCACAGAAGACGTCTATAGCAGAGTAGGAAACTGAACCCAACTATCCCTGCCCCGACGGTAAAGTCCCAATCAGTGGACCTTTATTCCTTCATGTAGGGGATAGAAAGGACACAACTTCCTGTACTTTCAAGGGAACAACAGAGCAGGAGTAATTTGGGCTTGTGGCTAATGCGCTTGCAATTAACATTAACAGGATTTTGAAAGTAAAAATTGTACTTTACTGAATCTGTATCCAAACATGATACTGAAAGAGGAAAGTTGGTGCTATGTGGGGGTTGTTTTCACTCTGAAGGTATTTAGTTGCTTATATTGCTGAATAAGCATCACTGGCCTTTCTCCTGTTTGTTAAAGCAGTGGTTTCTCTGCTTTTTCATGTAGCTTGGATATACCTGCAGCTCCCTCTTGTTTAACAATATAGGAAGGGTTGGATGGCAATTGCTACTCAACATCTATTTGTGATTCCAGGTTGAGAACCCCTACGTTAAGTGCACAAAATTAAACTTTCAGTTATGTTGACATTTGTACTAGAGATTGAATTAAATTTAAGACTTTACAAGCACAATGACTTTAAGGATGCTGTGTGCAGGAATAAGGAACAAGACATTGTATATAAATAACCTCTGAAAACTATGTTAAAAGAACATTAAGGCTGCAAAGTCAAGCACTCAGAAGTCAGGAAATGCTAGAATGATAGTTGCTCAAACAGCCATCATCCAGCCTATTGTGCATATGTACTAGGATGCAGTCTTTAATTATAGGATCACTTGCTGTTACCACCATATCCCTGTCTCATTCAGTGCATATGATGGACAGTGCTCACTTAATGAGAAGCTATGTAAGGAACTTGCCCAGTTTCGCACAGGAGCTCTGTGGTAGAGCAGGGACAGCATACAGTTCTCCAGGGCAGCATTCAACAGCCTTAAGTATGAGACCTTCCTTTCTCCTCCTGCCATACCCTGCCTCATTCACTACAGATCTTCCAACTTCTGCAACAAATGAAGCAGGGGGTCCTACATACAACAGCCGTCTTCATTATACAATCCCAGAACAGGGCACTGAAGGAGGCAGGGGTCCTGTGGAAAAAAATTGGATGTGATTATGCAATTAAAACCTGTATCATAATACATAGGGGGCTGAATTAAGGTAGCACAGGCAAAAGGCATGTCCCTGCTCCAACCAATGGGGGTGGTGGCTCTAGAGTTGTTCCCTTAACCATATTCTTGGAAATAGGTGAACCATTTTAGCTGAAATGCTCGAAAACATTTCAGTCTCCTGTAGACACCTCACATGGATAATTTCAGTTGGGTCTTCTAATGGGATGCACTAGGCAGCCTTAGCTGTAGATGGCTGTAGATACAACAGGGTTAATTAATCCCTAATCCAGAATCGATCCATTTTTTTGCAATACAGGAAGAGAGGTTATTTGTACAGTGCTGCAGAGGTGTTTTTTTGAAAACTTGAAGCTTAACCCTTCTAACTTTCTTTTAGTAGCTAGGTTGAGTGTGCAGTTTGTAAACATGAGAGAAGCCAGTCAGCCATCTCTCAGCTATGTCATCACAGGCTAAATAGTTTGGAGCACAAGAGCTGAACAGATAACATTCCGTAAGTCATACCTGAGAAGAGCTGCTTCTCCTTAATAACTTGTAGTAGTAGTAAAGCAGGTGAAAAGGGAAGAGAAGTCTTGGCAGGTTTGCTAAGAGAGTCACCTACAGTACAGGCAGATATAAGAGAGACATTTTATGAATCAAGTTCAAGTCACTTGTACAGCCTCCTAAACAGGAATTGCTCTATGTGGGAAATAAACTATGCATTTTGCTGGTAGGTGATGCATGTTTTTACATGCTTTCAAAAGAAAAACGTTCTCTACATTGTTAACAGGATAATAGTTCTTGATTGATATTCTAACTAAATATCTTTCATTCATTCGTGTTCTGAAATATAGTTCTGATTAAATGAATTCTCAGAAGTAAATCACTAGGGATATTGCATTGCTACAACTCGTATCTGCTAAATACCAGCATATGGATGCCTACAGCACGTTCACTTAAAATATTAAGGACCAGTCCTACACTCATGACTATTATTTACTTTGTGTCTGTAGTGCCTGGGAGCCCCAGTCCTGACCCTGGACCCCATTATGCTAGTTGTTGTACAAACACTGACCACAAAGACACTCCCTGCCCCCAAGAATTTACAGTCTAAGTAGCAACTAAACAAGGATAACATTCTAAACACCGCAAGCCCTGGGAGGTGGTAGATCAAAGCTCCATCTGAGCATAATTTATTCAGCTTTGCGATGGCCTGCCTTAGAAGACTCTTACATGAAACTGCTTTGGGGGCAGACAACTGACACAAATAAGCTTCCCTATTTACCACCTGTTTCCCTTGGATTCCTGATGTCCCCGTGCGACCAAGAAGGAGGTGGATGCCAACCTAGCTCTATTGTTGGAGTAACTGTCAGACACAGCCACAGGCAGGGCGTCTAGACAAAGATTGTTGTTACATTTTTTTAAATACCTGGGACTCCATCACACATATCATGTTTCATACCTTTTGTCATAAAGATTTGTAAGGTCAACTCCTATTGTTATCTAACTAGCATTTTCAAATAGTGATCAATGGGCTCAATTCTGGTTGCCAGGGGCACATAATCTTATGTGATAAAAGCCATAAATGGGAAGAGCATGGAGCAAAGGTTTTCTGCCCGAATTCTGGCTTCCTCAAAACCCAGAGAGAGGGTCGACTCTGCAGTCCTTCCCTACACGAGTAGAAGGCGTGGCAAGCTTTATTTCTCACAAAGTATGGAATGCATGTTTTTGCACGACTTCTAATCCAGCAATGGTCATTATTTTCCACTCTCTGAATACTGTGCTCCAAGCAGGAGTAATCCATGTAGAGAGTCTCCATGGGGAGCTGTTACCAGTCAAAATACAGACACACAGGAAGTCTGCTTTTGCAGCAGTTCTGTACCTAGTTTCTGTCCCTATTTGGAGGCATTTATTAAGGGAAGCAGAATCTGACCCATACGCTATGTTTGCAGTCGATGCAGCAATGTGCAGGAAGGTGACAAAATGGTCAAATAGGATATTGCTATTCAGGCAGAAATACTAAGTATTTTCCCTGACAGCACATGAAACTCAACTTTACTAGATTTCTTTTCTCTGAATTGCTTATTGTATTCAGTTTTTTTTTCTTAAAGAAGAATGAAGCAGATCTTAATTAATAATGTATTAAAAGAACTCACCATTTTACAGGCCATATTAATCAATACGTGGCTCTTGCACAATACTGTAAATTCATTTAGGGCTTTATTCCCCAGGCACTTCACTATCTAACCAAACTGCTCATAAAAATGACCCGTTTTGAACCTTTTCCAAAACTGTGTTCTGTTTCTCTTTAGACACACCTAAGCCACCCACAGAGGATACATACATACTATCGGATGAATATGGAAGTTCAGCAAGGTTCAAAAGATCAGCTGTTAAAACCCAGAAAAGTGGAAGTCTGAATGTTGAAACGCTTGTGGTGGCGGATAAAAAAATGTTGGAGAAGCATGGCAAGGACAATGTAACCACATACATCTTAACAGTTATGAACATGGTAAGAGCTGGTGTAACTGAAGCGCCATTGGTTTTGTACTCATCTACAGCTGTGGTAAACCTACAAGACAATCAGGAGCTGGGGCTTTAAGAAAAAAATCCGACGTGGTGAGACGTGTGAGAAAAATCACAAAGATTGGCAATACTGAAAACTCTGCTTCTTAAATTGATTTCTGCAAGTCCACATGTGCCAGCCTACAAATCCCGGCCTTGTTTTGTGGTGCGGGTGGAGTTGGGATTTATAATTATTCTGAATGTTTTCATCAGTTTTGCTAATGTAATTTCTTTTAGAATTAGTAGGGTTATATATTGCTCACCGTGTCTTTAATGGCCAGCCTGTCGCTTTACAACTGGCTCTAAATATAGCGTGGTGCATAGCAGATGAGGGCAGATTGGAGATTTCTATCTCAAGGCATCCCAGTTTCTCCATGACTCCCCACTTCTGCTGGAAGGAGAAGTGGGAGTAAGTAATTTCATTACTACTCTGGCTGATGAGAAGGTGGGGTGAAGCCAGAGTTCCCCATACTCCTTTTCCCCCCACCCACTTGTCTGCAGTGGGGAGTAAATAGGTAGGTAGCATGTCCTGAGTCACAATCTAAACAGGGATGAGCAGGGCAATAAAGGAGTCTCTGCTCCCACTTACTTCCCTGCACTGCTGCATGAGGGTTGTGAGATTCTCACCCTTAGTGAGCAGAGTGAGTCAGCCAGCTCTCTTTGCCCCGTCACAAAAGCTTTGCTTTATTTGCCCTCTTTCCTGTTGCTAGAAAGAGGAGTTATTTGTGTGGGCAGACAAGAGGATTACCTGCTGTGGCTTTGAACTGGGGCCTGATCCAAAGCCCATTGAAGTCGATGGGAATTTTTCAATGAATTTCAATGGACTTTTTGTCGGATCCTTCGTGCACATTTCTGTTAGATCGAGGCGGGGCTAATCCTGCAAAGTGCTGAGTTCCTTTTGTCTGTCATTGAAAGTTGGGTCATAACAACTCATTAATTATCTTTGAGTCTATTTTTATTGCAGATTTATTTATTTATTACCCTCTCCTACATATTCCTGCAGGTTTCTAGTCTTTTTAAAGATGGAACAATTGGAAGTGACATAAACATCATCGTTGTGAGCCTTCTTCTTCTGGAACAAGAGCCTGTAAGTGGTGTCATTATTTTTTGTAGCAGAGTGTATCTGACATTGTTCACAGGGACTCTATGGACAGCCCCCCCCCCCCCCCCCCATGCAAAGGAAATTCCACCGTGGGCTTGTCATGACATTATAAACCACAAGAGTCAAGTGTGAGATTTTATGACATCACCAGAACCCTTGATGTTACTTTTTCCATATTTCAATGCTCCTAGGTTTTTTTTTAATAATAGAACCAGGAGTTTATTCCACTCCCCACTTGCCCTTCAGTGTTTCTGACTATTACTCTGGAATCCCCAGGGTTTATAAGGGCTGTTATCTTCATCTAGAACATATTTTTATCAAGAAAACCATATCAAGAGAACCAAAGACACTTGTACCTCACGCATATTACCCAAGGAAAACCAAAAGGGCACAAATTCACAAGTGAAATGATTTTTACATGGGGAAGTCAAGTGCTGAAATCATTCACATTGCAATTAAAGTTGAAAAGAGTTATGAATCAGCTCTTGCTATTAGAATACTGTTGGGGGATTTTCAAAGGCACAGTTAGGTGTCCAACTCCTACTGAAAGTCAATGGGAATTGGGCACCTAATCTCCATCCGTGCTAGGGAAAATATCCTTGGGCCTGAGTTTCTTCAGCTTCATTTTATAATTATGATTAATTGATTGATTGACTTGAAATAGACATTTCAGGCAGGTGTGTCAAAGATAGAGACATAGGAAATGGAGAGATGACATTTCTTCAAATCTGGTCATATAATTAAAGTAATTTCCCTTTCCCCCATCCCGAGCCCAGTTCTTCCTTCAATCACTTTCCTCAGCTTCCGGTAGAAGTATCTTAATTCTGTGTCTATGAAATATCTATATTTATATTTCATAGACACATATTTCATATATCTATAGGGAGGATTAATGATCAACCATCACGCGGACCAGTCATTAAATAGCTTTTGTCAGTGGCAATCTGCTCTGGTTGGAAAGAATGGAAAGCGTCACGACCACGCCATCTTGCTTACAGGATTTGATATCTGCTCTTGGAAAAATGAACCCTGTGACACTCTAGGTATGGTAAGAAAATATGCTCTGCAAAACTGATGAATGTCAACTGACAGCATCTCGATTAATAAAACAAAAGACATCCCAGTATTGTGGCTAATGAGAATGTTTGAAGATGTGGTAAAGGAATAGTCAAGATAGAAAGTAACATGTTAATGAAAGGAAGGATGGGCCAGCCACTAGGGAACTAGCCTAGGACTTGGGAGAGTCACGTTCAGTTCCCTGCCCTGCCACAGACTTCTTGTGTAACCTAGAGTGTGTCTTTTAGCCTCATTGTGCCCATGTTCCCTACCTCTAAAATGGGGGGAATTCTCATTTTACAGGTTGGAAACTTGGGCACAGGGAGGCTAAATGTGCTTCCCTACTTCACAGAAGTGCTAGGAGAATAAACCCATTAAAGACTGCGAGGTGCTTTGAGATCTACTGAAAAGCTCTATGTAAGAGTGTTAGCTTTTTCTTTTAAAACCTTAAAAAAAAAATCAACTTGCCAGTATTTTGGCCACAGCCAGAGAGACCTTCAGAGGACATCGTTTAGGATCTCTGCTGCATTCGGGGAATTTTCTCCACCACTGATCTCATTTTACATTTCAAAAATACAGATGGACCTTCTTCGTTCTCCCCGAATGACCCTCAGAAAGGAGCTGTCCTCTTTTAAATGGCTTTCCCAGCTGACTTGACTGACGGCGAGTCACCTGCGCTAAAACTGAACCCCTGTTAAAACGTGCATAGGTCAGCGCCCGCAGAATGAATTCCTTCTGGATTGGGCCGGGTGTGTGCATATATAGATGTGTGTATAGGAACATGCTGTCTATACAGGACTCCTTTTTGGGGGAAAGGTAGCTTTACCTACAATTCCTGGTGCTCCAAAATGACCATGAACTGAACTGACCCCACACACCAAAATGAGCGTGTCCTCACGAAAGGATGTAGTATCCATCACAATGAGATGTGTGTATCTTACGGTATTTGAAATAACATCTCTTCTGCCTTTCCCCCTCCCCCAGGCTTTGCCCCTATTAGTGGCATGTGCAGTAAGTACCGTAGCTGTACCATCAATGAAGATACAGGGCTTGGCTTGGCTTTTACTATTGCCCATGAATCCGGACACAAGTAAGCTATTTTTCTCATGAGTCCTTTCCCCCTATTTATAGTATAGATATATAAGTTTATATATATTATAGATAAATCTTTTCCTCCTGTATCTATATTATAGATAAACATATCAATGAATGGAAATTGAATGTCTGCTACGATTATGAAAAAGCAGATACGCCTCTGAAAAATTCTATGGATCATTTACAGAGAGGGGCCATGTGGCTGGATTCTATTCCCATTTTATATGTGTATCCTGTTAGAATACAACAGGTGTGTCATATTTTGTAATCACCATAAGTCTAAGTCATGATCATCCATTCAGCTGCTGAGAGTTGAAGAGACCCTACCGTGGCGTATCTTGCCTGCGGAACACAAAAAGAGGGATCAATGCCACTTCCATGTCACCGTTCTTACCTCTATGGGATTCTATGGAATCTCCTCTGCTGAGTAAGAATTAGGGCTCCCTGGGATGTGAGGGGAGAATCCTGGAGTGGTAAGTGGAGGAACTGATGCCCATGATGCTGTTCTTCCTTGTTGTGAATTTTCTAGTTAATAGCTGGGCCAAAGCGAATCTTGCCTGAAGTAACTGTACAGCATGCATGAGGGAGATCTTGTCCCAGTGGAGGATTGACTGCCTGGGTCTGGCCATAGAAGGAAGGGACCAGTGTGAAGAAATAGTCCCTTTGTGTGTGATTGGATGTTCTATGAACCAGCAGATCCTGGGATTCATAGGGTTTAGAAGCCATCTCCCTACCATCCTCCTATGCCTCCCCACTAAGGGAATGATTTGGTGGAAGGTAGTCTTTATAGAGGTTCCCAGGCCACTTGTCACCTTCTTGCAGGTATTTCCATTGGGTTTAGATTTCTATAGTAGTAATTCTTCCCATTTTTCTAAGATCTGCTGATCTTCTGCCACTAACGTTAGGTGCCTGCCATTGATCTTCTATTCTCTTAGATGTTGACATAGAGCATCTATTCAGAACTTTTCCTTTGTCAATGACAGCGCTACTGGATTCTGCTGTTCAGTTGTTACACGAATCCCTCTGATTCTGCATGACTGAACTGGGGCTATTCAGTTTTCATTGTATAAATATACTCTACAGCATACACTATGACCTAATGTCTACATGGCGGCCCTTTCACAGGTTTCTGTACATCTGAAGGGAAACAAGGAATTAGGGAATAATCCATCTCTTAATGAAGTCAGTGGGAGTTTTGCCAGTGATTTCAATGGGACCAAACAAGTAAAATATATAGGGTCTGATTCTCCTCACTTACATCAGCACAACTCTATTGATTTCAGTAGAGTTACTTCTGATATTCAGAAATGTGAGAGGAGAATTAGACCAATGGTATGCTGTTCTAGAATTATTCTTCTTGCATATTATTTCTCTTTCCTTCTTTATTTTCTTCATTTTCTTTTAAATAATATATTTGTAGCTGTTGAGTTTTGCTTGCCGTCTCTACTGCTTTTCTAATCCATATGTTCTTTGGATTCTCTTTGATTTACTTCTGCATCCTGATCGGATGTCTTTCCAAACTAAATAAATATAGCATCCTAGAGAGACTGCCATCTTTACTCTGCAATAACAGGTAGAAAATTTCCCTGCTGTCATTCATCCAAGCTTATGTTCCTGAATGAGCTTTGTATAGGAAAAGAAGAATTTGGCAGCAATGGTGCCTGGAAGCAGACCATCCTTAGATATATTGACTGATTATCTTAATAACTATCAGGTAGCAATACTAGGTGGTAAAATGCATTTGAAACAAATACAAGATTTCATCATATAAATGCAACAGACTTTAATATTAGGCAATATTAAATTCAATATTAATGTTACTTCCTCCTGAAAATCAAAGTTACTTCTAATGTAATCTCCAGTTAATTAACAGCTCCAGGTACATTTTAAAGATTTGCATTCATGAAATGGTGATTCATAAATATGAAAAACATCTATACATGAAAAGTGCACCTAGTTTAGTTTTATTTATGGGGCTCATGGACATGCATTGTGCATAACTTGCAAAGCTGTGCATTAATAGGAATGAGTGGCCTATATCACTCTGTGAAATGGGGCTGAATGTGATTATGTAAGAACAGAATATGATTCTTTACATATGATTGACCAGTTCAATGGAATTTCTCTCCCTGTACAGCGAGAATACTCCTGTAGTGGGATTCATCAATTTAGGGCAGGTTTGTACTGCTAAAGAAGTGCAAAGCATTTCACTATCTGGGGATCTGGCCCGGTAATCCCCAGGTTATAAAGGTTTTAAGCAAGAATCTTCATTTATTTTAACATATTATTTAACATTTTAACATTTATATGCAAATTTCCATTATTCAAGACTACTGAGAGCAAAAAAGAAAATAATACCCCGTGGGAACATCTGTAAGTTCAAGTAATTTCAAAGTGTTGTTCACATGACAGAGGAGTACGTATTCAAAGGGGTTGGCACAGTCCCTTGTGCATTCAGTGTCCTTTCAAGTCACATATTATCTGACCCCTTCTCCCCCAGTCTCGGTCCCATTGAAATTAGGGGAAAGTACTGTTCCAGAGCTAAGTCTGAATGTCTTTTTTGCTCCTCTCTCTACAGTGAACCTCTAGACTTGGGGAAAGTTCAGACCTCTGTCCAAAACCTGCTGCTTTTCTAATCCCTAATGATCCTGACTATAAATACTGGATTCATTAAAGCATGCAGTGTGCATCTGATAAACTGGTGTGATTGTTATGAAGTTGTTGAGGTTTAGTGTGAAAACACTAAACTAAGGATCTTGCTATGTGTATTATATACTCGGTAGATCACACTGGCTCCTTGAGAATGGCTATTATTTTTATACATTTTTATGGTCTTCTTTAAATAGTTTATGTTATGACCTGAGCATTTAATAGCTCTTTAGGGAGTCTATGGTCTATTGTGTCATTGAGCATTACATCTGTGGATTCTTTGGCTGCAAAGCAAGTGAACTGAATTTTTATTCCACTAACTATTAATAAAATATTTGCTCGACTGGGATTTTTTTTTCCATTTGCTGAGTGAATAGTATTTCTCAGCAGGGCCCGATCCTTGACTGGTGGAAGCAACTTTGATGGGCCTACACTGATTTATAGCAACTGAGCATCTAGTCCTCCCTCCCCCCCACACACATTACAGCTCAAAACTGCCAATGCATCAACTGAAATAGGAGACCATGAAATTTCTATTCAAAACACACTGAAATTCTCAGATGGACCATATATAAAATAAATATAAAGTTGAGAAATAGAAAGATCTGAAATGGTTAACTTTTGGGTATCCATAAGTTCCACATTTAATATTTTAAGGGATGTTTTATTATTGCTTATATTACTCTAGTACCTACCCTATTCAAAGCAGGGCATTACTGCCTAGATATCCGGCAAAACATCTAGTAAGAGACACTCCCTTCACCAAAGAGATACAGTCTAAACAGACCAGATGTAGAATGGGAAAGCAGGCCAATGAAAGGAGAAGTGAATCACCCAAGGTCCCAGATCAGGTCAGTGGCAGAGGCACTGTAAGACTGGGCTCTGACTCAGTTTAGAGCCTAAACCTCCCTTCCATCCACACAAATCAGTCTGACTCAGGTTAGCAAGCACTCAGGGCCTGGGTCCTAGGATCCTGCTGGGGGGAGGGGGGGTAGTCAGGGGTGTGTCAGAGCCCAAGTTCTGTTATTACTCAGGTCCAAGCCCTCTCATTTTGCACTATGGATGCATTCACGCAGCCGTGAGACCTGAATCCAGCAATTGTAAGCCCAAGTTTACAATGCAGCGTGCACGTGCAAGCAAGTTCCCAGACCCGAGTTTACAATGTAGTGTAGACATACCTAAATAGAACAGTTCTCCTGACCCCCAGTTCAGTGCTCTATCCACTAGATACACTTCCTTTGTGGCATACTGGTTCATATTTGACTGTAGTTGAATATGTATGGTTACCCCCTCAAAGGAGTGTGGCAGGATGAAAGTTCTCTATACATAGACTGAAGATTCACAAGCTGCTAAGCTGAAAAGAGACATATAGGTGAAATTCTGGCCCCAGTTAGTTGGAGTTTTGCTATTGAATTCAGTGGGGCCAGTACTGCACCCATGGATTTGTGTTGCAGATTTAACATGTCCACTTGTGACGCTGATGTTACATGCTGATGCTCTGGTGTTGGTGTACTGGTGGCCTGGAGCTTTGATTTATGTTCCTAACCAAATTAGATTTCCCCTGAAACTCAACCTTCTTTATCTGGTTCCATATATTGTACTGCGAAAATAAAATGTTAATCTGTATCAACCAGGGCTTGACTAATGACCTTTGTTGTGTTAATTTATTTCTAGCCTGTGCATTTTTTCATCCCTTTGTGGACTTTGTTGATAGAATTACTGCTATAAAATAACAGTGTTTCTTTCCCCCTAAAAGCTGTCTCTTGTGTCTGGCATTTTGTTTCGGGTGCCCCTCTCATTTGTGGTTCTCTTTCTAGCTTTGGCATGATTCATGATGGAGAAGGAAATCCCTGTAGAAAAGCCGAAGGTAACATTATGTCTCCCACGCTTACAGGAAACAATGGGGTGTTTTCCTGGTCTGTATGCAGCAGGCAGTATCTCAATAAATTCCTCAGGTAGGTCAGATATAAGTCAGGATCTTCCATAGGAGGGTGGCAACTCTCAGAATTGGCTTTCTGGTGCAAATACTCAAAATTAGAAATTAAAATTGTACCTTGATATGGATTTCATCTCTGTGAAAAAGGCTAATACAAAATCAGTGTACCAAGTGAGCCCACAAACTTCTCTTTGTGTGGGACATAAATGGTACTGTAGGCTTTGTGCTGGCTTTCTTCATTGGAATTCATCCTCTGTGAATATGCTGCAATATTCACTTGCATTTCATTCTTTCCCCCAAATGTTCTTGAAGGTACTGTATGCAAGAGCATGTGTTTTTGCTGTTCTGTAGCAAATAAAAGCTTTTTTGATTAAAAAGATCAACATCATGCTTAATAAATGTACATTCTCATTATAGTACGGCTCAAGCTGCTTGCCTGATTGATGAACCTAAACAAGCAGGACAATATAAATACCCTGATAAACTGCCAGGGCAGATTTATGATGCGGATACCCAGTGCAAATGGCAATTTGGAATGAAAGCAAAACTATGCAACCTCAGTTTTGTGAAGGTACCTGTTAATATCTTTTTGACGAAGTTAGAACTGGCATTAGAAACCTGTAATGCTCTATAAATGAGTGCAAGTAGTACAATGCACGACAAGGGCTGGATTATTTGTAAAGCTGAAATTGCTTGGCATATGCTCTGAAGGCTCTAGCCTGTTAGGAAATTGCACAACCGCAACGGGATCTTCAGACGGGACTGTGCCTCTGAGATGCAAAATCTTTCCGGGATCTACAAGCAGCGCAGGTTGAATGCACAGGCGTCACCATTCCTTAGGATGCTACAGCATGCTCTTTTCTCCAGGGATCAGGGTGGTGTGGCTACACCATAGGCTGCAATTGTGTCACTTGTACAGAGGGTGCAGGGAAAGGAAGATTTTATATGCTCCTTCTATCCTTATGCATTTGCAAAAAGGTCTGGCACAATCTAGCTCCTCATCAGAAGATTATTTCAGAGTAATAAAAATGCAGTTTTCCTTCCTTAGCTTTTTGATGTAGGATGTAGTCATATTAACCCATTATTTACGTAGGTGGCTGTTCCAGCCCCTTCGATTTCTTTAAGAAAGCTGTTCTGTTAAAATCACAGTATGGTCATTCTGAAGATGTGTTGTCATTGTTAATTGTTAATAATTATTAATAACTAATGATTAATTATTAATATGGCTATGCTGCAAAATTTGGGATTATTTTATGTTGACCCGCATTTTGCCAGGTGACAATTTTTTTTTCTACACAGTCTTTCCACGCATTTGATGTGTGTTTCAAGAAAACTGATTCCCTCCACATTTTTAAAAGGCCTTTAGAGTTGTTCATGTTCTGCCCTTGGAGTTTTAATAGCTCTTTTATAGTCCATAGGTTCTTTTATAGTCTCACCTTGAAAAGACACGAAACTAATCAGAGAACCAACTTGAAAATGTTCTAGAAATATGAAGTCATGAAATCAGCATGTATCATTATGCTATAAAACGTAGAACTAGTTCTTCTTTGTTCAGAAATGGGTCTAATTCATAGGGCCTTTGTGATAGCAAAGGAATGCTTTGATGAAGTGTCACTCATGAAAACTTCTAGACATCAGCATACAATGGGGGAATTCTCTGATTTTTTTTCTAGGATATATGCAAATCACTCTGGTGTCATAAAGTAGGTCATAGATGTGAGACAAAGTTCATGCCAGCAGCGGAAGGGACAGCTTGTGGCATAAGTATGGTAAGTTACTTAATTAGTGGAGCTACAGTATTCTAACTTGTATTAGAATACAGTGGACAAAGGACCTGATCCAACTCTCATTTAGGTTGCTGAAAATAATTGAAAGCTTTTAATAGGAGTTAGATCAAGGCTGCAAATTCAGGCATGTTGCTTATGCCGGGAATGAATTTGATGTATTTGATAATAGATGTATTATCTTTATTGATCAGCCTATTGGAAGGAGTCTGAGGATATGTTCCTTTGCTTTACCATGACAATTGCAAGGGTGAGAGATAATAATCATTGCTATTGGTGCATGTGATTCAATAATTACTGATATTTTAATTTACTGTAACATGTAATTTGTATTAGATATTGTAATTTTCAAGAGCCTGATTTGTCTCCTTGCAATATTTGAGTATTTGTCTTCATTTCCCCCTTTCTCTTATTGCAATAATGGTAAATTAATAATCAGAGGGGAAAATGGCCTCTAATTTTTATATGGCCAACTCTGAATGTCTAGGGCTGATTTAGAGGTGCTAAGCACTAACAGCAGCTGTTAACAGTAGCTGCAGTTTTTGGTACTCATCACTTCTGAAAATCATACATAGGGTGTCTTGGAGTTGACCATCCAAAATTGAAGCACCCAAAATTAGAGACCACTTTTGAAAATTTGGTCCTCAGTCATTTTAACATAGGCAGAGATGCAAAGTTAGACAAGTGCTATAGGGTCTTTTTTGTACATATTATCTTATTTATCTTGTTTCTACCCAGGGCCCCAATCCTGCTAACACTTTTGTGAGCCTTCCCATGGAATTCAATGGGACTGCTAATTTAGACAGAGTTAAATGAAAGCTTAAGTGATGGCAGGATTGGCACCTGGGTCTTTTCTTCTCAGCAGCCTACTAGGTAGCACCAGCTGTGATGGGACATTTGTTGACATTCTTTTGACAGTGGTGTCGAAGAGGTCAATGTGTCAGATATGGCGATCATGGACCCAAGCCTGTTAATGGCCAATGGGCTGCGTGGTCTGAGTGGTCCAAGTGTTCTCGGACCTGTGGAGGCGGAGTCACCTATCAAGAGAGACACTGCAATAACCCAAAGTAAGACACTGGTGTGGAAAGGTATTGTTTTTATAATAAATATTTCTGATATTATAACAAAAAAGGGGAAAGAGTAGATTTTGTTGCAAATTCACATGGGGGTAACTCCTTCTGAGACTTCACAGTGCACTGTGAGTCGTCAGTTACAAATCAGTAGGATGGGGGGCTCTGAAAGATGGAAGGTATTCTGATATCAGGAACAAAGCCAATTGACATCAGTGAATAGCTGCCCCTTGACATCAGTGGGTTTTTGATCAGACCTGACTGAGTTTTAAATAGCATTGGTTGAAACGTATCAAAATGTTTAGTATAAAAAAAAGGGACAAAATTCTCGCAAAAATAAATCCCATTTTTTGACCAGATGCTGTTTTAAAATAGCTCCGTCTATTTTAATTTATACATTTTACTGTAATATATATATTGTGTACATGCTCCCACATCGCCTTCCCAGCTTTCACTAATGTGTGCCTTAATTGGCACATCTGTTCAAAAGGCAAAGATTACATTGGCCTATAAATTGAAAAAACCCTCTTGCTTAGAATTACCCTCTTTATTAGAATTACCAGTTCAGATGAGTGATGAAAAGCTATCAACCCAGTATCTTTTTCAAGTATTCAGTTTAGTTTAGCTTGCAGGAAAAAAGATTCACTGGTTTATTCTGAACACATCTATAGACAGGCATAGACACACATGCTCTCCATCGTAGCCAATAAAATGATTATTTAAACCATGGCCAATAAAAAAGACAAAATATAACAGATTTTATATGAAACTTTAAAGTAGCATACACACCTACTATATAATGTTATAGTAGCAATATTTACACTTCACATTTGATATTATGGGAACATGTGGGTTAGTAATAGCAGCCTCTATTGCCTTTCAATTAATGGAATTAATCCTAAAAAAATCTATGGCAGGGCACTTGCTTAACTTTTTCTGTTGTGTCTCAATATTATTGGACAGATCCAGGATTCATGGTATATATGAATTCACAACAATCTCTAGACATGCACAAATGGGCAAGAAAAAATGGGGAATCACGTATACATTTGATTTTTTTTTACATTGGTCCATTTGTGTCATAATTTTAATGCGGGTAGATATATTTTAGTTTTTACGCTAAATTTTCGATGGGATCAATGTATATACTATCTTTCTGTTTACGTAGTGCTCTTTTCTCAAGTTCTTTTATGGCTATCTGGGCACAGCACAGAATATAGAAGGGGGACCTCTACCAATTGAAATGTTTTAACTAGCTTGAGTACTTTGACTTACATTTCAGCCAGTGTTATAAGTAAACCATTCCAATAGGAACCGTGTGTGACTGCAATATATTGTATTTAAACCATCATTAAGAAATGTATGTTATGGACTCTGGTATGAACACATGTTATGTTGAATGCCAGAACTTGATCTTGTCTCTGCCTCGTCTTATTATATTATGCTAGTGATAATTCACTTAGAGCTAAGAAGAGTAACTGTATGTCTCTATCAGAATTACACTTATGAAACTCCAACACTATAAAAAACACCGTTTACAGAACATCTTGTTCTAGGATGAACAATAACCAATAGTGCTTTTAAATTAAAGGTGGATGCATTGGTAGTTGTTAGCTAGTTACAACGTGGAAAAACAGTAAAAAATACATGATGACACATTCACTGTATTCTGTGAATGCATATGCACATGTACAAAATCCTAATGATTCAGACTTAAATCTTCAAAATTCCTGAAATTCATTTCTGTTTCCCAAATCCAAACTGCATTTGGAAAACTAAATTTGTTTCTCCCAGTTTGATTTTTCAAAGGTTTTGGATGATACCAAAGCAATTTAGTCTTAACTGTTGGTAAAATGTAGTCTTCAGCATCATGAGTATGTCCCTCTGAAGATTCATTTCACCCTCAAAATAGGGCTTCTAAATACATGGCCTGATTTTCAAAAGCATTGAGTCTACAATGACTTCAATAGGAACTACTGGATGTTCAGTATCAGAGAGGTAGCCGTGTTAGTCTGGATTTGCAGAAGTGACTAAGAGTCCTGTGGCACCTTAAAGACTAACTAAAGTATTGAAGCATAAGCTCTTATGGGCTAATACCCACTTCGTCGGATGAATCCGACAAAGTGGGTATTAGACCACGAAAGCTTATGCTTCAATACTTTAGTTAGTCTTTAAGGTGCCATAGGACTCTGTCACTTCTGGATGTTCAGTGTGTTTAAAGATCAGATCACTTATTTGAAGCTTAAATATGAAGTAAATTTAGATTCCTGGTTTTGAAAATCTTGTCCTGTGTGTGCACACACGTGTGTGTGTGTGAGTATGAGTCTCTTCGTGTAAATAATATCCAATTAATTCAATATCCTTTTTGTTGACGCTTCTAAGACAGTCACTGTGGTCCTGCCCTAGAGTCTTTTGAAACATAGTCTGAATGACTGTCTGAGTTAAGCATGAATTTACAGTACCAAACACCTACTGAGGTCAGCTATAGTACACAGAGAGCTATGCAGATTTGCTAAGCTCATTATGCTTGTATAAATTGCCACAGCATAATTTGAGGGATCTGGTTTTCATACATCACATTTTACAATTAAGATAGTTTCCCAAGAAATAGATTACATTAAATAATAGTTCAGCTGGTAAAGAGCCTAAATAGTACCCAAGAGATTTAAGTTATTATCTAAATCATATTGGTGGGATTGCGTCCGACCTGCTTCATAATTGTGCACTGGTCACTAAAACATTAGAATACAGTTTTACGCATGTGAATAATAAAAAGACTAAAATAATTATTTATTAACAAAAACAATTTTTATGCTTCTGTATTCAATTATTTTAAGAATGATCGCAAGCATGGAAAACTTAAAGTAATAATGCAGTTTGAAACAGTAACTACTCAGATTTTATAAGGTCTGTGAAAGAATTCTGTAGACAATTGACTTCATATAGGAAAAAACGGTACTTTAGCACTATAATACTATTAATAGCATTTGGGCCTATGCTGAAGTGTGCACATCTAGATGTGAACTATTTCAAAATTTGAAGGAGTTTGGAGCCAGTACTTCATGGCCTAGTTACCTTTATTAATTGTACTGCATTGAACACTATGTCTGTAAAGAGCAGTGTACAGATCATTGCAGTGTATTGTTTGTATTCCATTTTCAGCTTCCAGTGAGTAGTCATCCCAGATCTCTTAATTGTTGTCACATCTGCTACAACAAAGTATTGACTATGTCTGTTTGTTTTTGTTTTTTGCAGAAGATGTGGCTTCATAATAATTTAGCTACTACTATAATGATGGAATTTGAATATAGCAATACACATATATACCAGTAGGGCTGCTTAAAATAGTTTTGGAGTAGAGGCATTGGTTTTGCTATAGGTATTGCAGATGGGCAAATTCATTTAAGCCACACTAATAGTATTTTAATACCTTAGGTCTTTTATTAGTTGTGTTATTTATTAGTACATTTATTGGAGTCTTTGTGATGGTTAATAAATTAGTCTTTGGAGTCTATTTTCTGTAGCCTATACTTCAGAACTTCTTGGGTATTTTGGTATCCCATTTGTTATTCCATTGTCTGAATCCAAAAAACACCTAGACACATGACTAACTTTACTCCTATCTGTAAAATTATGAATGTGTGTGTGTGGATCAGGCCTTCAATTGTAAGCACTTTGCGACAGACTGTGCACTCCTATTTGTATTGCATGGTATGTAGCAAACTATTTGGTTCTGCTAAATAAACAAAATCAGCAACAATATCATCATTCGATTAGTCCATTGAGATTTATAGATATCTCTGTGCTTAGGCTCTCCCCATCCCAAGCATCCATAGGACAACAGAGCCAGCCTTCTTTTTTTATAAAGATTACCCCTTCCACATAGTAACAGCTAGCAGTTATATTGTGGTTAGCCCTTACTTAGCATTCCAGTCTTCTTGGACAGCCCATGTAAGGGATTCCCATGAGGGGTCTTCTAATTAGTTTCTCCCTTCTGGGAGTGACTCATTGAGTAAACAGACCCCTACCCCTACCCTGCCTCCCACTTGCTGACTGATCAGCAGTTTGGCAGAGAGTGGAGTCTATTGCACCATTTAAAGGTCTGTAGCACAAATGGGAAACTAGAATGCTTCTCTCAGTCCTGGGCTACATTGGCGGGGTGGGGACAGTGGGTTCAAACTAAGATACGCAACTTTGAAGTGGAAGTATCTTAGTTCTACTCACCTGTCCGTCCTTACGGCAGCGAGTCGACGGTCAACTCAGCTTACTCCTCCTGCCAAGGTACAGTACAGGCATCAATTCGGGGATCAATTTATTGTGTCTAGACAAGACGCGATAAATCGATCCCTGATACATCAAACACTGTCCGCCGATCCAGCAGGTAGTATAGACGTACCCTAAGAGCTCTTCTAGGTTACTGGAGCGTTATACTATCCTCAAAAGGCAGGACTGGGGCAAAAAGCCACAATCTAATCCTAAATGATTCTGTTATTTTGCTTGCTTGGGCAGGGACTTTTTTCCTTTCCACCACTTACATATAGAGAGTCTTGTTCCCTAGGCCAGAGGAAATAAAAGAAATTGTACATGCTGTAGACAAAAGAAGTCTGAACAGAAATGAGTGTGGACCCAACAACTTTTCCTACTTTACTCAGGCAAAACTGCCATCTATTACCCTCAGTCAACATATAAGCTCTCTGAGCTGAAGAATAGTTTTGGCTGAACTGAACGGCTGCCAATCGGAATGGGAAACATGCCTTAGTTCACTATAGGCCCAATGTTAAGATGGCTAGTAACGATTCTAGTCCATCCCGGGGGAGGTTAGTGCAAAGTTGTTCCCTAGAGCACATTTCCCTAGTGCTCTGCACAGTTTTAAATGGGCTAACAGATGGATTTCCACCACTTCCTTTGAGAGACTGTTCTGTAGTCCAGTATTCACTAAAGACTTCTGAAAAAGCCAGCTATTGTATTGCCTTCAAAGCAGTAATGCTGATTCAGGACATGAAAACAGACGCCAGCTTGTTTTACAAATGTATGAGGATTAGAATGTAGGAATAAGCAAAAGTATAAAAATATAATTGCAAAATGCACCTGGAATCTCTTATCCATATTTTACCTAGTTGTCCCCTCAGCATCACTCCGCAATGGATTCAACAGGAAAGTGTGTTAACATAAGTTACAAGATATACTGAACATGGGCTACATTTATAATACAGTACATAGGGATTTAAACAAACTACTCCCATTATCCTAGTTAGGACCTGTGCAAATACTGCTGCAAGTACATTATTCTGAAAGTGTTTCCCTTGATGTATGTGTAACATAGCCAAGCCATTCTCTAAAAGACCGTAATATGCATTCCAAGTGTATGTTTCCCCTAACATTTTAAACCATCACTAGACAAATGTTTGCAGGTGCAGATTTGGAACAAAACTCCCACTTACATCTTTTTCACTAGAAGCAAATCTAAGTGGAATAATACAAAATACTTGACAATGGTTAGGCCGCTGGTGTGTGGGAACATAGCCTATCATGCTGACCAATATGGTTTCCTTGTATTCCCTGTATGTTTCCTTGTATTCCCTGGTCTGTCTGTCTATAGCCATCTATTTTCTCTTGTATTACATTTAGACTGTAAGCTCT